>OY728130.1:127940142-129190142 GCA_963277665.1 Viscum album
AGCATCCATGGAGTTCGTCTGAGCCGTATGAACACAACCATGCAATAAAATATGCATGCATGCCATGAGATGATGAATTCGGTCGAGGCCGAAGGCAAACGAAGTGCCGAGGCCTCGGTGTATTCGTGCTTTGAGTGGATTGTTTTTAAACGAAGGTATGCATGCATTTTCATGCGCATGCACGTAGAGGAATGAAAACAAAGAAAAGGAACCCGCGTTGAAACATAGGAAAGAAATCAAGATTTGGAAAATCTTGATAACCCGAAACTTTCGGGGATTCAAGATTTATATCCCGCGGAAGATTGGGCATACCTCTTCCTATAAAAAGAGAGGCAGAGGTGATGTTTTTGCTTGCTGATCCTTTGTTGAAAATTCGAAGTCCCGTGAGTGCCTTTGTGCCTCACGAAGTAGAAGCCCCGCGCACACTTGCGCGGCTGAAGTTCCAGAGCCATCCGAGGCTCTGAAGGAGGTTCCCTGCACGCCTCACTTGCGCGGCAGGAGGAAGGAGCCCGCGGGTATTACACCTTGCGCGCTCGAGGTACTTGGACCTTGCGCGGCCACTTGGCTTGAGCGGCAGTAGGTGTCCTTGACACCCTGCGCGCCTGCGACGTGGTGCTCTTGCACCCGAGGCCTTGGACGGCTCTTGTGCCTTGTTCACCTACGCGACAATGGAGTAGAGGAGAGGCCGAACCAAGAACCTGCGCGCCTTGAAGAGGAATTGAAGACCGAGGCAGTGCCTCGTGTGTGAACATTGAGAAGGCCGAGCCTTTGTGCTTGTGTGCCAAGAAGACAAGAACACCTTCGGGCAGTGGCTTGTGCCAAGAGGGAGAACCTGAGGCCTTTAGTGCTTTGTGTGTGCACACTTTAAAGAACAAATTAAAAGAACAAATTGTGTGTGCAAATTAAAGAAGTGGACGAAGGCTATGTGTGTGCACAAGAAGTGTGTGCTCACTTAGAAGAAGAGGAGAAGACCCACACAAAGTACAACACACTTTTAAGTGTGTAAACAAATAGAATTAAGTGTGTGAAGATTATGAAGAAGGTGTGTGCTATAATTGACTACACCCATTGAGGGTTTATCACACCAAAGAAAGAGAATGAGGGTGCATGCATGCATGCATGCATATGTGCACGTAATCAAAGTTCAAATCAGTGAGTGTGCATCTGAGTTGTCCAAGACCAGAGGATATTGAAGAATTTGAGAAGGCCATGCAATCAGTTCATGAGGAAGCAGAGATGCCATGCACTCAGTGCATGAAGTTGTTCTGATATGTGACTGGACCAGACTGAAGTTAATGATATCAGTTGTCTGAGTATTCAGTAGTTGGAGAGAGGCCAGGTCATCCTTAGAAGAAGGTGATAAAGCTTGAGCAAGACGAGAAGACCTGATCATCACAAGTGATCAGAGGTACCGAGCAAGGCCAACAGTCTTTATCCCAGACTGCTGAAGATACTTGAAGAACGTAAAGTGAAGAAGAGCTACTCGTGTGACTCGAGTAGCCAAGAGAAGCCCCCTGTGAGACTCAGGGTGGAAGAAGTCTTCAGTGGGATTCTGGAGCAGGCCAGTGGGACTCTGGTAACACTGTGTGAAGCAGTATAAAGACTCTCCTGTGGGACTCAGGAGAGATACGGTGGGAAGCTGTATCGACCATTGTAATACTAACAGATTATAATGGGAGAATCCATGCTGGGAGAGCATGGAAAGGATGTAGGCCTTTGGTGCCGAACCTTGTAAATCCTTGTGTCCTGTGCCTTTTCATTACTACATTATCCGGGAAAGGTTGAGAGACATAAGAAGAGTGGATCGAGGCCTTAACAAGCCATAGAGGTTTAATTGATTAAGAATCAATTAGTAAAAAGTTTTAAAGGATCACTGATTCACCCCCTCCCCCTCTCAGTGATTCACACTGATCTGGGCACTTCAATTGGTATCAAAGGGAAGGTTACCTCTAAAAGATCCAAGGGAGTCTTTATGAAGTGAAGATTTGAGGAAATGAGCAACCAGCCTCAAATGGAGATATCTGCCAAGACTCAGAAAAATAGAAAGAAGAAACAGGCCAAGAAGATGAAGAAAGCCTGTCCTAGCTGTGATGAAGTTGGAATAATGAATGATCTTCAAAATGCAATCGAATATCTTCAGAAGCCAGTCCCCAAGGAAGTGGAAATGTGTATAACTACAGGCATACTTGATCTTCAAGAAGAAAAATCACAGTTAGAAGAAGAAGCCAATGCAATGGAAGATCAATTGGCAAAAAGGGTTGGCATAACCAACACTCTCAGAAAGCTGGTGAAGGCTAAAGATGAATCTGTTTCCCTTTGCAATGAAAGATATGAAGACACTACTGAAGAATTGCAAAGAAGCCTTTCTGAGAAATAATTCTTTAAGACAGTGGTCAAAGATGTTTTCCATGCACTAGAAAAGAGGCACAAAGTTTCAATGGTTGTCAAAGATGCTCAACAAGAAGACAAAGTCAAAAGGGTGAAGGAGCTTGACAACTCATTGCATGAAATAAAGAAGGTGCATGATGACCAGATGGAACAACTGAAACAGAATTGGGAAGGTAGGCTAAGATTGGTTGAGGATGATAAGAACTCCCTCAATATGAAATGCTTTGAACTGGAGGTGATATTGAAAAATCTGCAATCACCCAAAGCTGAATCCTCCCAGTCAGCTGAAAGTAGAAATGTTGCTACACAAGTGTGCTTTGAAGAGGATGATTCTAAAAGAAAGACATCCTCTAATAAAAGGGAAAAATCTTCTAGAAATAAGGTACAATCCATACCATCTTGTACTAATGCTTCTAATTGTGTTTCCACAAAAAGTGCAGGATGGAAGAATAATTCCAAAAAAGTATGGATGAAGACAATGAAGAAAGAAAGATCTCCTGAAGCAGCACAACAATTCAAGACAAGTACCCTACAATCAGAAGGAATCAAAAAGTCAAGATTTGTGGGTCAATGTTGGTTTTGTAACAAGTATGGGCATTGTGAAAAGGATTGTTGGTACAATCCACTGAATGCCAAAGCACAGAGGAAGCCCATGCCTAGGGGGAGCAAGCCAGAAGAAAAGAAGCAGCATCCACAGGTCCAGAGACATCTGTTTACTGCAAATAGATTTGGATTACTTGACAACATCTGGGATGATTGCAAAAGTGGTCAAAAAGATACATGTCAATCTCCAACTGTATCCAGAGCTAAAAATAAGAGAAGATCACTGAACCTGGATAAAATGGAATCCTTGGGAAGCAAGAAGAAAGTTGAAGATGCTCCCAAGAAGGTTTTGAAAAAGGAAAATAATTCCTTGGAGTCTAAATCCAAGAAGGGTGATGCATCCAGAAGGACCACCAAGAAGAAATGCTTCTACTGTGGAAAGAAAGGACATATCATGGATCTTTGTAAACAATCCATGAAATTCAATAGAGGCAGACCGGACTCAAACAGACAATCAATCCAGAAGAAGCAGAAGGGATTGATTGAAAACAAGTTGCCTATGAAAGGTAGCTTGACAGCATCAAAAGAACCATGCGGAATTTCCAGAACTGAGGCCCCACTTCCAAATGACTTGTTAATCATATGGCCAAATCAGTTGCAACTTGCCAAAGATCTGCAGAGAGCTGAAGATGAAGTTCTGGAAATTACTAAGGCAAAAGGGAAGAAAAAGATTTCACATGAAGATGTGTTGAGATCCACACCATCACAAACATCATTGAAGATCAAATGTGCAAGTGTAAAGAATGGTGAAAATGGGACATCTCGGTTGAGAGAATCTTCTCAACCTTGTTGTTCACATTGATGAACCAAAGAGGTTACATCTTATTCCCTAATCACTTGTATTTACATGTGCTAACATTTCAGGGAATTGAAGATGATGATCATTCTCATCTGGAGAGTGGTTTGGACAGAATGGAGTGCACCCCTTGAGGGGGATCCAATCAGAAGAAGATGGGATTCTAAGATTTAATACCATCTTGAGAAAAGTGAAGGTATTCCAATCATACTTTCATCCCTTGTTTCTTAATTGTATTCATCATGACAATTAAGGGGGAGTATTGATTGAAGTCAAATGGATGAAAGGGAGAGCTTTATCTTTGCACCTGAACTTTCTAATAAGTTTTGTGAAGATGTGCAGGATTTAGCAAATTCATTGTTATATCTGAAAAATTTCAAACCCCTAAGCATGATCTCACATGTGTAGAGAATTATGGACAGCTTTGAATTCCTTGGTCATATCACTCTTGTTTTCTACACCGGGTTAGCCCAAGTAGACTTAGAGTTGATTTACTAAAGGTTCTTTGCTAAAGAGAACATGTGACATCATCCCTCTCTTAGTGATTTTGATGAAAATGCTTTTATAAGGGAGGAAGAGATTTTTCAAAGAGAACCACACCACACCTTTGCATTTGATTTCCAATAAGGGGGAGAAAATATTGGCACACATATTGACCCATTCATATGTGCTGAAGTTGTGTATTGACAACAAATACAAAGGGGGAGATTGAAGTGCACTGTGTTGCATTTGTTGTCAATGAGGTATGTTGTTGTCAAGGAATGTCAGGATGTGAATGACAAAGGATGTGATGGTGAGGGTGATGAAGGAGAATGGCCATGGTACTAAGATGCATGTGTCACTTAGGAGATTCAGTAAGTGACATATGATGTTGTGGTTGAAACATTCTCTATGAAAATCAGACGATTGATGAGCTGATCTTTAAGTTCAAAGAACTTGTATCCTGATGATACAATGTCACAACATTGATTGAAGACCATGCATTGTCTTCACAATGCATGAGGAGTTGAAAGGATTTCCATCCACAACTACTAAGTGGATGATGTGCATTAATGAAGTCCATGCACTATCACTTAGTGCATGTGAATTGAAAAAGTTCCAATTGATCTCTGATTAGATCAATAAAGAACATTGAAGATTATAAGTGATTCAGGAGTTCGGTTGATGAAGATGAACCTTTTGAATTCCATATCCTAAGTGAAGATCATATGTGGAGAAGTAATGGAATTCTTAAGAAGAAGAATAGAAGAAGTGGAGAAGAAATGGCTTGAGTGGCATTTGGCATTTTCACTTGGTTACTTTGTTTTTATACAAAGTCCTATGTGTTTTACTTAGCAAAAAATAGCCACCAAGGAAGGCCAGCCGAGGGTCATCACCCAAGGCTCATGTGGGACTCGAGGTCACCACGCCCATGGGGAACCCTCAGGCCAAGGCAGCATATCCCTGAGGCAGGAAGGTCAGGGCCGTGTATAAGCCCCGAGGCAACGCGGTGGTAAAGCCCGCGCAGCGCGCGCGCCCGAGGGCACGCATAGTGGGCGCCAGTGGCGCGCCCGCAGGGAGCAGAGTGGGCGCAGAGCGCGCCCGCAGGGAGAACACGGTGCGGGGCGGCACCGTGGAGGGAGAAGATGTAACTGAGGTGAGGATGGGAGCGCTTTGGTAATAAGCCGCGTGAAAACAGGAGGTCGCTTCGATGTGGGACGCGGAAAAATCCCCGGGAGCAAATCTCAGCCGTCCGAGCGATCTCGCGCTTGATCTGCGCCGCACGATTCATCTGCCGCACGCCGCGATCTAATCCAGCCGTCCGATGTCATCTCAACTCCTGATCCGACGGCTAAGAGACCGTCCTCTTCCTCGAGCTCAGCCACTGCCACCCGCGAGCTCCGTTCGAACCAGAGGCCTCCCCGACGACGGTTTTTGAGTTCCCGGCCATCTCCGATCGAGCCGAAGCATCCATGGAGTTCGTCTGAGCCGTATGAACACAACCATCCAATAAAATATGCATGCATGCAATGAGATGATGAATTCGGTCGAGGCCGAAGGCAAACGAAGTGCCGAGGCCTCGGTGTATTCGTGCTTTGCGTGGATTGTTTTTAAACGAAGGTATGCATGCATTTTCATGTGCATGCACGTAGAGGAATGAAAACAAAGAAAAGGAACCCGCGTTGAAACAGAGGAAAGAAATCAAGATTTGGAAAATCTTGATAACCCGAAACTTTCGGGGATTCAAGATTTATATCCCGCGGAAGATTGGGCATACCTCTGCCTATAAAAAGAGAGGCAGAGGTGATGTTTTTGCTTGCTGATCCTTTGTTGAAAATTCGAAGTCCTGTGAGTGCCTTTGTGCCTCGCGAAGTAGAAGCCCCGCGCACACTTGCGCGGCTGAAGTTCCAGATCCATCCGAGGCTCTGAAGGAGGTTCCCTGCATGCCTCACTTGCGCGGCAGGAGTAAGGAGCCCGCGGGTATTACACCTTGCGCGCTCGCGGTACTTGGACCTTGCGCGGCCACTTGGCTTGAGCGGCAGTAGGTGTCCTTGACACCCTGCACGCCCGCGACGTGGTGCTCTTGCACCCGAGGCCTTGCACGACTCTTGTTCCTTGTTCACCTGCGCGACAATGGAGTAGAGGAGAGGCCGAACCAAGCACCTACGTGCCTTGAAGAGGAAGTGAAGACCGAGGCAGTGCCTCGTGTGTGAACATTGAGAAGGCCGAGCCTTTGTGCTTGTGTGCCAAGAAGACAAGAACACCTTCGGGAAGTGGCTTGTGCCAAGAGGGAGAACCCGAGGCCTTTAGTGCTTTGTGTGTGCACACTTTGAAGAACAAATTAAAAGAACAAATTGTGTGTGAAAATTAAAGAAGTGGCCGAAGGCTATGTGTGTGCACAAGAAGTGTGTGCTCACATAGAAGAAGAGGAGAAGACCCACACAAAGTACAACACACATTTAAGTGTGTAAACAAATAGAATTAAGTGTGTGAAGATTGTGAAGAAGGTGTGTGCTATAATTGACTACACCCATTGAGGGTTTATCACACCAAAGAAAGAGAAGGAGAGAGCATGCATGCATGCATGCATATGCGCACGTAATCAAAGTTCAAATCAGTGAGTGTGCATCTGAGTTGTCCAAGACCAGAGGATCTTGAAGAATTTGAGAAGGCCATGCAATCAGTGCATGAGGAAGCAGAGATGCCATGCACTCAGTGCATGAAGTTGTTCTGATATGAGACTCGACCAGACTGAAGTTAAAGATATCATTTGTCTGATTATTCAGTAGTTGGAGAGAGGCCAGGTCATCCTTAGAAGAAGGTGATAAAGCCTGAGCAAGACGAGAAGACCTGATCATCACAAGTGATCAGAGGTACAGAGCAAGGCCAGCAGTCTTTATCCCAGACTGCTGAAGATACTTGAAGAACATAAAGTGAAGAAGAGCTACTCGTGTGACTCGAGGAGCCAGGAGAAGCCCCCTGTGAGACTCAGGGTGGAAGAAGTATTCAGTGGGATTCTGGAGCAGGCCAGTGGGACTCTGGTAACACTGTGTGAAGCAGTATAAAGACCCTCATGTGGGACTCAGGAGAGATATGGTGGGAAGCTGTATCGACCATTGTAATACTAACAGATTATAATGGGAGAATCCATGCTGGGAGAGCATGGCAAGGATGTAAGCCTTTGGTGCCGAACCTTGTAAATCCTTGTGTCCTGTGCCTTTTCATTACTGCCTTATTCGGGAAAGGTTGAGAGACATAAGAAGAGTGGATCGAGGCCTTAACAATCCATAGAGGTTTAATTGATTAAGAATCAATTAGTAAAAATTTTTAAAGGATCACTGATTCACCCCCTCCCCCTCTCAGTGATTCACACTGATCTGGGCACTTCATAATGAATGAATCTTAATTGAAACAATTACAATACAAATAAATATGAATAGAATGTAAACAATGATTCCATTTATATTAAAAAATTTAGTGGAAATATAAATGTATTTCAATTATTTTATCCCAAAGAGTATGGTATTATTTCACATAGGATAAATTTTCTCTCTTACCACCACAAGAGTATTCCATAGATATGATGATCAGCACAACTATCTTCATATACCCAAAAGCCCTTGATAAATAAGGTAATCAGAACCAATGTCTTTCAAACACTTGAAATCCCTCAATACGATGAACAGAATCACATCATCCTATCCTCAAAATCCCTCAATCATCATCATAGAGATCAGTCACAAAACAAAACCAATAAATTTTAGTAATAAAAGATATTTGAACAAGTAGTTCACATTTGGTATCATCAATGCATTCACACGAAGCAATAGAGAAGTCACACTTTCTATCTCTATAACTTTAATGTAGAAAAATTTATACACTTTGGTTCAAATGACCTCTTATTTGTAATCCTCGTGATCTAATGGTCATATTTCCTCCAATGGTCGTATTTCTCAGGAAACGTTTGAGGGACATGGTCACCTTACATTATAGTGGTCAAAACAAATAGAATACACGACATCATTTTGATTTGTATAAAAGTTTCTTCAGGACATTGATTTGGTTAGAATATAGTATGTGAAAAAGAGTGAAACAATTAGTATAAGAAACATGTAAATGGTATTGAAGTATTACATGAGTACAATGTTCTATATGACTATGATACATAACATGGATACAATTCTTAACATGGATAACAAGGTTATCATGGGTACGATTCATATCATTGTTACGATTCATATCATAGTTACAATACATAACATGGTTACAATGTATGATGTTATTACAATGTATATCCTAGTTATAACACATGGTTACGATTAAAATATATTATTATGATACGTATCTTAGTTATTATTCATATGGTTATGATGCATAATACGATTATGATGCATATCCTTGTTATGATGCATAACTCGAATACGATACACATCCTAGTTATGATGCAAGCTTATGATAAAATACTTTACCTGGTTATAATGCATGATTATGATACAATACATAACATGGTTATGATGCATGATTATAATGCATTATATGAATTCGTTACATAGCTTGATTATGATGCACATGGTTACGAAAACATCATATGTGATTACGATTGTAAATATTTTATGTGGTTATGATTGAAAAAGAAAATATATGATTACGATAGTAAAAATATATATGTGATTATGATTGAAATAAAACAACATTTGCTTTTTATGTAGAAAAACAACATGTGTGATTACGATGGAAAACAAATTATTATGAATATAATATAATATATCTGATTCTGATATGGATACTACATAAATTATTATGGTATATGTGATTTTTTATTTCCAAAACAAAAGATAAATTGTAAAATACAAACAAATTTTGACTCAATGATCTCCCCCTTTTTATAAATCACAAACAAAAAATAATAATAAATACTTACCACCCCATGTGTTTAAAAAATCTACTAAAAGTAATAGTGAATATGACTGATTCCACCCAATAGTAAAAAATATCTGTAAGGATCATATTCTCTTTATTTTTTCTTGTGAGTTCTCCCCCATAATAAGGTATTCACCCTTTTTCCTTTTTATGAATCTAAATTATTCTCCACCATTGTGATTTTCAAAAACAATAAGGGAAGACATTATTTTCCATCAAGGAGCTATAAATAATGTATAAAACATTATATATTACATGAAATGAAACATAATTTTATTACAAAAAAGTGTTCAAAAAATCATTCTTTCAACATTTTTTTCCAGGATCTTAAACATAGAAAGATTCATCTTCTTGAACTCTTTTAAATCCTCTATCAATTTTTTATGGTCTTGTTCTAGAGCCTTTATTTTCTCATCATGTTCTATAATAACCACTTCTTGTTTCTAGATAATATTCCTAGAAGTATATTTATTTCTCCATGAGCATTAATCCTTCCTTTTTGGTCATTATAATAATTCAGTACATGTCTATAGGCCTTCTCTAGGATTAAAATTATATTTAATATCAAAACAACCTAATTACATTAATTAAAAAACATTTCTTCTAAACCATCAAACTCTTCAGAAGATATTTTTTTAAGGTACCCATTCATTGAAATTATACATTTTTTTCATTCAAATAAGAAACCAGCTTTAGATAGATATAATTTGGATCATTTACCCGATTTATTAGTCCATCCTACTTGTATAGATGATTCATGAGACTATCGTTAATGTTGTATGACCACTTGAAAATATTGTTACAATCCTTTTAGTGCTTAGCAGCATTCTACCTAAACACTTTGAAATCAACTACAAGATTCAGAATCATATCCATTAGAATCTTGAGTGAGTCTATTATTTCATTATGATAATTTGAAAGGATTTCATGCCTAGACTCAATTTTTGGAATGAGTTGCATCATTTTTTAAACATATTCAGACCTTTTCTGATGTACTGAATTCCAATCAATGTGATTTTCCATTCATAATTTATATCTTTAGTGTATTCTGGGGGATCAATGAAATGCGTTTCAGTGTAGATATATTCATTTGGTTGATTATGATTCTTATACTATTCTTCTCCATCTTCATTATCTGAAATATGAATAGCATTCTTCGAAGAAACCCTTTGAGAAACATACTTTGATGGATGTGGATCTAGATATAGAAATATGAATAATGGAACATATTTTTATTAGCTAAATGGTTTCTCTTGTTTTTATCTTCATTCTATTCCTTGTTCTCTTCTTGTATATATTCTTATTCCCCTTGTTCTTATTATTCTTCTTCATATTATTGAATAATTTATTGAGTATCAGATTCATCAGAAGATTTTTTCTCTTGGCCTTTCCCTAATAGATACTATTGTGTCGAAATAGGTGGCTCCCTTTTTAAAAATCTTGTTTTGTCTTTCTCAGCTATTTTGAGAAGACTATCAATGTCAATTGCTTGGTTTTTTCTTTTCATAATTGTCTTCTTACTTTATTCTTATATCAAATTTTCTTGTGGTCTTATTTTTAGATCCATGGCTTTTGCTGGTCTAAAACAAACAGTGGATCCTCTTCATTCCATTCATTCTTTTTCATCCTCCACTGTTCCATAACCTCATCTGATACAGTCTTCTGATTCCTTTTATTTTTAGGGTTTGTAGTATCAACTTCCATTATTTTACTTGAGGATGATTTTTAGGGATTAGAAGGTTATTAACTGAATTATGTTTCTTCTTTTCCCTTCTCAGCTTTCGTATCCTTCTAAAAAAATTTGGATTCAAAATTGAATCGTAACATAAGTCTTCTTATTGTATCCTTACTGATGAGAGACTCATTGAAAGATGTCACCTCTTAATTGATTAAAAATTAACTACTCTCAAGTATTATTTCAATATCATTCTATGAATATTGGAATATATGACCAGATGAAACTATATAGAACTAGATTTTATCTTCTTAACTGTCATGAAAATGAGTCCCATTAGATTAAAAGTCATCATATTGACCAAATAATCACGAACATAAACATCTGAAACATTCAATGTTTCATTCTCACCCTTTCTCAAAACTAAAAAACATTCACCTATATGGATATTATTTGATTATCTCTTGATAAATGACATACCTTTCTCTAGTATTCATGAATCTCAAAAATATATTCCTCATCTTTGCTCTTATCAAAATTCCCATCAAGTTTTGGTAACTCGTGAGAGGGACAGAGGGCATCACCCTCCAATGAAACTCTTAGGAAAGTGGCTACCTATATTATAGTGGGTTTTTACTTCTTATCATACATCATAAAAGAAATATTGATACCATTTTCTATATCCATTTTTTCATAAAATTGAATCACTTCCTCATAAAACACAAAAAGTTGGTCTGAATCTGGTCTTTGAACACAAATGGATTCCCAGCTTTGGAAACATATTATCCTTTTCAAAGATGAATCAAAAGTCTCATAAATGCCTCGAGAGACTATAATTACACCTTGAAATGTCATAAATGTTAAATATTTTGGAGAAATATTCTTTGGATATGAAGCATTTGACTGAGACATGGAAGACTATCTCGAAGACTAATGAATTTTCCTGTTATAAAAGCTGAGTAGATCTCAAATTATGAAAACAAAAGTAAAATCTAAAAATGAACCATTATGTATTTATAGAGAAATTAGAGTTGGGAGAAATTTATAGGAATTAGATGTGGGATATATAAGGAGGGGTTCATTATAAAATAATTTGATGGTCAGTATTACATCTTAAAGATCTAACGAATGAGAATGATTTTGAACTCTTGAGGTTTTCCGTAGAATAAATATTAATTAGAATGAAAACGATTAGGAGTTAAAAGAATGAATTGAGAAAAAACTATTTGGTTTAGTATATCCATATGAAATTCCGTTCCTTGAATACCTCCCCACTATTAAGATCTCTTATTAAAGTAATAACATTATCTTATGTGGTCTAATTGTGTTAAGAAAAAGAGACTATCCCATAAAAAGAAATCATTTTTAATCAAGTATTTCTATTTCATTTCATTATACACTTCATTAAATTATTACTCAAACATAATGAAATAATAAATAAAGTATTATCCTTATACATATAGGCTATTATTTTAATATAAAAACCTATTTACATCTCCAATTACATCCAATGGGAAAATGATTAATCGTTCATGCGTACATAATATTACCACCTCATGAACAAATATTATTCATTTTCCTCCATCATCTCTCAAAACTGTTTATAATGATACAATTAAGATTTTATATTATATTAATAAAATATTTAACATTATTAAATATTAATATATAATTTAATTTCATACATTTCAATGCATAGAAAAATTGTTACATTATTCTTGTGTTTGTGTGAAATATCACCTCTATGAAATGATGCCATTCAATTTTAAACTACATATCATGTTGAAAATATATATAAGTATATTTATATGATTAATATGGTATTAATGATATTATTATCATTTATGGAATCTAAAATAATACTTACCTTCTTTTTAAATTTTTCATCAAAAAATGGAAATGTTACTCTTACATATGTACAACTTACTATCTTTATGATTGTATCATAGTTCAATTTTCCAGGTTATATGTAATGGATTGATTAAAAATAAAAATATATATATAAAAAGTATAATAATTTAATTAATATTATTTTAGAGATTATTAACTAATGACTACCTTTACTATTGACATTATACCAAAGACATTTTGGACTCAAGTACTAGATATCGACAAAACAGCAGACATTAACATAAATTATTAATTAATTTTTATAAATTTATTATAAGGGATATAAAATTAATAATAAAATTTTAAATATTATCAAGAAAATGAATAATTAACCTATGTTTATTATTCAGGTTGAAAATGATCATATGTGATGAGTCAGACTCAGGGTAATGGTATTTCTTTTAGAAAATGTCATTAATGATTCATTTTCATGGTTTTTTACAAAAGTCAGAGGGAATGTTTTTTAACATATATAGAATAAGTGATTTCTCACTATTTCATGACACAGTGTCACATTATGTTATTCATTAATTTTTTTCATAGTTATATTAAATGAAAATTGTTTCATTATTCTATGCGCAGTTTAAATATTTTAAAAGTTATTTTTTTAAAGAAATGCGTATTTTGAATTCAGAAAGTGTTTTACACATGGGTATAAATAATTTTTCATCCATTTTATTCATGATAATATCCTTGGATATTATATGTTATGGTTTTATCCTCTCTATAGATCATAGTTGATTCTGATATATATTATTGGAAGGATTGTTCCCAATTATATCTCATGAGAAAGTTGTAATCCTGATATTGATTATAGGAAGGGAGATCCCCATTATAGATCTCCAATACATGGGGTACTATAGATATGGAATTGAACCATATGGTTATTCTATTTATAAGGTTGAATGTGAAATTTATATTTTAATTATGTCCCGAAGAACCTATATGATTTTTTCAAGCATGCTAATGAGATGTTTAGATAATGTTTTAATGTATTCTAATGTTTTCTCTATACTAATGATTTTATTTCATTATATCTCATTAATTGTTTTCCTCATAACAAGTTTAAAAATACCTTTCACAGTGTATATGGATGGTTAATAGAAATAATGAACTCTTTTAGTATGTTAGGGATAATTTTCATGACATATAAATAATGTTTTTTTAGAATGTTTTATATTATGTAAAAAATTGATACATAGTATAAGATTCCACTTGCAATTTATGGGTTTACTATGTAAAATGTATTCATAATTAACTAAAACTAAAACATAAAATATATATCAGGAAAAACTCTTATTTATTGTTTTAATGTAACTATAATATGTAACATTTAAGATCGGGTCCTTATGGTTGGTATCAAAGTAGGCTTTAGACAACTATATAGATTAGAATGTTATTTTTTTCTCATAAATTGTGAATAAAATCATGGTTTTATAACTTTAATTTTGATCATACATTCAGTGTCTTAAAATTCCATTTTTTGGTTTTATGTAATGAACTATTATGTTTACTAATGATATTTTTTGAGACACTTTTCATGAGGTAATTATGGGTTATTACATTTAATGATGAAATATGAACGATATTAGATAAATGTTGAGGTAAAAACATATTAGGGTTATTTTGAGGATGTTTTTAATATATATATAATTTTAAAAAGATCATTTTAATATAGTTTTTGAAAGTTATACACATGAGATGAGTGAAAACATGTCGCATCAATAATGGGCATGGGAATCGATCCCACAACTGAATGGGGAGAAGGGTGCATCACTTAACACTATTCGACATGAAGTCCCAATTTGTTTGATTTATTATTTTTAGTTAAATTATTTGAATGATGAAGAATTGATTTATTTTCGGAATATTATCTTTATATAATATATTACTTTGGGATTGTGTAATTATTTGGTGATTATGTTATAAATGTTGTTTAAAAAGATGTTCAATATTTTGGGAATCATATAAGATTGAGGTAAATATAATAAAATGATATTTTATTTATGTATTAATGGTTTAGTTATATTTGGGAATAATCTATGATTTTATTATGGATTTGTGGTGATTTAGGTTATTTATGAAAATGGTTAACCTGTATTAGAAAATATTTGATTAATGAAATTACATTTTGGTATTAGACTTCAAGAGTAATTGATTTTCTTTAGAGAAAATTATTAATGTTTATCTTGGAATATTATGATATCAAATCCATTATATATTTGGGTTTTAATCTTACTATATAATATTTTTGTGGACAATTACAGATTGTTTTTGGCTGAATGCTCTATGTTAAACTTTTGGAATTTCTATTGAATATTGTATGTTGATGTATTTTTTCATATAAGGTTTATTAATTTATCTAGATTTATATTATATTTACATAAAAGTTTGGTTTTGGATAGTGACTAAAGATATGAAAAATAGATAGTTAAATATTTTGGATAACTCGGTTCTCTATAATTTTATTCTATTTCTTTAGGTGTTAAAAATCATCTTCAATACTCATCATTTGAAGAAAATGATGAGTTTTGTGGTGTAAATTGATCAAATGATAAAACTATATTTTTTTTTTGGAAGAATGTTTCATTATATTATTAGTAAATGTTGTAAAATAAATCGTTTTATAAAAGGTATTTTGAAACAATACCATTATTTGTTTACATATCTTATTAAGAAATCAGTGACATTCTAACACATAATAGATTTATGGTTTTGTTATTATTATCATTCTTGTGAATATGTTCTATGTAACTCCCCATAAGAACATAATATATAATTTTCTCTTCTATATACTTGTTTTTCTATGTGTAAACAGAGTTTATATTATGTCATGTAACCGTCGTGCATCACTTTATTTATTTTAATGTGAATTTTTTATTAATCCATTTTTCCAATGTGGGATTTAATTTAAAATATTTTCATAAGTAAAACCTTATTTACCATACCAGAATAATAAATTTTTAGGAAAAAACTTCAAAAATGTGTGAGTATAAAGCATTTTTAGGTTTTAAAGAAATAACTACTATGTTCGATTGTGTACATAGTACTGCACATCGAGCATAAACAAACAAATAGAAAATTATTTAAATGTGATTATTATAACATTACTATTAAAATAGAGGGTATGAGTAGGACTAAATAAATTATGAAAATAGGGTGAAAATGTATATAAAATTAATCATTTGGTTGCCATATAATTATGAAAGAAAATAACACCCATTTTAAAATAAAAATAATCATTTTCTAAAATACTATTTAAATACGCACAAGTGTATATTATACCACTGAATGAAAAAATCACTACTGTTGAATTAGGTTAATAATATATATATATATATATTATCTATTTTTAAAACATATTTCTTTTGTTTTTTCTAATGATGGTATAAAAAAATATAATTTTACACATAAAAGATGTTTTTTTCAAAGGAGACAGTTTTACATCCTTTTAATGGCACAATTGTTTAAAATATAATTATTGACACTTTTATAACTTTTATTTGATAAAATAAATTATTATTTGAAATATTAATATTAAAATTTACATTGATTTATTTTTTTATTTTTCTTATAAATTTCATTGTTTGATGAATAGTGAAAAATATTGTGTTTTAATTTGAAATATATTTTTTAGAAAACTTATAGTGTAATATTATATTATTTTTTGGTTTTATATTATAATTAGATAAATTCTATAACATTTAATCCAATTTATTTCATTTTAATCAGTTTCATATCCAATGCAGAATTAAAAAATTCAATATTTTGAACGTTTTCATTTTAATAACTTGTTTCCTCACCCAGTCAACGAAATATAATTTAAATTCATTTTATCCCATTATATATTTATAATTTTGAAAACCAGATTATATAATTCTAATTTTAATGTAATAATTTTTAAATTATGCTCCTTTGAGTTTTTGACAATTTGAATAGTAACTTTAGTTTTTCTTATTACCCCGGTTAAGGGTAAATTTGGTAATTAAAGTAAAAATAATATTATAAATATTATAAAATTACTGTAACACTTGTAAATATTTCTTGGGAAAGTGAGTTTCGAAAAAAATAATCATTGGATGGATTTTATACAGTCTTTCATCAATATTGTTGATTTAATGCCATTTATAATGTTTTGTTCAATTAAATATAAACTTTTTATTTCATTTGTTCTTACCACGTGAAATATTTTTTATATGGGGTTTTATAATGGATATGTTCGGGAATAAATATTATTTTGAAATATAAAATTAATATATTAATCATGATATTTTTTTAGGGATTCAGAAAATAAATTAATTTCTTACATAACGATTATTCTTTAATTGTTTAATTAAAATAATAATCAAATAATACATAATAAAAATATAAAAATAAATATAATTTTAGATAAATTATTTAATAAAAATAATTTTTTGGTGACTTTGACATGCTAGTGATATTCTAAAATATTTATTTCGTATATATATATATATATTATTTTTATGATATTTTTAAAATTTTATGTAATGAAGAGTTTCAAAATTATAATTAATGGTATTTTGAAATATAAAATATTTTACAAAATGATATAAATTTTATAAAAAAAGACAAAATTATGGAAACATATAAGGAATAAAATTTAATCAATGACACATTTATTGGAAATTTTTATTTCATAATAATTATATGAACATGAAAAGTGAAAAATACATTGTATCACAAAAATATTTAAAAAGATAAAATAAGGTTTAAAACATAACCATAATGTCTAAAAATACTAAAAACCTGTCTATTTTTAGGTTTCTAATTTATTTATACAAATAATAATATTATATTATAAATTAGTAATTCTGGATCCATTTTTTATATTAAATTAAATTATATTAATTTAATATTTTATCAAATTCCAATACTACCTCTCCATTCTCTTATAAAAATGATCATCTTATTCTCTGTCCCTCGCACTATAAAATCAATTTTATTCTGAAAATATCATCCAAAATAATTTCTTATAATCCCTACCCATATTATATAGATATTATTTTAGGAATAACACAACCCTTAGAAGTCTTAAGGAGTTAAGAAAAAGAGATTTTTCGGTGGAAATGTATTAATTTTAATCTAGTATACCTGTTTGATTTCATATTGCACTTCCATAAAATCTATTTCAACCATGGGTAAATAATAACGTGACAAAATTAAATATAATTATATGTTATTATGTTAATATAAGTAATTAAATATATATCCACTTATATCAAATTGGAAAATAATTAGTCGTTTGTGGGTATGGGATACTGCCTCCTCGAAAACCGATATAATTCATTTTCCATCATCATATCTCATGACTGGTTATAATAATGGAATTAGTATTTTTTTGTGATATTCAAGAATATTTGATCATTATTGAAGAATAATATATAAATTAAATTTTTACATTTTCATGCGCAAAAACATGATAATGGCGTTCATGCGTATATGTTAACTATCATTTCCATGTAGTGATGTGATTCATTTTTCATCAACACATCACATGGATGATATATATATTGGAATATTTAAATTATTAATATGATATTAATGATATAATTATCATTATTTAAGGATAAAATAATACTTACCTTTTTCCATAATGATCTTTGAAAAATGGAATTCATGCTAATGTATACGTACGACTTAGCATCTCCAAGATTATAACGAAGTTCATTTTTCACATGCATATATAATTTGTGTATTTAAATGTTTAATTGATTTATAATATTGATAATTAGATCGTGGATATCATTTTTTAGTTGATAAACTAATTATACCTTTGACAGTTGATATCATATCAAAGCCATTTTGTATCCATGTACCGATTATCAAAAAAACATCCATTATTAACTTAAATAATTAAATAATTGTTATAATATGATAATATGTGATTTAAAATAAATAAAAAATAAATAAATTTTAACAAGAAAATCAATGTTACCATATTTTTATTATTCAGGAGTTAAATAATATATTTGAAAAGTCAGTGTTATGGTATGAGACATTCTTTTAGAAGCCCTATTTTAAAGTTCCCTCTTAAAAATATGATTAGAAAAGTAAAAAAGGGAATGTATTTTAACGTTTATATCATGATTCATTTCTCATGATTTCATGATTAATTATTAATTTAATATTTGATTAATATGTTTTCATTATTCTTTTCAATGAAATTGTTTTCATTATTGTGTGTATGTTTTTTTATTTCAAAAGTTTTTTTAACAATAAATAGTTATTTTTATATCCAAAACTATTTTACCAACATGTATAAATGGGTTTTCATTAGTTTTATTAGTTATATATCCCATGGTTATTATATATGAATGTCTTATACCAATTATAGATCAAGGGTTATCATGATATATCTTTTTCAAAGGACTGAGAAATATTATAGCTCATAGGAAATGAGTGGTCCCAACATAACTTATATGAAGCATGTTCCCCATTATCGAACTCTAATGAATTGGGTACTATATACATCAAAATTAACTGTATGTTTATTCCATTTATATAAGTTATATGGTAATGATGTATCACAACATTTATGTGAACTTTTAATCATATTCATGTGTCTTTATGAAAAGTTTTTAATGGGTTTTCATGTTTTCACTAGACTAATGATTTTATTTCCTTTTTCCTAAATTGATATTTTTGTAATCATAAAATTTTAAAAATATTTTAAATAGTTTATAAGGGTTTTTATGAAAAAAAAGAAGTCTTGTTTTATGTTATAACTATTTTTCATGAAAACTAAATCCTATTTTATTTAGAAAGTTTTATTTTGATCAAAAAATGGGTATAGATTATAAAATTCAACTTTTAATGTATGGGTTTATAATGTAAATTTTTCTAATAATTGACTAAAACTATAAATCTAAAAGATCATTAAGAATTTTTTCAGATTTATTGTTTTAAAATTATTATATTATGTAATTTTTATGGGAGAGTCCTTAAAGTTTGTATCAGAGAAGGGTTTAAAAAACATTGGATATTAGGATGCTTACTTAAGAATTATATATATCATCATGGGTTTATAATTTTCAGGTTGATAATAATTTTAGTGTCTTATAATCCCTTTTGTATAATTATGTAATGAAATTTTAAGGTGAATAAATGTATTATTTGGGTACATTCATTTTTGTGGTAATTTGTTTTATACATTCTGGGATGTAAAATGAAAGGTATGATAAAATTGTTTAGAATAAAATATATTAATAATATTTTGAATATTTTTATCACATTTATAGAATTTTATAATCATTATATTATTATATTTTTTGAAAAATGGAAACCAAAAATATTGTTGAAAAACCTTCAGTCTGACATGTTTGTACGAATTGAACCCAAAACCTAAAGGCGACAAGGGTTCATCGTATACCACTAGCAAACGTGAATTCCCAGTTAGTATGAAATTTTCTTTTTTAATTAATTGAAAAAATTGATAAAGAATAATTTTATTTCAGGAACCATTGTTTCATTAAATAAATAAATTAAGGATTAGGAAATTATATGGTGATTAATGTATTAATGTTTTTTGAAGTGTTCACAATTTTGGAATCCTAAATGATTAAGTTAAATATAATACTATGGGAGTAAATTTTTATATATATTTTGGAAGAGTCTATGATTTAATTATGGACATATTTTGATTTTGGTTATTAATAGTAATGGTTAACATATCATGGATAATATATTATTAGAGTAATTATTTTTTTTCTTAATAATTCTTCAGTAATTGACTTATTTGGAGATAAATATTAAAATATATATATTGGAATTTTATCTGATCAAATACATCTGATATTTATGTTTTAATATTATTATATTTTATTTTTTAGGATTTTTATGTATAGTTATTTTTTGAGTTCTCTATATTGTGATTGGTGTATTAATATAGAATTTTGGATATAGAATTAGATTTTCATATACGATTTATTGTTTTTGGGAAATAATCATAGCATGTAATGACAATTTTTGTTTTGGTTGATGTCTAAAGATAATAGATACGTACATATAATCATTGGTGCACTATGTGACTCACTAGAAGGTGATTATTGTGGTTTAACTGTGAAAAAATATTATTAAATAGTCATCATTTTGATAGAATAATGATTTTGTGGTGGAAATTTATTAAAGGTTGAATATATTCCATTCTTGTAAGTATGTTTCCTAGTGATCATATTCCATGTAGAAAATTATTTACTCTACTCTATGAATTCGATTTTGAAAAACATTGTCATATTTATACTTATCTTAAGCTGAAATCAACTACCTTCTAACCTATTATAGATTTATGGATTTTTATTGTTAACATTTTCATGACTATGTTTTCCATCACACATAATCATATCATGACAGTTAGTTTTATCATTCATATAAATTTTTCCTACATAGAACCCTAGTTTGTGCTATCTCATGTGACTCATTTACTTCCCTTTATTTATTATAAATTTGATGTTTTATTAATAGTTTTTATAATGTGGGATATCAATAAATGTGTTAGAAAAATTCAAACCTTACTTACTGATCCTGAATTCAAAATTTTGAAGATATAATTTCCAAAGGGGTGAAATTGTAACATACTGAGTTAAAAAACATAAATATTATATTCAATAGCATACATTACACACCACATCGAGCTTAAAATAAAATGTAAATATTATTATTTATATGTTATCGTTATAACCTAGCCACAATAATGGAGGGTATGAACCATATTAACCAAATTATTATAATAGGGTTTATATATGAGTATAGTTTAAATTATTTGTTGCCCAATTAATTATAAATGAAAATAATACGGTGTTAAAAATAAATGGGAATCATTTTTGGAAAAAAATAAATGAGAGAAAATGTGTTTTATATTAACAAATAAAAAATAACTCTTTTTAAATTATATTAAATATATATATAATTAAATATAATGTTTAAAATTTATATTATTTTATTTCAATACATGATATAACAATAAAATAAATTTCACAAATAATATAAGTATGTAAGAACCCATTTTTTCTATAAAAGGCTTTGGAATATTCTTGATGTTATTCTAGAGCAACGCCTTCAGACGGTGTGCGATTCTGAGCCTCGGTGTGGCCGGAATTAAATTTTTAGTGCGTTCACACTGGGAATGCCAAATAAATGAGATAAATCCTAAACGGTGCATCAGATCCGAAATCTGAGTGTACAGATAAGTCCTAAATGGAGTGTTTACCCTATGAACGACATAAAACATGTTAGAGCGGGACGTTGGGACCCCTCGCCCGTTAAAGGAACATTAAACGGATAAATAAATAAATAATTTATTCATTTAATGGTTAAATGAATGTATCCCTTAAACGATAGCTCATATAGGAAAACTGATGACACTGTTGAGTCTGGAGCGTCCCGTTTACCCTATAAGGTGTATAACTTTTGCGGGCGCAGGCCTTCTGTGAAAAATGCCACCAGGGGCGTTTTCAAAATTTGGTGGCCTCGGGCGTTGAGTTTAATAACATTTGAACGGAGCCTCGGATTAAAATTCAGAGACCTCTGTTATGCTCAGGAGGTGGTATTTACCCTAGGTGCGACCGAACATTAACCACGACAGGGGTTTTGGACGTGGGTGTTTTCAAGGGTCGAGTTTTTAATTAAAAAATTTGTTAAATTATTAAACTCTCCTCTCCTCCCACCATCCTCATTCCACACCTGGCGAAACCCATCACCCTGACCTCCTCTCATCATCCTCCACCTCCTCCTCCCTCCCAATCAAGGTGGAAGCGGCTGCGGCGGGGTGCGGATCAACGGCTAAGCTCCGGGAAATGCCCAACAAGGTAGGATCGTGAATTTCATTTTATTTTTCCCGCACCTACTTTGAGCTCAATTTATCATATCGAATTGCTGTTTTATTTTTGAGAAAACCACATGAATGCGTAGTATATTTTATGATCTTTCAGACGCCTGTTACAGATTTGAATTCTGAGTCCAGAGCCACCCGTTGTGGTCCAGAAAACATTGTATGTGTTTCGGTGTTTTCCAGGGGGTTCCGGCGGTGGTCCATCGAGCAGCATGCAGATCCGGGCTAAGGCGGTGGCAGCGGCGGTGACTCCTTCGTGCGACTGTGCTCTGGGCGGTGGGCTTGGAAGCAGGGCATCCGGGTGGTGGCTCCATGTGAAGGTCGGCGCGAGGCTACTCAGGAGGGCCGTTTGGGAGGACCGGCTAGTTGTGACGGCCGGTTGATGTGGAGGCCGAGGTCGCGGTGCGTGACCATGGTCTGGAGACATAGACCCGCCGAACGCGGGTATCTGCGTGGAACAGTGACTGGCCTTATGGCTGGTCAGTTTGGAGGACCACAGTCCGCGTGGGTGAACCGCGGGCTGCAGCGGCTCAGCCGGCTGAGCTGCGGGCCGACTGGCTTGGCCCGGTCCAGGGGGCGTAAACCCGCCGGACTGGTCCGGTCCACCCCCACTTGCGTCCGATGACACTTAAGCTAGTGTAACTCCTAAACCAAGTGTCGGATTCCTGTTCTGTCTGCGGTGATGTGGTCCTTGGATCGATACAGACTTTTTTTTTTGGTCTTAGGGATTTTTAATTCATGAGATGAGGGCCTCGGGGGCGTGACATTCCATTAAGTGGATTGACGTTTTTCCAAGGGTTCGTGTTTTGAGCGGCGCGGATGCATCCGATGTCCGTCATGAGCGTTGTCAGTGGCGTTGCGACCCTAGTGCCGAGGAAAAGTTTTCCAGTATGGTTTCGGGCGTCAAAACCGGAGTTGAGGCGTGGGCACCATGGCCCGTCTTTCGAGCTTTATGGAGGTTTTTAACTCTTTCATCGGACATCTGTTTAGGTCATGCAAGTAGTCAATCCTGGGTGTTTTTCTGAGGACGTTGCAATGGTGAATCCACCAGCTTTAATTCGTCACACTAGTGCGGGACCCATGAGGGTCATTTTGGGAGTTGGAGGTGATTTCCATCTTTATCACTGGGTGTCCGTTAAGGGTGAATGAATAGTCAATCTTGAGTACTTTTTCGAGAGGATCGCAACAGTGTGATTCCTTAATTATTTTTCGGGGCCAGGGTGCGGGTCCCATGAAGCACCGCTCGTGTGCGTTATGGAGAAATGCATCTTTTTCTCAGGATATATGTTACACTCAAGTGGTTAGTCCTTTTGATGTGCTTTTCCGAGGGGATCGCAATGGTGCGATGTGCCCGACTATTTTCGGGGCTGAGGCTCTGGATCATGGGACTTCGTTAAGGCGTAAAGCGGTGTTGGATGAATTTTCCGTCGGATATCTATTGGAGGCGTGTAAATAGTCTATCTTTCATATTTTTCTATTAGTATTACAATGGTACAATCTGTTTTGATGTATGAATACTCCTACAATAACTCATTTTAACACGGAAGCATGTAAGGTGCTCCGGTGGTGGTTCGTCCTACTATGTTTGTAGCGGACTGTTGGCGTGTGATCGCATGCACTCACGTGTGAGTGAAGTAATGCCTGTAGAGATGTATTTGGCCATGCATGGGCTGATGAGGTGGTATGTTGGAGTTGTTACGTTTACGCACTTCGCTTTGACATGGAGTGTCGTGTGCACTATTGCCTTTGGGCTAGAAACGTGGTATACTCTGAGAGTATACGGGAACACCTAGAGGTAAATGTGATTGTTTGTACCTGAGAACGTCTGTGCACTTGGTTGGAGTTGACTTGGGGCCACTCGTCGTTTGGGCCCCATGTTTGTGTCATGTTTTTCTTTGCGTACCCTTGACATCTCGCGATGTAGAGGGTCCCTCTGATCTCGTTTGTTTGACCAGCAGGGTTGAGTTCCCCCGGGTTCTCTTCTAGTTTGTTTGACCAGTAGGGTTGAGTTTCCCCTGGCTCTGATCTCGTTTGTTTGACCATAAGGGTTGAGTTTCACATGTTTTCGTTATCGTTTTTTAACTAACAAGGTTGAGTGGGTTCCCCTCCTGGTGTTGTTCATGGTGGTTTCCACCAGCAGGGTTGAGTGGTTTTCCCCTGGTTCTGTTCTAGATGGATTGGTCATCAGAGTTGCTTTGTGTTCCCTGGTAGAGTTCTTATGGATTCGGTGAGACCAATACATTATGCGAGCACTGATCCTCTCCCCAGGAGGTTGTTTCCAGTAGGTCTAGCTAGGAGGTTGTTTCCAGCAGGCCTAGCCGGTGGGCTACCATCCAACATGGGTGGCCAGTTGTACCATTCAGTAGGGATGGCTAGAGAGGTACCATCCAGTAGGGATGGCCAGTGGATTACGATCAAGCAGGGATAACCAGTACAATGGTGTTCACTGAGCTGCATCATCTAGTAGGGATGGCTAGAGAGGTTCTGGGTTTACCTCCAGCGGTGCTGGGAAGTGGTCCCCGATACTGGGTTTTCCTCTAGCTGGGCTAGGAAGTGGTCCCCAATGACGGTTCTGAGCCTCCCTCTAGTGGAGTACCCTTTTACGGGACTGGGCATTGGGACCCGTCGATGACTTTAGCCAGGTCTCCCTCCAGTGGATTACCCTTTAACGGGACTAGGAAATGTGGCACCCGTCAACTCTTGCTGGGTCTCCCTCCAGTGGGAACTCATCGACTTCCAGGGATTACCCTCTAGCAGGGATGGGCAAGGGTTCACCTGTTGACTTTGAGGAGACCTCTCGAATGAGGGGCAGTGACGAGGTGTGGTTTAACGTTCCCCATAACTCTCAAGTACAAGGGGTGCCTTCCCCACTAAGACGTGTCCTTGCAATGCGACCTAAAACCGTTCGGGCGAGTCAGTGCCACCCACAGAGGATAGTGTCAAGGTGTGGTGATTTGAGCCCCTGGACATGTAGTTTGGGGCAGACGTGTGGGATGCTGCGTATTGATGGTTTTTAATTCTGGGACTATTGTGTACTCACTTTCATGGGCTGATCTACGGGATGGAGATCCCCTTACGATCTTGTTCGGGTTTCTTGACAGAACATATATATATATGTATACCATGTTCCAGTTACCACTTCTTGGGATTGGTTACTCTCCCTCCAGGAGAGGAGAAGACATGTGGTGTTTTCCGCGTTCTTTTCGTGTCTAGCTTCTCGTGGTTGGACGAGTCTACTCTCCTGCTATAGGTAGCGAAGACACAATGAGAAGTTCATCTTCTCACCGTTTCCATCTCCTTGTGTCTGGACGAGTCTACCTCCTTTGTTTTTTTGGGTTGAGCTGGACTCTCTACTATTACTCTATTGAACTCCTTGTTGTAATGTTTACTACATATTCGGATATTATCCTTTACATTTCCCTATTCGATCTACTTATCACCCTTCGGTACCTCCTTTTTTCCTCCCTCAATCCTTCGGGTATCCTATTGAGTATTTTTATACTCACCCCTGCTTGGGCTTTGCCTGCACTTGGTGTTCCATTGTAGATGACAGACAGATTGGTCGTGACATCAGTGGAGCTTAGGAGTTCGGGATCTTGGACTACGTGTGGTGGTCGTAGTCATTTTCTTGGTGTGGGACTCTCCCAGGTGTTTGCTTTTGTTTACCTATAGTCGGGTTGTGGATCTTTTCGGGTTGGGCACCTGTTTTGCCCCTATTCTTTTCAGTTTACCTTCAGCACTTGCTTTGTACTATTAGAGGTCGATGCACTTTTGTGGTTTATATATAGCAGTTTCACTTTACATTACTTGTCTTTTAATTTACACTGCACTTCTACATTGAGTGGGCTACATGTGTGTGTACAGGTACTCAGGCAAAGGCCTCCCCGAGATGTTTAGCCTTTGGTGCTTGTCGCCAGCCCCTGGCCAATGGAGGCATTATTGGGGTAGTTGCGGCTCAAGCCCAGGTAGGGTCGGGTCGTGACAAGTGGTATCAGATGTGGTTCGTTCCTTGGGACATTGTTCAGAAGTCCATAAGAAGGAATTGGTTGGGATTTAGGGAAATAGTGTCAAAGTGTCTCGAGAGCGGCTCTCAGGTTAGGGAGTCCAATGATGGTTCGACAGCTAGCGTATCTATTCACCCGGACCCTGATAACCCGCTTGTCGACTCAGAATGATGAGAGAGTTATTTTAGTCAAAATTGGTTTGTGCATCAAATAGGATTGAGTCTTTGAATATCCTTCTTTAGTTAGCTCACAATTGTTGTTTCTGTTATATAAATATATGCTCATCTGATCGCGATACTCCTTGATTACATTCTGGATTTCTCCTCGAAGACACCCTGCCCAGATACCAGCTTTGGTGCATGATGACTAACCTGTGAGCTAGAAGGCCTTAGTCCAAGACCCATCATGTGAGCCCCTTTCTCCGAGTGGGCCGGTAGTAGCACCCCCACCTGGTGAGCAGCAGAAAGCTTCAATAGAGCAGACTGAGCATGAGAACATGTTGAGTGCACTCCGTGAGTTCTAGTGACAGAGACCGCTAGGGTTCAATGGTGAGCCAGACCCTCAGGTAGCAAAGGTTTGGCTAGAGATGGTGGTTCTCCTTTTCAGGATTGAGCAAACACCGGAAAATATTATTGTGGCCTTGGCCTCCATACATTTCCACGGAGCAGCTGGGTGTTGGTGGAGTATGGTGACTCAGTTTCATGTCGATTCATCACTTTCGTGGGGTGACTTTCAGTTGTTGTTTCGTGAGGAGTTTTCCCCTCTTTCTTATGCTCCATTCGGATTCAGGAGCTCCTACAGTTTCAATAGGGAGGGATGACAGTGGCCGAGTATGCGGCTAGTTTCACAGACCGTGCATGCTTTTACCCGGACTTGGTCTATGACATAAACTTCTGAGCATAAGAGTATGAGCAGGGTCTCCGTAGAGAGATTCATGTTGTCATAGTACCCTTGGTAATTTCCGCTTATGATGGGGTTCTAGAGTAGGCTCTGGTGACAGAGAGCTTTATGTCATGTTCTACCGCTGGTGGTGGCAGCAGGCTCGACAGAGCCGAGACGTCTACCGTAGCTAGCGGGCGTCAGCAAGAAGAACCTCAACGCAGGTGGATTTATGACAACCAGACTTAGGGGCATGGTCATACACCATAATGGCACCGGAGGGCACCAGGGCAGCCCGAAGAGTGCCAGTGTTATGCTGGCGATGGGCGAGGTCACATGGCATGGGACTGCCTGACCAGTCATGTGGATAGCATCGGGCAGGCAGCAGGTGCACCACCGCGGAAGAGGTGGCGTACTGATCAGAGTAGCTCCCAAAGAGGTGGTGCTTGCAGAGGAGCGTGAGGAGCTAGAAGTGGAGGACGACCTTACGAGGTCTTCCCATCACCACCAGGAGGTCCATGTCAGGCTCCAGGAGCTGACAGTTGGGACCACGGACAGCCGCGAGCTTTGGGTGTCTATGATCCTGCAGATCATGAAGTGATAATAGGTACGCTCTACAGCTCTTCTAATTTTTGACGTAGAATTCCTAGACTCTGGGTGTGAAAATATTTTCTCCCTAATCTTTGTTTGAGTTGTTACCAAGGTGGCGTGGGGCATTGGTGTAACCCTGTGTTGGTAAGGTAAAATGTGTGGGACCTTTTTCTCTAGTCGATGGTGTTGACTCATTCGCTCTCCGAGCGTGTAAGAGAGCCTGGGTTATTGGACATCGACTATGAAATCTTGCGTGACCAGATATCCTTAAGTGTTTCACACTTTGTATATTCTGAAGGAGGGAATCACGGGGATTTTTCCCAGGTCAAAACGGTGATTCCAGTCCCGACGTGTGACTTGAGGGTTCCGTTGGGGAGGTGAGCTACCCCTGAGGGCCTTCGGTCTGTTTGTAACTGTGCGAAGGGATGGAGAGGTTCCCTAGTTTCTTTCCCTAACCCCAAATTCTGGAGTGGGTGCAAGACGTCTCCCACGTGACTCACCTGAGAAGAAGTGTGCATGCTCCTATGCACATCATGGACAAGGGCAAACCTCGCATGAACTGATCAAATCCTTTGGACTATGTGCGATGACGCGGGACTGTGCAAGAGTTCTTCTGAGTACGGAAGAGCCAGGTGTGGGCTTAGTACCCTGAGTTGTTCATTGGTTTTGCTTTTCGGAGATAAAAATATTGAATGATGGAATGATATAAGGACCCAGGTTTTACTATAAAAGACTTTGGAATATTCTTGATGTTATTCCAGAGTTGCGCCTTCAGATGACCTGTGATTCCGAGCCCCGGTGTAGCCGGAATTCAATTTTCACTGTGTCCAAAATGTGGTTTTTACCCTATGAATGACATAAAACATGTCAGTGTGGGACGTTGGGACCCCTCGTCCGTTAACGGAACATTAAACGGATAAATAAAAAATTAATTTATGCGTTTAATGGTTAAATGTAGATATCTCTTAAATGGTAGATCAGATTGGAAAACTGAGGGAACCGTTGAGTCCGGAGCATGCCATTTTCCCTAGATGGGGAGTAACTTTTGCGGTCGTGGGCCTTCTGTGAAAAATGCAGCCAGGGGCGTTTTTGTAATTTGTCGACCTCGGGCGTTGATTTTAATAACATTTTAATGGGGCCTTGAATTAAAATTCTGAGATCGTCGTTGTGCTCGGGAGGTGGTGTTTACCCTAAGTGCGGCCTAACTTTAACCGCAACATGGGTTTTGGACGTCGGTGTTTTCAGGGGTCGAGTTCTTAATTAAAAAACAAGTTTAATTATTTTACTCTCCTCTCCTCCCCCCCCCCATCCTCATTCATCGCCTAGCGAAACCCCTCACCCTATTCTCCTCTCATCCTCCTCCTCCTCCTCCTCCTCCCTCCCAATCAAGGTGGAAGCGGCAATGGTGGGGTGTGGATCGATGGCGAAGCTCCGGGCAACACCCAACAAGGTAGGATCATGTGTTTCATTTTATTTTTCCCGCACCTACATTGAGCTCAATTAATCACATCGAATTGCTGTTTGATTTTTGAGGAAAGCACATGAATGCGTAGTATATTTTTTGATATTTCCGATTCTTGTTACAGATTTAAATTCCGAGTCTTGAGCTGCCCCCAGTGGTCCGAAAAATATTGGATGTGTTTGGGTGTTTTACAGGGGGTTTCTGCAGTAGTCCGGCGAGTAGCAGGCAGATCCGGGCTAAGGCGGCGGCTGCGCGGTCTAAGGCGGTGGCGAAGTCTCCTCCGCGCGGCTGTGCTCTAGGCGGCGGGCTTGGAAGCAGGGCATCCGGGCAGTGGCTCCCGGAGGAGGTCGGCGCGGGGCTCCTCAGGTGGGATGCTCAGGAGGATCGGCTTGTTGTGTCGACCGGTTGACGTGGAGGCTGGGGTGCGGCTCGCGACCCTGCTCAGGAGATAGAGACTCGTCGAACGTGGGTCTCCGCGTGGAATAGTGACCAGCCTCGTGGCCAGTCGGTTTGGAGGACCACGGTCCGGGCGGGTGAACTGCGGGCCACGGAGGCTTGTCCAGCTAAGTCGCGGGCCGGCCGGCTTGGGCCGATCAGGGGATGTGGACCGGTCGGACCGGTCCGGTCCACCCCCACTTGCGTCTGATGACGCTTAAGGTGGTGTAACCCCTAATCCAGTGGTCAGATTCACATGCCGTCTATGGCGATGTGATCCTTTGATCGATACAGACTTTTTGAGATGGTTTCGGGAATTTTTATTTCCCTAGACATGGGCCTCCGTGGCGTTGCATGCCTTTAAGCAAATTGAATTTTCTTTCGGGGGTTCGTGTTTTGAGCGGTGCGGACGTATCCGATGTCCATTTTGAGTGCTATTAGTGGCGTCGTGACCCTAGTGCTGAGGATAATTTTTCCAGTATAGTTTCAGGCATCGAAACTAGAGTTGAGGCAGGGGCCCTACGACCCGTCTTTCAAGCTGAACACATCCTTTTGTAAGTCTTTCATTGGACGTCTATTCAGGTAGTGTGAGTAGTCAATCCAGGGTTTTTTTCTAAGGAGATCGCAATGGTTCAATGTGCCCGACTATTTTCGGGGCTGAGGCTCAGGATCACAGGACGCTGTTCGGGCGTAAAGCAGTGTTGGACCACATTTCAGTAGGATATTCGTTGGAGGTGGGTAAACAGTCTATCTCGCATTATTTTCCATGAGGATTAAAATGGTACGATCTGTTTGGATGTACGAAGACTCCTTCTAGAACTCATTTTAAACGCGTAAGCAAGTAAGGTTCTCCGGTGTTGGTTCCTCCTACTGTGTTTGTAGCAGACCCTTGGCATGTGATCACATTCACTCCTGTGTGAGTGATGTAATTCTTGGATAGATGTAGTTGGCCGTGAATGGGTTGATAAGGAGGTATGTTTGAGTTGTTACGTTTATTCCCTTCGCGTTGATGTGGGGTGTTATGTGCATGATATCCTTTAGGACGAAAACTTGGTATACTCTGGGAGTATACGGGAACGCATGGAGGTACATGTGGTTGTTTGTACCTGAGAATGTTTGTGCACTGGGTTGGAGTTGACTTGGGGCCACACGTCGTGTGGGCACCATGTGCATGTCCTGTTCTACTTTGGGTACCCTTGACCACTCTCGACGTAGAGGGTCCCTTTGATCTCATTTTTTTGACTAGCTGGGTTGAGTTCCCCCTTCTTCTGTTTTCATTTGTTTGACCAGCAGGGTTGAGTTTCCCCTGGGTCTATTCTAGTTTGTTTGACTAGTAGAGTTGATTTTCCCGTGGTTCCGTTCTCATTTGTTTGACCAGCAGAGATGAGTGGGTTCCCCTCCTGGTCTTGTTCACGGTGGTTTCGACCAGCAGGGTTGAGTGATTTTTCCCTGGTTCTGTTCTCGATGGTTTGGCCGGAAGAGTTGCTATGTGTTCTCTGGTCGAGTTCTAGTGGATTCGCTGTCACCAAAAAATTACGTGGGCACTGATCCTATACCCAGGAGGTTGTTTCCAACAGGGCTGGCTTGGAGGTTGCTTCCAGAAGGGCTAGCCGATGGGGTACTATCCAGCAGGGGTGGCCAGTTGTACCATCCATCAGGGCAGGCCAGAGCGGTATCATCTAGCAAGGATGGCCAGTGGGTTACCATCTAGTAGGGATTGCCAGTATAGCGGTGTTCACTAAGTATTACCATCCAGCAGGGATGGACAAAGTAGTTCTGGGTTTACCTCTATCGGGGCTGGGAAGTGGTCCCCAATATTGGGTTTACCTCCAACTGGGATAGTAAGTGGTCCGCGATGACGGTTCTGAGCCTCCCTCCAGTGGAGTACCCATTTATGGGACTGGGCATTGGGACTCGTCGATGACTTTATCCGAGTATCCCTATAGTGGATTACCCTTTTACGGGACTGGGCAGTGTGGGACCCATCGACTCTTGTCGGGTCTCCCTCTAGTGGGAACTCGTCGACATCCAGGGATTACCCTCCAGCGGGGCTGGGCAGGGGGTCACCTGTTGACTTTGAGGAGACCTCTTAACTGTGGGGCAGTGACGAGGTGTGGTTTGAAGTTCCCCAAAACTCTCAAGTAGGAGGGGCGCATTCATCACTGAGATGCGTCCTTGCGACGCGACCTAAAACCGTGCGGGCGGGTCAGTGCTGCCCAAAGCGGATAGTGTCAAGGTGTGGTGATTTGAGCCCCTTGATTTTCAGTTTGGGGAAGATGTGCAGGATGCTGGGCATCGATGGTGTTTACTTCTGGGGCAGTTGGCTACTCACATTATTGGGCGGAGCTATGAGACGAAGATCCCCTTACGATCTTGTTTGGGTTTCTTGACAGAGCATATATATACGTATCCATTGTTCCAGTTCCCACTTCTTGGGCTTGGTTACTCTCCCTCCAAGATAGGCGAATATGTAAGGGGTATGCCACGTTCATTCCATGTCTAGCTTCTCGTGGCTGGACGAGTCTACTCCCCTGTTATAGGTAGCGAAGACTCGCCGAGAAGTTCATCTTTTCACCGTTTCCAGCTCCTTGTGTCTGGATGAGTCTATCTCCTTTCTCTTGTTGGGTTGAGCGGGACTCTCTATTGTTACTCTACTGCAGTCCTTTTTGTACTCTTTACTGCACATTCAGATACTCTACTTTACATTTCCTTGTTCGATCTACTGCTCACCCTTCGGTACCTCCTTTGTTTCTCCCATAAGCCTTCAGGGTATCCTACTGAGTATTTTTATACTCACCCCTGCTTGGGCTTTGCCCGCACTTGGTGTGTCCATGCAGACGACGGACAGGTTGGTCATGACTTCAGCGGAGCTTAGGAGTTCGGGAGCATAGACCACGTACGGTGGTCATAGTCGTGTTCTAGGTGTGCGACTCTCTCAGGTGTTTTCATTTTTTTACCTGTTGACGGGTTGTGGAACTTTTCTGGTTGTGTGCTTGTTTTGATCCTTTTCTTTTCAGTTTACCTTTAGAACTTCCTTTTTTACTATTAGAGGTCGATGCAATTTTGTGGTTTATATATATCTTTTGTACTTTACTTTACTTTTCTTTTATTTTACTCTGCACTTCTGCATTGAGTGGGCTGTGTGTGTGTGTACAGGTACTCAGGAAAAGGCCTTCGTGAGTTGTTTAGCCTTCAGTGCTTGTCGCCGACCCCTGGCCTATGGAGGCAGGCTTGGGGTAAATGAGGCTCAATCCCGAGCATGGTCAGCTCGTGACAAGTGGTATCATAGGTGGTTCATTCCATGGTATGTTTTTTGGAAGTCCCTAAAAAGGAATTGGTTGGGATTTAGGTAAATAGTGTAAATGTGTCTTGAGAGCAGCTCTCACGCCAGGGAATCCAGTGATGCTGCGATGACTGGTGTATCCATTCACCAGGACCCTGATAACCCGCTTCTCGACTCGGCATGATGAGACACTCGTTGCACGGAAAATTGGTTTTTTCATCACATAAGATTGATTCTTTGATTGTCCTTATTGAGTCAGCTCCCCATTGTTGTTACTGTTATATACAAATATGGTCATATGAATGTGGTACTCCTTGATAACAATCAGGATGTCTCCTTGAAGACAGCCAGCCCGGATACCAGCTTTGGAGTGTGACGATGACCCTGTGAGCTAAGAGGCCTCAGTCCAGGACCCATCATGTGAGCCCCTTTGTCCGAGTGTGCCAGTAGTAGCACCCCCACCTGGTGAGCAGCAGACAGCTTCAGTAGAGAAGACTGAGCTTGAGCGCACTCCGCGAGTTCCAGCGGTAGAGACCGCTGATGTTCAGTGGTGAGCCAGACCCTCAGGTAGCAGAGGCTTGGATGGAGATAGTGGTTCTCCTTTTCAGGATTGTGCAGACGCCGACAGATATGATGGTGGCCTTGGATTCCATCCTTTTCCACGGAGCAGCTGGGCGTTGGTGGAGTCTTGTGACTCAGTTTCTTGTCGAGTCATCGCTTTCGTGGGGAAAATTTCAGCCATTGTTTCGTGAGGAGTATTGCCTCTCCTTCTTACGCTCCTTTCAGATTCAAATTCTCCTTTATTTTCAGTAGGGAGGGATGAAAGTGGCCGTGTATACGTCTGGTTTCACATACCGTGAATGCTTTTACCTGGACTTAGTCCATGACGACAAATTTCGAGCACAGGATTTTGAGTAGGGTCTCTGCAGAGAGATTCATATTGTCATAGTACACTTGGGAATTTCCACTTATGTCGGGGTGCTTGAGCAAGCGCTGGAGATAGAGTGGTTCCTGTCATGTTCTACAGTTGGTGGTGGCAGGAGGCTTGACAGATCAGAGACGTCTCCCGTAGCTAGCGGGCATTGGCAAGAAGAACCTCTACGCAGGTGGATTTCTAACAACCGGACTCAGGGGCATGGTCATACACCACAGTGGCGCAAGAAGCCACCTGGGCAGCCCGAAGAGCGCTGGTGCTATGCTAGCAATGGGAGAGGTCACTTAGCATGGGATTGCCTGACCAGGCATGCAGAGAGCATTGGGCAGGCAGTAGGTTCACCACCATGGAAGATGCAGCGCAATGATCGGAGTAGCGCCCAAAGAGGTGGTGCTTGTAGAGGAGCGGGAGGAGCTGGAAGTGGAGGATGACCTTACGAGGTCTTCCAATCACCACCAGGCGGTCGATTTCAGGCTCCAATATCTGACAGTTGGGACCACAGACAGCCGTGTGCATTGGATGTCTATGATCCTGCAGATCATGAAGTGATAAGAGGTATGCTCTACAGCTCTTCTACTTTTCGCAGTAGAATTGTTAGACTCTGTGTGTGAAACGCTTTTCTCCCTGCTCTTTGTTTGAGTTGTTACCATATTGGCGCGGGGCGTCGGTGTAACCATGTGCTAGTAAGGTAAAAGTCATGGGACCTTTTTCTCTAGTCGATGGTGTTGACTCCTTCACTCTCTAAGTGTGTAAGAGAGTCTGGGTCATGGGACATAGACTATAAAATATTGCATGACTAGATATTCATGGGTGTTTCACCCTATGGATTTTGTGAAGGAGGGAATCACGGGGCTTTGTCCCAGGTCCAAACGGTGATTCTAGTCATGGCATGTGACGTAAGGGTTCACTCGGGGAGGTGAGCTACCCCCGAGGGCCTTCGGACTATTTGTGACCGTGTGAAGGGATGGAGAGATTCCCTACTTCATTTCTCTAACCCCAAAGTCTGGAGTGGGTGCACGAAATCTCTCACGTGACTCACCTGAGAAGAAGTGTGCGTGCTCCTATGCGCTTCATCAGCTTGGTCAGACCTCGCATGAACTGATCAAATCCTTTGGACTGTGTGCGATGACATGGGACTGTGCAAGAGTTCTTCTGTGTACAGAAGAGCCAGGTGTGGGCTTAGTACCATGAGTTGTTCCCTAGTTTTTCTTTTCGGGGACGAAAAGATTGAAGGAGGGAATAATGTAAGGACACAATTTTTTCTATAAAAGACTTTTGAATATTCTTGATGTTATTCCAGAGTAGCGCCTTCAGACTACCTTCCATTCCGAGCCCCAGTGTCACCGAAATTAAATTTTCAGTGTGTTCATAATAGGCATGCCAAATAAATGAGATAAATCCTAAACAATGCTTCAGATCCGAAATATGAGTGTACATATGGGTCCAAAATGGGGTTCTTAACCTAGGAACGACATAAAACATGAAGGCGCGGGATGTTGGGACCCCTCGCCTGTTAACGGAACATTAAACGGATAAAAAAATTAATTTATTCGTTTAATGGTTAAACGTCGATATCTCTTAAATAGAAACTTGGATTGGAAAACTAAGGACACTGTTGAGTTCGAAGCGCGTTGTTTACCATAGAAGGTGTGTAACTTTCGCGGGCACAGGCCTTCTGTGAAAAATGCATTTAGGCACGGGATGTTGGGACCCCTCTCCCGTTAACGGAACATTAAACGGATAAAAAAATTAATTTAATCGTTTAATGGTTAAACATATGTATCTCTTAAATGGTATCTAGGATTGGAAAACCGAGGGCACCGTTGAGTTCGGTGCACGCCATTTACCATAGAAGGGGTGTAACTTTCGCGGGCGCAGGCCTTCTATGAAAAATGAATTTAGGGGTGTTTTCATAATTTGGCGGCCTCAGGCATTGAGTTTAATAACTTTTTAACGGGGCCTCGGATTAAAATTTTGAGACCGTCGTTGTTATTGGGAGGTGGTGTTTACCCTAGGTGTGGCCTAACATTAACGGCGGTAGGGTTTTTGGATGCGGGAGTTTTCAGGGGTCGAGTTTTTAATTAAAAAAAGAGTTTAATTATTTAACTCTCCTCTCCTCCCCCATCCTCATTCCATCCCTGGCGAAACCCATCACCCTAATCTCTTCTCATCCTCATCCTCCTCCTCCTCCCTCCCAATCAAGGTGGATGCAGCAACGGCGGGGTGCAGATCGACGATGAAGCTCCGGGAAATTCCTAACAGTGTAGGATCGTGTGTTTCATTTTATTTTTCCTGCACCTACTTTGAGCTTGATTAATCATGTCGAATTGCTGTTTTATTTTCGAGAAAATCACATGAATGCATAGTATATTTTCTGATATTTCTGATTCTTGTTACAGATTTGAATTCTGAGTCTCGAGCCGCCCGCACTGGTCTGGCAAACTTTTCATGTGTTTGGGTGTTTTCCGGGGGGTTCTGGCGGCGGTCCGGTGAGCAGCAGGCAGATCCGAGCTTAGGTGGTGGTGGAGCGGGGTAAGGCGGTGGCAGCGACTCCTTCGCGTGGTTGTGCTCCAGGCGGCGGGCTCAGCAGCAAGGCATTCGGGGAGGTGGCTCTAGGTGGAGTTCTGTGCACGGCTCCTCAGACGGGCCGCTCGGGAGGACCGGCCATCTATGCAGGCCTGTTGACACGGAGGCTGGGGAGCAGCGCGCGACCCCGCTCTGGAGACAGAGACCCGCAGGCCGGCCGGCATGGGCCGTTCCAGGGGTTGTGGACCAGCCGGGCCTGTCTGGTCCACCCCCACTTGCGTCCGACGACGCTTAAGCTGGTGTAAATCCTAAACCAGTTGTTGGATTCGCATGTCATCTACGGCGACATGATCATTGGATTGAGACGGACTCTTTGAGATGGTCTCGGGAATTTTTATTTCCTGAGAGGAGGGACTTGGTGGCATGGCACGCCTTTAAGAGGATTGAAATTTTTTCGGGGGATTGTGTTTTGAGTGCTGCAGACGTATCTGATGTCCGTTTTGAGCACTTCCAGTGGCGTTGTGACCCTAGTTCCGAGGCAAAGTTTTCCAGTATGGTTTCGGGCATCGAAACCGGAGTTGAGGCATGGGCCCCATGGCCCGTCTTTCGAGCTGTACACATATTTTTGCAACTCTTTCATCAGACGTCTATTCGGGCAGTGTGAGTAGTCAAACATGGGTGTTTTTCTGAGGAGATTGCAATGGTGCAATGCACTTGACTATTGTCAGGGCTGAGGCACGGGATCACGGGACGTCGTTCGGGCTTAAAACGGTGTTGGATGACTTTTCCATCGGATATCTGTTGGAGGCGAGTAAAAATTCTATCTCACATGTTTTTCCGCAAGGATTACAATGGTACGATATGTTTGGATGTACAGAGACTCCTTCGAGAAATCATTTTAAACGCGGAAGCAAGTAAGGTGCTCAGGGGGTGGTTTGTCCTACTGTATTTTTAGCGGACCCTTGGCATTTGATCGCATGCACTCTTGTGTGAGTGATGTAATGCCTAGAGAGATATAGTTGGTCGTGCCTCGCCTGATGAGGTGGTAAGCTGGAGTTGTTACGTTTACGCCCTGCACGTTGACGTGGGGTGCCATGTGCATGATATAATTTGGGCTAGAAATGTGGTATATTCTGTATGTATACAGGAACACTTGGAGGTACATGTGGTTGTTTTTACCAGATAACGTTTTTGAACATGGTTGGAGTTGACATGGGGCCACACGTCGTGTGGGCCCCATGTGCTTGCTGTGTTCTGCTTTGCATACCCTTGACCCCTCGCGACATAGAGGGCCCCTCTGATCTTGTTTGTCTAACTAGCAGTGTTGAGTTCCCCCTAGTTCTGTTATCATTTGTTTGACCATTAGGGTTGAGTTTACCCTGGATCTGTTCTCGTTTGTTTGACCAGCAGGGTAGAGTTCCCCTGGTTTCATTCTCATTTGTTTGACCAGTAGGGTTGAGTGGGTTCCCCTCCTGATCCTGTTCATGGTGGTTTCGACCAGCATGGTTGAATGGTTTTCCCCTGGTTCTGTTCTCGATGGTTTGGCCGGAAGGAGGTCATTTCCAGCATGGCTGGGAAGGAGGTTGTTTCCAGTAGGGCTGGCCGGTGGGGTACCATCCAGCAGGGGTGGCCAGTTGTACCATCTAGTAGGGATGGCCAGAGCGGTACCATCCAGCAGGGATGGCCAGTGGGTTACCATCTAGCAGGGATGGATTGTACAACGGTGTTCACTGAGCAGTACCTTCCAGTTGGGATGGCCAATGTGGTTCTTGGTTTACCTCCAATGGGGTTGGTAAGTGGTCCCCGATGCCGGTTTTACCTCCTGCTGGGCTGGGAAGTGATCCCTGATGACGGTTCAGAGCCTCCCTATAGTGGAGTACCCATTTACGGGACTGGGCATTGGGACTCATCGAAGTCTTTAGTCGGGTCTCCCTCCAGTGGACTACACTTTTACAGGACTGGGTAGTGTGGCACCCGTCAACTCTTGTCGGGTCTCCCTCCAATGGGAACCCCTCGACATCCATGGATTAACCTCCAGCGGGGCTGGGCCGGGGTCGCCTATCGACTTTGAGGAGACCTCTCAACTGTGGGGCAGTGACGAGGTGTTGTTTGACTTTCCCCAGAACTCTCAAGTACGAGGGGCACTTTCCCCACTGAGATGCATCCTTGCGATGTGACCTAAAACCATGCGGCAAGTCAGTGCTGCTCAAAGAGGATAGTTTCAAGGTGTGGTTATTTGAGCCCCTTGACTTGCAATTTGGGGCAGACATGTAGGATGCTCTGCATCGATGGTGTTTACTTATGGGACTATTGGCTACCCACTTCCTTGGGATGATCTACAAGACAGAGATCCCCTTACAATCTTTTTTGGGTTTCTAGAGAGAGTATATATATATAGGTATACCTTGTTCCAGTGCCCACTTCTTGGGCTTGGTTACTCTCCCTCCATGAGAGGCGAAGACGCACGGGGTATGCCATGTGCTTTCCGTGTCTAGCTTCTCATTGTTGGTTGTGTCTACTCTCCTACTATAGGTAGCAAATACTCGATGATAAGTTCATCTTCTCACTGTTTCCAGCTCATTATGTCTAGACGAGTCTACATCCTTTGTCTTGTTGGGTTGAGCTGGACTCTCTACTGTTATTCTACTGCACTCCTTATTATACTCTTTACCGCACTCTCGGATGTTGTCCTTTACTTTTCCATGTTCGCTCTACTGCTCACCCTTAGGTACCACCTTTGTTACTCCCTCGAACCTTCGGGGTATCCTACTGAGTATTTTTATACTCACCCCTTCTTGGGATTTTCCCGCAATAGGTGTGCCCTTACAGATGACAGACAGGTTGGTCGTGACATCAGCGAACCTTATGAGTTCGGGAGCTTGGACCGCGTGTGGTGGTCGTAGTCGGGTTCCAGGTGTGGGACTCTCCCAGGTGTTTTCTTTTGTTTACCTGTTTCCAGGTTGTGGAACTATTCTGGTTGGGCGCGTGTTTTATCCCTTTTCTTTTCAGTTTTCCTTCAGCACTTTCTATGTACTGCTAGAGGTTGATGCACTTTTGCGGTATATATATAGCATTTGCACTTTACTTTACTTGTCTTTTCTTTTACTCTGCACTTCTGCATTGAGTGGGTTATGTGTCTGTGTACAGGTACTCAGTAAAAGGCCTCCAAGAGTTGTTTTGCCTCTGGCGCTTGTCGCCAACCCCTGGCCTATAATAGCGGGCTTGGGGTAGTTGCAGCTTGAGCCTGTGTAGGGTTGGGTCGTGTTAATGTATTTTTTCAAAAAAGGCAGTTTTTCTTTCTTTTGATGGAAATTTTTTTACTCTAGATTTTTAGACTTTCATAATTTATATATAAAAAATAAAAATATCTTGTTTGAAATTTAAATATAAAAAATTAAATTGGTTGTAATTTTTTATTTTTCTGATAAGTTTCATGTTTTTACGAATAGATAAAAATACGACATTTTAATTGAAAAAAAATCATCTACATAATTTGATGTTTCAAATTATATTATTGAATTTTTATAGAGTATAATTAGTTCAATTTTATCTCAGTTAATCCAATATAGGTAATTTTAATCAACTTCACATTCAATTTGGATCAAAAAATATTTCAATATTCTAAACATTTTTACTATAATAACGTGTTTTCAAACCGCATCAATGTGATTAATTTTTAATTCATTTTAGTTAATTATGTATCTTAAATTTTAAAAAATTCATTTTATAATTGGAATTATGAGGTCTAAATTTATCTTATATAAATTTTTTAATTTTTTACAATATGAATAGTATCTTTTTTAATTTTTGTTACAATTATTTAGGGAAAATATGGTAATTATGGGTAAATATAATATTACAAATTTTATCAAATTCTCCTAACATGTGTCTAAATTTTTTCGATGATTGAATATTGACCAAAAAATAATATACGAATGTTTATAAGCTCTTGGGGCGTCATAGACTACATTAATCCATTTATAGTAATTTATCCAATGAAAAAAATATATCATGCTTTTCTTTTTAACAAGTCAAGATTTTTTAATATGTTGTTCTATAAGGGACATTCTTGACACTAAATATTATTTTGAAATAAAAATTGTTTATATTAATAATGATAAATTTTATGTAATTTATAGGGAAGGAATAATTAAATTAAAGGCTTATACAATGATGATGCAATAGTTGTTTAATTTATTGAAATGTCATACAAATGATTTTAAAAATTATAAATAAATAATTTTTTATTATTGATGGCACAGAAGAATTTTTAGGATGATTTTAACATTTTAGTCATGTTTTAAAAAAGACATTTTTAATATATCATGTTTTTATGATATTTCAAAAAAGGTAATTCATGAATAGTGTCAAAAATGATAATAATTATATTTTAAAATATAAATATATTATTAAATGATATAAATTCTCTAAAAATATATAAAATTATGAAAATTTATCAGTATAGGTCTTTAAATTTCATCAATTACTCTTTTATATGATGCTTCTCATTTTATTGTAATTTTATTAACCGTCAAATTCCAAATTACATGATATCACAACAAGAGTAATAAGGGTAAAATAAGGTTTAAAACACAAACATTAGGATTATAAAAATAGTAAAAACCTATGTAATTTTAATTATAATAATATTTTTTGACCTCTATTCATTCCTATAGTCTAAATTAGTCAGTTTGGATCAATTAAAAATATTAATTTAATTTATATTAATTTAATTTTATGACGAATTCCAAGAGTGACCCTCCCTAATCTAAAAATATGGTGCACATTATTCTATATTACTCACAATTAAAAACCTATTTGGGTAATAACATATTTTTCCAAATCCCATCCATTAATCCCTCCCCACATTATGGAGTTTTTATTTTAGTAATAAAAATAACCATAATGGTATTAAGATGTTAGTCAAATGATATTGTCCAATGAAAATGTATCATTTTTATTCATGTATCTACGTTGTATTTTTTCTTCCAATTCCTTCAAATATTATAAATCAATGATGAAATAACACATAAAATATCTTCTATATACAAAGATTTTATTATGTTCATATCAAGACCTTAATCTATCTCCACTTCCATATAATTGGAATATAATTAATCATTCATGTGTACGACATTGTACCACCTAACAGACCAATATAATTCATTTTCCATCACCCGCTATCATGATTAGTAATAAAAATTTATTTAATTTTAATAAATGATATTAATGAAATTTTAATCATTATTAAAGAATAAAATAAATTTTTTGATTAAAACATTCCATTCATATGAAAATGATAAAGTCGTTCATGTGTACGTGTGAACTATCACCTCCACGAAGTGATGTGATTATTTTTTTCACCACCATATAACATAAATTAAATATAAGTATTTTTAAATAATTAATATGATATTAATAATATTATTATCATTATGGAAAGATAAATTAATACCTACATTATTTCTATAATAATCATTGAAAAATCAAAATGTTACACATACCTACGTACGACTTACCATCTCAATGATTGTAACATAGTTATTTTTTCATATACATTTGGAATGTATTGATTTAAACTTATAATTTATGTAGAAAATTTATTATTATTTAATTAATATTATTCTATATATGATTTACCGATGGACACTTTTACTATTGACATCATACCAAAGTTAGTTTGGAATCACATATCGAATTTCTACAAAATGTCTAAAATTAACATAAATAATTTAGTAATTGATATAACATTATAATAAGTGATATAAGAATAATAAGTTTTTAAATTTGATAAATAAATTAAACAACTAAACTATTTTTATTTTTCATGAATATAAATATTTTATTTGACAATTCATACTTGGGGTAAGTGAAATTATTTTAAAACCCCTTAATGAATGTTCCCTTTAATCATTATTTAAATGTAAATGGGAATATTTTATTACATTGTAAATATTGATTGGATTCTCTCACTTTCAGGATTAATTATTTATTTAATTTTTTATTAATAAATTTTAATAGTTTTTTTTATTTTTTCACTATAATGTGTGTGTTTTTTAGATTTAAAAAATATATTCCTAAAAAATGGGTATTTTGATATTAGAAAGACTATTAGATATGGTTATAAATGTGTTTTACATGGGATTGATTCATTCTATGGTAATTTGATATTCTATATTAAGGGTTGAGCTAAATTATAGCTCATTGTTAATCCTGATATAGCATATACTAAGGGTTGAGCCCCATTATAGCTCATGAGAAACCGGTGAGCCCGATATAGCTTATATGGAGGGTGATCCCCATTATAGCACTCGAATGATTTGGGTACATCAGATATGGAATTATAATATATTTTTATTCCATTTTTAAGGTTAAATTTATGAGTGATATGTTAATGATTTCCCAGGGCACCTATGTGATCTTCTTATACATGCTATTTTTTTAAGAATAGGTTTTTAGGGGATTTCATGTTATTATTGGACTAAATATTTCCTTTATTTATGTACCTTACATATATTTTTTTTATCCCATGTTTAAGAATATTGAACTTGGTATAGGTATAACGAATAGAAATTTGGAATCCATGTTGGATGATATGAATATTTTTCATGAAAAGAAAATCATGTTTTATTTTAGAATGTTTTACATTGTAGAAAAAATAGATTCTGAATATAAAAGTCTACTTTTAATGTTTGGGTTCACTCTGTAATTTTTTTCTTAATTCTCAAAAACAATAAACCTAAATTATATTTTTTAAAATAATTTGATATCTAGTATTAAAATAACTAAATTAGGTATTGTTTAAATATAGGACCTTACATTTGTTTCGAGTCTCTCTTGGCATTAGTGCATTCATGATGATGGTTTGAGTACTAAAAATTTATTTAACATCCACATTATGTATCATTAAGAATTATAATATGTTATTTCATATACAAATGATATATGATGAATATATTTTTTATATTAGATTCATGATAGGTTTGAAGGCAGAGACATCATGTATTACTTAATGTGATTTAGGCATGTCAACATACATGCCTGATATTATATGGAATAATATATAGAATCGAGTATTCATGAATTATAAAATAGTGAAGGTATATTTTAATAGTTATCTGTGTCAAAAAAATATGATAATTGAAATGTATAAAATAATATGAATGCATCAGGAGGTTTTTATGCACATGAAAACAATGCATGCATAATAAGTGATATTTTTGTGACTTTGTATTGTTTTATAATGTGAAGTGAAGAAGCAATTATTTGACCATGAATTGTATTACACATTTATGATGTTTTGGAGAAAAATAAATGATATATTTTTCATGGATATTGATCAGTGATTTGTGAATGAGGTAGGAATAATTTTAGAAGGCAATACCTAAGTATTCATTTCATTAAGACTAGTCTAGATCTTTGGAATTTTATGTATAGTGATAATGATTATGAAGTTTTTTTATTTTATAAATTTTTTGAATATTTCACATTAGTAGATAAGGTGATATAGTTTATTTTTGGAGAAGTTATATATCATGAGGCAGTTGAAACAAATTCAGAAGGTGATAGAGAACATTTACAAAAATATGATATTTTGGGTAACATTAGATCATATAAGTCTTCAGTGGAACTCTAAAGAAGAATAAGTATCTAGTGGGACAATGTAGTAGGTCAGTGAGATAATGGTAACACTATGGGATTCAGTATAAATATATTCCTATGGGCTCAAGAATTTCTGGTGTTTGGGGTAAACTATTAACTCTAGTGGGGCTATAATTTCAAAAAAATATTGGGATTAGTGTGGATGGGAATTGGACATCACCTAGGTGTAATCAACTATATATAGTGACTAATATATAATAGGGAGTGCAATCAATTTAATCGTAAAGTATGAATTAATATAAAATCTTTTAACTATATTATTCTCAATGTTTAATTTAATTTCTACATTTTATATATTATCTACTCATTCTAAAATTTGAAAGATGTTTGAAGGGGTAAAATAAAAGAATAAGAATTCAAAAAAAATAAGTCACACCTAATTCATCACCCCCACTATGTGTGACAAAAATATCCATCTGTAAATTCATTAATACTCATATAAAGGTTGTTACTATGAATGGGATGATAATTAGATAATTTATTTGATTTAAAATATATTTTATCTAAAAATGGTTTTTACTATTTATGGATAGTATGTTAGAATTAATTTCATTCAATTCAAGGAATTTAATCATAAAAAATATATTTTCTAATTATAATCATCATAAACAATTATACAATAGTTTCAAATTAATTTTCATCAATAATGAATAGTTATTATTTTAAAACATTGGTTACCAAGGTAATGTTTAAAGGGGTTAAAAGAGGGGTTAACATGAGGGATATGGTTAAAAATATCCTAAAATATATATTTAATAATATTGGTTGTTTTTACTAACCTTACACTTCTTATCATAAAAAGTCGGACAATTTGGACATCATTTACTTCATAAATAAATATTTTATTTTATAATGACTCAAATATTTTTATGTTTATCGCTCACCACACATATAAAGGGAAACATCATATTATCACTTACCTATACCACATGAGAAATATTACTTGTTCAATACTTAACTAAAGACCTCGTAAAATCCATCCCCAAAACCTAGATGTTTTTGTATCAACAAAATACCAAATATGGAAGTATTAATGTTTAAGATAAAAGAAGATTCCCAAAGAAATGGAATTTATATTTACCAATTAATATAATTTTCATCTCATCCTTAAACATGATAAAATATTATATAACCATATAACGTTATAATATAAGTATCATTAATAGACTAGTATGTTTTTATGTTAATATTACAATAATATTTTTTAACTTTATATCATATGGAAAATAAAAACATCGTTCATGCATATAAACATACTTCCATATCCATGATGCAATTTATTTTGTTTTTCACCACTAACTCTCTTGTATTGGCCTATCAATTGATTTAAAGGATATATGTAACATTTAAAAGATATTTAGGATTCTATAATGATAAAATTTTATATAACATCGTATCCTCTCATCCATTGGAAAATAATAATGATTCTCTGGTGTATGTTTGTAATAAAACCTCCAAAAAAATTTCTAAATTGTTTTACATTTCATTTTATCATCAATAGTAATAAGGATAAATTTAATGAATATAATTTTTTATAATTATTATTATGTAAATATAGATAATATTTTATGTTTATAAATTTCCATTCATGAATAATGAAAACAAGACTCAGGAATATATACAGACTACCTTCTATATGATGTGATGCAATACATTTTCCATCATATATTTATTTTAATAGTAATAAATTTTTATATTATGAATTAATATGATAACTATACTATTATTAATATTATTTATAAAATCATTCCATAACCAATATTCATGTAAGAGAACAATCGCATTGAAATAGACATAGAAAATAAAAAAATTAACACCCAAAATGTTAATTCAAATGAAGGATTGTTAATAAACAGGTAGTTAGAAATTTTAATGGAATTATATTTTGTAAGAAAATTTTGAATAGGGTTCTGGTATGGATTTTTAAAATATATTTATAAATATATATATATTTATAGGAGTTTAAGAGTACATTTAAAAACAATAATTATATGGGGTAGGGGATTATGTTAAATTCTCATTTATTTTTGTAAATGTGTATGTTAAATTTATAGTGAGAGAAATTATATCATATTATTCTTTTAAAACCAATTTCTTTTATATTATTGTGTAATTTTTTTTATATTTTCATTTTGTAGTATAAAATTTTCTATCTTTTTTATTCCAAAGTATTGAAATGATGTTTTTGATAAAATATAACATTATTTCTCTTTTAATGGGGACTCATTTTACACCTTCTACATTTTCTTTAAAATTTTGTTATGGAAACATCCATCATACATGAAATTTTTGATAAATATATTATATAATACCTTTTAATTTGATTTATTTTTTTAAGAATAGTATTTTTTATTTTTTATGAATTTTTTTTGACATTTAAAAAATGTGTACAAAGAATTTTCTCTTTTAATGTATATATTATGAAGATATTTTACCACCACCATGTATGTTATTCATCGGCAATATTCCATTAAACTCTTCAGATGTTTTTCAAAAAATAGTATTTATATTTTTATGGTAAATTTAGTTTTCAAAATTTATGATACAAAAAGGGATGTTTTCTTAAATATTAATGATTATTTTGTACGCATTACTGAAATAATTTGATTTATATAAACATATTTAAATAATTTTTATTATTAAAAAGGAATATGAATTTAGGATACTATCATCATTATTTCTTTGGTTATATTATGACGATGATTTTTTGGTGAAATTTTAATGAAACACATTTAATTTTATGGGATACATAAGAGAGTTTTTGATGTTTTAATGAAGATATCATGATACCCAGTTATTTATTATAAGATAATTTTGTTATTAAGTAATTATTAATAACATAAAATTCTTATTGAATATATCTGACATGATTTTAATTATGTGAAAGGTGGTTTTGTTATATAATACTATAAAATCAGATAAAGATTTATGACTTATTTGTTCAAATGGTACATGTATTGTTTTCTCAATCCCAATAGGTTATAAAGAACATTATATCATGCCTTTCATGGTGCATCAGTGGTTAGGCGAAGGATGGTTTGTAATGATTGTTTATGTGGTTACCAATGAAATTTTTTGTAATAAAAGCTTTTCTTGGTAACATTGATATATGATTTATGTTATTTTTTTGTTACATATTCTTATGATAACTTTATTCTCTCTCGAATAATCATTGCTTGATATTCCACGCACATATGACTTCTACATTATGTTATTAATTTTTTTTTCTATGAATAATTTTTTACTATTTCTGACTTTGAGTTTCGAATTTTTTCACCATGATATTTTTCCATACTCCAATGAAAATATCACGCTAAATTACGATATTTGAATTAATGTATATCATGTTTATCCTTGTAGATAATTTGATATCACCCCTTTTCATATATCCATTAACCCATGTAATTCTTATCGTTATTATGCAATATAGGACTAGAATGGTATTATATGAGAATAATTTTTCTGGAGATGTTAAAGATCGTTCATGAAATAAGTTTATTATGTACCTCATATTCATATACTATAAAACCTATATGATTTTTATGAAATTGATTAATGTGATATATGAATAATATTAATATCATATGATGTAATACTAATTTAATTTATTCTTGGGTTTCATTGTCCTCATTTTGCTCATCCTATTCATTTTTCGGGTCAACATCAGAATTTGGATAGCCTAGAAACACGGAATATACAAATTAGATGATCAAAACCTAGAAAATATCACCTTAGTTTGATTATATATTATTTAACCTCTCATGCATCACGAGTGAGGGTTTTCATCCCATAAAAATTAAAAATTTTCCTCATCAAAAAAATTCATCTCAGATAGACCTATTTATACAACTCCTCTTTTAGATCTATCCTCATATTGTACATCAATATTTTATTCCATTTCAGATTCTTACTTGGATTCTTAACCCTCATTTCCATGTTTTATAGGAGTTTTAATCCATATTTATTTATTTCTTTAATGCCTTGGAGGGTTGTTTTAGTAAGGATTAGTTTTGGTTTTCAAACCCATGATTGGATATGGATATTTTTTCTATGTACAATAATTTATAATGATGATTTGACCCCTTGTATCTATATGTGAATATGATCATTCATAACATCTTCAAAAAGTATGAATAAAAGAAATTAAATATTAATAATGAAAACCTACACACACAAAAATTAAAACATTGGAGTCAACAAAATGTATCCAAACTTATTAAATTGAAGTGTTCTTCACCATGTTTTTGAAAAAACAAACAAATTTTTTAATAGAATATAGGTTTCATTACCTACAAAAGTATAATAATTTTATGAAATTTATAGAAAAATAGCTAAAATTACATAGTTTTTTTATAATTAAATCCTTGAGATAAAAAACTTATATGATGAGGTATTATCAATTTAATATAATCAATATAACTATGGACTATTCTTTGAAATAATTACACTACATTTACATGAATAATTAAAAGGTGAATTGTTGTTGTGGTCCAAAGAATATAATTAAATGATGAAAAATATTTTTAGTAATTGAAAATCCATGTGCATAGTAAAATAATGTATAAAAAATTAATGTACAATCATATCGTTATCAAAATAATGTTTCTTTTGGTCCCTTAGACTAGATAAATATTCACCATATCAACACTCACCTTTTCTTATAGTCAAGAACATTGAATAATAAAATTTGTAGGTATCCCCAATACATAATTATATATAGATTTAAATAAGACCAATGGTCATGGTGAAAAAAATATAATAATTAGTTTCATAAAATTTCTCCACTCAATCACATGACAACCAATGATACTACATTAATAATGATATATATATATATATATATAATAAATTAAAACCCCCTATATATTTTTTCATTTTAAATATTATATCTATTACATAAATCTCAATTAATTTTAATCACTATAACATAAATAACATCACCAAAACATGCTATTCATGAGTTGGTTAGAAGAAGAGTAAAATAGAATAAAATATAATATGTAGCATTATACTTGAATGAGACTCCAAAAACATCATCCTTGACCCCTTTGTTTTAGTTCTTCCATTTTATAGTAACCTCAATCTTGTATTTTTTATATATAAATTCCCACATTCATATCTTAAATTTTATCTTCTCCATATCAAATGAGATTCCCATTTTTATAATTCCTCAATTACTCTATGTATAATAGTGAATAAAATAGTATATTTTAATTTTTTTCAATGTATTCTTGGTGTAAAAATTTGAAATGCAGCATGTACTGCAATGAAGACTAGAATTTCATTCCTGACCATGTATGTATTAAAAAATTTAATCCTCTTACAATTATATGAAATTATCCTCATTATTTATATTTTTCAATCAATGATTCTTCTTTTAATATGGTATATTTAATCACTGTACAAAAATCAATGTATATCACAAGAATATTTTGTATCACATTACTCACACCACAACTCTGGTCATCCATTATGCAGGAAAACTCTTCCAACTTTTTTCCCTCACTATATTAGTTCATTGTTATCTAATATGGTGGGAAAAAGACCTACATGACATTGGGATTCACTAGATGGAAGGATCACTTCCTATATTCTTTTCATCATTTTCACACATTGTGAGAAAATGTAAACATTGTGTTAGCATTCCTAAAGTATTCCTACTTCTCTCTACCTCATTTTGAACATAACCATCATAGTAACATAATAATATACAACGTATGAAGCATATTTCATGATTTGGGAAAAATAAAAAATATTATAAAAACTCAACCCAACACCATTTTCCATTTAACCTTTCATCCTTATGAAAAATACATTATATGAGCTCTTCATCATAGTGTGGACTTCGATGATATAAATAATTCAAAATAATAATTGTTTCCATTTAAATTTTTTTATTCATAAGATTATAATCATTATCTACATTTCTTCATAGTGGTGGCTTCATGAACTAACATAGATCATCAATGGTGGTCTCTATTTTGTATACTAGCTTATATAGGATGCTCAAGCAACATAGTTAATATACAAAGAGGTTATCTCTCATGGTAGATGTAATTTGTGTTTATAAATTTTGATAAACACTAGGAAATATCTGAATACTATGGACTAACAACAATAAGAAACCACACCATTTAAACCCACACCATGTCCTCTTAATCAATATAGACCTGTTTTAGGAGGCCTTTTTCTTCTAGGCGCTCACCTACAACTGACCTCCACTATACTAAACTATACACTACTTCATTTTGATGGAATAGATCCCAACTAGGTTCCTCTATTAATGATTAGATGAGATTAACTATATATTTACTAGCATAATCACCCTTTGATATTTGTTGGATAGCAATATTTTTTATGAAACCCTATAAAATTTTCATATATAGATTCTCATTTGAACTTTTATATTTTCATTATTTTTCAAAAATCCAATTAATAGATCCCTTTCTATAAATATATTAAATCCATATTATTTAAAAAATAATTATTCAATAAAATTACATATTGTTGAATCTAATATAAGAAAATATTTCATATAATTAAGGTATCATAGGGATACATATGTTTATTATTCATTATAATTGGTATTTGACAAACGTTTTTACCTTTGATGGGATTTATTATGTTTCCAATTATTTTTTAATAGAAATATATATACAGTATAGACATGAATAAATTTTTGATCTCTCTATAAAATAAAATAACGTGGTTATATATTTGATGTACTATAATGTCAAGTTAAAGAGAATATTGAAGAATTTCTGATGATAGCTTCCAAATAAAAGATATATTGGAATAAAAAATAGTTCAAGATAGTCGATGTGGATAACTTATTTGGATATTTGGTAATGAATATCCTGTTGAATGATATTTAGTAGGATAAAAAGAGTTAGTTCATAGTGAATGAATTCATATTTTTTAAACAAAAATAAATAGTTTCTGAAAAATACCTTTGTAAAATTATCCAATTAAGTATTAATATTCATTAAGTACCCTATGATGAAAATACATATAACGAAATTAACAAAATAGGAAATAGAAATCATTATTTGAGAATGTATTAATGTTTTATAAACTCATTAACAATTTGGATGTCACATATCAATATTTCTTATTTTCTAATGAAAAAATATCATTCGTATACGAACTATTAAAAAAGAAAAATTATTAATTGATTAGGTCTAAAAATGTTTTTAAGGTTAAAATCCATGAATTGGAAAATTCCAAAATTTATATCATTTCTATAAAAACTACTTAGTTGGAGATAATGGGGGAAATCAAGGCTTATAAAAATTTATAAAATAAAAATTTTAAAATGCATGAAATTCATAAAAGGTGGATTAAGTTTGGAAAAATATATTTTGAAGATAAATTAAATCCACTTGAAAGTGACAAACAATTTCTTTAAAAAATTGTTATATAACTAATATAAATATTTATTCATGTTTATTATTCACATGGGGATGGGAGAAGAAGTTCTCCCATCAAGAATCATGATAATGGTATTAAAAATATAAAAAAATAATTATACATTAAAAATGGGATTTAAATATTCTAATAATATATATGTTATTAGATCAATGAAAATATAAATAATAGTTTTTCACAAATAATTATCTATACTAAAACGATAAACATGAATAGTCAAAGTTAAATAATTATGGACAATATTTGTCTAGAAATGAGCTGATAAACCGTCCTCTATTTCCAATGATGATTTCAAAAAATGATATAAGAGATTCTCTAAAAGGAGCTATACTAAAGGATTGGTATATAAAAAATAAAAATATTTGGTTGTTTCCTTCATTAGTAGTCATATGAGAAATCCAATAATTATTTGTGATTATTAGTGTTTTGAATTATTTTTAGTAATTAGATATTCATTATTAGTAAAACTTTGCATCTCCTAGAAGAAAATGATGGATTGTATCAATATAAGAAACATAAAAATAAAAACAAATTCAATTATTTTGAGGAATATTATAAAAGATAACAATAATTTTTGTATGCTGCATACAAATTGAAAATCATAAATTAATTATATTAAAATTTCCACAAATGTGGATATTTGGATGAACATTTAAAGGTAATATAAATTAAAAATAATTTAATAAATAATAATGAAATATAACCCAAAAATATGAATAAAATAAAGGTTAAATAACAGTGACATCAATAGGTTGTTAAGGTAAATTGAAATGGATTAATAAAACAAAACTAATAAGACTGAAAATGATTATTCAAAAAAATTAAGAAAGATATGCATCTAATATGCATGAATTTGATATATCATTGTTCTTTGTAAACATTACCCAAGTGTTATTTCTATTGAATTATTATAGATAAAAAAGTAAGAGAATAAATAAAATAATGAAACAAAAGGGTTGGTTTTGTGAAAAAAAAATTAAAGGGAAATGAACCATTCCAATATCTTCGGATGTTTCTAAAAATAAATTTAATCAAGTATTATTTCCATATGTCATATCCATAAAATATTTATATACTTTTATTAATTCACTACTGCTATTCTATTTTCATAAAAAATATGAATAATATATTTATCCATGAATAATATAAGTTATTCATGAAAAATTAAAAAAAATCAATAGGAGAAGAAATTTGAGATATAAACATTACCGTATTTACAAAATATAAATAATTAAATAAAATAAAATATCATATATGAAGTGTTCACATAACGTTAGTTCAAAAAATGAAGCCTTTACATTGGTTGATAAGAAATAGTTAAAATTATTTTTAGAACTGATACGAGGGGGAGAAATTAATTTTTTTCCATTGTAGTGTGTTTGGTTTTCAGGTTGGAAATTAAAGCTATTTTATTCATGGGGGATTGGAATGATTATTATACTAATAAATATTTATAATAGGCTTAAAGTTGCATACTAATAGTTATTTACCTCATGTAGTATATATTTTTGAAGAAATTGTTTTAAAAATATAAATTATGCCTTCATCTAAGATGGAGAGTATCTATGATTAGGTGATAAACAATGTTTTTACAATAAGATATAGAGATGTCATTTAGATTCTATCAATTAATTTTAATGTAATATAATAAATAAAGTCTTATAAATTATAGTTTATAATTGTTGACAATCATATTTTTTATCTTTATATTTCACTAAATCAACATAGAATAATGTGGGATAAATTTTATATATTATTTACCATAAATAAATGAATATTTTGATGATTAAATTTTAAATACGAATAACATGGGGAAATTTATTTATCACCCTTGGTTTCTCAATTAATTTTATCTTATATAAACTAACATTGGGTTCTATTAATCACACCCTGATTTGAAAAGGTTGTATTTATTATCAATAAGGGTATAATAATTTTAGTTGGGAGAAAAGAAAATATCACATAGACATATACATCTTTGTGTATATTGAAATAAAATAAAATAGGGTATATAAATTATCTTAATGTTTTGGGATTACCAATATACTATTTATTTTAAATAATTAATAACATAAATATATTCCACAAAAAATTATTTTTCAAGAGAAACGAGAGAGATTAAAAATACATTATAATGAATAATATCTAGTAGTTATTGTTTATTAATACATTATTATTTGAAATAAGTCAAATTTGAATATATTAGTTATAAAAAATCATATGAAATATTTATATATTTGGAGAATGATTTTTTATTGAGTTTTCTAGGATTTTGTATTAATGAGTTGAAACATTTCATATGAGTTCAGTAAATTTAATAAGGCATAAAGATATTACTGAATATGATGACACAATGATTGATAATATAATTTAGTTCAGAGGTTTCTACTATTTACTGAAAAAGATACTAAATATACATATTGAGATGAATCTTATTAATATCCCGATTATGTTAGCTTCACCTTCTATTACAATATTAAATATTAAGATAGAAAATTATTAATACACATTAACATATAAAAGGATCTAGAAGTGTTCATGAAGAGAGTATCGAGTCAATTTACTAATATATTATATTTAAAATCTCTATAATCCGAAGGAAAATTTTAAGGTTAATGAATAATTATATGATATTTAGTTAGTTTAATCTTTATTTAATTATTTTTTAAAAAATTGTGAAAACTATGAAAAATAGGTTATTAAAAGTTATATATTCATTATGAATCATGTTTATATGATAGAAGAGTGTTTTAAGATGTCCAAAAGTATGACCAAACTCAAAGTTATGAAGGTTTCATAATGTAATATGTAGTTTCATAAGATAAATAGAAAATATGATATTTTCTACATAAATAAATAAATAAATAAAATAACCATGTCAAACTAAATTATAGTTTTTTTGTATATTGTATAAGTAGATTTACGAACATATATGAGTAAACTGTATATTTCAATGGTTGTGTAAGAGTAATATAACTTTTATGTATACAGAATCATGATCCCATGTAAGATTAAGATAGATGTTTCAATTCTCATGTAATCATCATTATCAACATATATATGACTAAACATTGTTACCAAATTCCATGTATGAATAATTTGGGTCATACTGAAAAGTAACACAATATTTTCAAAAGATATTAAACATTATAACTAAATAATGTATTAATATACCAAATACAATAAAAATATTTGAATTTCAGTTAGTCTTATTTTTTTAATAATATTCCAATTATAAAATTATATAGATAATATGGTGAAAAATGAAGGGAGGATTGACTGTATATTTAAAATGAACATTAATTTCATTTGTGTATATTAATTTGTTTTTATGTGAGGAATTATTTTTTATTATTCTAAAGAAATTTTTGGACCGCAAGGAATGTTTTTTGGATAATTATAATTTTTAATAATTAAAATAATGGATTCAATATTTTATTATCAGGTTTGGTGTTTTAGAGAATTGAATAATTTTAACTATATAAAAATAATGCTCATGTTGTTAATATCCTTGAATATTCAAATTTTAAATGAGGAAATAGTATTCACCTGATGTACTAGGTTTTATAAGTGTTTATGAGTAAAAAAAATAATAAAATTGAAATATATTGATTAGGTATAAAATAAATAATTATAGTAAAATATAATCCCCAAGGTTATGAAATAGAGATGACATATGGGTTATATTATTAATTATTTTAAGGCCCACTATTATGGAGGGAGAAGTATGTGTCTTCTTTGTATATACAGTCATTCAACAATTAATAGTGTATACCATGAGTTTATATTAATTACGTGATGGTTTTTGAATTATGAATATTGATTCACATATCATCACTTCAATCTATTTGAGTAGTTGATTTTATATTATAAGGAAAAAGTTTTATCTTTTGATGTTGTGAAATCCATATTTATAGTGAAGATTTTTTATCATAAGGATGTTTACAGAACCATTTTTAACTTGTAGTAATCTATCATACTAAAAACATTTAGGGATATTAATAAATTGTAACATAGTTAAATTGTTATGGATGATACCTTCCATTAAGTATTCCATTATGATATGAACAGAATAAGTTTTTTTCACTAAATTTGTGCGTGTACGTTATGAAACTCATTTGTTTTATGTCATTATATTTCATGTGTTGTGATTTCATTGGGCATCATTAAAACATGTCAATTAATCCTAACATGTGTTAAATTTTGAATAAAATAAATTTAGTCCAAATAAATCGACACTGATTTTCCCCACCTAGTGCGGTTACATAGATTCACTTTAAATTATAATGGTATAGGTGCTAGATTATTTATTAGATTTATGATGTGCACCTGATTCATATATTTTGGTATAGGTGAGACAAGTCCATTCCTTTTGAGATAAAATTATAATGACAGTGGTGAAAATGTATATCCTTCTATGTCAGTTCAATTTATCCATTTATGAGACATAAAAAGGCTTTCGGTGTATTCATGAATCTATAAGAAATTATATTTTATTCAATTTTTCACATATATATACATTTTATATTATTTAATAATTATCTTCATATAATTCCTCCATGTATGATAGAAAATGTTAACTCCTCGTGTCATTTTGATTGTTTTTAGTTAATTTAGAAGGGTAAATACCACATATAAATTCAACGATTTCTAAATAATTATTTTTTATTATATGAAAGTATTTTCTATATAGTAAATGATAATAGGGTTTTTTTATTTCCATTTTTATAGATAGAACATTAACTAAATCATGTAAATACATTTATTCATTTTAACATTAGTTTTTTATTTCATAGCCCCCCATCTTGATTCTATCTCGGATAACATTCAAATTTTGATTTCTCTATTTTTTACAAGAAATGAAATCTTTATTTTTAATATCAATTTTAGTGGGAATTTTTATTGAATAAATAGTATTTATATTAGTAATATGACTTTAAAAATTGGTATCATTGATGTTTTTTACTTTAATTATATCATCATTGATGTTTTAGATAGAGATATTTGATGGATTAACAAATTTTTATATTTACAGAAACAAAATTTTTATTTGATTAATTTATATTATCATTATTGATTCTATATAAGAATTTAAGAAAATGTAACCACTCTATACACTAATATATTGTTCATAATATTCAATATTCAAGTGTCTCATAAAATTAATGATAATGCACAAAATCTTCTATTATTATCCATTAAAGATAATGTTTTTTTGGTTTTCTTATAAATATACATCTATATAAATCTTTTTAATTCATAAAAATATTTTTATGATTATGTTTCATGTTATTATGATTTATATGAAACTCTGTATAGACAATTTAATGTTATATATATTTATATATATTGGAATTAATGTTCGAGTTCACATAGATTAATTTAAAAATATATTATTCGATAGGTTAAATACAGATAAAAAATGGTTAATTATTACTTGGATATTATCCTTCTTACAACATTATATGAATTATATTAACATTTACAGGGTTCCATGATATATTTAATGGTGACTATAGTCTAGTAAAAAGTTATGTTTGTGTTACTTTATAATGAGATTAATTCCAATAATATTCGGATGGTAGAGGATGAGTGGTAAATTCATATTGGGGTTAGATAAATAAATAGGTAAAATAAATAACTATGGTAATGGTAGGATGAACAGATGTCATGTTTGGATTATAAAATGTTATCATCATGAGATATAGGTTATAAAATGTTTTTCTTTCTTATTTATTGTAGATAAAAATATATAATAGACAATACTACTTGTATATATCTTAATTGTAATAATTCTTATTTCTTATGGGACTCTCTAGTTCACTTATATGTGGATTTATGGTAAATCAATTTGTTTTATTCCTTTTTTGTTTATATACTAGTTCTATATGTGATTTTTTATAAGTAAACATTGAAATGAAGAACAATCAGTGGTATAGGTATAAGTAGTGTGGAATCCATTTTATAGATCTTCTAAGTCTATTAAAACCAGCTAAACAATGTTTTATTCTCTATATACATTAACGTTATAGTTTTTTTTAGTTTTAGGGTTTCTAATTTTATTTTTTTATTGTTTATTTTTTATTTTTATGAAACCAATTTATATGATTATATTTTATATATATTTATCATGTTATTAAATGTAGATACTTATCTTCTTTTAGTTAATATTGTATATATTTATGAGAACATTTCAAAATATCTGTTTCTACATCTTAATACTTCAGTATATAATGCTAATGTCATATTTTATATTCCTAGAATATAATTCTCTTTTTTATAATAATTAATAGTTATCTTGAGATTTAATTAGTTGGTGATGGTATTTAAATCCTTAATTCAACTGAAGGACATAGCTATCACATAGTATTACTAGAGATAATAAAATTTAGACTATATTTTAATCATTATTTTAAATATTTCTTAAACCAATTGATAGAATGGGTTAAATGAAATCCATCTGGTATTTACAATTTTACTAGAAATATTTGATATTTGATATTTTTCTATTGTCTCTATTTTCAATGAAAAATGATTGTATTTTCAATGTAAACCCATCATAACATCTTTATAAATTATCTAATAATTTTATTTGTGTCATATTATGTCTTTTATTTTTTATGGAAATATATTTTTATATGGTGACTATGTTTTTTATTTCCACCAGGTATTATTTATTAGTGTGGTTATTTCTTCATCACTGTTAGAATTTATTTCAGAAAATATAACGATCCATTATTCCATGGATCATATTTTCTTTCCTTATTCAATGTCCATATAAGCTTGCATTACTTTCTAATATGATCTATATAGATACCTTGTGCATGATTATAACCATTTATTGGTCACATCTAATAGCCTTTAGATTATCCCTCTTTGTTTTTAGTGATTTAATTTTTCCATGGTTTTTCCTTATGATGAGGTTGCATGTATAGAACCCAAAACAATTATTTCATTTATTCTATTTACTTTTGGAATTCAGTTTCCCAACCATGATTATCAACTTTTCTATTTTTACACAATCATATTTTTGTACAACCATATCCATATTTGATATGTAAATGCCACTTTTATTGATTTGAGGATTAATAATAATATCCAAATTCCATATTTATGGTTTTTATTCGACTATTTACATCCCTACATTGATTTAGGGTTTCATTTGTATATAATAATAGAAATAAGAAATCATAGGGAGGATGGGGATTTGAGTTTGAGTCCATATTATTTGTAAACCTTTAATGATTTATTTTAGTGGATTTTGGTTTATTTAATAAGGGATATAAGGTTGATGATAATGATAATAGAGTACATCCTTTAATGATAGTAGTTTCAATCATTTTTCATTATTTCAAAATTAGGGTCTTAATGTTATTCTAGATTTATACAAATTTCTATTTTAATTATGGATATTGAATTTATATATGATGTATACTCTTCCTCCATGTTTTTTTTTTGAGTTCATCTAGGATATTAGTGAATGGAAGATCAGTATAGAACAATCATCTACCACCACCTAGTTTACTGGGGTTTTTACATCAAATATTTTACAATACATATGTTTATTACATTTCAGTTGTATGAATTGTATATTTTATTATTCTCATAATTATGGAAATTGGAATGGTTATTTCTCTTATATATAGATTTAACAGGGTCTAAAAAACATAAATATTTTCTCTCTCTTTACTTTTAATACATCATTTTACCAGACCATACATTTTAATTCATTCTTCGATCATTTTTCTTTATTTATTTATTTTATATTTTTTCACAAAAAAAATTATTTATCATTGTTAAACAATATTTTTCTAGGCCATTAGTAGGGAATAAATAATATATATATCAATAATCTATGAACTATTGTTTTGAAAATAGGGAATTTGTTTTTGGTATTATGCTATATATATCTATATAATTACCCTTATTGATAATACATATTATAAAAATGATTATACAGTTAAAATATAAGATATGTGGTAATTGTATTATTAAAAAATAATAAAAATTTCAATTAATTAATTTACACTTATATATAATTGGGAATTCATCATAATTAAAATAAATATTAAATAAAAATTAGAAAAAATAAATATTATAAAATTTTAAAAAATATAAATAAAATTTAAAATAAAATCTTAGTTAATATCAGAATACTCGATCCTTTATCTAGAATATAAATCTATCCGTATATTGTTTACCCATATCATGTGATCCATAATTCAGTTGGTAAGACTGTCATTTATCACTTTAATACTTCGGAGTGGGTCCATGTATTTCTCAGATATTATAATGAACCCCATTACCTCGATATGGATATAATACTCCCTCAAATACCTTTAGAGGTTTTTATATTCACTATTTATATTCAATATTAATTAAAATGATTGTAAATAATAAATTTTCAAAAAAATAAACTAAATGGTCATTTTTTATAAAAATGTGTTGATCATTTTATTTTGAGTCTACATATATTATGTAATATTTATCCAAAATTTATTGTTAATCTGTTCACCTATCAAGACTACAATTTAACATCATACTATTATATGGTTCCACCATCAATATCCATGATATTATACTAGGCCCCATTTCCAACTATTGGATCGTTTTCAACCATCAAGAATGGAAGTCGATACATTAAAGATTTCAATCAATTAAATTTTCTATTATAGATCAATGTGGTTTAAAATGATTGGATATTTTAATTTTAACTATTATTATCACTATTATTTGAAATTATACCAGTGTTGAAATGTGCATTAAATTATTAATAATCAAATTGATCATTAACCCCTTCCAATAGACAATATAATCCACTGAATCGTGGTAGATCTAGGTTCAGATATCAAAACCATATTCGTCATAGGTTTAGTCCTACCAACAAAAACATTCACCCCATCATATCTAAAAATGAGAGGAAATCCATTCCACCATAATTGTCTTCATATCTTTTAACATTTGGACCATCAAACTGAAATTGTGGAAAAAAATGTTTTTAAATAAAACATAACTCTCTTTGATGATTAAAATTACCTAATTTACAACATATATGGAATTAAACATTTGTTTTTAATCATTTAATGGTTATTCAACACTTTTTGGGGACATAAAATATCTTTCTTGACATAAATTCTAAACAAAATTATCTTTATTTTTCAAATTTTATCACATGATGAAATTTTTTACACTACAACAGAATATACCATTCATAAATACTCAAAAATTGTTTTCGTATAACTGAAAAATTAAATTTGGAGACAAGGGGAACTTATAAGAACTATAAAAATCCTAGAGAAAGGCACCAACATACAATTATTTCTACTATATAGTAATGTAATTTACTATAAAAAATATGAATTAATAAAAATAATATTTTATTTCAATAGTAAATAAAATCAATATATTGAATATTTGACTCCAAATAATAAAAATAAAAACATAATTATTTCTGACAATATTTTTATATTTATTTATCATTAAATCATTAAAAAATATTAAATTTTCATAACTAAAACATTAAAAATATAGTTATGGTGAACTAATAAACCAACATATTTCATTCAATATATAAAGTATCACTAGTTAAAATTGATTAATATATTTTTAATAATAAATAATATTTCAAATATTAATAAAACATAATAAATATAAAACTAAAAAAATTTAAAAAATATATATTCAGTCCCCCCAAAAACATTTTAAATAAAAATGATGTGTTGCTCATTAATATATATTATAAATCAATCCTCAATATTTATTATAGTTCTTCATGGACGTCCAAACATGTTTACTTTGTTTTACATTTGTGATTAACATTGTATTATTCAAGAATTATCAAAATAAAAAAAATCAACCATACTAGACACATTTTTTAGAATGAGGTATATTTTGGTCCTATAATAGAAATTTTTATCAATGATAATTTTCAATGAGTTCAATGATAATTTATCCTTTCATTATGAATTTTTATGCACATTACACTTGGTCTGAACAACAATTTCACAATTAAATGAAAAAATGTATTTAAAGTAATAATGATCACACTGTATGCTTGAATGACATAATTTCCATACCTATTATTATTTGATGAATCATGATACTTTTTATAGAGTTTCAGTTCAATTACTATGTTTTTCTTTAAATTTATAATGTGATGCATGTTTTCAACTCAAATTGAACGTTTTATTTTATATCATTAACTTTTATTCATTCTTAGAACACCAAAGATCATAATGACATGTAGATTATTCTTACATTTCAAAAATTATTCATTGATATATATTTTTATATTATCATGAAAAATAAAAAAAAAATTGGATTTGAGTATGTGATATGTGTTTTTTCCTACATAAATGTCTAAAATAGATAAAAACACATTAAACTATATTGTACAGATTTTTTTGTCAATATGAAGTTTGAAAAGTGATTCTAAGTAAATTTTATTTTATTTTATACCAATCATATCTTGAATTCGTGGTTTTGAGCATGTGATACATGTTTTGAACTAAAACATCACATTAAAATTTAACACAAACACTTTTCATTATTCAATATACACATTTAATATTAATGATATATTATATATTACTATATGTAATAAATGAATCAACAATAATATTTCTATAGTTGTATTATAATTCTTATTTTATTTGCAAAAATGTTTCTCGTAAAATATGTTTTTATCTAAAAAGACACTTATAATATTAAAAGAAGAATTCAGTCATTAAAATTACATTACAAATCAGTATGAAATGTCTTTTACAATGAAATGTAAAAAATGTACCATATGTCACTTACGTCGATGTTCTATAAAGTTTAGGAATTTTTTGTCAATTTTGAGGTTGTAATGAATATTGTTTTCATCATAAGGGTTAAAAATATAAAAATATATTACATTCACATCATTTTAATTGTTGAAAATTGAATCAAAGAGAATTATTACAGAGTTTCTAGATAATTTATTATTATTATTGTAGTTTTGAGCATGAGACACATGTTTTGTACTAAAGTGTAATGTTTTAATTGAAAATAAGTTCATTTAGACATATTTTCAACCCACATGTAAAAATGAAGCACATTAATATAGGTAAAAACATAATATGTTTTCACAATCTAATGTTTTATGAAATTCTAATCTCGGAATCTCAATTTTTAGCAAATGAAAATATTTTGTAACCAAAATTTTACTTCTAAACTTAAAATAAAGACATATTTTAATTTTATGCACATTCTATATTGGAATGCATTTATTTTAATTCCGACATGTGAAATATTAAGCTCCATACATTGACAGAGAGTTTTATAATAACATGAGTGTGTTTAATAAATATTGAGAATGCGGTTCATGTTTCTTTCTTCTTGAATGGTTAAAATGAAAAATTGCACCTTCAACCGTACCAATCACACAACTTGTTAAAAACAATTATTGTTTATTCTAATATGTGATTAGTGAATCAATGGATTCATTTTTATTGATTAAAGAATATACAACTTTAGTTTCCCTATTTTTGATATGTGAAATATGTTTTAAACTAAAATATCACATCTAAATTCAAGACAAAAAATTTCAGTAATTTTTAGCACTATGCTAATTGGATTTTTATGTGGATTATTTCAAAATATAACAATTGAATCAAATATAATTTAATAATTTTATTTTATTATTTCTAAATTGATCATGTGATACATGATTTTAACTGGATGTTATTTTTAAATTGAAAACAACAGTTCCATAAATGTTGATCATAACACGTATTGAAATACATGAGGTTCATTACTGTAAGATAAAAAATAAATCATTAATAATTTGTATTAAAATTTTTGTTAATCCAAACATTCATTCATGGATTAGTGTACGTGAAATATATTATATCTTTTTAAATACATAAAATTTAAAATTAAACATTAAACTATAGAAACACAATATCTGTTAAAATTATGTTTTTTATTATTATAGGTTTAAAATGAATAGTTAATAATTTTCCTAGAGTTTCATGATAATCTAGTCTCTAATTTTAAATTTTGAGGATGTAACACACATTTTAACATAAAATGTCTCTTATAAATAGAAAACATGAACTTTTAAAGATTTTATGTATAGAGATCATCATAATGATATATGGTTATTATTTTAGGTCGATAATAGATCACAAATAATTCTTATAGTGTTTGATAAAAATTCAATAAATTTTTATAAATATTGTTATTTTTACAACCCTTTTATAAAAATGAGTCAATTTTAAATTTAAAACACGTATATTTCGTCATTTTGGGAACACTATAAGCAAAATGATGTGTAGTTATCCTTGTATGTCAGAAATGAATCATAAATCCTTGACAAAAGTTTCATGATAAACTGTGTTGTTTTATTTTGTTATATATATAACATGAATTTTATACAAGATATTGGTACACATTTTTTAATATGGAAAATAAATAAATAAGTAGTGATGAAATACCGTTTAATGTTTTTTTGTATACTATGATAGATCATGAAATTATCATTCATACATAAATTCATATAATTGATCATAATTCAATGATTATAAGAACCATATAGATTGTGATAAAAATATACAAATAATGTAATGGTTATTAAATATATTAACTAATGGTGTATATATGAAAACAAATAGGCACATATAATATATACCATATTGGGGATTTTATTAATTACATGGGCTTTTATATAATTAATAAATTAAAATATGTGGTAACTGTTGTTGTTACTATAAAACAGAACGAATAAATATCGTTTACATTGTAGTTATCATCATTTTATGATATGGATGGTTATATCTATCATTTCAGAAATAATTTACATTGAGTTGTTGATGTATTATAAAAAACTACCATATATTTTTTACTAGTCTAATATCATCACCTTATATATACCCTTTCACATCCCACACTTGTCTTTTAATTTTTCAATGAATTTAATATTCATTTAAATCAAACAAGATTCCTATGATGAATATTAGTTTTATAAGAGAAATATACTCTTTGTGTTTTATTAAATGTAATTTTTTTATTTTATTCCCTTACCATCATAAAATATATATATAATGGAAATTAATATACATGAATATAATACAGAGCTGAATAATTTTGATTTTATATAGTGAATAAATTTTATGAATATCTGTTTAAATTTTTTAATATAAAATCATTCTAGATTTTAATAAAGGATTAAATATATTAATTTGAGCATGTTTTGTATATTTTTAGGGATTAAATGTGTTTAACCAATCAATAAATACTTAAACATTACATCATTTTAAATAATTATCAAATACATATTTTAATAATACATTCCCCCATACCATGATGGAGTTGTGTAAATTGGGAGTAAATATATAATAAAATTATTTAATGAAGATATTCATCATCTACAACTATTTTATTCTAAAAAGAATTCTCATATATACCGTAATAAATTTTATTCTTCATAACATAGCTAAATTTAAATATATGAATGGTTGAGAGGAAATTACCAGAATGGGTAAACATAGTATATATCAATATATGATCATATGTGAGAATAATATAAGAATACGAGTATATAAATATAATCATAACATATGAAAATAATGCCCAGTTAGTAAAATATAATAAATTATATGTCATTTGTTATAATTTATCTAAATAAATATTAAAATTTAAGAGTGTGAAATCATAAATAATAAATCATGAGTCATGATAACATATCATAAGATTAATATATATGTTTTTAGAATAAATATATGATTTGAATATTATTTCTCTTGTCAATAATAATTTACGATGCAATCATGATGGACAAAGTACAATAATGGATTCTATTCACTCCACATTCCATCATTTACTCTATTAAGAATCACTAAAAATACTATCATGGGTGAAAGAGTAACATGCTGAACTGGGTTCACTCCCAATTTGAAATCATATTATCATATGAGATATAATTATTTAACCTATTCCTTAGAGGGTTATATAATTATCAGATCACCTATCATATAAACCCTTACCTTAGGTCACGTATTGTTTCATAAGCATTATATCCTATAATATAATAAATAGATTTTTATTATATATATATATATATTCCAAAATCATATTTAATGTTATAGAATTATATATAATTCATTTATAATTTCAAATTACTTTATTGGTAAAATTTATCCATTTAAATAATTATTCAGCTGAAAACATTTTGTTTTTCAATGCATGTTTAGATTCAACAGTTCTAGTGCTTTCCAATTGGCCTTGGTTTCATAATATATAATATATTAATCATCCAATATGTATAATATTTATTCATTATATACACATGAATTACCATTCAAAAAATTCAGTTTGGAAAATTAGTTACATCACTTCATGGAGGTTGTAGTCGAAATAAACACATGGTTACTATTTTAACTCTTAGATGGATGGATTGAATTAAAGGTACAAAATAAATCACATTAATAGAATATTAATTTTATCCTGATTATCTTAAATATATATATATTCATTAAATTTTTAATTGTCACAATCCCTATAAAAATAAAATTAAAACAGAATCACATTTGTTTATGGAAGTTGTATATACACATATACACGAGCAACATTCTTATTTTCCAATGGAAGGGAAAAAGATACAAAATAGAAAACCATGAAAATAATAATATATCATATAATCAAAGATATTTATGTGATCATGTTATTATGTATGTTGAAAATATGGATGTTCTTTTGGAATAATGAAACCAAAATGATCAGTAATAACATATACCTCTTCTTCGGGTATTCTCCTTTGTAAATCATTTAAGGGTTCTTGGATGCGTCCTTAGGGAAGATCAGAAACTAACATTTAGAGATGAGGATTATGGTAGAGTTTTTGGGTAGATCTTGGTTGATATGAATTTTTCAATTTTTGTATAGAAGTGATGACAGAAGGTTCGCTTTTATAAGTGAGTGGTGTAGAACTCTTGTAAATACTTAAAACATTACTAGATAATAGCAATATTCTAGTGAAAGTTAATGAAAAGTAACCAAAATGTTAAGATAAGATAATGGTTAATTTAAATAATCTTATCAAATATAATTTATAGATTTTATTAGTTCATTTTAACCCTTATATCCCATGTTTAACCCATTATTAACAGTTTTAACATTCACCATAGTTGTGAATTTTAACCAAAATTACCATTCATAATGACCAAAAATGAAATTAACCAAAATAAAAAAATTAAAATTATGATAACTCATATTGAAACTATTTTATTATTTTCTTGTTTTTTAGTTGGAAGATAGTCATTTTAAAATAAGTACACAAAATTCAACAAAACCAATCCAATAAAAATGATTTTTTATTCATAAAATGGAATTTATTCTTATATATTTCTCTATAAAAATCATTAGATATATTATATTTTTTTTAATTGAAAATATAATTTAAAATTTTAAATAAAATATTTAAAAAAATTATTAATTAAATTTATTATGATAAAATATATTTCCCATAATAAAACACTTTTCAAAAAAAAATCACTTTATTCATTAAAATGATTGTATCATTATTTATATTTAATTTATAATCAATTCTTGAATAATTATACATTTATTGAAATTAAATTAAAATATATATAATATTAATCTTATTTCATTAGTAATCAAATCATATAGTTATAAAAAATACAACAAATTTAAAAATTGACCATCTAACATAAAAACAATTTTATTTTACCATTTAAAAATGGGTAATTATATCATTTGAACTAATAAATAATTTTTCAATTATAAGTTTTTTAATATATTTACCTAATATAGTTAATCATACTCAAAAAACTGAATTCTATGATCTAGGTGATAATAGTCAAATTTAATAATATTACTTCAAGAGAATATAATGGTCTTATAAACACAGTGTTGTGTCTAATGAATAATAAAAGTAAAATTTAATTTGATTTGGGATAAATTTTGCATAAAACGTTAGGATGATATCATATACACCCTTATGAGAATTTATACCTCATAATGAAATCATTGTGATACAGAAAATATAGAATACTTATATATTATATAATACATGGGAACCAATGTAGCTTCATAAAATATATTTTTTCTTTAGAGAACATTAACCATGTGAGTAGTATTATTTTGTATAACATCATGCATATGATCCGAGATTTACATTAGATTTTCCACTTTAAAAATTTAATGATTCAATAATACACCATTGGATTTATATACAAGTGAATGATTAGGTATGTACATCCAAAAAATAATACATAGAACATATCAATAACTTTATAGATGATCCCTAGAAACATATAGTTATAAGCTACAATCTCAATATGATTAAAATTCTCAAAGGCACTGATATGTCATGGGATAATTATTCATTATTTAAAAATAATATAAAATTCATCTAATGAGTTATTTTTTGAATACATTTTCATAAAACCCAAATTCTATATCTCACCCACAATTGATTATATAACATTTCTGGAAACATTGAGCTACCCTAATTTGATAATGAATGTCTCTTAACTTATCTACAATTTCATTAGATATATCACATACCAATATGATTCATTCTCAAAATTCATAATAGTGCATAAGAGTTCAAAACATCCTTCTATATAGGGATTTATAAGGATTCATATGAATGATATCATAAAATTTATTATTGTTAAATAAAAATATACTATAGAAAAATAATGATTCTTGTCAACTATGAAATCTATAAAAAGTGATCTCAGTAAATTATATATAGTTATAATATTCCTCTTAGTTTGCACATCTATTCGATGATTAAATTCAGTGACAATACAAAACTCTATATTTAATGCAAGTGGAAAAGTTCTCCAGGAATATTAAATTAAACCTGAAATCCAAATAAAATATAACATATTATGGTAAACCTTGAAACCTTACGAACTAATTAATTATTTTACTTGATATAATATAATGTGAGAAATTTTATATAAATTTAATGAAATTTTATATCCATATAAAGAAATAAATTTATTATTTATATGTTTTAGGGAATCCATTGACAAAATATAAGGTGATATTTTCCAATTTCCTATCTAGTATTGGTAATGGATATATCATCCCTTTAGTCTTCCATCTCTCAGCCATAACATTCTTACACACCATTAAGCATGATACAGAATCTATAATATCCCTCATCAGGTTTTTACCCAATAAAGACTCTCATGGATCACTATGAATCTTTTTTTACTTTAATGATGAATAGTGAACAATGAACTATAAAATTCATCTAATACCTCCTTCGATGAACCATAACATTCAAGGACAATCACAGCTGAACTCAACAAAATTTATCATGTTCACCTACTGTTAAAAATCTTCCTATTGTACTTCTTTAATCCTCAAATGGGTGGATGGTTGAAAATTCATCTGAGTAATATATAGTATGTAATATTTCCTCCTTGTTGTAGAGACCTATATTATAAAAATAGATAAGTATTGGACCTATTTAAATAATAATCATGGAAAAATTAAAATGTTCTTTCCAACATAAAGAATCACTCACCTTTTTCTCCTATAAAGGTTGGTAGCATATTGATTATTAATAATCACTAATTAAATCCAATCATACAATTTGGAACATATTCAAATATTTATATATAATTATATACATAAATATATTATGTTCAATATATTTGTCAAATATTTTACAATAATTTAATTTAGTTATATATTCAATGAAAAATATTATTGATATAATCTAAAAAGCATGACTCAGGTAATTTTTATAAATAATTTTAAAAAGACATGAATCGTAAGTTATCACCATATTTTTCTACGTGGGAACATATCCCTTTACATTCATTGATTAGTCATTATTGGATAAAAACCCTTATCCATAAGAGGGTAGTGTGATCAAAGGTGCACTGAATGTCTTAGAAAACTATAGATATTGGTCATCAAGGCTAGTTGGGACTATTTATATATGATATATACATATGAAGGATCCATTTATATACCCTAAATTCATATTATATAAACCAAAAATGAAACATTCCATTATTAGAATTCACATTTTCTAAATTTAGAAAACAGTATATCCTTCAATGAGGATTATTCAAAATCTGCATATAGTTTTTATGCTCTTCTTCATTCATGAAATATATAATAGTATCATTTATAAATACATTAAAAAATAATAAATTTATTCTCAAAATATTTTATTCACTACATATTGAGGATAATAGGATCATTGGTAGGTCTAAATTGTACCACATGAAATTAAAAATGGCCATACTTAGTTAAGAAGGTTGTTTTGTTTATATCCCCATTGATGGCCCATTTTGTAATGATATCCAAAATTAAGGCCAACCTTGAAAAAATATTGAGCTTCATGTAATTAATCAAACAGGTCAATGATATAAGGTAGACATTAATTGTTCTCAATTGTGATCTTGATGTGTTCTTGATAATAAAATAAATGAGATATTATACTATAGTAATTTTTAGTAGTAAAAACATGTTCACCCCATGGGGATAAATTATGTATTGTCATTCCCTTATCATGATTATCATATAATTTCTTCATAAATTAATATAACACTATCAATACGATTTTAAATGGAATATATGAAATGGGTGTAGCATTATGAATTTGTTTTTTATTGAAAACTCCTCGTTAGTATTTGGGTGAAGACTAGGAATGCATATATGAAATACATAGTAGTTTTCTTGAAAAATATGTTTATCTAAATGTTTTATTTCATCCTTAACTATTTCACTGAAATTACCCTCATTAAGATGAAGTAATCACATTCAATATAAGTAATATACATTGCATGTTAATTTTTATCCCTATACTAATGCACAACCATAGGCTAATTTAGAATATAAAATTCTACTTCCATTCCAAAAAAATGTTATGTGATATATGTAATGATAAATAATCCATTACCAAGAAAACATTAAATTTAATTAGAGGAATAATAAAAAGATTTATTATAATAAAATTTCTATAATTTTCATTCAAAATGGTGTTATACAATATATATGTTGATTATCATACCATTATGTGTTTTCTCTTATATTTTAATATATAATTGTAGAAGTGGGTATGTTCTACCAATAGAAAATTATTTATATATAAATGTGTATGAATATTCAGAATCAAACAGTACTTTTTTATTTATAGAGTTTATGGTAGGGGTGACATTCAACCCTTCATTATTGGGACTCACTTAATCACCTTTGACTACAAGATATTTCCATTTTTCTCTTGGAATAGAGGTAACTAGTTCCTATTTCAATTAATTATACATATATTCATGAATTGATTAGTATAATTACTATACTCCTTATTATTATATTATCTATGTGTGAGTAATAAAATTTGTAGAGATTTAATTCCTTTTATATCACTGACTTGCCACATGAAATTATTTCAATGTTATTTTTCAAGATGACCTTCTTGAACACACTTAAAATAATTATCAACACTCATAATTATATTTCTTAATGATTAATTTAAATCATATGGTGGTAGGGATGATTAGTATTATTTTTACTATCGTTATAATTGATATAACTTCCTTGAAATTAAATAGTTCTATTCATGTACCCAAAAGCATGATAAAAATGATAATCTCTAGTATACATATCTTGGTTGAGAGAAAATAATTATTTATTCATAGTTATCAAATATTATTATAGCTAATTCCATGTAGACACTTATTCATAATAAATTTTATGATAGATGAATGATAATTTTATGTGTGATAAAAAATTTAAATGTATAGATCACAATCATTATAAAATTTTCCTCATAAGAATGAATAAAATCATAATACTTATACTTAACCTCATGGAATTCTCTTACAATTTTTGTGTGAAGAGATTAGGTAAATTACATACTAATATATACCCTATAAAAATCATCCCATTCCTTAGATTCAATTCAATCCGCATACCTTATAATTTTAGTATGATTAAAATATTGATCAGTATTACCTTCAAAATTAAACCAAAATAAATAACCTTCATATTTTCCATATAATAGAGAATGGGAAAAATATATAAATTATTTCCATTTCATATTAATGATTTGATCAAATGATCCACTTATGGATGGTCGATGGTTTTACAAAAAATACTGATGGTGAGTCATTCCTTTAGCCATTTGGTTATTTAGTGTGATTCATAGTACTTTTTGTATCATGATAGTGTCAATAGATCATAGCTCCAAAATTTCTCATTCAAACACCTATTCCATTTGGTGTCCCCTAAGGAAATTCATTTCATTGGACATTAAATTCTTTATTCACATAATTATTCTTAGTTCTCGAATTTGACTAAAACTAAATAAATCATAATGTGAGAATCAAACATCAATAACAATAATATATAATTATTTTATTATTAAATTCAATCTTAAGATGTCCCAAATTAGGAAAACAAATCTACCAAGGACACATTATGTTTATATCATATTAATTTGGATTACTATTAGTTATCATAGATTTTATTCTCTCTTTAATCGTAACAGTTAATAAAGAAATTTCTAATTATCTAATATATATCCCTCAAGGGTTTTAGTTCTCATATATATTTAGGTCTCTCTAAAATCCATTTGGTAATGATTGAGATAATAACATAAATTCATTTTAGTGTTATTAACCCTAGGTAAATTTATTCCATAGCTTATGTCCACTCATTTTTATATAAATATTTATTTTATTACTATGAAACCACATGATCATGAATTTTTCAAAAAAAAATTATTGTGTTATCTTATACATAACCACGACCATGGTGTTCTCACTAATGTTTTCAAAATATAAATATCATAAAATAATCTAACACTGTAATGATACCTTCAGATGTGATGAAGATATTAAATACCTAAATATTACATCATTTTATATTATTATTAAATAAATATCATAATAATAAATTCCCTCTAACCATAATGGTTTAGAGTTTTTAATATCTTGATAAATAATCATGTTATTTCATTATGATTTTAAATATCTCTCAAAAATTTATTCTCATAATGTACCCTTCAAAAACAAATACTACTTAAAATACATTATCATATCCTCGGGAAATTGAAACATAATAAATGGTGAAATCGTTTTCTCAAAAAGGGAAAACATGGATTTTGTCAATAAATGACGATTCGTGAGCACATGTAAAGATATGGGTGTGAGAACATGATCATAAATTCTGAAAATCATACTGAATCATTGAGATATCATAAATCATGAGTCATGGACATGATATTTTTCATAACTGAATAAAAAAGTCATAGGTGTGTGGAGTCACTAATATTCAATCATGTAAAGTGGGAACATTTCATAAGAATAAGTTTTTATTTCTTAAAATACAGCTATGTATTGAAAATCATATCATTTTTCATGAATCCCTACAAAAGACTATCATAGTGGTCAGATTCCATGTGTAGATTGTGTTTACAAAATATTCCATCATTTCCATGGTCAAGGTTCACCCCCAAGTTTTTCTCGGTGAGATTTTTCCATTAATGAACTATGTCCACTCCCCTTTTATGTTTATATTATCTAATTTTATTTTATTTTTTACCCAATGAATTAAGGGATTTTATAATTTTTATCCAACCCATTACAAAATGACAACATTAATGAGGCGTTATTTCTATATTTTTTTCCCATAAATGATTATTATAATAATATTTTTATATAATAAACATATAAAAAAAATTAAAATATTGATATTATAAAATAATGTTTCACTATAATAATAGAGACATTAATTATAAGTTATAAAATAAGTAACCAAATAACGAAATATTTGATTGAATAAAATGGAATCAGGTTATAGATGTATTCTATATGAATATTAGTTTTCTGTGATTATAAATTATATAGATAATATTTGGTTTTCCTCATACCCATACAATGTATAAGTTGAATAATTATTTCATTAATAAACATTTATTGTAGAGAAAATGGAGCTTGTACAAATTTCCGTAATATTTATTTTAGATAAATCACCACACTCGACAACCAACATAGCATAACTTATTATTAGATCTTACATGAAGAACATGAATGTCCACATAACTAAAAAATAATGTGATATAAACACAGATCTATTTGTGTAAAATATTAATTATTCCATGAATTTATCATATTTTAAAATTTTACATTTAAATATAAATTAAAATTATTTTTCTAAATGTTGAAATGTATTTATTATTTGAAAACTAAAATTACAAATAATTAGAAGTGAGATTATATAAAATTAATTTCATTTTCAATATTATAATTTTAATGATATCATAGAATGAATTTTTTATATTTTTATAAAATCATTGTTTTTATGTGATTAGTGAAAAAATACGGATATATCACTATAATGAAATTATAATAATTTTAGAATAAATTAAATGTTTCAGAAATAATTTTTTTATACAATATTTATATTTATAACAAAATTATATCATATAAAAATACAATGTTTTATTTAAAAAAATGTTGAATATAGTTTTTGAAACATAACCAATGTTTTAATCTAAAAATTGATTCATTCACTTAAATTAATAAATTGGTTTTTATCACTTATAGAAAATAATTCTAAAAATATTATTTCATATTTTTGACTAGCGTGATTATATTCTTTAATAAGGTAATTTTTATTATTGGATAGAAAATTATGATTACTAATATTAATGTTAATGACCAAGAAAATTATAAAATAGATATTTTCAATGAATTATTTTTATAATATTATGAAATTTTATCTAATAAAAAATTATCTCATAAAATGAGAATTTAATTTAATGATTAATATTAAAATTTAGAAAATTTTCACTCATTAAATTTATAATATATTTTAAATAAGAATTTGAACACATAGTATTTAAAATATCATTTTAATATAAATATATTTTTCTATGTATATAATTTTTTAATTTAAGACTTAATTATATATTAATTATAATTTTTTGAAACTAATTTGAGGTGAAATTTAAGTTCCCCATACACTATTTTTTTAAGAGTGGTTATTTTATTTAATTATTAAAATATATGTTATTTATGAAAAAACAAGTTAACGTAGTAAAAACTGACAAACTAAAAGTAAAAACGTATGAATAAATTACCAAAAATTGTTCAAAACATGTGTGGAAATAATTATTTAGGGGATTACCCACCCAATATCTCCCTATAATAAATTTTTTAATACATTAAGCGTAATATATTCATAAATATTGTAATTATATCATTGATAATTAAAGAGTAATAACAAAAGTTTTATTTTCTATCTTACAATAGTATAATTCAAACGCTTCATTTCCCAACCATTCCATTAAATTATATACCAATTGACTATTATTTTAATATTAATTAAATATTATATCTTATTACAATGACTAGATTATCAATTAATTATCCAGATACCTACCTTTAAAAGGATAATTTTAAGAGAAAGTACATAGTTCCATAATGAGTATTATTTACTCCTTATTATTTATTATTAATATTTATTTTCAAAGCCTACCATAACCATAGTAATATAGTGAAAATATTATCACTGTTATTTTTAATTTTTATAATATTAATGGAATATAAATTATTTATATCTTTATATCCCTTTAGAAAAATAAAATTAGTTCTAAACATTTATTATGAGGACCAATACTTCCACAAAATAATTTTTTTCATTTTCAATGTTGATTTTCATTATTTAAACAAAAAATTATAATATGACTCAAAAACATAAAAACATATGTATAATTTCTTTGTTCTTATGTTATAGTGATATTAAAATATTTTTAGTCCATACCCAACCATCGATATATAGCGTGTTCATTTATGGAATGTTTTAATAACTTATGTGCATATTTCTATAAAATTATTAAATGGAAGACTATGAGAACATAAATAATAATATTGTTATAATTTAACACGATATTAATTATTGGTTTTTGGTTATATTAATTTTATTTTATGTATTCAACTAATTATTAAATTTTGATCTTTGATCTCTATAATTACCAAAATAAGATGACACCAATTCAATTTTGACACCAAAAGAGGATAAAATCTATAAAATAAATAGATTAAAAATAATATTAAAAAGTACATTTTTATTAAATGAATAATATTAATTTTCTTGATATGGAATATAATGAAATTATATTCAATATTATGGATGTTATGTGTATGTTCTGAACGAATCAGGATAAGGTAGATTTGTCTTGCCTCAAATATTATCACATGAGGAAATATTTCTTATTACACACCATGATTAATTTGGAATAGAGTCTCTAATTCAAATTAATATTTATTGAAAATTATTCTACTATTTTTCATGAAGTTAAATTTTAAATTCAACATTGTTTTTCTCATTGGATTTTGAGTAAAAAATTACAAATTTGTTCATAGTTTTTATGACTTGACATTTTTCATGAGTTATAATGATTAAATTTTTAAAATTGTTTTATAGGATGAATTACTTCTATTCTATGATTATATTATAATTCATCTCTCTTTTTACAATGTAATTTTTTAATCATGTAATTAACTTGATTAATTTCTTACTGAAAATGTGTAAAATTGTTGAGAATAATTCTTATCCTATTTGATGATTATTTCTACCCTTATCCATAATTTCAATTCCCACCAATGTTTTCGATCTATTTAATAAAAACATAATGTGTTATGGCATGTGAATTTATATTTACCATTTCAGTTTTTCAAATTAATGCCAATTTATTATTCCTATCTGGTGAGATTTCAATAATAGTGTTATTTAAATGGCAACACTATGATGTATTCTTTCAGGACAGGTGTCACATACATACATTTTATTTCACTATGAATATATTTTTAAAACTCTAATTCTTTTATTGAAAATCATCCTACATAATTACTATACAACAGTTAAATAATAATATATTTCTATCCATAAAAGAAAAAAATATCATTTTAAAGTGCATAACCTGTGCAAATAATATTTGTTTTTATATCTCAATGATCTTTCTCATCAATTTTCCAAAATTAGAACTCAATGATAAAGAATTTATTTTAATTAAATATGAAAATAAGTTTTTTTTAAAATAATTCTTATTTTTTGAGTCCTTATGATATATCCTTTTATTATTAATTGACTAAATGATATTAAACACACATCTTTCACATGGGTTTTTCAAATATTTTACCCTATGTATGGTTACTTTTAATCTTGAGGAACACATATGATGAATATATTCGGAATTCTAATATTTTATAGGACAACCTAGAGTTATATATACCTCCAATGTGTTGGGTAATGATTCCATCTCTTGTTATACCAAGTATAGTTTACTGTTGGTTATCTTAAGAACACCATGTTATTTGATGGATGAGATTATAATTATAGAGACCTCAAATTCATGGGGTAATTATTTATATCTCATGATATGCTATGTATGGGATTATGGATTGAAACTAATCTACCCAGGGACTTTGTCCATTATATTTATGTAAATGAGTATTTGACATAATCACCCATTGGAGCCACTATGTTTATGTGAAATGGGAGTAAAACCAATCCACCATGGGAGTCTATCAACTATTATAGTCATAGCAGTGATCATGGAATTTTGATTATGATGTTATGTATTATATTTATGACATATATTCAATGATTCTATGTTCTTATGATATCATTTGCATATATCATGTTCCCATGAGTGTGATCATCCAATTTGTTTAGGTATAAATTCAATATTTTATATTTATATTCCTTAATTAAATTCTATTTCCTATACATTTATCTTATCCTCACAGATGATCTTTGCTTGTTATCATTTTTTATTACCCTTACTGATTGTTTAAGCACACACCTTTTTTGTTTCCATTTTCCTAGGTAATGGGGGAAATTAAAAATTTTGGTTTGTCAAGAATAATATCTTCTGTATAAATGATTTTATAAATGTTTAAAATATTTTATGGATTATAATGGGTCTTATATATAGGTAAAATAGTATTATAGTTGGAAAATACATTGATTTTTTTATTGAATTTATTTTCTTAACTCTCTAAATATATAAAACTAAAAGTTCATGGGTATGAATTATAATGAAATATTTTATTTATTCCTTGAAATATTATGGTCACATTCTGAGGGAATACCAAAAAATTGACATGTTTTTCAATTATATACTAATAACATTCATCATTAAAGTATACCATATCACACTAAAATAAAATGGGTTGCATAGAGATTCTATAATCACTTAATTAACTAATTAAAAGTAATATTTTCTATTAATAAATTCTTAAAAAAAATTAGCATAAGAAATAAGAATAAATTTTGTGGTATTATAATATTATATCCCAAGGAATAATTAAGATCCTTAAATTATTTTACATAGTTGAAAAACTTATTTTAAAGAACATTTGAACATTTTATTTATAAAAAGGAAAGTGTCCTTAATTTTTTTTATTTTTTAAAACTAAAAAATTATAAAATATTAAAAAAAATATTTTTTTGAAAATAAAAATGGGAACATTAAAATAAATCATCAAATAAAACAATGTTCATGATGGGGAAAAATTTATTCATGTTTTATATGTTAAAATAGAACATTCTCCTAAGAATATATAAAAATTAAAAAAAGTGTAATAGATAAAACAATTTAAATTATTAATTTTAATAAATAAAAAAATAAATACAAATGTAGTAATATATATATATAATGTAACAAATTTTGAATAACATTTAATAAGAAGAAAAGAATTTCGACTAGGGAGAAAATATGTATAGTTTTTCATTAGAATGTCGTATTGATAATTTTATCTACCAAAGAGATTATAGTTTTAAAAATAATAGAAAAGTTGAAAAATAACAATATCATAATAGAAAATAAGATCCTTAATGGATAAATAACATCGAATTTCCCACAATTCCAATAATAAATAACATTGTATCATGAACCCTTACATGAGGTCACGTATTTCATTATAGGCACTCGCACATCCTAAAAATAATATATATTTATTATAAATATATTCTAGAAAAAAATTCATATATATATATATATTAATATAATACATTAAATTATTATTTCAATTCACTATTCTGCTAATAATTGTTCATTAAAATATTTATTCTAGTGAGAACTGGAGAGTTTTTTTATGAATTTTCGGGTCGATTGTTCTAAAAATTTCTCCATGGCCATGGTTTAATCATATATTGAGTATTATTAATTTCCATAATATAAAAATATAATTTTTTATAACTATTTACAAAAATAAGTTATTAATTTATAATTACATCACCACATTGAGGTTGTGGTCCAATGGTTTGCACGGGTGATTTTTTTTACTTTTTACTAGACAGAACAAAAGAAAGGCATATAATAATTCACAAAAAAAATAATAATTACTTGATAATTATTTTATATATTATTTTATTGTTTCTATATTAACTAATATTTATTGTGTGAATGAAAAATAAATCTCATCTCCTCACTGAGGTGGTAGCACACACATATGCACAAGCGACATTATCATTTAATAATGAAATGGAAATACATATAAAATATATATAGTGAGAAAATATAATATAATTATACTAAATATACTAATTATATAATTATAAGAGGGTTAAAAAACATTTTGATAAGTTATAGGATGAATAAAACATGAAAACTATCTGTAAGAACATACACATCTTAATCATGTATTCGCCATTTAATATATATTAAGGCTTCATGGATGTGTATTTGGGCCAGGAAGAAACCTAAAATTCATATATAAGGATATTTGGAGAGTTTTTATATACATATTGGCTTTAATAAGTGTATAATTTGGTGTAAATATGTGAGGGTAAAAGATCCATTTTATTGGTGTAAATATTGTAAATTCATATTAAACAGAAAGTGGAAGAAACGAAACCCAAATATAGACATAAGAAAATATTTAATTGGAAATATTCATAAGTAGTATTATTTATAAAACTTTTTAGGTTATCTTATCCCAAATCTATTTAGTTTAACAATTCATTAACAATTTTAACCATTACAATAGTATTGAATTGTTTCCTCATTTACTATTCATAATGACCAAAAATGAAATTATCCTGAAGACTAAATTAAAAAAATTTGATTTCAAAAATATAAAACATTTTATTTGATTCAATTTATATAAGTGTAATATTTTCATTTTCATTAATTTTCAAAAAAATAATTGAATTCTATATTTTGAGATATTAATTTTTATGGAAAAATATGTTTTTTATTCATTTCCTAAAAAAATCCATAGAATGAATGTTAATATATTTAAATGAATATTTTATATATACCTTTAATTAATTTTTTTTCATCAATACTAATTATTTCAATTTTTATAATAATATAAAGTTTTCTCAATAAATTATTTTTCTAGAATAAAATATATGTATACCTCTAAATGGTTTTATCATTCTTTATATTGAATTGATAATGAATATATTAATGTTTATTCATTTAGTCAATTTAGATACCAATATATTTCCTCAAAATTATGTTTTATTAGTTGTTAGAAAACATAAAACATAGAAAAATACAATACAATGAAAAAATCATCTATTAACAGAAATTTAAATTATTTATTATATTTAAAAATGATTAATTATTTCCCAGAAATTAATTACTACATTTTCATTGTAAAATTATTTTTCAGACAACTCAAAATTTTTATAATTGAATTCAAACCTTCTATTCCAATGGTCTGGGAGTTAATAATAACATTTAATAATAATATTTCAATAGTATATCAGTGTTCATTTAAGCTCAATGTTTCAAATTAATAGAGCAATCAAACACATAAATTTTATTTAAATATTAATATATAAAAAATATTTTTTATTTATATTCAATCTCATTAAAATAATTTCACCATAAGAGTCCATTAAATTTGATATAAAATACTATGGTTACTTCTTCCCCATCACATCCTCAAGTTCCAAAGTAGATTTCTCAAATATCGGATTCCTCTGATTACCTTTAACGATTTCTATAGTCATCTTCCATAAAACATTGTCTCTATGATACAATATTTCCACTCTTTTTCCTCATAAGAAATATCATTCTTCATTGATTCAATGTACATGTTTGGAATATGGCGGTAATTATGTATATAACCCCTCAAAAGTGATATATAGAAGACATCATTGACTTGAGATATTTTTAGTTGATGTACTATGTGATGATATATTGTTCCAATTTTATTAAGAACCTTAATGGGACTCATATATATCTGGATTAGAATTCCCTTATTATTTGTAAATAAAAATAATATTTTCTTTTTGCTAACATTAAACTCAAGATCTCACTAAAAACCACAAAATAACATTTCTATTGAGGTTTTATACCTTGATATTATAAATAATGGCTCTATAATTCTCTAACTTTTATTTATATTTAGCATACCTCAATTTGTTTCATTTTCGGAATTTATCATTGAAAATTAGAGAATTTCATTTGATACCATATATAGCATCATAAGGATCCATATAAATGTCGTATTTAATGTAATTTTGTAATATTTTTTTTAAATTAGATGTGTTGATCCCAACAATGATTGAAATCCATAAAAGTAGATATGAATATATCTTCTAGGATTTAAACGGACCTCTTAGAATGTTAATGTATCTAAGGATGATATATAGTGTTGAATATAAACATTATATTCAAGTATTATTGAGGAATTTTCAAGAACATCATTTAAAACATGAATAAAAAAATAGATACATTAGATTTTGTTGGTCCATGAAAAATTAAAGCATCCCAAATGAAAATCAAAGAATGAAAATAAAGAGATAAATCTTCTTTGACTATAAATGAATTTGATAACATTATAAGGTTATGGAGTGCAGCACAAACTCAATTATAGCCTTTAAATGTAAAGTTATTTCAGATGAATAAATGTATGGTGATGTTTCCACACATAAATTTATGTATGAATAATTATTATATCATCCACTTAGAATACTTTCTCTCATCATTAAATCTATTACATACACAGAATCAAGATATTTACTCTATAATACCCATATTCATGTTTTCCCTCTAAATATACCCTTTTGATACATGTACATATTCTTACATAAAAAATTAATCGGTAACAATGATGTGTGAATTTCATCCGATGTATCCTTCATCAAATATATAATCAATAGTACACATACACTATTCATAACCTTATCATTCTATTAAAATCATATTTGAACTCAGGTACTTTACTCAACTTCTTATGCAGCTCAACATTATCCTTGAATCCAACATTAATCCTCAAGAGGATGGATGATTTAAAATTAACTAGTGGAAGACATTTGTTCACATTCAATATGTAACAAAAATACATATTTTTTAAAACTAAAAGTATTACATACCTTCCAATTCTCGTCATAGAGAAACCGGAATGGTCCTCTTCACTAAGAACATCATCCATAATGTTATGCTTCTCAGGGGTAATATATTGAGAAGTCATAATCGTTATCCAACTCCAGCCATGTACTTCAGAAAATATTGATTCTTTCTATTTAAATATATACATCCATATTTTTGTTATCATTATATATATTATAGTTTTCACTATGAAGAAATTCCCTTGTTACTTTAACTGAAAAAGTTAATTCTTATAACATCAAATCATGATTAAGGTAATGTTTGTCATAAGTTTACAATTATTATCAACTATAATATATTTCCATATAAGTATTATTTATTACTCATTACAATACCTTTGTTGATGAATCATTATAGAACACAAACGCTTGTCAACTATAAAGTACGTTGAAAACAGGTGAACTGGAAAACCTTTTTTTCAACTCCTTTAAATTTCCCTTGAGTTTATCGATCCAAATGAAATAGTTTTAATTCTAAATCCTCTTGGATATTAGATTTTATATCTATAAAACATTTCACATATAGTGTCAATAGTATCTAGTCAGCAAAAGAAATCATATGACTATGGACACCATAATTATTCTGGTACATTCCCTAAAAACATATTTTATTAATGGATCAAATGATTTAGCCTCGCTTGAGATTATATGTCTTAATAATGAAACATTTTATCTCCAAAATTCAATGTTTATGAACGTGGCATACAACTTCTCTTTCTCAAATGTCTTTATCATAATAATAAAATAATCTTTTTAACTACATTAGCCCTAGATTATATCATAATATCATATATAAAGACTAAAAAACTAATTAATGAAATAATAAAATTATATATTCATTATATCTATAGAGACAATATGGGGATCGATAATTCCAAATTCATTCTCTTTATATTAAAAATTATTATACTACATAAGGAAAAAAATTAGTATATATTCTTTATTGACCATTAATTGAAGTTATCTAAGATAAAGGTCAATAATTGATAAATATTTATCTTTTTATTGTGAATTATTAATATATTTCATTACTTATCAAGATTGACACATTGATATAGAGTAGGAAACGCAAAAAATAGCATCAAATCATCATTCTTATGATTCCAAATTTGAAATTCGTAATTCAAAACAATATCTAGGGACTTCTATCGTGAGGTGGCCTCAATCCATGACTCACCCACATCATTCGAAATCCCATCACATTCCATCATATTCTTAAACTCCTCAAATTTGATTAAATAGATCATAATTAAATATTAGAGTATACATGTACTTTATATTATTCATGTTATGTTCATGATAGTCAATTTAAATAATCATTGACCTATATTTGTTCCTAATAGAAATAATATGTACTCCCAATGGGGACACACATTGGTGTTTGAATCCATTTTAAGACTCCACTAGAGAATATTCATAATTTATTTCAACTAATTAAAGGATATCCCTTATGTGTACTTTGAAATTGATTTATTACTAATTATGATTTCTCTTGAACTCTTAAATTTTTGATTCAGGGGATGACTAGGAAACACATTAGTAAATACCATAAAATACTATAAAAAATTGTCATATCTTAAATTTTGAGTTTCTCCCCAACAATTTTAGATAAATATCAATCATTAATACATTTTAAGACACATTAAATTTATATAAATTCCATTTTATGTTCATATTCATATTTACATATAAAATAATACCATAGGATAATTCGAAATATCAATTGTGACCTCCCATCATTAGAAAATGATATGTGATATATGTTATCACAATCAATACATGACCAAAAAGAAATAAAATTCCTTATGGGGTAGAATCATAATATTTTCAGTAAGGATTTTCCCTCAAACATCTATCTGAGATAAACAACAGACATGTGATGAAATCATCATACAGTATTGAGTTTTTAGGTGATACACATATTTCAAACATAAAAATTATATCTTATTAGAATAATATTAAATACATATCATAATGATTCAGATAAAAACAATAAAGGTAACTGTATTTGAAAACCAAGATATATAAAAAATACGTATATAAAATATCTACATCATATGCAATTAAATTATTCTCAATTATGACCCCTATTTGACTTATCATACCTAGAAATATTATTCATATCCTTCAAAAAAGGATATATAAGTAAGGGTGAGCTCATATTCTGAGAAAGGGTATACATTGGAGATATCAATTGATTTCCATATGTCATCATATCATGAGCATAATAGTATGAGTACATGATATTATGATTTTAAATTCATTTAGAAAAAGTCATCTATCATAATAATTAGTCATAACATAATTCTTGGAAGTTCAAAACACATGAATGATAGAAGAATTAAAGACACGAGGCATTCAAGCATAACATTGGAATGAGATCCTTCAAAAAAGTGAATAATAAAAATGGGGTACAATCATAATCACATAAAACTTATTCCAATGATACCGAACAATATATTCATCATATGATAGGCTTGGGATAACCACATGCATACCTAATTTTGAATTGGGATAGACTATAATATATCATTATTGGGATTGGTTAAACCATGTGTGTAACATATTTTTTCCATGGGATAGCCTCTCATATACTCTTCAGAACATTAAGTATTAATATTTACTCAATTTATTGGAGTAATATAACAGACCCACACTCTAAATAATAATAACCCCTTTATATTTATTCTATATGATAATGAAAACATTTATCATTACATCAAATCATATCCCATGGAAATGAAAATGGGTTTCATAAAATTTCCATCATAATAATAAAAAATATCAACTAAAATAAAAAATGTAGTAACATTAAATCATATTTCGAATAAGGAATAGCAAACATCCAAGGATATTGATATAGATGAGAATATCTTAAAATGACTATTGTAATGTATCTTGATGAAAGAGCCCATTTTATTTTCAAAATTTTCAACACCCCCTCCACACAAAGATACTGCAATGAGGGGATATAGATGGTAACTGCATATTTCCATCCTCTAATAGGTCATGTATTGGTGATTAGCATCGATGTTATAACAAACATGATATAAGAGGAATTACCCTATAAGTGAAACATTCCAAAGTGAGATATAGGAAATATACAATATCCAAAAACTACTTAGAAATATATGTAACAGCCCAAGATTTTATAAAAAAATATATTCTTTTTAATTTTATTAATGTCTTGTGTTGTACGCTACACCAAAAGGAGCTTGCACAACACACATCCTTGACTTGCCTTGCATTACATGCAATCGCGACCTTCCTCGATAGCGTGTGTAGTACGCAATACCGAGTTTCACTAAACAACGATATGCTATAAAAATATTATTAAAACTAGCCGTTATGAATAGTAATAACCACTTTTTGAAATCCAGTAAATCTTATTTTTCAAAATGAACTTTATTTTTGGATTCGGAGTATCGAATTTAGCCTAAGGTGAAATTTTGGTACTTTTCGGATAACTTTCATATTCTGATGAATAGTGAAAATTACTAAATTATAATTAAAAACAACTTTTTTAATCGAAATAATTAATAGTGATAAATCATTAATTTGAGTGGTTTTAAAGTGTATTTAGAATATATTTTTACAATTTAATACAAAGTTGGTCATTGGATGTAATTTCACATTTAAACTAGACATAAACAAGTGTCAATCTTTTGATAGATATTGTTTCTTAAAAACACGCTATTTGTTTTAACAGCGGGATTTAATTATAAAATTAATTAATGCAACTTTTATGTTATGAATTTGGTAAAATAGACTTCATTTTTGAATTCGGAATATGAAATATAGCTTGGGATGAAATTTTGGCATTGTTCTGAAAAACATCAATTTTTGATGAATAGTGAAACTACTAAGTGGTAGGTTAAAAACTGAATTTTGCATAAAACTTAATTTTACCGCTTCTGTGAATGGAATTTCAAAAATCCGAGAGACACGGTTAATATCAAGGACTAAAATGTGGTTCAATGAGATGAAAATAATTTTTTGGTGAATAGTAACTTTTTACTTTTTTTACCACGGTTAATAGTAAATAGGGTAACTAAGGGTAAATATGATATTAATATTACCCTAACACATGTCTTAATTCTATTGGACAAGTGTAATTCGACCAAAAACAAACTTAGGAATAAAATATGACCATTTAGGCCCACTTGGATTAGATTAGGACATTTATTATTAATTTATTTAAAGAAGGGTTAAAATAGTTAAAATCAAAGTTTAATAAGTAAATCATTTTTAATATGGGGTTATACATAAGATAAATTCGACTATAAATATTCATTATAAATCTAAAAAGATTTCCTACATGATGGTATTTTATTTGTAATTTTTAGACATCAAATAATATAATTTATTTATGACACAAAGATGATGTAGTAATTATCTTATTAATGAAATATTGACATAATTGATAATATAAATACCAAAATAAATGTAATTTAAGACTTTTTATGAATTACACTACTTTTCTAGGCTACTATGATATATTATTGTTGATTTAATCAACTTGGTTCGAACATATAATTCTGTTATGACTTTCACAAAAATCATATATCAAATAGTGTCAAAATTGACACAAAATAGTTTTTAAATCAAATATTATATTATTAATTGTTATTTTATTCCTAAAAATCTAAGGTTCGGCCAAATGACATAGATAAGGATATATGTATTAATAATATACAATTTGGGGTTCGTTTGGCATGTTATAGTAAGTTTATTAACCATATAGTGAAAGAAAACAAAAAGACACGGTAAAAGTTAAATTATTTAACTTAGAGTTAAATCTAATTGATAAGGTTAAAATAATACCCTAAACTTGTCTAAATCCTATTGGTTGATAGGATTTCGACCCATCCCCACTTTAGCTTCGAAATAAGACCCTTTGGAACCATTATAAACCGATTTTGACTTTAATATAAAATAATATTTTGAGATATTTCTAAGGTGCCCCTCTCCTCCCCTATAAAAGGACACCTCCTCCCCCTCCTCCTCACACCAATTTGAGCACTCAAGCTCGGCCAACCCCTGCCAATTTCTCCTCTCCACTTCCCTAGAAACATCCTAGAGGTTCTGGTCTTCCTCAAAGACCAATTTTAGTGCCCTAAGAGGAGGTCTCAAAGAGGCACTTCAAAGAAGAGGTAATTACCGTTACCAATTCTTTCATCTTTATTTCTTCTTCCACTTCTTCTTCTTAGGTTGTTTCATTATGAAGTAATAACATCAGTATCACTCATATACTGATATGTTATTATAAGTATGAAACAACCCTATTTCACCATCTATCCATCCTACGGAAAAAGAAATCACCGCGCGTGCGTACGTACGGAATACCGTCTCCACGCCGTGGTGTGATCTATTTTCCACCACCACCTTACATGGATGGATATAATGGTGTAAAGAATAACTATACATAGTTATTAAAACATCATATTGATTCTGATATATTGTATAATCCACTCCAATTCAATTCAATATTTATAGAAATGATATCATCGCTCGTGCGTACGTACGGAATACCGTCTCCACGACGCGATGAGATTCATTCTCCATATTAACCATTTAAGAATGATTATAAAGTATATATAAGAAATTATAATTAAATATATGACATTATAAAGATACTGGATTTATGTATATATATACATATGTATGTCATCTACTTACTTCCATTTCAAGACAATAAGGAAAGGAAAACAGCGTTCATGCGTACGTACGGACTACCGTCTCCATGAACGGTGTTTTTCATTTTATTTATCTACCTATTATATATATATATACTGAATATATATGATATATAAATCATATTTTATATTCTGGAAGTAAGTAAATCATGATATAATTAATAATGATGTCAAGAACAACAAGTCAAAACACCTACGATAAATGAAACGATTTTACCCAAAACGCTTCTTTAACATGGAGTTTACAAAAGAACGGGTAATATAATGTCATAAGTGAACCATATATGATATCATAACAATGAATATGATTCTGTAATAAGTCAATAACATGATTTAAATCATTATACAGGAGTTTCGGACACTTACAAAGCAAGTCGGACCTAAGGTAAGGGAAAATATCACAATCTCATTTTTATTCGAGATTGTTTATTAGTAAGTATTTACTGGGGTGTATTTTATCATCCACATCCATGTTCCCTCAATATGTAATATTTTTTCCATCCACTTGCAATAGTTTAAAACCAATTTTACCCTTAGGTGAGTTTTTAGTAAAGAATATGAAAGGAATCTTTTGTCGTTTTTCCGTACGAGGTACTTTTTGACTTTTCCGACAAAAGTACGAAGAATGTTTTTTTTTAACTTATACGGCACGAACGGATTTTTACGGTTTTATAAAGCCTTATTTTCATGAACCTTCCTCCAAAATATTTCATGAATTTTTTTAATAAAATCTCTTTCTTTTAAAATTGTATGATGTTTTGTGAAAAGAAATTGATTTTGAAGAAGAAAGGATATTTTCCTCAAGAATTCATTTCAAGTGTTTTATCAAAATTATTTTCCATCTAAGATAATAAAGGGTTCTGTTTCTATCCATATTTTTACATTGATTTGACTATGTTGTGATGGAATTATGTTTATGAATTCCTTTATCTTATATGAATGGTTTTATGATGTCATGTTGTTTAAGAATCCCATTTTTATTACATGGGTTATGCAATGATGTATGATTTATGATTTTGTGGCACACATAAGAATGGTATCATTATGAGATGGGTGGGACCTATATCTCCCTCCAATGCATTGGGTAAAGATTTCATATCTCATGAGATAGACATGGCTGGAATGGTAGGTTATACCGGTTCAGTGAAACAGGACTGAAACGAGGATTACTCGATTCAGAAAGGGACTTTGTCCACTAAGATAGTCTTGGCAATGAGTCTTGACTAACAAGAAATGATTCTCTATGATTATGTGTGTATGCCACAATGAGTAATGTTTTAATTAAGGGTTTCATTTTCACTACTATGATTTATCCCATGTTATGAAATTATGCTCTCTTTTGCAGGTTAAGATTTCTAAAAATGTTATGTTCTTATGAAAATTATGTGATTGATATTTCTTTTGTTTACCCTTACTGAGCATTTGAGCTCACCCATTTATGTTTTCTTTTCCCCAGGATATAAAGAAAGGTTTTAGGTAAAAAAAAAGGAAGATCTTTGTGGGAGATTTTGAAGATCTTTCCCCACGATTAGAAGATTTTATTCCGAGTTTCCAAAGACACTAAACTATTACGATCCTTGTGTGTGTGTTTTTGTTTTGTACTAAGTATTCCGCAAAAGTAATGTAATGTCAATGTACGTCAGGCTACGGGTCTCTACATTTGGTATCAGAGGAAAGGTTTAGTCAACCTTTGGAAACTAGGATGCGAAAACGTTAGTGAGATCCCTAGAGATATTTTTAAGGTACGTGTAGGGATGTCTCTAAGGTTAAGTATACGTATAGGTTATAGTCCTAGAATTGCGCTAAAGATCTTAGAATTTAAACCTAAGATGTTAGATATTGAGGGTACTCCCCCTTTACTATGTTGTCTTCCCTAGCATGATTTTGCCTCTCACGGAATTCTTTTTGTGTTTTAGTTAATGGAGGGAACCAGAAGGAATTCGGTTAACATTGAATCCAATGGACAAATTGGTGACTATGAGCAACAAAATTGTGTAATGCCTAGAGATAAAGATATTGTGATTATGCCAAATCAGCAATCTCACAATATGATCAATAAAGTAAAATTCGGTAAGTTTCCTGACTCGACTAATAAGAGAAAGATGGAGTTCCATGATGATCATAGAGGAAAGAAAGTTCAATTTCCCCTATGAAAATTATGTGGGAAGAGGCATCAAGGAGAATGTTTCAAGGGAACTGGAAGATGCTTTGGGTGTGGAAAAGAAGGACACAAAGCAAGTAAGTGCAAAGGAAAAGGGTCGGTTAACACCATGGATGAGGATAATGGTAATGCTACGACAACAAAAATGGTTAAGTGTTTTAAATGTGGAATGTATGGGCATTATGCAAACAAATGCCCTAAGGGAAAGACTCATGAAGAGAATCAGTATGGTCATATGGGTAGTATTTATGTGGATGATGATGAAGAGACTACAAATGATATGTGAGATGAAAGAATTTTTGAAGCTCGGTCAATGGTTTGAGAATGTAGTGGAATGATTACATGTTTATCATGTGTAATTTTGGAATAAAGAGACATCTATGGATTGTTACACTGTTGCCTTTCCTTGTGTTTTGAAAGTGTATGATTAATGTTACTAGTATCCATGAAAGGTTATTCAGATATTTTTGGAATGTAGATGATATGCGCATAATGAAGGGATAGGAAGAAAATTAAATGTTTGATAGTATTCATGAGCTCATGATTGATATAAGGACTAAGTGATATCATGGTTTGAGTATATAGAATTTTGAGGATTTTGGTATGTGGAAAGTGTTAACTTTAAACTGCATTCATGTTTTCACTAAGGTATTCAAGAGAATACATGATTAAGGACTTTGAATGTTTGGAATGTGACCAACAAAACATATCTTATGATATATGGGGATCGACGATGGTGTTAAATCTCTGGTAATCGTTTTCACTATATTATGAGAGTCGACTGCAGTATTATGGATAAGCCTAAAGATTAGAATGGATTATGTTGGACACAAGTTAGTATTGTTTGTTTTTTTGATATTATTGATGGGATGTTATAGTAATATAGTTTTGGAAAAAGGGACAACCTGCAGGACGGGCGACAGCCCATCGCTTCGAACAAGGCTGTGGGAATCGAACCCACAACTGAAGTGCGACTAGCCTTTATCACCTACCACTGGCCTACAGGAAGTCCCTGTTTAGTAGAAACTAGTTTTATTATATTAAGCAGTATGATATATGAAGTATAAGTCCATTTTAGGAACCATATATGATTAATCTCACTATAGATCGACTTATGTATATAATTTTTGCTAACCTTTGGATTGAGACAGATGGAATGTCCCGTCATTCTATCACATTATCTGCTAACACTTCACGAATAACAAATTCAACTTCATTTATTTAAGAGATGAAGTGGAAATTGTTCAAGGCACGAACAACAGTGAGATTGTACCAAAATAAAGTAAGTATTTATTCTAATTCAAATTTTCAACTTTAGGGAAATGATCTTGAAAACCAAAAATGTTGTCCTAGTGATCTTATACCTGAGGAATCAGATGGTACCTTATATCATCACAAATCTATGGATTTGTGACTACTGGCTTTTCCATAGCCATGTTCTCTACCACTCTCCATCAGAACATGATGGTTAGATTTCTCTTCCATATCCATATTTTCACCTATGTGGATACCCAGTGATTAGTTTATTTGGGTAATCGTTACATTTCATACTTTAGTTTTTAAAGCCAAGTTTTGGTATTCCCTTTTACAATGTGGGTTTCTATTAAAGAAACTTTCAAATAGTAAATCATTTATAACCCCGACGAATTTCGAGGGCGAAATTCATTTTAAGGGGGGTAGAATGTAACAGCCCAAGATTTTATAAAAAAATATATTCTTTTTAATTTTATTAATGTCTTGTGTTGTACGCTACACCAAAAGGAGCTTGCACAACACACATCCTTGACTTGCCTTGCATTACACGCAATCGCGACCTTCCTCGATAGCGTGTGTAGTACGCAATACCGAGTTTCACTAAACAACGATATGCTATAAAAATATTATTAAAACTAGCCGTTATGAATAGTAATAACCACTTTTTGAAATCCAGTAAATCTTATTTTTCAAAATGACCTTTATTTTTGGATTCGGAGTATCGAATTTAGCCTAAGGTGAAATTTTGGTACTTTTCGGATAACTTTCATATTCTGATGAATAGTGAAAATTACTAAATTATAATTAAAAACAACTTTTTTAATCGAAATAATTAATAGTGATAAATCATTAATTTGAGTGGTTTTAAAGTGTATTTAGAATATATTTTTACAATTTAATACAAAGTTGGTCATTGGATGTAATTTCACATTTAAACTAGACATAAACAAGTGTCAATCTTTTGATAGATATTGTTTCTTAAAAACACGCTATTTGTTTTAATAGCGGGATTTAATTATAAAATTAATTAATGCAACTTTTATGTTATGAATTTGGTAAAATAGACTTCATTTTTGAATTCGGAATATGAAATATAGCTTGGGATGAAATTTTGGCATTGTTCTGAAAAACATCAATTTTTGATGAATAGTGAAACTACTAAGTGGTAGGTTAAAAACTGAATTTTGCATAAAACTTAATTTTACCGCTTCTGTGAATGGAATTTCAAAAATCCGAGAGACACGGTTAATATCAAGGACTAAAATGTGGTTCAATGAGATGAAAATAATTTTTTGGTGAATAGTAACTTTTTACTTTTTTTACCACGGTTAATAGTAAATAGGGTAACTAAGGGTAAATATGATATTAATATTACCCTAACACATGTCCTAATTCTATTGGATAAGTGTAATTCGACCAAAAACAAACTTAGGAATAAAATATGACCATTTAGGCCCACTTGGATTAGATTAGGACATTTATTATTAATTTATTTAAAGAAGGGTTAAAATAGTTAAAATCAAAGTTTAATAAGTAAATCATTTTTAATATGGGGTTATACATAAGCTAAATTCGACTATAAATATTCATTAGAAATCTAAAAAGATTTCCTACATGATGGTATTTTATTTGTAATTTTTAGACATCAAATAATATAATTTATTTATGACACAAAGATGATGTAGTAATTATCTTATTAATGAAATATTGACATAATCGATAATATAAATACCAAAATAAATGTAATTTAAGACTTTTTATGAATTACACTAATTTTATAGGCTACTATGATATATTATTGTTGATTTAATCAACTTGGTTCGAACATATAATTCTTTTATGACTTTCACAAAAATCATATATCAAATAGTGTCAAAATTGACAGAAAATAGTTTTTAAATCAAATATTATATTATTAATTGTTATTTTATTCCTAAAAATCTAAGGTTCGGCCAAATGACATAGATAAGGATATATGTATTAATAATATACAATTTGGGGTTCTTTTGGCATGTTATAGTAAGTTTATTAACCATATAGTGAAAGAAAACAAAAAGACACGGTAAAAGTTAAATTATTTAACTTAGAGTTAAATCTAATTGATAAGGTTAAAATAATACCCTAAACTTTTCTAAATCCTATTGGTTGATAGGATTTCGACCCATCCCCAATTTAGCTTCGAAATAAGACCCTTTGGAACCATTATAAACCGATTTTGACTTTAATATAAAATAATATTTTGAGATATTTCTAAGGTGCCCCTCTCCTCCCCTATAAAAGGACACCTCCTCCCCCTCCTCCTCACACCAATTTGAGCACTCAAGCTCGGCCAACCCCTGCCAATTTCTCCTCTCCACTTCCCTAGAAACATCCTAGAGGTTCTGGTCTTCCTCAAAGACCAATTGTAGTGCCCTAAGAGGAGGTCTCAAAGAGGCACTTCAAAGAAGAGGTAATTACCGTTACCAATTCTTTCATCTTTATTTCTTCTTCCACTTCTTCTTCTTAGGTTGTTTCATTATGAAGTAATAACATCAGTATCACTCATATACTGATATGTTATTATAAGTATGAAACAACCCTATTTCACCATCTATCCATCCTACGGAAAAAGAAATCACCGCGCGTGCGTACGTACGGAATACCGTCTCCACGCCGTGGTGTGATCTATTTTCCACCACCACCTTACATGGATGGATATAATGGTGTAAAGAATAACTATACATAGTTATTACAACATCATATTGATTCTGATATATTGTATAATCCACTCCAATTCAATTCAATATTTATAGAAATGATATAATCGCTCGTGCGTACGTACGGAATACCGTCTCCACGACGCGATGAGATTCATTCTCCATATTAACCATTTAAGAATGATTATAAAGTATATATAAGAAATTATAATTAAATATATGACATTATAAAGATACTGGATTTATGTATATATATACATATGTATGTCATCTACTTACTTCCATTTCAAGACAATAAGGAAAGGAAAACAGCGTTCATGCGTACGTACGGACTACCGTCTCCATGAACGGTGTTTTTCATTTTATTTATCTACCTATTATATATATATATATATACTGAATATATATGATATATAAATCATATTTTATATTCTGGAAGTAATTAAATCATGATATAATTAATAATGATGTCAAGAACAACAAGTCAAAACACCTACGATAAATGAAACGATTTTACCCAAAACGCTTCTTTAACATGGAGTTTACAAAAGAACGGGTAATATAATGTCATAAGTGAACCATATATGATATCATAACAATGAATATGATTCTGTAATAAGTCAATAACATGATTTAAATCATTATACAGGAGGTTCGGACACTTACAAAGCAATTCGGACCTAAGGTAAGGGAAAATATCACAATCTCATTTTTATTCGAGATTGTTTATTCGTAAGTATTTACTGGGGTGTATTTTATCATCCACATCCATGTTCCCTCAATATGTAATATTTTTTCCATCCACTTGCAATAGTTTAAATCCAATTTTACCCTTATGTGAGTTTTTAGTAAAGAATATGAAAGGAATCTTTTGTCGTTTTTCCGTACGAGGTACTTTTTGACTTTTCCGACAAAAGTACGAAGAATGTTTTTTTTTAACTTATACGGCACGAACGGATTTTTACGGTTTTATAAAGCCTTATTTTCATGAACCTTCCTCCAAAATATTTCATGACTTTTTTTAATAAAATCTCTTTCTTTTAAAATTGTATGATGTTTTGTGAAAAGAAATTGATTTTGAAGAAGAAAGGATATTTTCCTCAAGAATTCATTTCAAGTGTTTTATCAAAATTATTTTCCATATAAGATAATAAAGGGTTCTGTTTCTATCAATATTTTTACATTGATTTGACTATGTTGTGATGGAATTATGTTTATGAATTCCTTTATCTTATATGAATGGTTTTATGATGTCATGTTGTTTAAGAATCCCATTTTTATTACATGGGTTATGCAATGATGTATGATTTATGATTTTGTGGCACACATAAGAATGGTATCATTATGAGATGGGTGGGACCTATATCTCCCTCCAATGCATTGGGTAAAGATTTCATATCTCATGAGATAGACATGGCTGGAATGCTAGGTTATACCGGTTCAGTGAAACAGGACTGAAACGAGGATTACTCGATTCAGAAAGGGACTTTGTCCACTAAGATAGTCTTGGCAATGAGTCTTGACTAACAAGAAATGATTCTCTATGATTATGTGTGTATGCCACAATGAGTAATGTTTTAAGTAAGGGTTTCATTTTCACTACTATGATTTATCCCATGTTATGAAATTATGCTCTCTTTTGCAGGTTAAGATTTCTAAAAATGTTATGTTCTTATGAAAATTATGTGATTGATATTTCTTTTGTTTACCCTTACTGAGCATTTGAGCTCACCCATTTATGTTTTCTTTTCCCCAGGATATAAAGAAAGGTTTTAGGTAAAAAAAAGGAAGATCTTTGTGGGAGATTTTGAAGATCTTTCCCCACGATTAGAAGATTTTATTCCGAGTTTCCAAAGACACTAAACTATTACGATCCTTGTGTGTGTGTTTTTGTTTTGTACTAAGTATTCCGCAAAAGTAATGTAATGTCAATGTACGTCAGGCTACGGGTCTCTACAATATATATATATATATATATATATATATATATATAATAAAACAAAATTTCCCCCAGGAAATTTTATATACTGTTAAGATAATGAATGAAAAAAATCAATTAACAAAAGTTAATAATCACACCTACTGTGAATCCCAAACAACACCTTCTAGGCCCTATGCTAGTAATATCATGCCTAATCATCAACTTAATATAGTTTTCATTAAAAATAGTTTATAGATTCATTGGGTGAGAATACTAGTATACTATGTTGAATCGTCTCTTGAGCCACTCGTGAAAATGAAAAAAAGGCATGCAAATGAACAGTGAAAACATTAAAACATGCTCATCACTTAACCAGGTACATTATTTTTATAGCCTCACCATGTATTTACATTACACTGTATCACATATAAGAGATAATATATATAATAAGAAACATCAATGGTATCCCAGTACTGCTTCTCCATGTGTTTTCTACTCTTCCCAATGTCGTATGTCCAAAGAATCTCACTCCAAATGTAATTCGGCCCAAAAATACCTAGGTTAGGTAGTACCAGATGCACCTCGTGCATCACATTACCACACCATCACATATCACAAAACCAAATATTGTAATCAGGTGTCTTCTAGTATCCACCATATCCTATATAAATTATATCAAACATTGGGTAATATAATTCAATCCATTACTACCCATACACCAAGTATATACTTCAAGACATCACAACCTATACACGTCAAACCAATAATAGTCATTTATATTCTATATCCAACAATACATGTATATGAAACGACCAAAATATATCACATATATCAACACATATACATGGTGAAACTAACCATCATTCATGCTTTCACACCTAACTACCTAGAGAAGAGAGTGGGGCTAGTGGTGGTAATCATTTTTCCATCCTCTAACCAGAATGTTTGGGAAAACAACCTCCCCATGTCCACTAATTGATGGATTCCCTAAATGAAAATTCCGGTGAAGTGTATGAAATCACATTATATCTAGGATATAATATAACTCTCAACCACACTATAGTAACGATGTAATCATGGAATAAACTATATCCAAAATCACTCTGACTCCAGACTAACACTATTAAGACTACATATACTCTAAGTACACATGCTTCTAAAATGGTTACATTGATTATTTATTTTTTCTTAAAACCAATTCATCCCATTAATTAATTCATTAACATGAATTACCCATTAACATTAAATTGAATTATATTATTTTCAACATTAGATCAGGGTCTCTTCCCTCCATAAATAATCCATACCAAGTGTGTGGTTTCTCAATATTAACATCATTTATCATTTTCATTCCATCACCAACCAACCCTGTGAGTTAACAACGTATTTATTAATATCATTAGTCCATATCTATGTACTCTAGAAAACCTGTCATAATATAGCACCAATAGTTAACCTGAACGAACTTACTTATAACAACCTTAGCCATTGGAGAATAGAATGTAGATAATATAAAAAACCTTACCAATTACTATTAAATAGATTGATGTAAGTAAACTAGGACTCAAAATATCATCAACATGTTTTAATAGATTTAACCCCTTCAATCACCATTAATGTCATAATTGAAACCCACAAGAATATACTGATTCCTATCTCCATCAAAGACGCCATCATCTTCACCAACATCTGGGTCTCCCTTGCCACCTATCACAACACCATCCCACCAGGATCAACCATACTAGGCACACATCACATCTAAGCCTCCCCTCCCAATATCAAACTTTAAAACACCAACATCAGCCATAATATGTTGACATCATATAAAATAAGCTAAAAATAAATAATAAATATGGAAACCAAACCCTCAAAACAAGGTGCTAAGGAAACTCTTGTAAACGAGCTCTTGTTCATCTAAAACAAGTCACTCAAACTTATCAAGAAAATGAGAAATTCATACTATAGAAATAATATTTATCACTTTCTAGTTATTATTCCATCATAAATTAACTGATTCATTTATTAATAGGTTCCAACAATAGGAATCCTAATGCATTAAGATATAACTAGATATCGATGGAATAATATCCTTTTATCGTTCATTTTAGTTCCAACAACCTAGAGAAGTAATAATCTCAATTAAGATGAATTTTTTATTTAAAAACAACTACTTTAAATACAAATTATTTTTAAAAACCATTAATCACATTGAAGATCAATTCAATTGAACATTAACATTATATAAATTTTATTATCATCAAATTACATTTACTACTAGATTACAAACATGTCCAGTTAATTATTCTTAATCCAATTATTTGTTTATTAATCACATAATTTTGTTCTTTGACAAATTTTTCATCATGGAAGACATGTCATCAATAGAATAAACAAATCGTCTCTCATGTAAGGGAATATATATTACATTATCTAGAAAATCAGAAGGACATTTGTCATAACTGTATAAATCAACAAAATTGTCAACATGCGATCAATATCCAATTTCTTTAATCAGGTTAAAAAAATTTAGATCAATTTTATTGTCATCCAAATGGATAGAAATGATGTATTTATGTCTGGACATAAATTAAAGTGAATAAAGGGAACCCCTACCTCCAAATATATCGAAATTATTCACATGAGAATAGACCATGTTCTGGTTCTCTAATCACCTCTATAATATGAATATGCCTCCATAAAAGGACTCCATAGAACAACCACACCAAAAAATAAGAAAACCACTTTATAAACATAAGATATCATTCTCCATCATGATAAAAGTTGAAATTGGTAGAAAAAGAGATCAAATCGGGATAAACTGCTACAAAATGATGATGGAACACACCTTGGATCACTATAGATCACCACATATTAAAGGCATGAGGTTAATGATCAACTCATGGTTGAAGGGATCTAAATACCCTAAATGGAGGATCCACTGTGAACTATAAAATGATAGGAATTATATGTTTTGAGAAACCCCAAATTCACAGCACCATTTATTACTACACTACATAGGAGATTTACACCATTTCATAAACATTTACATTTAATTTAAATGTTAGGAATCCATTTTACCCAAAATTAATGTGTTGCCATTTATTATTTAAAACTAAAAATTTACATGTTGTATAGATTCCCATGAACTGGCCTTATCAATGTGTGAACCATACATACATGACATTTAACCATTATGGATTATGCATTTACCCAACTCCTAGATTTTTAGTAGCCAATACATTGAGATGTATTCCATGCCTCCAGTATTCTCAATTAAACTCAATTACTCATAATGAGTTAGACCACATATACTTGAGACCCAACATTAGATCCAATTAAAAAAAATACCCACCCTCTAGAATATAAGACTAATCTTGATGGTATATTAAAATGGGTTGCTTTTATATACACCCCCAAGGTACCTCTCAAATATCCCTCCACTACATGAGCTCAACCAACACACTAGAAGAATAAGGAAAACCAATGAAACAACCACAAAGAGCTCATAAATACTCTTTAGGTGGACATATCACATAAATAATAGTAAATGAACCACAATAAACATGAGTAAATCATATAATAAAACTAAAATTATTAAAACACACAAGAGAAAAATGATACAATAGAAGAGATAAACAATAAACATCTCAGGGTGTTGAGCTTACATATGTCACTCACATTCCCAGGTAATTTCCCCCAAGCCATCGTTCCACTACAAAACACAAAACAATGGATTAGTATGCATGAAAAAAGATTATCATGGTGGTCTTGGATCTCTATATCCCTCTCCTTAATGGTTGAATAATTATCCAGATTAATCTCATCCCAATCAATTTCATAGAGTATTCGTGAAGATTTCAACAGAGGTACGACTTTTAAGATATATCATGTGTCATGCTAATCTGTGGGAAAAACTGTGATCTAATACACCATGAATCCAACATTATTGAACGCCTCAAAATACAAAAATACACTAGGGAGAATAAAAAATCTCATAAAAAATAATTGCTTTGATGCTGAGGAGTATCCTTCGGGAAGACGTGATCTCTAACACCGAACTCCAAAGGTATCCACCTATGATCGACATGGGGGTTTTCAGGGGCCTTGGATGCATTCATCATCTCACAAATTACATTAACCATCTCTATCATATTTTGTACCAGTTCTCGCATGAGGATTGATACCTCCACCACCCCATCCCATCAAAATGTAGAACAGAATTGTCAGCCATAAAAATACTTCAAAATCACAATATTAATGTTTGAGTGGAAACTATTATTGTAAGAAAACTCAACCAAAGGAAAGTTCCTCATTCATAAACCTCAAAAATCTAGGACATAAGAGTGCATCTTGTCATTAAAAAGTCTTGATGGTACGCTCTGTCTAAATATCTATCCATGGATTAAAAGTTTTAATATGAAATGGATGAGAATAAAAAGAATGTTTGGGGCCTCTTCAAACCCTAGAGATAAAATGAGGATCTTGATTATAAATTATCATCCTAGGGACTATGTGGGTTTGCACCCCATCCTCCATATACTACCTCAAAAAAAAACCTCCACTGAGATCAAATACTTTATCACTATAAAGTAGGATTATTTCATCAAATGATATATTATTAACCATATAGAATCACAACCTCCCTGATCTCAAGGTAAACTAGTAATGAATTCTGTTGAAATGTCCTCCCACGCACATGAGCCTTAGCACAGTTTTTGAGGTCTCTCTAATTGAATCCATGAGACCCAGGTTCAAAACCAGGCGGAGGCATAATTTTTGGGGTATTGTTGTAGCACTGTACTAGGAACTGTAGTAGGAACTGTAGCAGTATTTTAACAGGTACTATTTGGTACTGTATAAGTCGAAACTATTCAATTTTGGCCACTGGTTTGGGCTTGGATTACTAAAGGCTTTTGAGCCACTCAAGTAATTTTGGTCAGTAAATCTTTAGGGCCACCACATGTCCTTCGTGCCACCTCAAGGCACATAGGGCCACCAGATTTGCAGTTGCACATACAGATTATACAAGGAACCACTCCAGAGGAGGAAAGAGCAGGGCACATCAACCAGAGCATGGCTAAACAAACATTGGAAGAATGAGAGGGTATGACATTTTCCATTGGTACCGCATCTGTGTACCCCTGCACATGGACATTCTAGCCAAACAATTATGCAAAGGTGGAGACTTGATCATGATGTAGATTCTATGGATGACTGGTTTCAAGTAGTCATAGTCTGTATGATTTTTTAAGACCTATGGGTCATGTAATGTCTCTAATCCTAGATTCAGTGTAATTTATAAGACTACGGGCCTTGTAAGGATTCCCCCTCATCCCTTGAAAGGGGGGTTATCAGAAAAACAATAAAAAAAATGCCTTCAATCCATTCACTCAATCCTCCCACTTCTTATGGGTAGTGATAAAGGGATGGATAAACCCCATGGCAACATGGTTTGTGACGTTCACCTTCTGGAATAACAATGACTATTAAATAAACTCTGAGCTTGTACCCTTCAAACCAAGCCACAAAAACTAACAATTCAATGATCATTTCTTTTTTTTCACACTAATATATATGAAAAAAGGTGAAATATGGAATTCCTAGACAACAATCTCACCCATCACCAAAGGAATGTAAACCCTTTCTTGAATCAATTCATAATGCATTCCATCCATAGACCAACCATTTGGGGAATCACAAAAAAAAAACGTGATCTCTCTAGACCTACACCTCAGAATCCCCAAACTGAGACTCCTCTAACTATAAAACCATGTTTGACTTCACTATCATCTAAAACAAAAATCATCCCCCAACATGTCCCAAATCAATATGCATCACTATGTTTTATTTCATAACTCTCTAGTAATCTTAAAATTCAATCTTGGAATCACTACCTAATATCCTTTAATGTGCATTGACTAAAACATTTTCCTTCTCCCAGCATATACAAAATATCGAAGTTGTAATCCTACAATAATTTCATCCACCAATACTGATACAAGTTTAATTCATATCGGGATAAGACATAACCTGGGATCTTATAATCAGTAAAACCCAAAAAATCTCTCGGATGAGGTAACATCACCAAAATGAGAAAGCAATCGCCACTACCTCCAACGGAAGACCACAGAAGTAATTGTTACGGTCATGAGGATTTCACAATTAAGACCCATAAGAAACAATTTATCATTTATATGTTTGAACAAGATCCATGTCGAGACATTAATCATCCCAAGAACATCAAACTAGAAACCCGTAGATAGAATACAAAAAACATGATTGTTGGAAAATTCATTATCGGGTACTCAAAATCTTCCTGACAGCAGTCTATCCCCAATAATACAATATTTTTTATGTCTAATCCATTGGAGGAGTGACCTAAAAAGAGAATTTAATTATGAACTCTTGTAATTTCCTTCAAGACTTATGAAACTCCACACCTCTGAAAGTGTCATCTGTGACTCCCAAGACACAACCACAAATATCAATAATGGATCCACCACTACTACCTAATGGGACACCACATTCCCAAAGAAATTTATATCACGAACCCATAAATACAACTTTGAAAACATAGTGAACAATTTCTCATGGTATGTATCTCACAAAACTGCACCCAGATGCTCTACATGCTCCTCCTCGAATGAAAAATAAACTTGTTTGTCCTCAATGGAAACCACAATGATCATATCTAGAAACCCTCTTAAAATTGCGTTGATTAACTCAATGAACATGTATGGAGAATTCGTCACACTTAATGAAATCACAATGAACTCATAATTTCAATGGAAATAATGGAAGGTAGCCTTTTGAATAGCTTCCTCTTTCTACCAAATCTAATGATATCCTTACCTGAAATCAGTTTTTGAGAACCAACATACTTATTTCAAATGATCGAATAAATTATCAATCCATGGAAGTGAATAGTGGTTCATACCCTAATGTTCGGATTCTTTATTTTTTTATTCATTTTTTATAATCCCCCCCTTTTAAGTGATGAAGGTGTACTCTTACATGGGATGTATGTATTGGGACATTACATAACCTGAAGGTCTTAGATGAATCATCGATAATATAACTAATATAAACCACCACACCCAAGCCTCTAATCCGTAATATCATCTATACACCGTCTCATGGGTACTTGGCTAGCAATAATATGCAGAAAGTTTCAGGCTATTCGCGATTGAAATTTTTGAACCCTAATTCAATTGAATCTGTTTGATTTCCATTAATGAATGATCCTTGCACTAAATCCTTTTCTAGAGTTATTCCATATAGATTCTATATACGTTTAGTTTTTCAATCATTTGGCCTGAAGTCCTTGAGGTTGGTCAAATCCCTTAAGGTGGATCAAAGGCCTTAAGTTGGCCAGAAAGCCATACTAACCTAAAGGCATGGGTGGCAGAATCAAGGCCCAAACTGTTGGCCTAATGATAAATTGTTCTATCCACTAAAGTAAAAAAAAATACTAGATACAATACCTGATATATTACCCTCTACAATACTGATATATTTCAACCAAAATATTCCTCCACCCAGAATTGAACCTTGGTCTCTTTGATGAACATGGATAGAGGTTCTTCACTGTCACTTGTTTCATGTAAAAATAATCGATATAAATCAGTAAACTACTATCATCCTTGTTAATCAAAAACTGTACTCCCTAATATGGCAGACATAGGTGACTAAAACCTCACTGTAATAGTTCATCGATCAGTACTCATAACTCTCACAACTTGTAATGGGGAATCCTATACCAAGATATTGTCATAGGACACATGTTTGGCCGTATCTAGATCACATACTCAATCTCACCTCGAAGGGTTAATTCTAAAACCTCCTCATGAAAGACCTGAGTGTATTGATTAAAAACCCAAGGAAATGAAATTTCTGAACCTCTGATGAAAAATGCATCAACTCATCTGTCATAGATTACATTACAAAAAAACAACTCTTATCCATCTGACAATCTCACTCTAAACAAACACTATTAGTTCTCCATCATTATCATAAAACAATACCTCCATCATAAATAAATCCATGATATCCTTCACAGAATAAAACTAATCCCTTTTGAGGATGAATTAATATGTATATATCCATAAAAAAAATTAAATCTCTCTAAGAGAGATGTTTCGCCAACACTATCTCACTATCTCTAAAAACATCGTACAATTCAGATCGACCTCTAACCAGTACAATCAACACCAACAAAACTAGAAGAATATCTACCTAATGTACCAAAGCATGGATGGGGGTAGGTATCATTATATATTTTTACACTTATGAATTATAAAAATCATTCAACCAATTATAAAAAAAGAAAAGGGTACCGAGAACAATGTTGGGATCTCCTCATGATGGCAACTCTAAATCATGAAACATAAAATGTCTTTCTTCATGGCCTTAATAACCCTATATAAGACCACCTTTGTTGATAATCTATGATCCTTGAATATTAGGATCATCTCCGATCATTCGAGTACCTACCACATCTCCTTTATGATGATCCCATAAAATAATACCCTACAACAACTGCCTTCACTAAAATATCCTCAATAGAGGAACATGACATGGATGTGCTGACACATGCTGACATATAAGAATTGTCGGGAACTCTCACCATTGATGACCCTAGCCTCAAAAAGAATAAAATATATCTTATCATTTTGAATGAGTGTGAGAGATGTATCCCTAGAGATGGGACCCACCCTGACTGATTGAATGCATTTATATGCTAATGAATTGGAACCCCAGACTGTAAATCTACTTTGTGAGAAATCTTAATGACCCTCCACTTGTAATGACCCAATTATAGACACCATCCTCTCAATAACCTCTAATATCACAATCAATAAGAGATAAATAATCATCATAATTGAGGTAACAAGGGATTGGATCACTATATTCAAAGACTCTATGAAATAGCTTACCCAGTAGTCCTTATCAAGTAATAGTTCTGAGTAGAAGGGTCCGGATAAAGATTTTTCACTCTCACACACTTGAAGTCCCCTGTTGAGGGGTATGTAGCTCCTATAGACTAACCAGTGTCATAGTTGAGGAAACAAACTATGCTCTAAACTAGTCTCAAATATGCTCCCATGATACTGTCGACTCATTATGATCCTAGAGGAACAAGAACCACCACTGCCTTACTGCTTCACGCAACATTGTAATAGAAAATGAAACCTAGTTCTCCATCTGAGCTTGGATCGAACAAAAAATTATCCCAAAATCTTCCTACTAGTACTCTATGACTGCATCTAAAATTGGGCACCCATTCTTCTATATTCTCCGCAGTGAAACACTCAACATTTCCTCCTCCAAGACTCATCTTCATTAACATCTACTCTATGGAAATTTCATGGCACATCCAGGTTAATATATTTGACATGAATGTAAAAAAATCAACCTGGAGCCATACCTATGAGAAGAAAAAACTTGTTAGAACTCCTAAACCATTAATATATAATATTAAATATTAAATAATTTTTTTATTTTTTTTAACCCATCATATGTTCTGCACATTTGAAACAAAGGCACAAAAAATAAGTACGCATGATCCATTCCTAGGTCTCTGCCTTGAAATAAATATCAATACTTTTTGTAGGATCACTAGACATGTAGTAAAATTACTCAAATCAATGGGGGTATAAGTACTTATATCTCATATATTATCCCAAGTTTACATCATTTACTAAATTTAGCTAACATTGTTCCCCAACCAAGACATACAACCTCACATGTGCCTAAATCTAACCTTTATCATATCCCTAGAAATTGACGCTTTGATTCCATACTTTCATGAAATTTTCCCCTAAAATATTCCACAATTATGGGAGAGTGATATTGAACACTCGAGTCCCGCCTCAGATAGGCCTCTAGTTAGATACCAGTATTGAAGGTATGTTAAACATGTTTATGGGAGGAACTACCCTAAAAGAGAAACATGCGAAAGAGAAATATAAGAAGGATAAATCAATTAACAACTACTGATATATATATATATATATATAATAAAACCAATGAAAAGCAATGAAATTCCAAACAATACTGAAGAACTAACATCAATCCTACAGTTACCAAAAATGTAATTTATAGAGTGACCTTGAAGCCCAAACTGTTCATTCTAAACCACAAGCTAGTAATATCTATCATGATCGCTGACATACTTCAGCTAACTAAGAAAATAAATATATGGGGAGGGAATAATTGAATACACATTAAGATCCTCCATGGATCCTATCGTTTGAACGATAAATAAATATTTAAAATGATAGTGAACAATAGTGAAATTAACTCATCAATTAAAAATATATACTATGTTCTCAGCCTCATCATGGATATGTCTTACTAATTATAACATACACGAGATAATATGAAATAATAGTAAAAATTAATGATATGCTTCACAAACATCCCCAATAATTTTTCAGTCATCGCAACGTTTTTACATCCTGGTTATCTGTCTCTAAAAGGTATCTGACATGAAAACACTTTGTCAAGGCAGAACCATGTACAACTCATGTATCACATAACCACACCTGCCTATATTAGAAATCCATATACTATAATAAAGTAGTTTATGATATTGACCCTAACAATTATGATTTATATTTAATATTGGTTATTAAACCTCAACCCCATATTGCTCATACCCTATGTATGTACCTCAGGCCATTACAATGAATACAAGTCAAACATTTAATAATCCATTAGATTCTATATCTGGTAGTATATGTTTGTGAACAAACCACAGTCAGTGAAAACCATCTAATCTAATATATGGGAAAACATACATCATTTATACCACCACAAGTAACAACCATGAGGAGATAGTGAGGGCATAGGGGGTAGTTAGTCATTCATATTCTCCCAATGTATTGAGGAAAACACCATGCCAGAGTCCACTGGGTGTCAGTTTACCCAACTAACATGGGTCGTTAATCATAGTAAATCATCAAATATAACATATATAATATATCTCAGGACCACACTATGATAATAACATAGTATTGGACTCAACTATATCTTATTTAACTCAAATTCATGACTTCCACTAGAGAGACTAGATATCCTATATGCATAAAATAATTTAAAAGAGATACATCTATTATTGCATTTTTTATCAATAAAATTTCATCCTTTTTATTAATTTATAATATGTTTGTTAATTATTAACAATAAAGTTTATAAAATTACATTAATCATAAGATTATGATCCCTTCCCTCTAGGTAAAATCCAAATCAGGTCATTATTTTATCAAGATAAACATATTTTAACATTTTTATTCTATCATCATCCATCCTTTTAGGATAAAAGTTTATTTATAAATTCCATCATTCTAAATCTAGGTACCATAGAAATAAGATCCTATGAATTTACCAAAAGGAAACATGCAACCAAGAACCTCCAGCTACCACAAGCAGTGGGGAAAGGAATGTAGATTAAACAAAAAACACTTCCAATTGCCATTAAATTGATTCAAGAGAGTGTACCAGCTCTCAGTTTATCATCAACCAGAAAGATCAAATCTAACCTCTTCTATCAAATCTATTATAATAATTGAAACCCAAATTCATATAATGATTTATATCTCTATCACATGTGTCATCTACTACCATATCATTTGGGACTCTATACCCACCTCTCGCATTATCATCCATCCAGGATCTTCCGTACCAGGCTCAAATCACATTTGGGACTCCTCAAACAATATCAAACATTAACCCTATAGGATTATCTTTTCCAGGATCACATCACATAAAATTAGGAAAAAAAGTAATCAATTGGGAAATTGATCCCACAAAACAAGTCATTCATCCTTCTCTTGTAAACGAGCTCTCATGTCTCTAAATCAATTCACTCGGTCTACCTATGAAAATTGGAGACTCAGTCCCTAGAAAGTTAACTTTATCACAAATATTATTATTATTCCATATTGAATTTACTGATTCATTTATAAAATGGTTTCTACTATGGGAGACTTACTTAATGTTGATATAATAATATATCAAATTAAAAACAATCTCTTAGTATTTATTTTGGTTTCAACAAACACTAAAAAGTGCCATTATTAATTAACAAGATATATTTAATTTAACAATAATTTATTACATGCCCACATTATTTATTAATTTTATTAATCATGTAGATTATAAATTCAATTAAACATTCTCATTACATCAATTTGTTTATCGACATATTACATTAACCATATGATTACAAAGATGTCTCTCTATGTATTCGCAAGAAAACTAATTATAAAATAATTTTGGATTTATGTTCTCTACCTATTTTCCATCAAGAACCTGATTCTAATCCATAAAAAATGAAAAATTCAATAAAATCAAGGAATAGATACCACACTATATGTAAATCATGTGGAAAACCAATTTCAATAAATAATGAAACAACATCAACAATATGAAATCGCTATCGAATTTATTTAATATGGTTAAAAATAAATATTATATTCACAATCCGGTGAATAAATATGTAATTAATTTATGAAACAAATATAACGCGAATGAAATTATTCATCAGACTTGTCAAAAATTTATATTACATTAGTTAAAATTAAATATAATTTAATGAAGATCAATAGAAACACCTAGATAGTGAACCTCTATGATTGTTTCTCATATTAATTTGGAGGGATTTTTTAATGTCCAATATTACAGTCTAGAAATGGGTCAATGCACCCATGAAAAATACTGTAATGTCTAACATCAAAAACCATATATGAATTCTCATAGTTTAATATAATCTTTTTATCACAATATCTCATAAATAAGGTTTCACATCCATGTCACCAACCCATATACATGATATTTCATTCATTGACATTTATAAATAAATTTTTAGTAACCTTGCGGACATGGAATTTAGTGTAATGGTTCTATTATAATCCAAGGGATGAGATAAAGACCTCAATAATTATTTAATGTTAAAATTATACCTAGAATTACTTGGTAATGTCATGTATCTCATGACTCGGCCAATGTATCCAACCTATCTATGAACTGTTATCATCATGGTTTATGAAATATTTCTATGTATGTGAGTCCTAAAATGCATTAATAATTGTTATAAATTTAATGTACCATCACACATGCTCATAGATAGTAATGGTTGATGACACCAAAACACACGGAATTCATTCTTGTTGTATACTCTCAAAATCTATCACCACAGATATTATCAAGTGAAAAAATCAAAAAAAGAATCATCATATCCTCCTACCTCACTTAATGATCCTCATACATTAAGCCTAATATATAAAGTGTCATATATGACTAACCCAATCACTAATGTGAATGGAATCCTTTCTATTATGTTTCATTCTTTATATGTCTAAGGACACATTTTTATAGAAATTTTTTTCCCACGTGACTCTACAAACAATCTCCTCTTGGGATTTTTCATATAGAATATCTTTAGTATATTTTCATTTTATATAATTTGAAAATAGTTAAAAACCCACATAGATCTATCACGATGGATTATGATACCAGGATTATATGATTCCCAACCCATGACCATTGTAGAAAAGACTTTATTCAACCATACCTTAATACATTTTATGACTAGTATTTTGTTTCCTATGAGTAATATATCATCCACTTATACTATTAATAAAATGAATTCACTCCTAGTTAACTATTTATAGGCACACGACTCACATTCATTATTTGAGAAACAAATTTTTTTAATGGATTCATAAAAATTAATATTCCATGACATGGAATGTTTCTTTAATCCATAAATGGTTGTTTACAACATTCATACCTTTTTGGAATCATTTGGAACCTCAAACCCTTCAGGCTATTTCATATAGATATCTTCATGAAGGTTAATGTTATGGGAGAGTGTTTTGAAATCCATTTTCCAAATTACATAATCATGGAAAGACCCAATGGAATGTAGAATTATGATAGATTTCAACATTACAACCAGTGAAATGGTGTTTTCATAGTCAAGTCTTTAACATTGTTTGACCCTTTTACAACCAGTATCGCCTTATAGGTACTGAATTCTGCTACCATGTCAAATTTCTTCTTGAATATTAATTTATAATTATCGGGCTCTAAATATAATTGATGGACTACCAAAATATTGAAAATTTTTATATGGAATCCATTTTTGAATTCAGGGATTCCTTCCACATTGAAATATTGGTTCCACTTACTACTTCCTTTTAGTCTAAATGATCATTTTTATCAACTAATAACCGGTCACAATACATTGTGTCTAGAAAACCATACCATTCTAGTTCTCCAACATCTCTAATACTTCTATGAAGTAATTCCATGTCTGTAACAGTTTCTTACTCCAGGATAAATTGTGTAATTTGTCCCTGGATCAACTTGTTAATTTCTTGACCCTTGAATTCATAAAATCCTATCTCCCTACAACTTTTTCATTTAGAGATCAGATATTACTCAATAAACATGTGGCTTCTATCATCCATACATTTTTTTCTAAATGATTGTAGATGTATTATCCTTTTTTTTTCTTTGGGATAACATAAAATGATACACATATTTCTTCAAGCTGTATGGTTGTAACATGAAATGGTCTTAAAAAATGATTTACAACCCCACACACATAAGTAACACTGCACTGGTCACTCTCCATTCATTTTTTTGGTATGGTATACAATCTATTTATTTATAAGGAACTTGGTTTAGTATATATTAATTTATTTTAAATTTTTATCCCCAAACTTATAATTGAATACTCGCATGGCTTATCATTTATCTCATCTTGACAGTCAGGGTGTGGTTCCTCCTTCTCTAACATCATTCTAATGAGGAGTATATAGAGTAGTAGGTTGAGATAAAATCCAAAAATCCTATATATAATAAAGGATGTATTTATTATGATATTTTTTACAAAAAAAATTGTGTATATTCTAAATATTCCTACCAAGATGGTTCTTAACATTATTCTTACATTTTTTGAACTTATCAAAATAATTTGACTTTTAACTAATTTAGTAGACATTTACAGATATACCTAAATCAACTATAAAATTTGTGAATTATGTGTTAAAACTTCTTCCATAAATAATAAATGATCCATACACATTAGTATGTATTATTAAAGAAAGTATTTGGCACTTTCACATTTAATAATAAATAAGGATTTTTTCATTTTTCCTTATAAATGTGCACGACATACACCATGATTTTTTCTTCAAAAAAAAATTATTCATCTTGATGTAATTTAGTCATTATATTTTCATTTACATGACATAACAGGTGATGTAAAAGATAGATGTGGTATGATTCATGTGATGTAACTTCGTTTTCTATTTCCATTATTATGTACATGTAGTCCTACACATAAACATAAATATTTAAGTATTCATTACAATAAAAAATAATATACTTATAAAATAATAAACATTTATTCTCAAAATGAAAATAAATCCACCCATATCATGTTTGGATCTATAAATAATGTTTTTTGTAACTGAAGGCATATAATAAAACCCCCTTAGAACCAAGATCGTATGGATCAGCAACATGAGGTTGTCATAACTGATAGCTACAACCACAAGTTTTGCTTCATTGGTTTCTTGTAGATCTACTTATCCCTATACAATCTATTGAAATCTTCTTGGATTATATGTTTTTATAGATATGTTATCACTAGAAGATTTATATAATACCTAATTTTTAGAAATTGATAAATTTCACTCAATAACAAAATGTGACTGATGCTTCCCCTTGCTTCCTTAGTTGGGTGTAGTTTTTCTTCCAGGGTCCCTTATTGACACATGTGAAACAAAAAACATCTAATTTTTTAGATTTCCACATGATCTTATTGTTCATGGAAGGGTGTAAGGATGATTTTTCATTAAATATATTCATTTTCCTTTTCAGTTTCTTCGCTATAAGGACAAATAGTTTTTTCATTCTTTATAAACATATGTACTTGGTGGGGAAGTGTAAGATTATATGGTTGTGAGCTTTCAATTTTTTCATAATAAAATTCACAAAAAATATTGAGAATCTTTGAGGGAGTGCATCGAGAAGGAGATCAGGTCCCGGTTCCTATATAATTTTATTCCATAGGACCTCTATAAGCTCAATGTAGCCATTGGGCTTAACAATGTGAGTGAAAACTGGGAACCCTCTACATGATTTCTCTAAAAGAGTTCCTTGGAAATACCAAACCATTTTTTCCATATCTCCCTTGGTAAATACTAAATAGGTTCTTAAGCATGAAAGAAACTTCCATGTTTTCATAATACTTCATTAGTAAACTAGATATCAATGAATCCATCAAAAATTGAATATCGACCACGTTACCAAAAATTTTTTATTGAAAAGTAACTCTTCATCACATGACTCTTTAACAGGTAGATTACACATTGAGGATTCTAGCATATAAGATTCATGTTTATGGAATAGAAAAAGCAAAGACTTCTGAACCACTATGGGATGTTATTTCATGTTAGGAGGTTATCTTTATCCATTTTTTATCACATGCATAGTGTGGGTGATAAACATGACACTCTATTCTACAATTAACGAGATATGAGTATGAGTAATTTGTATATTTAGAAAAAAATAGATATATAATAAATTAAATATTTTTATTAATTCATTTTTTAAATCTCGGACTATTTTATCAAGGATTCATATTCCTCACAACTGGTCTTAGAATGTCTTTTTTCTGAAAAGCTTTATAGTTAAGGATCCACATTAATTTTCTTAATTATCTATAATTTTCCCATGAATACCATAAAAATTTAACTTGGTTTTTTGAATTTCTAACTATGGAACTGCATCTCCTTAATCCGTTCAGTGGATTTCCTTATCTTGAAATCATAACATGGAATTCTTGAACAAATAACTATAATTTATTATTTAATATACATTTTCCCATTAACTTGATACAATTTAAATTAAGGAAACCCAAAAATCACCTGATAACTCCCCAATAATAGTTAGGGTCTAGACTTTGTCCAAGCACTACTCTTAGTTATATGGTTTCATTCCAAATAATGTAATGGAAGGATTAGTCTAACGTAATATTAAATTGATGTATTTGAATCTATTCTTCATAAATTTTTTATTTTTTATCCTTTCCATGTTTTGTTAAAATTATGTGGGTATTACATAATTAATTAACCATATTGGATAAAATGTTTATGAATAATGCTTTTATTTAATTTCCATATTTGTACATTAATTCATTTATTTATATAGTAGACTCATTTCATCCATAATATAAATATTTTCATTTAATGAAATATGTAAATGATTTAATTATCTATTCATGAGAATTATCTAACAGCTGACATAACAATTGGTCAATAAATCAACCATTTAACCAGGGGAAATAACTCATATTTCTAGTCCGGGCTTGAGTTATAGTATTCCCACCAATCCACATGTGTATCACCTGAGTTGGAATCAATATAGTTCCATATGGAACTACCTCTATGAACCTGGTGATGCTCTATTATTTAAAAAAAATTAATTATTTACTTTCCATTGAGGGGAACCAAGGGATTGGTTAAAGGGGTTTAGATAAATATCATTGGAAAAGTATTACCTATATAATAATGGAGGGGTGGCTAATAAGCCATCATTTAATTGAATATAATATAATTTAAACTCGTGAAATAAATTAAATTAAAACATCCAACACATACTTATGTCTTTTCAATCTCATGAACGACCAAACATGTAATGAATACACAAATGTAGATGGATATAATTCTTTTCATTATAGATTCTTATATTATTTAAGATAAACAAACATGTATAAATTCTTTTATATATTAATTATTTTGAGATACAAATCATTAATGGAATTCATATAAAATAAATGGAATAAAAAATAAATAATTATTAATTAATATAAATTAACATCCCATTTAAATATTCTATAAATCCACTACTAAACTATTAAATTCAGAATAATGTTCAAATAAAAAAATAAGGTTTTAAAACTACAGTTTTCAAATTTATTTGATTTTTATTTTCTCCATTAATTGGAGACTACATGACATGTATATCCAGCCACATTCCATGTACCTTGTTTTCTATATAACTATGTCAAATTTCTTTAGGCTTTGACATGTTAACTCTAATAGACTACATAGTGTGTACATAATAGCGCCACACACAGTATTCTCTTTATGTGTTCCGTGGTTGGCCTATTCAAAATATATTTTTAAATAAATTCACTACATTTAAATAATTTATCGAAGAATCTAGATACAAGGCACATAGGTATAGCTTGTGTGCTCCTGCTACATAACAGATAACCCAGTTTTATTGGCCAATGATTTCGCACCTCCAGATCGAATCTTTGATCATCCATCATTTTTTCATAATCCTTTATAAAAATGAAGCACTAAAAAGCATGTTTATTTTTATAGATAACATGTTAATTTCAATTTTATTAAATAAGGAAAACATGAAATGGAAATATAACCACAATTTCATGTAGATCTACAACTAAATAAGTAATTATAAATTTAAATGCCATCTCTCTAATACTACCTCATGGTTCAGGGTGCTTTTGAGGCATGCGAAGGTTGGTGATATATTAAAATTGATTTTAATAATATTTTTCTAAAACCAAGAGCTATGATCTTGCATGGACAATTTATAATTAATTTTATTTAATATTTGAAGAAATAAATACACAAGCTAAGAAAAAAATTTCATTGGTTAATACTGATCATTCAAAAAGACCCTTTTGGATTACCACAGTTTCACTCTGGGGATTCAAAGATAGAATCCCTCTAGTGCTCGTCCATATTTTCTCTTTTGAACTCGAAGCAACACCACATGATCTATGTATGCTAGTGTGGTGAGTCGATTGTCTTTCGTTATTCATTCTTGAATTCTCATTCATTGGCCTTGAAGATAACTCACATCCACCTATCGATCTGGAGTGTCAGAGAGAATGGGGAGTTGATAGAAAATTCTCTGTGAGCAACAATTCACAATTCTCAATTTTATGTTTCTCTATACAAAAGATACAACCCTATATTTGTAGAGTAATGATTTATGTTAAAAATTGTCTAATTTCATACCATAAATTAAATAACACTTATTAAATTTAATAAAACAAAAGAATCATAATCATAATTATATTATAATTATTTTATAGTGAGTTCAAACATTGGCAATAAAAAATATTATGTAACGGTCTTGATACTTAATATTTGTTACTAGACTCGTTCTTGGTCCATTCGAACTCATCTTGAATTTATTATACAACTAAATAAATATTGTATACATAAATAAAAATTTATTACCAATCTATAGAAAAAATTATTATTAAAATATTAAATCAATAAAACAAAATATTCAATTCAAACCCCGATGATTAAATATTTGTTTAATTTATGTGATCAATAATATGTGAATAAAATTATTCTTAGGACTTGACAACAGTATTTATTATATTAATTAAACTCAAATTGATTTTAATCACGATCAGTAGAAAAACTTAGTGTGTGAACCTTAATGATTCTATCCCATTGGGATTAAGTGGGTATTCCTAAATTCGAAGAATATTATCTAGAAATGGGCCGAAGAACCCAATAGAAAGATCATAATGTCACCACATTGACAACCACATAAAAACTCAAATGGGCCAAAGAACCCAATCGAAAGATTATAATGTCGCCACATTGACGGCCACATACAAACTCTATCTATGTAATATAATCTATTTGTCTTAATGTTTCATCAATCGGGTTTCACGTAGGAGTCACTAACCTATATGCTAAATATTGTGTTCATTGACTATCTGAAATATATAATTTGTTGCCCCACACCCATGGAATTTAATGTGACTATTCTATTCCAATAAAAGGGAAAAGATATCAATTTCGTAGAAGATAGAATGGAAAAATCCTTCTTTGACAAATTCAAAATTGACTTGTCACTCACGACGCACAAAACATAACCAAAATCAATATGAACTATTATCATCATGGTTTATGAAATACATATAATTACATGAGTTGTAATAATAATAATAATAATCATAAAATCTATGGACCGTGACACATGCACATAGATTGGAATATCTGATAAAAGTAAAATATACATAATTTCATACTGGTGGGGTTGTTCTCATAATCTCATAACATTGAGATTACCATGACTGAAATTCATGAGAATATTCCTCATATTCTTGAGAGTACTTATTCCTGAGAGACGATGTACTATGTTCCAAACATAGTATATTATCAAACCACATGACAATATTTTAAAATATATTCATAGCACATCAATGTTCTCATCATAGCTTGGGACATCTATAACCGTATCAGTGTGAAATATACTCTAGAACATTATTACATAGGAGTCATGAAAATAAATAATGAATATATTATAATATGTTTTATTAATATTCAATATATTGAATATAAATGTAATTAAACTATAAAAATTTTATCCTAGGACATCAAGTCCAATACTTAATGAGAGAATATTCCATGGAAAGGATCACTGATCACCTCTCCCAGAAGAAGATACATACCTCAAACGATGATGATTCAAAACTAAACCAACTAAAAACCAATAAAACCCCATTAGAAACATGGGATATCTTGTGACATCATGTGAAGAGATGAAAAAAAAGATAAAGAGATAAATCCTAGAGAAACAACTAGTGGACGAATAAGGAATGCCCATGAGATTATCACGTATTTCTAGAGAATGAAGGCGAAAGGATGAGGATCGATCCTTGGTTGAAGGGATCACAAATTCATGAAGGGAGGACATAAAGGCCACAATAAAACATTGTGAATGGTACTGTTTGAGAACCCCTTGATTCATTCCACATTTTATTAATATGACGCAATAGATATTTACATGTAGTGTAAATGATTAACACAATGTGTAAAATATTTACACATCGTTTAATTGTTGGGTTCATTTTTCACCAAAAATTATGTTTCCTTTTATTTAATAATCATTATTATTTAAACGTCATGAAACATTTTTTGAATCATCTTTAACAAAGAATGAACTATACATTACACATATTCAATTCACCATGATCCATTATTTTTAGACAAAACCTATGGACATATCCCAAGCCTCCCATAAGGTCCACTATCCTTATTAGGAACTCGGAAAGGGTTGGAGCACATAGATCTAAGCCAATTTTCAAATCATTAATTTAAAATCAAAATATTCCAAAACAATTAATGACAATAAATTCATTAAAATTTACCATTATAGAATTTAATCCAAGTATAAAATCAAATTGAATTCATGATTGTGGTAATATTCAATTATGTTATTTATTTTAAAATCAATATTCCTTCCACTTTTTGGTAAAAAATCAAAAATACCTCATTTGAAAAACTAAAAAGAGATTACCTGTAGTAATTTTTATTGAAATAAAAACAGGTGTATAAATTAACTTATAAAATCATTATGGAATGGTAAAACAATTCTTTAAATACTGTTAATAATATATGGATATGAATGAAATATATTGATAACAGAAGAGACAAATAATATTAGTCTCCCTTAAAAAATTATTTCTTTCTAAAAAGGAACTAAAGAGAAGATAAAGAATGAAAACCTTTAATAATAAGAAATAAACATTGGATATGAAATTACATATTGTTCAGGAATTTTAGATCATATAATTTCATGATCATAAATTTAAATGCAAAAAATCCTTATTAAAAAGTAACATTATTACATAAAACCCTTATTAGTTTTGTAACTTTTGAATCATGAACCACATAAAGGAAAACAATTAATAGTAAATAGCATGAATATAATGTTTTTCATTAAATACCATCTCAAATGTTAAGTAGATACACCTACTAAAACATGATCAGTGTATAACATAACATATTCCCAAAGGAATACAATTTCAGATGATAAGCCCTTACCAATTTGGTAACATTACAATCAAAATAACAAAGATGAAATAATTTATTTTTAAATTTAATAAATTTATTTTAAAATTACCAATGATAGTTTATGTTAAATTTGAAGTACATACAACTTATTAACACAAATAGGTGCATAACATAAATCATGTCCAAATGAAAAACCATTGAGACGATGAACCATTACCTCATGTCACATTAGATTCTAATGAACTCCAACTTATTGTATAATAAATATAGATTAATTTTATATATATAAAATACATTTTTAGAAACATATTAAAACATATAAAAACCACTTATAAAATTTTATAAACCATTTATAAAAAATTATTTTTTAAGGTCCTTATTTATGAGTGTTAATATTTAACTTTTTCATGTATATTTTTTTGAAGGTTATAGACGTTGGACTTTGATTATGGATATTTAATCTCCATATTTTTAATCATATCATAAATACATATATTTAATATTTATATAATCTTTTTTAACCATAATTTAAAGAAGTGATGGAATATATAATATATCTCTTTGTGGAGACAATAATCCTTACTTACATAAGAGAGATGTTCTATCTTTTTTATGGATGGAACGAATGTAAGTAAAATTAAAATTATACTATAAATAAGTTATTATATCAAAAATATAAATATTATTCCTTAAATATATCTTTATTACTATCCATGTGTATATTAAATGAAAAATAAATCACATCGCTTCATGGAGGTGGTGGTCGACACGTTTGCATGAGGGACATTATCATCTTGTGATGGGTAGGATGGTAAGAAAATAGATGAGATATTAAAATTAAATAAGATTAATTATGTCAAAATATCATATATAAACCTTAAATAAATCATAATAACCAACCATTAATGATGTGATGAAAAATTAATATCTACATGGAGTTGGTAGTCCACACGTATGCATGACATATACTTTCATATACTATTTTATAGAAAAGATGTGGGAAATGCTTCTGAAATCATTAATATATAATATTAATTTATTTAATATTTTGATTATTTGTTTTATTGTGGATATAATACATTTTATAATGTGTTAGAAGAAATCAAATTTAAAGAATGTGATTGAAATTTACACATCTTCTTTGATAGACCTCATTTAGTGTACACCGCAAGAAATTAAGGATTGGTCCTAAGAGAAGAACAAAGGATCGATTATGAATGATATTAACACTGAAAGGATTTGGGTTATTAATATTTCCATTATAGAAGGCTCGAAAATCATTAATAATAATGGAGATTATCTACCCATTTATAAGCGAGAGAGAGGAAAGAGATGGAATTACATAGAAGATTTAAAAAATTATAATGTCCTTTTCCTGTGAAAGAGGAATAAAATGGAATATAATTTGAATGTAATATTATATAGGGTAGAAATATATGCAACCTATAAGAATTATATAGATTTTATTTTTAAATCACATCCTTATTTATTAGTTAATCCCCATGATAAACATGTTTTATCGTTAATTGTTGAAATAATGCTTCATTGTTTCTTCTATTCAATATGAAAAAATGGATGTATTTTCACTATTAAAATCCTAATTTCTAATTTATAACATGGAATCCAAAATATAAATTTAAATTTCTATAATTTTAAAATTAAATTTTAAAAAAATCATGAAAATGAAATGAAAAAAAATTAGATAAATTTATATTTAAGTATATAACTGAGTTTATGCGTATCCTTTTCCCAGCAATAAATATTATATACATATAAAAACATTTTATGTAATTTATAATTTATAAATTTCTTTATAATTTTTAATATGATGTGATTAATTTAATTTATCATTATAAAAACACATAGCACTATAAAAATAATATTTATAAAAAAATATGTTTTAAGACTAAAACTAATCTTATAGAATAATGAAGCATAATATTGATTATAGGTTAATAATTTGTTTATTAGTAAATGAATTATGTTTATGTTTCATTAATATAAAATCCAATACATAATTTTACTTTTAAATTAATTTATATCATGAAATGAAATGAGAGTTTTATATAGATTTTAACTTCAAATATTAACTAAAACAAATATTTTTAGATAAAAATAAGAAAATTAGAGTAATTTAGTATTTAATTGATGATATAAATAATAATAATAATTTTGACAGATAAAAATTATAAAAATGGTAAAATATATTATTATGTTCGTCCAAAAAATCCAGTAAAACAAATTTTTAAATACAAAAAAATATTTTTTGAACTATAAAATTATTTCACTATAAATTATGTACTTATTTATTATATACTAATAAAAAAATCAATATGTAAAACCATTATTCATACAATTTAAAAAGAGGTTATTCCTATTTATACAACCAATTTATTAACTATATTATAATATATCATTTTTTTTAAACTTAGGGATTCATTTCATTTAAGAAATTGAACACTTACATTTTATTTTAGAAATATATATTCTCAAATATCAAGGAGTTACATTCCCCCACCCCTTAAATATATTTTTTCTTTATTTTTATTATCACTATAATAAATTATTAAATATTATAAAATAGATATATTGATAACCCAAATCATAAAAAGGGATAATAATGATTCCTGTGAAATAAGGATGTAGGAATAATAATGGTTACCATAAATAAAACAGAATAAGGTTCTCAACTAAGAAGAATAGTTGTGGGAAGAGATAATATATAATGAAGGAGAAATATAATATGAAAATAATAATATATTATGATAGAGAACATGGTTATGATAATATTAGTGACCAAAATACGATAAATTAGTGAGTGGTGAAAACAAATTGAAAATCCTTATAAATAATTGTAAAAATGAAAAATTTTATAGTGAAGGTTATTTTTTATATAGTTGAGGAATTATTTTAACATCAAATATGAGAAAATAGGCGCACATGACATATTTAAGAAATCTATCCATTTTTGAAATGTTACAATTAATTTTCATCTATTTTAATCCCATATTATAGCGATGAAAGAAAATTTTTACTTTTTAATATTTAGAGTACGACAATAAACAACTTATAGATCGTAAAATCTATAATGTATTGAAAATAAATTCCTCTCATTATACATCATTTGTTGAAACCAATATTGGATAATATATTATAAGATTTAGAATATGAATTAATTTTATTTTGAAATAGTAATCAAAATGAATTAAAAAATAATACCTTATAATCTAAATAATTCTTTACAATAATATCTACATCCCAAAACTCGTTAATGAATTATTGGGAAGTATGAAAAGAAAAAAAATTAAGAAAAATGTGAGGAAATTCAAAAATAAACATAATTTTAATCCATAAAACATAATGTATCTCTTAATTTCATATAACAAACATCTTAATATACTTATTTAATAAAATTTAACAACATTTGAAAAAACATGAATCATCAAAGAACACCAATGGATACATATATGATTCTAAACTAAATCTCAATAAATGTTCCTAAAATAAAATCATAAACTATGGAATATATTACATAAATAAAAATAATCATTAAAATTCATCCAATGAAACATATATCACATTTTAATCAAATCACAAACAAATTTCATAATCCCAAATACTATCAAATTTTCATTTTTAATACTAATAAACATGTTATCCTAGATAAACATAATTATCTCAACATTATGAAAATATTATGGGTTATTTAATACTTGATAAATATTTTCCAAAAAATATTATTATTACTAGATCAATTTTCAAGGTTATATATACCATTTAACATATGTTTAAAAATACATATATCCATGCTAATAAATTTGAATAATTGATATATCATAGTTTTTATCACCATAATATTAGTAGGAAAACACATATTCAACATATTTCTTAATTCAAAATATAAAAAAATTTAAATTATTTCACATTAATGATTTAAATAACATATTCTGTTACATGACCAAGGATTTATACTTGGTATTAGTCCTCTAACATAGATAATTCCCTTGTTTTCCAAAAAAAATTCATTGAATAATAAATTGTACAGGTGGATTTATATTATTTTCCTCAATTAAGATCATTATTTCTTATTGATCATCACTTGTTTTTGTATAACGCCCCGACCCCAGCTACCCAGAGTCGGTGCATTAATTACATAACATTGGCATGATCACAAGAAAGATCAAATCCCGAAAGACCGATTGGTTTAGTAGCCTTGGAAACACTAGATATAATCATAAAGTTTTACATTACATTTCAAAGTGAAAAACTACTACAACAACAAAGTCTTCATATCCACACTATTAACCCCTCATAATATCCCTGCAAGTCATTCATAAATTACTTCTTCACTACCTGGGAAAAATAAAACATAGAAAAGGGGTGAGCTCAAATGCCCAGTAAGGATAACAATATAGCGGAACATTCAAAATAAGCATAAACATTTAAGGCAATGAATTACTAAAACAAAAGCCTTTTAAAATTTAACTTCAACATAGTATGGCAAAAGTAAAATGAAATAATGCCATTTACTTGTTCACATGGATATTCTACTAATCGAATAATCACATGCAATATCAATAACCACTTTCATAATGTTGGAATGCATAATGCCAGACTATCATAACCACATAGCCAAGGCCTCGTGCCAAGACTACAAATAAGATTTTGTCAAGGCCTTGTGCCAAGACACTAGTTTGTCTCATGAGACCTACCGATGCATCGAGGAGCTATAGCGGGCTCCACCCGTCACATATTAAGTCCAATGCATTCCCATATGAAAAGGTTTAAACATAACATAAACATTCATATTAAAACTAGCATATGAAATGTCAATACTTTCACCATAAAATATGAATGGTATAAAAATAGCACATCCACAGTCAAACATATCACAAAACCTTCAATACAATATAGAAGTTTTGTATCATAATAAATCAACTTCAAATAATCTTAAAATCCATAAAAGGATGTTGACATAGATGAAATAAAAATTCTTTTTAAAGAAATATCTCCTTTTATTTTGAAATAATTTAAGGTACATATAAAATAAAACATTTTCATTGAAAATATTTTTATAAGCTTGTAAGGGAAGCTTTGAAGATTTTATAATGGCGGAAAATAGCCGCACCCGCCGTATAAGTTAAAAAAAACATTCTTACCTTAATTCTGTCGAAAAGGTTAAAAAGGACCTTGTGTTGAAAACGACCGAAAGATTCCTTTATAAACCACTTATAAAAGTAAAAAAGGGTATAAATGACTTTAACTCATATTCTAGTAAATAGTAAAAATGTTTTGAAATGCATTTTTAAGAAACATGGATGTGGATGATAAAGAGATCCCAGTAGATTATTACGTATAAACAACCTTGGATAATGAAGAGGTTGTAAAGTAAACCCTTACCTTGTACTTTTACTTTGTTGTGGTAGGTTAACCTCATGTATAATGGTGAAATAATTGTTATTAAATTATACAATAATCATATACATTAATATGATATCATATATGATCTTTTAATATTGATTTGATAATAATATCTTAGTATTATCGTTGTTTCGGGTGTTAACTTACTTGTTTTCTTTTGTATGTTTTGTTACGTAAGACATGTATGTAAAGGATAGGTTGTATATTATTCATATTCAGAATGATATCAAGTCCTTAAACATAATTTTTTAAATCATCAAATTATACTTGAATGGATACGATGGAGAATGAATCTCATCGCGTTCGTGGAGACGGTAGTCCGTACGTACGCACGAGCGACAATATCATTCTTTTGATATTAAAATAATATATAAATGGATGGTATATCATATATAAATAATCATTAACATGTTAGATTTATTATTTACATGAGTTACACATCATTATTATACCCATCCAAATAATATTATATTGAATAACAATTACACCACGACGTGGAGACGGTAAGCCGTACGTACGCACGTATGGTGACATGTTATTCAAAGGGTGGATAGAATACTGAATATGATTGTACCATATTTATAATAACATCACAGTATATGTGAGATATTGGAGTTATTATTTTAGAATGGTAAGAACAAAGGAAGAAGAAGTGGCAGAAGAAATGAACTTGGAGAAGGGTGGTGAAATCATTACCTCTTCTTCGGGTTCTTCCTTTTGATTTGATCAAAAGGGCTCCTTAGGTTGGCTTTCTGATCAAACTAAGGCCTCTAGGTTGTAGTGAGGGATGTTGGGAGAGTAGTTGGGCAGAGTTTGGCCGAACCAAAAGGCTTAAGAGGTGTGAAGAAATGAGAAGGATGAGTGCCTTTTTATAAGAGGGGTGAGGGGCACCTTTGGAAAAGCTAGAAATATTAATTTATAATAAATTCATATTCGGTTTATAATGGCTCCAAAATTGACTATTCAAAGGTTAAGGTGGGGATAGGTCGAAAACAACTCAACCAATAGAATTTAGACAGGTTTGTGTACTTATATTAACCTTATCTTTAAGTATTAACTCTAAGTTAATTAGTTTCACTTTTACAATGTCTCTTTGTATTTTTATATTATATGGATAATAGACTTACCATATACATACAAGCGACCCCCAAGTGGTCCATTAATGATGATCCTATCATTATATAAGTCTCTTGGCCGAACCTTAGATTTTTAAAATTTTAATATCAATTAATAATAAAATATTTGTTTTAAGAACTCTTTTATGTCAATTTTGACACTATTCAATAGTTGATTTTTGTGAAACTCATAACAGATTGATTACTTCGAAAAAAGTCAATTAAATCACTCCTAATATATCATATTATCCTAGAAAATTAGTTTAATTCATTAAAAGTTTCATATTATATTTATTTGGGTATTTATAATATCAATTATTTTAATTTTTCACTATTTTAGAAATTACTGCATCATCATTGTGTCATAAATAAAATAAATTATTTAATGTCTAAAAATTATAAATAAAATATCATTATGTAGGAAATATTTTTATCTTTATAATGAATATTTATAATCTAAAATCCAACATATATAACCCTATGTAACAATTGTTTTTCTAAAAGATATATGCTTATGTCATTTTTGTATTCATTTTAACTTAATTAAAATAAAGTGTCATTATCACTTACAAGTGGATCCATGGGGTCCCAAAATCGACCCAAAGATGTCCATGGTCGACCATGTATCAACCAATAGGGTTAGGAAACGTTTTAGGGTAATTTAGTATTATTATAATATTATTTGTTTAACCCTTATTTACCGGATTTACCCTTAACCATGGTAAATAAAATATTTACCGCAGTAATTATTCAAAATGTGTAAAAATGAAAGTTACCTATTTACATAATTTGGACATCCTGATTCCAAATATGTAATCCATTTTTCCAAATTCAAAACACAGAAGTGGCAGAAATTAATTTAAAATTAATTCCCGCTGTCAAAATAAAAAGCGTGTTTTTAAGAGATAATAACTATCAAAAGATTGACACTTGTTTATGTTCGGTTTAATTGTAAAATTATGTCCAATGACAAACATTAAATTGAATGGTAAAAATATATTCTAAATATACTTTAAGACCACTCAAATTCATAATTTATCAATATTAATTATTTTGATTAAAAAAGTTGTTTTTAATTAAAATTTAGTAATTTTCACTATTCATCAAAATATAAAAGTTATCCGAAAAGTACCAAAATTTCACCCTAGGCTAATTTCGATATTCCGAATCCAAAAATGAAGTCCATTTTGAAATATAAAATATATATGATTTCAAAAATTAGGTATTACTATTCACAACGGCTAGTTTAATTAGTTGTGGTGTGTGTTATAACTCGAGGTTGCGTACAACACACGCTATCGCATTATTCGAAGGGAAACGTACCGTAGAAGCTTGGGGTGTTACATTCTCCCCTCCTTAAAATAATTGCGTCCTCGCAATTTCTAGGGTATTACTGCATAAAAAGACTCGGGTGGTTCTTCATCATAAGTTCCTCGGGTTCCCACGTTGCCTCTTCCATCTTATGGTTTCTCCACAAAACTTTTACCAGACGCGTCGTCCGGTTTCTCAGCACTTGTTCTCTCATATCAAGAATATTGACGGGCTCTTCGTAATAAGACAGATCGGGTTCCAGTTCTAATTCTTCATAGGTGAGTACATGCGTTGGATCGGGCATGTATTTCCTCAATAGAGATACGTGGAACACATCGTGAACTTTGGAGAGACTTGGCGGCATTGCCAATCGGTAAGCTACAACCCCAATTCGTTCTAGAATTTAGAAAGGTCCAATGTACCTGGGACTCAATTTACCTTTCTTAACAAAACGTATGACTCCCTTCCACGGAGATACCTTCAGGAAAACATGATCCCCGACTTGAAATTCCAAATCCTTCCTTCGATTATCGGCATAGCTCTTCTGCCTACTTTGAGCTGCTTTGATGTGATTTTGGATTACCTTCACCTTTTCCACCGTTTCCTCCACCAGTTCTGGGCCTACAAGTTTTCTTTCACCAACATCATCCCAACAGGTTGGTGTACGACATCTCTTTCCATATAACGCTTCATATGGTGACATCTGAATACTCGAATGGAAGCTATTGTTATAGGAAAATTCTACCAGAGGTAAATATTGATCCCACATACCCTGAAAGTCAAGTGAGCAAGATCTCAACATGTCTTCTAAGGTTTGAATAGTCCGTTCTGATTGTCCGTCTGTCTGAGGGTGGTAAGCAGTGCTCAAATAAAGTTCAGTATCCAGGGATTTCTGAAGACTTTTCCGGAATCTTGAAGTAAAACGGGGATCACGATCAGAAACAATTGATAAGGGTACTCCATGAAGTCTCACAACTTCATTAATATATAGTCTTGCTAGATGTTCCAGGGGTAGATCTTCTCTTATAGCAAGAAAATGTGCTGACTTGGTAAGACGATCAACAATAACCCATATTGCATCATTCCTTCTAAGAGTCTTTGGTAGCCCCATGACAAAGTCCATCGTAATATTTTCCCATTTCCACTCCGGTATGGGAAGAGGTTGCATGACTCCTCCAGGCTGTTGCCTTCCAGCTTTCACTTGTTGACAAACCGTACATCTTGACACAAAATCAGCAATCTCCCTCTTCATGTTGTCCCACCAAAAATGTTCCTTCAAATCTCTATACATTTTGGTGCTCCCAGGGTGTATAGAGAAATTGGAACTATGAGCATCATCCAGCAATTCCCTTTTTAGATCAGGTGAATCGGGAACACAAAGTCTCTTCCCGAATTTCAAAATCCCATCTTCATACACAAAGTCTCTCAATATCCCATCATTCACAGCTTTAATCTTCTTCTGAAATTCTTCATCATCGGTCTGAGAACTCTTAATCCTTTCTAGTAAAGATGGTTTGGCAACCATTTGAAAAAGCATTGATGTTTCACCTTCCCTGGTTATTCCCATGTCCATCTTCACTAGATCCATGAAAATTGGATCCCTTTCAATTCTCATCATGTTAAAAACTCCATGGTCTTTTCTGCTCAAAGCATCTTCCACCTTGTTTGCTTTCCCCAGGTGGTAGTGTATCGTACAATCATAATCCTTGAGTAATTCAAGCCATCTCCTTTGCCTCATGTTGAGTTCTTTTTGTGAGAAAATATACTTCAAACTCTTGTGATCAGTATAAATCTCACATTTTCCCCATAGAGGTAGTGCCTCCATATCTTCAAAGCAAAGATCACAGCTTCTAACTCAAGATCATGAGTAGGATAGTTTTATTCATGAATTTTCAACTGTCGTGATGCATAGGCAATAACTCTATCATTCTGCATAAGGACACAGCCAAGTCCCTTCTTTGATGCATCACTATAAATAACGAACCCATCATTCCCCGATGGTAGAGTCAATATAGGAGCATTGACTAATCTTCTCTTCAGTTCTTCGAAACATTTTTCACACTCTTTTGTCCAAACAAATTTAACCCCTTTACGTGTGAGCTTCGTTAATGGGTTAGCCAATCGGGCAAAATTCTGGACGAAACGTCGATAATAACCTGCCAAACCAATAAAACTACGTACCTCAGTTATACTCGTAGGTGCTGGCCATTCTTGGATTGCCTTGGTCTTAGAAGGATCAACAGAGATTCCATCTTTAGAGACAATATGGCCAAGAAAAGAAATCTCCTGAAGCCAGAATTCACACTTGCTAAACTTCCCATATAATTCATGCCTCCTCAGAGTCTTCAAGATAATGCGCAAGTGATTTTCATGATCTTCGTAGGTTTTGGAGTATACCAAGATATCATCAATAAATACCACCACAAATTCATCGAGATACTCCTTGAAAACTCTGTTCATTAGATCCATGAATACAGAGGGTGCATTAGTCAATCCAAACGGCATTACAGTAAACTCGTAATGCCCGTACCTGGTTCGAAATGCTGTTTTCGGAATGTCTTCCTTCTTCACACACAACTGATGGTATCCAGATCGAAGGTCAATCTTTGAAAAGTATTGAGCTCCATGCAGTTGGTCAAATAAATCATCAATACGAGGTAGGGGATACTTGTTCTTTATCGTTATAGCATTGATCTCCCTATAGTCGATACATAACCTCATAGATCCATCTTTCTTTTTAACAAAAAGAACAGTGGCTCCCCATGGAGAAACACTAGGGCGAATAAATCCCTTATTACTCAGTTCCTCTATTTGTTTCTTTAGTTCGACTAATTCTACAGTGGCCATTCTATAAGGGGTCTTCGATATAGGCCTTGATCCAGGAATCAAATCAATGGAAAACTCAACTTCTCGTTCTGGAGGATGTCCAGGTAAATCTTCCGGAAATACATCTACAAATTCTTTCACAACAGGTACATCCTCTATTTGAACATTCCTTTCCTCACCGACAGTTATTTCATTCTCTTCCTCCCCAATAATTGAATTAAGTTGAGCTACTGGGGGTGGATCTAAATAAGAATTAGGTGGTGATGATTCTGCTCTAAAGATAAGGTGTTCCTTATCATTATCATCAAGAATCGTAACCTCTTTCTTCTTACAATAAATCTTCGCATCATAGTCTGAAAGCCAGTCCATACCGAGGATTATATCAAACTCAATCATAGGTATGACGATGAGATCAGCTGATAAAAAAAATTTATGTGCTCTAATGGGGACTGATTCACAAAACTTTGTTGCAATGATACTTCCCTTAGGAGTTTTAACTGACAACTCCCTTATTAAATCAAATTGGAAATATCTAATTTTCTTAGCAAACTGGGAAGATATGAAACAATGCGATGATCCAGAATCAAATAATGCATTTGCTAAACTTGAGGAAACCATTAAATTACCTGCCACCACGTCTTTCGGAGCTTCTACCTCAGCAGTAGTGATAGCATATTCCTGGCCTTGATCCCTTGGCCTTTTCTGAGGTAAGTTCTCCTGACGCTTAGGACATGAATTTGCATAATTCCCCATCTCCCTACAATTGTAGCACTGAACGTTGGTAGCTTCCTTCTTCCCCTTGCAATTATGAGCTTGGTGGCCTTTTTCACCACACTTGTAACAGACTCCCATTCCCTTCAAGCAAGTACCAGGGTGTTTCTTCCCGCATTTACCACAGGATGGATATTCAACCTTTCCCTTCTTCCCCTTATTTCCATTCCCAGATTGTTCAGCAGGTCTCTTCTTCTCTTGCTTTGCTTTAAAGTCATAAGACTTAGAGAATTCCTTTTCGGTCTTGATGGCACATGAGACAATGTCTTCGTACGATGAAAAGGATTGTGAGACTAATGCTCGACGGAGAAATGGTTTTAACCCATCAAAGAAACGATCAATCTTACTTCTTGGGTTGCGTATATAATCTCCAGCATACCTCGCTAACCTTGTAAAGTTAGCCTCATACTTTGCGACATTCTCATCCTTCTTCTGTCTCAGACTTAGAAATTGCCTTTCCATATCTGCTCGATGGTCGCGAGGGAAGTATTTTTCTAAAAACAGATCTTTGAACTCCCTCCATTCCATATTTGATACTTCATCATCTTCCTTCATGTTTTGAATCAATGACCACCATTGATCAGCATCTCCAGTGATGCGGTAAACTTCCATGATAACTTTCTCCCTTTCACTGCTCCCCAAAGCCTGAAATATTTTCTCTAGGGAAATTATCCATTGCTCAGCTACTAAGGGATTTGTACTCCCATTTAACGTTGGTGGTTGTTGCCTCATGAATCGATCTAACATTGATCCTCCACGCTGCGTATCAGGGTGCTCCATACGGGTAAGGTTATTATTCATAACCTGAGTAAGTTGTCCCAGTATGGTGATTAGCTGATCGGCACCAGTTGCATCACCAGCCCCACTATAATTATCTTGAGCAGGAGGGAAATCCCTACATGGAGTGCGCGCATTGATACGGTTTCCATTTCTTCCACTAGGCGCCATTTCTAAACAATGGCATAAACTAGATCAGTTTATGAATCAAAATACATAATCCCATACTTATAAAACACTTAACATAAATTGAACTATTTATGGATATAATCCATAATCATAAAAATGTTTTCTTTGAGGAAGTATATACTAATAAACCCTTCATAATGATTTGTAAAGAAAATGAGAGTTATCCTAAGCATATCCCCCGGGAGTGTCGTAACCAAGAGTGCAGCAAGGCCCGTTGTCGTGCACCAGTTCCCGTTCGAGTCTAGCTCAAAGCGGTGTTTTCGGGTTTTACCCCTAGGTACATCTGTGCCAGAGCCGCCTCTACCTGCTCGTATCCAGACAGGGATGTATTGCTCGGAAAACTCACAAAATCTCTACAATACCAAAATTCTAGGAAGTTCTTCTATACTAATCCTCAAAGTTCATCTTAGGTCTACGTGCTCTAATCAGAGTTTATCTAAATCTAGCTTCCAAGGTTTGTACTAAACTTCCTCTGATACCAACTATAACGCCCCGACCCCAGCTACCCAGAGTCAGTGCATTAATTACATAACATTGGCATGATCACAAGAAAGATCAAACCCCGAAATACCGATTGGTTTAGTAGCCTTGGAAACACTAGATATAATCATAAAGTTTTACATTACATTTCAAAGTGAAAAACTACTACAACAACAAAGTCTTCATATCCACACTATTAACCCCTCATAATATCCCTGCAAGTCATTCATAAATTACTTCTTCACTACCTGGGAAAAATAAAACATAGAAAAGGGGTGAGCTCAAATGCCCAGTAAGTATAACAATATAGCGGAACATTCAAAATAAGCATAAACATTTAAGGCAATGAATTACTAAAACAAAAGCCTTTTAAAATTTAACTTCAAAATAGTATGGAAAAAGTAAAATGAAATAATTCCATTTACTTGTTCACATGGATATTCTACTAATCGAATAATCACATGCAATATCAATAACCACTTTCATAATGTTGGAATGCATAATGCCAGACTATCATAACCACATAGCCAAGGCCTCGTGCCAAGACTACAAATAAGATTTTGTCAAGGCCTTGTGCCAAGACACTAGTTTGTCTCATGAGACCTACCGATGCATCGAGGAGCTATAGCGGGCTCCACCCGTCACATATTAAGTCCAATGCATTCCCATATGAAAAGGTTTAAACATAACATAAACATTCATATTAAAACTAGCATATGAAATGTCAATACTTTCACCATAAACTATGAATGGTATAAAAATAGCACATCCACAGTCAAACATATCACAAAACCTTCAATACAATATAGAAGTTTTGTATCATAATAAATCAACTTCAAATAATCTTAAAATCCACCAAGGATGTTGACATAGATGAAATCAAAATTATTTTTAAAGAAATATCTCCTTTTATTTTGAAATAATTTAAGGTACATATAAAATAAAACATTTTCTTTGAAAATGTTCTTATAAGCTTGTAAGGGAAGCTTTGAAGATTTTATAATGGCAGAAAATAGCCGCACCCGCCGTATAAGTTAAAAACAACATTCTTACCTTAATTCTGTCGAAAAGGTTAAAAAGGACCTTGTGTTGAAAACGACTGAAAGATTCCTTTATAAACCACTTATAAAAGTCAAAAAGGGTATAAATTACTTTAACTCATATTCTAGTAAATAGTAAAAATGTTTTGAAATGCATTTTTAAGATACATGGATGTGGATGATAAAGAGATCCCAGTAGATTATTACGTATAAACAACCTTGGATAATGAAGAGGTTGTAAAGTAAACCCTTACCTTGTACTTTTCCTTGGTTGTGGTAGGTTAACCTCCTGTATAATGGTGAAATAATTGTTATTAAATTATACAAGAATCATATACATTAATATGATATCATATATGATCTTTTAATATTGATTTGATAATAATATCTTAGTATTATCGTTGTTTCGGGTGTTAACTTACTTGTTTTCTTTTGTATGTTTTGTTACATAAGACATGTATGTAAAGGATAGGTTGTATATTATTCATATACAGAATTATATCAAGTCCTTAAAAATCATTTTTTAAATCATCAAATTATACTTGAATGGATACGATGGAGAATGAATCTCATCGCGTTCGTGGAGACGGTAGTCCGTACGTACGCACGAGCGACAATATCATTCTTTTGATATTAAAATAATATATAAATGTATGGTATATCATATATAAAGAATAATTAACATGTTATATTTATTATTTACATGAGTTACACATCATTATTATACCCATCCAAATAATATTATATTGAATAACAATTACACCACGACGTGGAGACGGTAAGCCGTACGTACGCATGTATGGTGACATGTTATTCAAAGGGTGGATAGAATACTGAATATGATTGTACCATATTTATAATAACATCACAGTATATGTGAGATACTGGAGTTATTATTTTAGAATGGTAAGAACAAAGGAAGAAGAAGTGGAAGAAGAAATGAACTTGGAGAAGGGTGGTGAAATCATTACCTCTTCTTCGGGTTCTTCCTTTTGATTTGATCAAAAGGGCTCCTTAGGTTGGATTTCTGATCAAACTAAGGCCTCTAGGTTGTAGTGAGAGATGTTGGGAGAGTATTTGGGCAGAGTTTGGCCGAACCAAAAGGCTTAAGAGGTGTGAAGAAATGAGAAGGAGGAGTGCCTTTTTATAAGAGGGGTGAGGGGCACCTTTGGAAAAGCTAGAAATATTAATTTATAATAAATTCATATTCGGTTTCTAATGGCTCCAAAATTGACTATTCAAAGGTTAAGGTGGGGATAGGTCGAAAACAACTCAACCAATAGAATTTAGACAGGTTTGGGTACTTATATTAACCTTATCTTTAAGTATTAACTCTAAGTTAATTAGTTTCACTTTTACAATGTCTCTTTGTATTTTTATATTATATGGATAATAGACTTACCATATACATACAAGAGACCCCCAAGTAGTCCATTAATGATGATCCTATCATTATATAAGTCTTGTGGCCGAACCTTAGATTTTTAAAAATTTAATATCAATTAATAATATTATATTTGTTTTAAGAACTCTTTTATGTCAATTTTGACACTATTCAATAGTTGATTTTTGTGAAACTCATAACAGATTGATTACTTAAAACAAAGTCCATTAAATCACTCCTAATATATCATATTATCCTAGAAAATTAGTCTAATTCATTAAAAGTTTCATATTATATTTATTTGGGTATTTATAATATCAATTATTTTAATTTTTCACTATTTTAGAAATTACTGCATCATCATTGTGTCATAAATAAAATAAATTATTTAATGTCTAAAATTATAAATAAAATATAATTATGTAGGAAATCTTTTTATCTTTATAATGAATATTTATAATCTAAAATCCAACATATATAACCCTATGTAACAATTGTTTTTCTAAAAGATATATGCTTATGTCATTTTTGTATTCATTTTAACTTAATTAAAATAAAGTGTCATTATCACTTACAAGTGGATCCATGGGGTCCCAAAATCGACCCAAAGATGCCCATGGTCGACCATGTATCAACAAATAAGGTTAGGACACGTTTTAGGGTAATTTAGTATTATTATAATATTATTTGTTTAACCCTTATTTACCGGATTTACCCTTAACCATGGTAAATAAAATATTTACCGCAGTAATTATTCAAAATGTGTAAAAATGAAAGTTACCTATTTACATAATTTGGACATCCTGATTCCAAATATGTAATCCATTTTTCCAAATTCAAAACACAGAAGTGGAAGAAATTAATTTAAAATTAATTCCCGCTGTCAAAACAAAAAGCGTGTTTTTAAGAGATAATAACTATCAAAAGATTGACACTTGTTTATGTTCGGTTTAATTGTAAAATTATGTCCAATGACAAACATTAAATTGAATGGTAAAAATATATTCTAAATATACTTTAAGACCACTCAAATTCATAGTTTATCAATATTAATTATTTTGATTAAAAAAGTTGTTTTTAATTAAAATTTAGTAATTTTCAATATTCATCAAAATATAAAAGTTATCCGAAAAGTACCAAAATTTCACCCTAGGCTAATTTCGATATTCCGAATCCAAAAATGAAGTCCATTTTGAAATATAAAATATATATGATTTCAAAAAGTAGGTATTACTATTCACAACGACTAGTTTAATTTGTTGTGGTGTGTGTTAGAACTCGAGGTTGCGTACAACACACGCTATCGCATTATTCGAAGGAAAACGTACCGTAGAAGCTTGGGGTGTTACATTTTGTCCTAAATTTCCATATAGAAAATATCTTCATGTTAATTTGATTAATTTAGAATGATTTTTATTCCAAAATTATGTGCATAAAAGATGCATAATATTATATCATCCATGGTTTTGAGGATAATTTATTTTTATATTATTCAGTGTATTTAGAAACATGCCTATATTTGGGCTGTTAATTTTATTTCAGGATATTTTGTTATGCATAATCACAATATTTTAATTTATTTATCCAATTTTTTTATTAATCATGAGTAAAACCACTAAATCTTCCATCACACACACCATTAACATGATTCATTGGGGTTCCTTCAATTCTCTAAAACCTAAATGTATAGATTTTAAAATAATAATATTTATGATAAATTTTCTAGTCAGAAAAATAATTTAATGGATATATAATTCATGAATCCTCGTTTTAAATATATGACACATTATATTTTACGGGTGTCATCTATAGTTATAATCTAATTAAATTACTGATAAAATTTCATATGGAAAAATATAAATTAACACAAGCATATCCCATGAAATATTTTAGTTAGGTGTTAAATATTAGGCCCATTCATTGTGTACCAGTGATGATTGAGTAAATACAAAACCCACCCCAATCAGATATACTTCCCATAGGTGAATATTTTATATATCTCCAACCACATTTCTAGAAATCGATTCATATAATTTTAAAACTATTGCGATCTATTTAATATAACATTATATTTTCACTTATTTATAGACTTATCCTAGGTGTTTTATCTAAATATTTCACAACCTAGTGTTTAGAAAAATGAACCACTCTCTTATACTAACTAGAGAAACCAATAAGTTACAAAATATAAATATTACATCTTATTAAATTAATATACACGACATATAATTATGATCCATTCTAATGTTGTAATGGTTTAGTTCCTTGAAAAACATGGTTATATAAATATCCATTACATGAAATATATACATCATCTATAATTAATTTATTCAAAAATAGAATAATTCATATAAATATCATACATAGAATTATTATTCATGTAATATTGAAAAGTAAACATCGAATAATGTGATATTAATTGAATGACAAGGGTATACAATTGTTATATCAACCAATGATCATATGTAAGACTATTCTGAGTATACGGGTATGAAAAATGATATTAAAATTTGAACATCATACCAAAAAATTCATATATCATAATCATGAGTATATTATAAAATTAGGAAGTTTATAAGGAATGAATCATAATGGAATCAAATATATCGATCCAAGAGATAACATTGTCAGAAGATCTGTCATAAAAAAACTGAACAAATTGTGGGATCCTCAAAATCATAGAAATATTTTTTCAAGATTACAATCCAATAGATTCATCACATGTTATGATTGGGATAACCACCCATATATTAGCTTTGATCTTGTTATAACCTATTAATTACCCTTTTGGGATTTTTATAACCACCATTGTACTCACTTATGCCCTTGTTATAACTTCTTTTATACCATATAATCCCATAAATAATTATCTTTAAATAATTAATTGGATTTTTATAACAAACCCACTCATCCTATAATGCTAATCCATTCATAAGTATTCCATAAAATCACGAAATCAATTATCATTAAATGAGAGACAAACATTTTTAAAAGACAACTATTTGTATAAATATTTATTTTACATTATAATAAAACAAATAAAGAAAGAATAAATATGGTAAAATTATATCATATTATGGGTAAATAATAATAAACATGGAATGATTTTTTTTCTATAACAAAGTACTGTTAGAAGTTAACAATAAATTTTCTTAATGAAAATTATATTTTTGTTTTTAAATCAATTATTTTTAATCAAAAATTTACAATATATTATAGAAAAAAGAACAAAAAAGATCCTCGAAACATGTAGAGGAAAATTCAAATTAAATTGATGACATTTGGGGGGGGGCAGAAATCCTTTCATGATGGTTATATTAAAATAATTCATTCATCCAAATTTTCATTAAATAGACCAATTTTCCTCATTAAAAAACCTGAATATTCTATTCATGAATCTTTAGAAAATTTAAACCACATGTAAAAACGAACTCACAAAATAATTATGGAATGAAAAAAATAATGAAATAATTAAAAATAAAATATTCATATGGAAGAAAATTATTTTTATATAAAGAGAGAAATAATGTTAGTTTTCCTTAAAAATATTATTTTGGAGTGTTGCGTACCTAAAAATTTAATAATGATTGGAAAACATAAAATCTATAGATATAAAATGTAGATAACAAATTAAATGTTATCAGTAAATATATAACATATAACTTCATTATTATAAATTAAAACACAAAGAAACCTGGTATAATGTGATATTATAACATAAAACCCTTACTACTTTAGTAAAGTTTAGATCCTAGCCCCAAGAAATAAATATGTTAAAATAAAAAACTATATAATATGATTATAAAGTATTTCATAAAATAAAATATAAGAGGGGTTATTGATATTTCTCACAAAATAATTTAGGTGTATAACATAATATATGTCACGAAGAAAAAAATTTGAGATGATAAACCCTTACTAGTTTTGTAACATTCCAATCAAAACAACATGGATAAAATATTTAGAATTTTGAATTTAAATGTAATGAATTAAGAATTATACATGATATAACCTGTCAAATGGGATCTATATACACCTTATTTACAAATATAGGTGAAAATAATCAATCATGTCTCAACTAATAAATATCAAGACAATGAACCCTTAACATATGTCCAATATGATTCATAAACACTCTAACCTCATATATAATATATTTAGATTTATTATAATCATGAACCGAATCCAATTACACACATACTATATCATATTTCATCAACATGAAAATTTTAAAAATCCATTTATTACTTTATTATATTTTAATCCTTTTTATGAGTATTAACATTTTCATTTTTTTCTGTATCATTTATATTTCTTGTTATGGGCCTCGTTCTTTGAGCATTATTCAATTATCTCCATAATTTGAACCATTTAATAATTATCTTAAATTATATTTATATATACTATTATGACCATTCATATAATGTATCGGTGCGAATTTAATTGTATCACTTCATGGATATGATAGTCTATACAAACACACGAGTGATGTTACAAATTTTAGATGGATAGAGTTAAAGTAAGTTAACGAATAATTAAAATTTATAAAGTATATATTATGTGATATATAAAATATATTTTCACTAAATATATCATTAATAATATTCATGTAATGTATAAATTAATAAAAATGACATCACTTCATGTGGGTGATTTTCTACACATACTTATGGGAAAATATTTCATGTTCAAAAGGATGATATTGTAAGAATATAGATAAGATATCATAATTTAAAAAGGCTTATAATGTACTAAAAATAATTTTATAAAAATAATGTGGTGAATGGTCTTTGTTTTATCATTATTTAATCTTAGAGTAATCAATATTTTGAATTCATCGTGTAATGATATATACAACAGTTTTATAGAAGATGGAATAAGAAATAAAATTGAAATAGAATGTTTAAGATTTATTCATCTTCTTGGAGATACATAAATTTTATTACAACTTAAGACTTGAAATATTGGTCTTAAGAGAAGACCCTTCGATCTAGTATGAAGGTAAAGAAGATATAAAGGTTTTTATTTAGGTATTGTATGATCTAGAAGGCTCAAAATTCATGAATAATGTGGGATACGATGATCCCTATTATAATTGGGGGATGACACAACAATAATTACTTAAAATATTTAAATAAGATAATTTCATTTTCTTTAAAACATTTCCCTAAATTTCAATGAATTTGAATTTAACATTACATAGGTACAAAATATATATAACTAATATTAATTATATATTTTTTGAGTAAATAATTACTTTCTCTCTCAGTTTAACCCCCTCTCTAGTAAACCTGTTTTAACCTTATCCTCAAAAAAAAATATTTTTTAATATTCATTTCGAAAAAAATTGAATGGTGATTCATTAAAAAATATGGACATGATGATTAAAAATATATAATACATTTTTTAAAATTCTATTTATATATTAGTAAAATTGGAATTTTAAATAAGTTCACACAATGTAATAAAAACATATTTTTAGATAAATGCATTTTTAAGCATATAACAATGCTTATACTACCACATTTCCCAAAACTACTATAAGATAAATAAAAAATTACATAATATATCATTTTAAATTTTTTTATCATAATTAATAATTTCTTTTAATTCAATTTATTATCATAAATCACATTTTTCACATAAAAACAATTTTTAGGAAAATGTGTTTTCTATCCAGAAGATGAACATATTTCAGAAACAAACAATAATTTTGATTCCTATGTAATTAATAAGTTAATATATAATTAAAGGATGATTATTTTTCATTAAGAATAAAATCCAAATCCTAATGACCTAGTTAAATTACCTTATTTAATTAATGGAAATGATAGTTTTACAAAATTCAGTATTATTCACTATTCACTTAAAAATAACTGTTTGTTGAAAAACTGAAAAAATAACACTAAGATAGTATTATATTTATTATTAAAAATATAATATTTAAAAACTCAAATGAAATTTATAAAAAATGTTGATATTGTTTATAATTTTCACACATATAATTGAAGATAACAATTTCTTTTGAAAGCATATTTTTGAATCATAAAATTAGTTTCATTGAAAACTATGAACTTATTTATTTTACCTTAATATATTAATTTGAATTTTGTAAAAACATTATACATATAGTTTTATTTTGTGGGTATTAATATTTATACAATTAATTTATTTTCAATATTATAATATATCAATGTTTGTTTTATAATTATTATTGCATGTCAAGAAAAAACTCAAACAATGATAGTTTATTTTACTAAATATATATTCTATAATATTGTGGTATTGAATTATCCCCCCCCCCTGATATAAATAAATATTTTCATTGAATTTTTTCATTGTTAATAAATGGATCAATATTTGATAACGCCTTTGTTGACCTCACCTGTTTTGATAATCTCAATTATGATTTCACATTATTTGATAATCCCAATTAATGTTTATCTATATTCTAATTCGCTCAATCAATGATATTCTATTATCAATATGATAATACTATTAAAATAATCCTTGAAATATGTTAATCAATGTTTATCTTTGTTTATATAAGTTCTGATGTAATTCTAATCCAATCGGATATGTGTTGCATAAAAAAGATAAGTGTTAGTCACTGATCTGCATATAGCTACTGATACCGAGCTACCGGTACTTAGTCTACCAATAGATTTAGTCTACCAATAGACAGAGTCACTGATAAGCTAAGGTCACTGATACGCAGAGCTACTGATATGTACAATTCCACCGATAAGCATAGAACAATATACCGATACAGAGATCAATAGAACAAGTTTTCTGATAGTACAAAATTGAGCTACTGATGTACATAAGTCTACCAATGCACATAATCACTGGAACTAACCAAGAGCGACTGATACAAATAAAAGCTACGGATAGACCGGAGCTACTGATAGGCAGAGTCACCAATAGAACAAGGTCACAGATGTAGAAGCCACCGATATATACAGAGCTACTGATAGAGTAATTCTACCAATTGAAGGAGCTACCAATATATACAGAGCTACCGATACACAAATTAAGAGATACTGATATCAAGAGTTACTCATACCAAGAGCTACCGATGAAAAGTGCTACCGATACAAGTTCAAAGAGCTACCTATGGAAGTGAACTGCTACACAAAATCCACCATACACGTCCACCAATAGAAGGATAATAATGATTGACCATCCAGTTAAACTCTATACTCTCAATAATATTTTTTTTATTAAGCTAACGGTTACATTTTATGTTTTTAATGCAGTTAATGTTATTTAATGATACCTATTGGCATCTCATGGAACCGTACCTAGTACCCATGAAAAATGTAATAATTCTTTTTTGCCGATGTTGAAAGCTATTAAAAGGGAAGATAATGACCTAGCTGAAAAAGATATGAAAGAAGTGAACACGATCAAGGAACTAAGAAGACACACCAAGGGTGAAAAAAAAATCTCAACATCATTCAAACTTGGTGCATTCACGTAAGGCTAGATCCATACTCCAAGAACATTGGGCATACACGAAGCTACTCTTTCTATAAGAGAACACAAGCTGCATCCTGAGTGAAGAACTTCAACAAACACTTCATGCACTCAGGATGCTAAACTGAACCTAGAACCAAGGAAGAAAATGACACTCTATTTTTTAGACCAAAACCTGAGAAGGACTCAGAAGCTTTTCTGAAAAATCAAACGAGTCCAGAGCCTCACTTCCAGTCACTAAAGATTTTATAAACTCACTCATAATTTCTTTAGTGATTATTTCATTTACATTTCAAGCAGTGTGTGTACCCTGTTTATTTTACACACACTATCTCCTGAGCCAAGATGGAGGATTCTCAAATCCTCATTCAAACTTTACAACTCCCTTGTATCCCACTGTGGATAGTGGTAGAGGTCGAGTAAGACCTGGACAACTGTGAGCGGTTGTTTGTTTTCCCACGTAGAATAGTGGTAGAGGTCGTTGGACCTGGACAGTATTGTACTGCTTTTTACCCTGATCCAGGGTGTGGATCAATTTATATAAATTTTTTTGAGAGGACTAAGTCTCATCTTGAGACGGAACCTATTGGTTACATCTGCTGTGCTTTTTAGTTTAAGTCATAAGTATACTATATATGTTTCATATTCCATTTCTATTACATTGAAATATAAAACTATTTTAAAGTCGCATTGATAGTTAAATTAGCAAGTGTTTATACTTATTGTTAACCGGTAAGTTAGTTTCAAAAGTCAATTTAATATTCAGATTAAATTAACTGAGACCTAATCAATCTTTGAGAAACTAATTGAACATTTTCACTCTGTTTAAATTCACTATAGTTTTACTTTGTTTTTAAATAATGGGATTTTAAGAGAAATATTTTTAACAGAAATTTTAATTGGAACTCAATTCACCAACCCTCTTGAGTGTCCAGTCCGACCAATATTTGGTATCAGAGGTTGTTTTTATTAATAAAAGTTATCAAAACATTCTGTTTTTTAACTATGATTTTTGTTTCATCTTTAAAGATCTTAAATTTCTGTTAGTTCTAAATTTTATCTCTTTAAATTAATTTTCTAAAATCTAGCTACGGATAATAGACTAGTGGGTGCTGCTACTAATAGGACACCTTTCGTCAATGGTACCAACTATGACCAGTGGAAACGTAAAATGAAAATTCATTTAGAGAGTATCGGTTTTGATATCTGGACTGCTATAGAGTCACAATATAAAATTCCAGAAACTAAAAGAACAACTTGGGATGAACCTACAAAGACTACTTACAATAATAATTGTAAAGCTATGAATGACATGTACTGTGCTTTAGGAGATGAAGAGTTTAATAGAATATCTCCTTGCAAAACTGCTTATGAAATATGGGATACGTTGAGTGTTTCTCATGAAGTAACAACCAATGTTAAAGAAATGAGGCTAAATACTTATACTATTAAATCTGATAATTTTAAAATGAAGACTGATGAACCTATTTCTGACATGTATCTCAGGTTCAATGATATTGTCAATACAATGATCTCTCTTGGAAATGTTGTTCCTTCAAAGAAACAAATCATGAGAATCTTGATATGTCTACCAGAAAGATGGAGAGGCACATCTCTTTCCATTTGAGAATCATGCGACATCAACACACTTCATATTAAGGAATTAATAGGTAAGCTTATGATGTATGAGGAAGAACATAAAGTAAATAAGGAGGAAGATGATGAACCCAAGAGAAAATATGTGGCTTTCAAGACTACTTCTTATAAAATCAATGACAATGATAAAATGCATATACCTACTGAAAGTTCAACCCGTGAAGATTCGGATTTACACAGAGATGCTGAGATGGCTCAGATAGCCAGGAGATTTAAGAATTTCTATAGGAAGAAGAAATTCTTTAGAGAATTAAATTATGAATGTTTGTATGACAACAAGGGTAACTGGAAGAAGGATTGGAAGAAGTCTGATAAGGAAGATGAAATAGTCTGCTATGAATGCAAAAGGAACGGACACATCAAGGCTGACTGTCCAAAATTAAAATTTAAAAAGAAACATGATTATAAGGACAAGAAGTACAAGAAAGCTATAAAAGCTACTTGAAGTGCTTCAGAAGATAGCACAAGTGAATCTGAAATTTCTGATTCTGAAAAGAATCATTCCAACATGTGTTTCATGACCAACACATCTTAGGTAACCATAGATACTCTTGTTTTAAATTCCTATTATTCGGGAGATGATGCTGAATCTGATTCTGATTCCGAAGATATGTTTAAGGCTTAATTTTTTGAATATTGTGACATGCTAGAATAAACATGTATTGAAATTAAAGAAAAATATAAGTCATTAAAAAAACAATATTCTCTCACTTCCAATGTTAAATCTTCATTTGATATATAAAAGGAAAATAATGCACAATTGTTGAAGGAAAATATAGAACTGAAAATGTCTAATGAGAAACATAGAAAGGACTTAGAAAAATTCACAAATGGAAAGGATACTCTAACTCAAATGTTAGGAAAGCATGTTGCACCAAAATACACTACTGGTTTGGGATACCAACCAGGAAAAAGATAGTTCACTAAAACTCGATTTATTCCTAAATCTGGAAAAACTTTTGCTAGTTCCAGTTCTGGAAATTCATAAGCTTCAACTAGTTATCCTTATGGTTATAGATCAAATAAAGTTTATCCTTCAAAATATATTTATTCTGTAAATTATATGAGACCCATAAGAAAAATTTGGTTACCTAAAGCTTTGATTTCTAACCTTTATGGACCCATGAAGATCTGGGTACCAAATTCATTTTCCATCTAAACCTGTTTTTAATGAAACCTGTTTGAAGAGTTATCACAAGAAGGTATGGTACTTGGACAGTGGATGTTCAAGGAACATGTGAGGATATTATTAATTCTTCATGAGTCTAATCAATGTTGATAGAGGCAATGTCACCTTTTGTGATAATTTTAATGGAAAAATAATCGGCCTAGGCCAGATTGGTAACAGTGATTCAGTTCTAATTTCTAATATTTTATTTGTTGATAGACATAAGTATAACCGATTAAGTATTTCTCAATTATGTAATGATGGATTTAATATGAAATTTGAAAATGATTCTTGTAATGTTTTTAACTCAAAAAATGTTTTAGTATTTTCTTCATTGAGAAATTAAAAGGTTTATGATGTTGACTTTAATTATTTAGCTAAGAAAAATGTTACTTGTTTAAATGCTTTTCATAAAGAATCTTGGATATGGCACAAGAGATTAGAAATCTGAAATATCTATTCACTTAAAAAACTGACTAGGAAGAACTGGATTAGAGACCTACCCCAACTTGAATTCCCAAATGACAAAGTTTGTAATCCCTGTCAAAAGGGAAAGCAACATAAAGTTTCGTTTAAATCAAAGAAAGAAGATTCAACTTCTCAACCTCTCGAGTTGGTTCACATGGACTTTTTTGGACCTTCTAGAGTTTCTAGTATTAATGGGAAGCACTATGTCTATGTCCTAGTATCATAATTTTCTTGATATACATGGGTATACTTCTTATCTCACAAAAGTGAAGTTTGTTCTTACATTATTAGATACTCCATGTATGTGGAAAAACATAGCGGACTTAAGTTTAAAACCCTAAGAAGTGATCACAGTCGTGAGTTTGAAAATCAAAATTTTGATTCTTATTTCTAACACAATGTCTATAGTCACAACTTTTCTGCTCCTAGGAAACCTCAGCAGAATGGCGTAGCAGAATGAAGGAAAACAACCCTTCAGGAAATAGCATGAACCATGCTTAATGAGTATGACCTGCCTATTTATTTTTGGGCTGAAGCTATGAATACAGGTTGTTATATTATTAATAGAGTCTTGATTAGACCTATTCTACAGAAGAACCCATATGAACTATAAAATAATAGAAAACCTAATTTCAGTTACTTCAGAGTCTTTGGCTGCAATGTTTTTATTCATAATACAAATGATAATATTGACAAGTTTGCATCTAAGAGTGATGAAGGAATTTTTCTTGGTTATTGTTTAACTGGAAACGCCTATAGAGTCTTTAACAAAATAACCAAATGTGTGGAATAATATGTTCACATCATGTTTGATGAAACTGAACCACATGAGCATAAAACATCTTTTGAAAATCTTGATGAAGATTTGACTGTTCTGTACCTTAATGATAAAACTAAATAACCTGTTGTAAAAATATACAGTTCTGGAAATATTCTAGAATCTTCTGCTACAGAACCAGAACATAGAGATGAACCAGAAATTTCTAGTCCTACCTTTACTAGATCAAATAGGATTCTAAAGAATCATCCTTTTGATGTTGTTGTTGGTAATCATGATAGAGGGAAATAGACTAGAACTTCTCTAAGAAACCAGGTTGAACATCAAACCTTTCTTTCATAGCTAGAACCTAAAAATATCAATGATGATATCAATGATGAATTTTGGGTAGTGTCTATGCAAGAAGAGTTAAACCAATTTAAAAGAAACATAGTCTGGGAATTAGTCGACAGACCTAAGGACACTTTGACAATAGGCACTAAATGGGTTTTTAGAAACAAAGTTGTTGAGTCTGGAAATATAGTTAGAAACAATGCAAGGATAGTTGAAAAAGGATATAGTCAAGAATAAGGTATAGACTATGAGGAAACATTTTCACCTGTAGCCAGATTAGAATCCATTAGGATCTTACTTGCATATTCTACTCATCTGAATTTCAAGTTATATCCAATGGATGTTAAAAGTGCTTTTCTAAATGGTTTTATAATTAAAGATGTTTCTGTTGAACAACCACCTGTATTTAGTAATCCTCATTTTCCAAATCATGTTTTTAATCTTTCTAAAGCTTTATATGGTTTAAAACAATCTCCGTGAACTTCTTATGATAGACTTAGTAATTTTCTTATTTCAAAAAGTTTTAATAAAGGGATTGTTGATCCAAATATTTTTTTTAAAAAAATTTCTAAATATGTTTTAAAAGTACACATCTATGTTGATGATATTATTTTTGGATCTTCTAAACATTCTTTGTGTATTGATTTTTCAAAGAGTATGAAAAATGAATTTGAAATGAGTTTAATGGGAGAACATAAATATTTTCTTGGATTTAAAGATTTTCAAAATGAAAATGGTATTATTTTGAATCAATGTAAATGTAAAAAGGATCTTTTAATACGTTTTGGTTTGGATAGTATTAAGGAAAGTGATACTCCTTTGAGTACAGTCTGTAAATTGGATGCAGATGAAGCTGGGAAACCAGTAGATTAAACCAATTCCAAAGGTATGATTGGAAGCTTACTTTACCTTACTTCTAGTCGACTATATATTATGTTTAGTGTATGTATGTGTGCAAGATTTCAAGCTAATCCAAAAGAATATCATTTGTGTGCTTTTGTTTCGCACGGAATCCGGGGATGACCTCCTGGACGGGAGATTCAAACGTTCTGATCGGTTTCTAACGGGTTTGTTCGTAGAACCGGAAACATCCAATGATTCCACATCTGTTTGGACCTACTTTCCAAAGGCAGGCGCTCATTAGCTTGTGGGATAATGAGGCTTAGGAATTTTCATTGGTCGAGAGGATGGGAGGTCGGACTCATCACACCTTTTTGAGGGGAATTATTGTCTACTCCGGGACTCTCTTTATAGATTTAAGTTATGTTCGTGAATCTTTATTACATTACCAAGTATAAAATGTGCTTTCCTTTAGTTTTAACAATCAATGATTAAATATGCAAGAAATTTAGAGAATCTTTTATAGGTATTCGAGGTTCTTCATCAATAGAGAATCATCTATATCTGTTTAGAGATTCTTGGTCAATGGTATCCTTCAAAACATTTATATAAAAGTCTCTTGGTCATTTATGATGACCAGGCTGGTTTTAAAGCCACTCAGTGGGGCACTTGAAGTTTATTGTCATTCAGAAGGACAGAAATTATTTCAAAGTTGGGATCGAACCCATAAATGGGCTACCTACGTATCCTTTCTTTTGGAAAAGGAATCAGAACCCACGTAGTTCGAGGAATGGGATATGATGTTTATGATTTATGGCTCAAAGATGAATGTCATAATTACTTTTACACTCTAAGCTCACGTGAGTCATGCTCGGTGTGAGAAACAAGAGGTATTGGTAACATTTAGACAATTGTGCCATAAAAGATGCAATCATAAGAATTTGTTTTGGGGCTTATGTATAGATGACTGCCCAGATAGACGAAGGTTTAGGATTTACTTTTAGGGAGAAAATCCATGAACAGGGTCCACAAAGTTATATGTGCTTCATGGAGATTTGAATACTCTAATCTTGGGGCTTACTCCTAAGGAGGATGCCCAAGTTAGGAGGGGACTTATGATTGGGTTTTATTCCTGAAAAGGAAACCCAAATCAAAGGTAATTTATGACTGGTTAAGAGAAGTTTAAGGGGACTTGGGGCTTATTCCTGAAAAGGAAGCCCAAGGTTATGACTGAGTCTTATTCCTGAAAAGGAAACCCAGGTTAAGGATTAAGATTTGGGGCTTACTCCTGAGGAGGATGCCCAGATCAAAGGTTTTATAACTGGGGATTATTCCTGAAAAGGAGACCCAGGTTAAAGATTCTCTCATTTTAAAGGATGAGGTTGAATGAATGAACTCTCAATATTTGGTGACATAAAGATATTTAAATCACTAGACTTTGAGAGATATTTCACAGAATTCCTTTCAGACAAGGATGTCAAATCAAGAAATCATGCTATAAATGGATTTGAAGAGTATCTTGAAGACTGAATCTTGAATAGGAAAGGTGAAATGGCTTAAGAGGGGTAAAATGGGCAAGATGGGCACCCAAAAAGATAGGGGTGCGCAAGTCTTTAAAGGCGCGCAAGTCCTGCGGCGGCGCGCAAGTATTGGTCGCGCAAGTATACTTGCGCGACATGAGTGGTACTTGCGCGATTTTCAACCAGCATTGAAATGCTTGAGAGACTCCTTAGAAAACCCTTTACAATCCTCTTGAGGTTCTTCCAGAGAAGGGACGCGCAAGTTATATTGAAAGAATTAAGTCAGCGCGCAAGTGTTTGATAAGTTTCAACACTTTGGCCTTCCTTCTTCTCTTTAGATCTTCCGTTCTAGGTAAGAAATTACCTTAGAAGTGTTCCGGAAGCTTTGAGAAGAGACTTGGGCGTCGGGAGCTTCAATCCGAGTTTCTGGAAAAAGATCCTCTCGAATGGGGGGCCCACAGGGTCTATTTATAGGCAAAAGAAGACCCAGGGCGGTTACCGGGCGGTTACCAATTAGGTCGCGCAAGTCACCTGTGCGACCAAGGTAGCCGCGCAAGTATACTTGCGCGGCAGTGGTATCACTTGCGCGGTGGATTTGCTGTTGATCCTTTGTTCTGGCCTTTTTCGATTTTTGATGTTTTCTTCAAAGGATGAATCACTTTCAGCTGAGATATTCCCTTTTCCGATCTTTAGATTCTGTGACGAAAGGAGCATCAACAAAAGTCCCCCCTCAGAGTTGGATCCGGAGAGAAATGAGGATTTGACTCTGAGGAAATCGAATCCCTCCAAAGGAAAAGGGAGGCGCGCAAGTCTTCAGTGCGCAGAGGGATGCGCGCAAGTCTGCGTCGCGCAGGCCTTAAGCGCTCTGGGTGCGGCGCGCAGGTAGGCTTCCTGGCCTATAAATACCCGGCCTCATCTCCGTTACATGCATCTGGATTTCCGGATTTCTCGAGCTCTCGCCGCGCAAGTCTTAGTCGCCGCGCAAGTCTCCTGTTTTCACTGTTTCCTCGCTGCCGCGCTACTCTCAAGGTAATAGGGCTTACGCGGTAATACTTGCACGACATAAACTTGCGTGGCACATGTACCACTTGCGCGACATCTCCATACTTGCACGCCTTAATGCCTTATCCATTTTTTCCAAATTCTTTCACAAATTTTATGAAAAATAAACCCACTTAAGAGTTTAATTTATTCAACTCCTGTGCAGATTCAATGGCTCTTAGACCTGGATTAATTGATGAACTGGCTAGCAAGCGGATAGATGATATGATGAATATCATTGGCCCTGATTACTATACTGTCAAAGACAGTACTCTTCCAGATTTGGCTAAGTATCTGAAGAAATATCATCGCGACTTTCCTCACTGCACTTATCTACATTTGTATGGTCATGGTCATCTGCAAGAAGTCATTATTCCAGAAGTAAAGAATTGTCTTCCATTTTCTTGGTTTCAGAATTATACCAATTTTGCTTCAGCAAATATCTCAGGCGGAGGAGTATTTCAAACTGCTGGAACAGTGGAGAAGGCTTATGTGATGCATCATAGCCCTTGCACACCAGATCTGAAAAAACATACACCTGAGCTTCAACCACATTGTCATCCTTCAATCTTCCGAAATGCTCAGATGGATCAATCCAAAGGCTGGAAGACAAGTTGGGATTTCCGTCCTGGGGGAGGTGTGAAGCCAACTTGGATGTGGGTATACTGGGTGTGACAGACTTGCGCAGAGTTTATTGAGGATCTGAAGAGAGCTGCAATATATGAGGCTGTTTGGGTTGGGCAAACATATATTTAAATACATGATAACTTCGTGCCAGAGATACTCAGCCATTGGAGCCCAGCGACTAATTCTTTCCATTTGACTCATGGAGAAGTAGGTATCAGTTTGTGGGATGTCCACAAGATTTCAGGAGCTCCAATCTTGGGCGATATGTATGATGAATTCATTCCTCCCAAGGTGAATTGGAATGATCCAGAGAAGACTCCTGCTTTGGCTTGAGAATTATTTAAAATCTTTCACAGGCTCAAGAGTTCAGAGACCTCATTAACTCATTTTAGAAAAGACATTCATCCGGAAGAATGGATGAATGTGTTTCTTACTGAGAAGAAAGGGATGGAGCCAAAAGAAAAAGGATCCAAGAAAAAGAAATCCAAGGATACCCGGCCCAGACGTCCTACCACTTGTCCAAAACCTGAGAAGAGAGGAGCTCCTGGAACATTCTGGCCAACTCTAGGAGCAGGAGAGTTTGAAAAATGGGGCTATGAAGTGAATCAAAGAATTCCAAAGAAAACTCGTCTGGCGGGTTTCTTGGCAATGTGGCTCAGTGTTTATCTCTTGCCGGTCAGGGATTCGAAGGGAGGCGTTAGGCCAGGGACCTTCGTCATTGCGGCCAAGTTGGCTGAGGGAAAAATGGTTGGGTTAGCTACCCCCATTTTAGCAAAGATTCACAGGAGTTTACTTCACGTATTCCAAGGTAAATCTCATTTAAGAATAGTGGGACCATTCCAGGTTTTGTGGGGATGGATCGCCACTCACTTCAGGACTTACCATGTACAGAATGGATTACAAATTTCTGGAAGCTCTTTCAGACCGTCAGTGCAAGCATTCTCTAGAATTGCTCCATTAGATGTTAATGGTTATGACATGAAAGTAAGACTAAGCATGTATAAGGAATTAAACTTCTTTCCTTATGGAAGTCCGCCATCCGGGCGGTTTGTTGATGATGGGAAAGCCCATTTGGATTTGAGGTCATACATGCTAGCTTGCAGGGATGGCATGTTAGTAGCCAGGATTGATGGAGAAATCATATGTGAGGCCTATGCTCCATATAGATTTGCACGCCAATTCAAATGTTTGCAACAGATTGTTGTATCCCCTCCAGTACATGTCAGGTTAGAGCAACATCCGATGGTTGCTCGACAACTATGGTTGCTGACATCAAGAGAGAAGACTGGGGCAGTATTTGATCTACCATTTGAAAAAGCGGCACATTATCTGACTACATTTTATGCTGAACACTGGATAGCATCATACCCTAAAGGGATATTGAATCACCCAGTATATCAAGTGGGAAAGAGGAAGAGGACTGTAGAGAAAGAAACTCTTCCTCATGAAGGTGACGCTTCTCCACCTGAAATAGGTTCAACAGACTCCTCTTCTAGAACTGATTCATCGGATTATCACGATGGGGATGATGAGGCACAACCGGCAGCAAAACGGTTTCGTGCACGATACAATCCTCCGGCCAAAGTTAAAAGACCCACTCCATCAGCTCCTGGTGAGTTATTTGATTGTAATAACTTCAATCACAGCTACTTTATAAAGTAATAAGTCTCACTTTCTTATTCTCTATCTATAGTTGCAGGAGTCGGGAAGAAATTAAAATCAAAAATTGTAGGACCTTCCTCACAGCCTTTATATATAAGACCAGAGGCTGTTCAGCTATGGCAGAGCTTATACTGTGATACTGAGACCGCCTGGCTGGATTTGTGTGAGGGCCTACAACTTCCTGGGATAGGATATCTTCTAGCTTCTAAAGACCTTCAATACGGAGATAACCCCAATGAAGTGTGAGCTTACATCAGAGAGCTGGAAATGCTCATATATGCCACCGATAATTCGGTTCCTATCACCAGGCGGGTGAAGGAAATGATTGATCGTGGCACCACTGAGGGGGCTCGTGGTTCTGGAGATGAGGAATGGCAAGAGTACGTGGCTCCTGAAGATGTAAGTTTTCCTTCCTTATTTTCTTTGCAACTTGATTTCAGTTGAAGCTTTGTTACTTAAGGAAGTTATTTTCTTCATCTTGCAGCTTGCAAAGAAAGGAACTGGGGTTCCTTCGCCACAATATAGCCCTGGTGGTACCGCTATCGGGGCTGCTGCTGATTCTCCTCGCGAACCAGGCGAGATATCTCTAGGCCAGCAGGCCATGAATGAGGCACTGGACATAGCCTTTCATTCGCCAATCCAAGTGCCAATAAGGGAGACTACTGATACTCCGAAAAAACAAAAGAAGCCAAGGCAACGAAGGAGGAAATCCCTAGATAAACGTTTCATTAGCAGTGGTAAGTCTTTCGAACAATCATGAGTTTATACCCATAATCATATGGTTACTCATATTTCTGAGGATTGCAGGGGCATCTTCAATTTCTCCCTTGAGGGAAGGGACTGATCCTTCTTCAAAGGTCGTGGAGGGTGTTGTAGAACAATCACAGACTCAGGATGACTTGGTTGCTCCTGGAGAAGAGATACCATCCATTCCCAGTATCCCTCCTATTACTGAAGATGCTATCCAGGGTCAGGGGTTGCAGGACATAAGTTGGCAAGAAGACGTAGCAAATGCTCCCACTGGTGAGACTAATCAAGATTCTGAAGTATCATTGGATGAAATGATGAATCAAGGAATGACTTTTGAAGAATTTTATAATCATGCTGAGTTGTCATGTGATTTAGAAGACCTTGGGCGTGAGTGTTACCCTTCGCCCAAATTTTTTTCTTAAAAAATATACTTCTAACCATGATGTAAAATAATATGCAGTTTCTTCCGTAGAAGCCGTTGAACTGCCAATGCCCGAAGAGGGTGTGGACACTGATGTCAACCCTATCATTGCAGAAACATTAGCTCAAGTAGAGATAAATCCAATAAACTCTCCTGAGACCCATCTTGAAAATCCTGTTGAAACTGGGAAAGATAAGGAGAAGTCTTCTCAGGTTGCTGAACCACCATTGGGTAATGGATAACAATATTTGTGATTGTACTTTATTCGCAAGACAATCCATTCTTTTGTTATCCTTTGAAGCTGACTAAACCTTTCAATTAATCATGCAAGACCATCAACTGCAATGACTAGACCCAAAGATGAGGCCTCAGCCTCTGTCCCAACGGGAATTGAAAGTGAAGAAGCACAAGTCAAGGGGGAAAGAGCAGGACAAGGCACCTCCCTAAGTGCGCTAATTCCAGATTACATACCCCCTTCTGACGATGATATTGAATCAGATCCAGATATGCTTAAAGCATTCAGCTTTTCACGACGTAAGGCATGGAATAACATATGGAACATCATATCGGGGGTGCCTTTAGAAGAGATACCATCAAAAATTTCCCGATTGTCATCCCAATTTGTTATAATGGGACTTGGTGGTTTTGGGTATGAAAAAATCCATGCTGCGGTGAAACAGATCATTTTCAGGAGGGAGCAAATGCAGATAAGTCGCGAAGATTTGACCAGAGTGAAATTGTCAGTCAACATAGGTGAATTTGAGGCTGCGATATCCCAGGCTGAAGCTGATTATGCTGTCAGGATGAAGGATTTGAAGCAAAAAATCAAAGAAAAGGTCGTCCAGCAGGTGCAACTCCAGCAACAGTTAGATGTTGTTACTGGGGAACTTGATCAGCTTAATAAATCATTGGATGAAACTCATATGAATGGCATGAAAGCCATTGCAGATGCTAAGAAGGCACTTCAGCAAGCTGAAAAGAGTGAAGCTGGTCAAGTGCACGAGCTTCAAGTAACTGTTGATAAGGCTCAGGATGCTATACATCAAATGAAGACTTATGTTGACAATCTTCTATAATTCTTGAAAAAGAGAAGAGATTCCAGTCTGTGGATGTCCTTCTAACTCTTGTGTATCAATGAAAAACACTTTTGTCTTCAATCATTTGTACTTGCATTCTTCCATTACCTGCTTCAAATTTACTTAAGTCAATGGTCCTAGTAAGCATAGTTTGATTTTTACTAGGATTATTACAAATAACCCTACAAAATTTGAACCTTTTAACTCCTAAATATTACCTAAATCATACAAAAAATGTATATTTAGTGAGCTGGAACTTGACTTTTATTCAGAGTTCCTTTGTCTTTTGTGTGGGCAGTTTAACGTCATGCACGCCGGACATAAAGGGGCTAATGTTTAAGGTCGAAATAGCTTTGACCGAAAATGGATTAAAAAATGGATTCAATTCCTTGACAATTTATCTGAAAACATATTACCATACTCAAGTATGAGGGAAAGAAATGTAAACTATGGATTAAGAATATTTGAATCTGAGGAATGATATGAAAAAGAGCTAAAAGGCATTAGAAGAAGTAGTTTCCAAGAATGAAGTTACTATTATTTAACAAAACCCGTTAGGGGGTTGAAATATGCAGGGCCACCTATGGGCATTGGCTGCATAGTCAAATAAAATAGCATCTTTTGGCTGACAAGTCTGTTATGTGGACTGTTTATGCAAGGCCACCTATGGGCACGTGCTGCATAGTCAGGCAAAAGAACTCCCAGAAATTTACTTTCCTAGTGCTAAAAGCCAGTGGAAGTTTATGGAGATTCAAATTTTCTAAAGCATAGAGTTTGTTTTATGGAAAGAGGTACTTGAATATGGAGAAGATATTTCCAAACAAGAATATCAAAGAACTGGATGAATATCACTCCTATGAAGGTCTGACCCAAACGTAGGGAAGAAGAATAAACCATAGACTTGAATACTTTCAGATCATGAAAAAGGATATGGGACAAATATGTTAAGGATGGCTATTTTTTGCGGATCCCTACATACTGTCGTTTTAAGACAAATAAGGACAAAAGAGGCATTCTTCCCAAGAATGAAGTTACTATTATCTAACAAAACCCGTTAGGGGGTTGAAATATGTAGGGCCACCTATGGGCATTGGCTGCATGGATAAATGAATAGCATCTTTTGGCTGACAAGTCTGTTATGTGGACTGTTTATGCAAGGCCACCTATGGGCACGTGCTGCATAGTCAGGCAAAAGAATTCTCAGAAGTTTGACATTTTTGTGACTAGAAGTCATGAAAAGGGTTATGAAGATATGAAAATATTTAAGGTTAGGATTATAACACATAAAGATTGGTATTGTCCAATGTATATAGAGATACATAGGTCAATGAAAACCATAATCATGTTGTGGCTGGGTCCTGAATTGAAACTTGGACTTCACTACGTATCTCATAAGAATGAGAATCAAGCCATACGTAGTTCGTGAAATGCAGTTTAACGTCGTGCAGGACGAAAGTATGAGTGATCTTAGTTTAGGGTCATAGAATTCGGAGCATAATAATGAATACACAGTGTGTGTTTTCATGAGGACTTTTCAGCCAAGGGACTAAAAGTGAAATTTGGGGTTAGGCCCAAAAGACTTGGGACTGGATTCGAGGGACACTCGAATGTTCCTACGTATCCCATAAGGATGGGAATCAAGTCCACGTAGTTCTATAACTACCCTTTGTACAAATTTGGTTCGTACATGTGATGGGTGACAGGGGACTTTAGTGCAATGATGGTTTTAACCTAAGATAAAAAGTTTAGGTATTACCATGTATGTACGTAGTCTTTTGAAAATGAAAACCATGATTGAAAAAGAATCAATGTTAATAATGGTTCCTTCTTAAATGAGGAAATCAAAGAATATTGTAGTTTATTGTCGTACCGGACAAAAGTGTTGTATAGTTTAACGTCATATAACATGGATGAAAGTGAATCAATGTAAAGATATTGATTCCAGGGGTGGTTTCACAAATCATCATCATATGAGATGGTGGTGAACCAATGTGAAGAGATTGTTTTTGGGCTTGAACCTTGGGAGGTTTCCTACATACCCAGCCTGGAGGGAAAGGATCAAATTCCGTGTAGTTCAATTAAAGAATGAATCAATGATCAAGTTGTTCTTGTGGACAATGATCTAATAAAAAATATTGTTGGGACTTACACATGGTTAGTGGCCCAAAGGGAGTGTTATGGTTGATGTTCGCTCTAAGCTCACGTGAGTCATACTCGGTGTGAGAAACAAGAGGTAATAACAACCTTAACGATGTACAGTTTAATGTCATGTAGGACATAAAAAAGGGGACTATGCAGTTTAAAGTCTTGCAGTTAGGACTATTGGTGCTGCACAGTTTAGTGTCATGTAGCAGGGACAAAATACAGTTTAATGTCATGTAGGACCTATCAAGGATTTTCTGTACAGTTTAGCGTCATGAAGTTAGGACGATGGGGATAAAATAGTTTAACGTCATATTGGACGAAAGGGGGACTGTGCAGTTTAATGTCATGCAGTAAGGACAAAAGAGTGTACCATTTTAACGTCATGTCGGACGAAGGTGCGAATAGTTTAAGGTCATATTCATGGACCGTGAATGGTGCAGTTTAATGTCATACTGGACTTTTGAGATTATATAGTTTAACGTCTTTCCGGACGTGAGGGACTTTTATACAGTTTAGCGTCATGTAATTTAGGACGTCACAGTTTAACGTCTTGCTGGACATAAGGGATTTGCAAATAGTTTATGGTCATATACATGGACCAGGGATGATGCAGTTTAAGGTCATACTGGACGGTTTAGGGAACTTCTTCACAGTTTAATGTCGTGTGGGACGAAGTTGCAGTTTAAAGTCATACTGGACCATTGCTGTATAGTTTAACGTCATATAGCAAGGACGAACTGGTGTTGTACAGTTTAAAGTCATGTAGCTAGGACTAAGGTGAACCAATATGAGGATATCAATTCTGGAGACTTTTTACAGTTTAACGTCATGCTGGATGATGAAAGTTCCACACAGTTTAATGTCATGTTGCTAGGACACAATATAGTTTAATGTCATCTTGGACAAAATATAGTTTAATGTCATCTCTGACATTGAAGGTAACACAGTTTAACGTCATGTTGGACGAAGTTGCAGTTTAAGGTCATACTGGACCATTACTGTATGAACCAAATGTAAGAGTCTTGGTTCTGGGAACAATATTTTGTGTTTATACAAAATACTTCTTCAGAAATCTGGCATTAGTTGGAGTCGTGATGTGTTCTCCATCCATTGAGATCAGAGAATACGCTCCATTGGAGTAGAACTTATGTATTGAATAAGGTCCTTCCCATTTTGGTTCAAGATTGGGAGGCTTCTTTCCTGGTATCATTGGTGTTCTGAGAACCAATACCAATTCTCCCTGAATGAATGAACGAAGACGAACTTTTTTGTTAAAATCTCGTTCTATCCGATTCTGATAGATTTCCAAGTGGTGAAAAGTGCACAATCTCTTCTCATCTAACTGTTCCAATTCATTCAACCGTTTTTGGGATTGCTCATCTGTTGATAACTGATCACAAATGGCTATTCTGAGTGAGGGAAATTGAACTTCAATTGGCAAGACTGCTTCTGTTCCATATACCAATGAATATGGAGTAGACCGCGTTGCATTGCGAGTGGTAGTCTGATAAGCCCATAAAGCATGATAGAGTTTATCAGGCCATGACCTCTTATCTTTATCAACCATCTTTTGCAGTATATTTGAAAGAGTCTTGTTGAAGGCCTCTATCTGTCCATTAGCCGCTGCATGATATCGAGATGAATGGTTGGACTTAATGTTGTATTCTTGATACAATTTCTTTACCTCAGAAGAACAGAAGTTGGTGCCGTTGTCCGTCAAAATGGTATGAGGGACACCAAATCTAGTAATGATGTTAGACTTGATGAAGCTAACTATGCATTTAGAACTGACTTCTTTGAGAGGTACTGCCTCTGCCCATTTGGAAAAGAAATCAGTAGCAGTAAGAATGTACTTAAACTGCTTGGCCGTAGCTGAAGGGTAAGGTCCCACCACATCCATTCCCCATGTGGAAAATGGCCATGAGTATTTAGCTGTATGAAGCAACTCTGGAGGTTGATGAATGAAGTTGGCATATACTTGGCATGAATGACACTTCTTTGTGAAATTAACACAATCTTGTATCATTGAAGGCCAGAAGTATCCAAGCCTTCGAATTTGATCAGACAGTCTATGTCCAGACTGGTGGGCACCACAAACTCTTGCATGCACTTCTTTTATGACAGCCATTGTCTCTTCACCATCAATACGTCTGAAGAGAACTCCATCAAAACCACGTTTGTATAGAATTTTCTCGAGGTGGTTTGGACCATCATAAAGAGTAAAATTGACCACACGTCGCCGAATTTGTTCTTTCTCGGCTCTATCAGGTGGAAGTGTTCCATTTTGAAGGTATTCCTTGATAGGTGACATCCATCCTGTAGTATGACCATACAGTTCAGGAATGGGACTAATTTCATTAATTTCCTCTGTTCTGACTTGAACATAAGGTGAAATTGCACGACAGTGGGCAATACTGATGGTTGTCTCGTCCCGATTTGGATCTGCTAAAGCTGTGGCTATATTAGCCAGTGCATCAGCTTGAGTATTTTGTGATCTTGGGACATAAGAAAATGTCGGTTCTGAATGGAATTCCGACATTAACTCTCTGACGTAATCATACAAAGGGATTAATTCTTCTTTTCTGATGGCATAATCCCCATTGATTTGTTTGATTACCAGGTCTGAATCACCTTTCACCTTTAAGTGATTCACTTGTGCTTGAAGCGCTAACTCCAAACCTGTAATGAGAGCTTGGTATTCAGCTTCATTATTGTTACCACCTTCCCACAACAAAAAGGAATAAGGTAACACTGCCTTATCTGGAGAAATGAGCACAATTCCTAAACCAACTTTGTTGAATTTAGGATTTTCCATTTTCTTCCCTGTTGGACTTCTAGAAGCACCATCAAAATACATTTCCCATGTTTGAGGACTCTCTTGAATAGAGAAAATTTCTTCATCAGGGAGTTCGATATCTGAATACGTGTCTTCCACTGAAGGATGTTCAGCCAGGAAATGAGCCAGAGCTTGGCCCTTAATTGCCTTTTGAGACACATACTGGATGTCGAACTGCTGTAGAATAACCGCCCACCTTTCCAGACGTCCTGTAAGCATTGGACGACTAAGGATGAATTTGAGTGGATTATTACGAGATACCAATTGGACCTCGTGATGTTGCAGGTAGTGTCTCAGTTTCTGAACTGCAAAGATTAATGCTAGGCAGCACTTTTCAATACTCGAATACCGGGTTTCTGCTTCAAGCATAGTTCTACTGAGATAGTAGAGACTATTTTCATTCCCAGCATCATTCTTTTGAGCGAGAAAGGCACCCAATGATCGCTCTAAAGCTGTCACATAGAGGATAAGAGGCCTACCCTCAACAGGTGGCATGAGTACTGGTGGACTCAAGAGGTATTTCTTGAGAACATCAAATGCTTCTTGACATTCTTTAGTCCACTGGTAAGTGACTCCTTTCTTCAATAATTTGGTAAAAGGTAAACTTTTGCCTGCCAAATTGGCGATGAAACGCCGAATATAGGCTAAGTGTCCTTGAAGTCCTCTTAATTCTTTCAAATTCTGAGGAGGTGACATACCAAGGATTGATTTGGTCTTCTCAGGATCGACTTCAATACCACGATGGCGTACAACAAAGCTGAGGAATTTTCCTGAGGTTACCCCAAAAGCACATTTTAAGGGGTTCATCTTCAAATTATGTTGTCGAAGCTTGTGGAATATGATTTCCAAATCAGCCAAGTGATCAAAACGTTGTTTGGATTTAACCACCAAATCATCTACATAGCATTCAACAAATTTCCCTAGAAAAGGTTTGAAGATACGATGCATGGCGCGTTGATATGTTGCACCTGCACTCTTTAAACCAAAGGGCATCACCCGGTAACAAAACACACCTTGAGGAGCTCTGAAGGCTGTATATTCCTCATCTTCTGGGGCCATTCGGATCTGATTATATCCAGAATATCCATCCATGAAAGAAAGTACTTCATAGCCAGCCGTCGCATCAATTAAGAGTTCTGTAATCGGAACTGGAAAATCATCTTTGGGACAATACCGATTAAGATCTCTAAAATCGATGCAAACCCTAATTTGTCCGTTCTTCTTCTTTACAGGGACAATATTAGCCAACCACTTGGGATATTGAACTTCTCTAACGAAGTTAGCTTTGATAAGCTTATCCACTTCAGCCTCGATTTTGGAAGCATAGGTTGGGTGTGTTCTTCTCGCGACTTGCTTGAATCCTCGATGTTCTTTTGGCAAACCCAAATGATGGGTGGCAACATCAGGATCAAGGCCAGGCATCTCTGTATAATTCCAAGCAAAAATATCTTTATTTTGCTTTAAAAAAGAAATATACATCTCTTGCTCTTCAAGGGTCATGGCCGCACTAATTAAAGTGGGGCGTGGATCTTTCCCTATACCCAGATTTACTTCTCTGAGTTCATCCACAGTGGTAGAGATACCCTCTTCAAATGCTGGAGGAGCATCTCTAAGATATTCCTCTTCCTCTTCATCATGTGTTATTTCTTCCGTTTCTACTTGCAAAGTAGATGAAACAACGAAATTCTCATGATCATAAGAGATGTCAAAATTTTCACATTTTGAAGAAGAAACTTCCATTTCCGACCCTATTGATGAAAAAGGGTCTTCTTTGGGAAATAAAGAGGAGATAATGGGTTGAGAATCGACATCAATATTCACCTCTGGTGTTGCTATAACTTCTTCTTGCCTGATTAGCGAAGTATAGACTTGTTGGATTTCAGCAGACAAAATGAAAACGTCACCACTTATGCTTTCATCACTGCTTGGTAAGTTACCAATTTCTCCCATGTTGTCTGGCTCGATTGCCATAATTGACATTATGGATCTTTCCATAAGAGTATTTTGATTTGGGCCTATTTTGTCAATTTGACTGATAGGTAACACATAATCTGTACTCACATGTGAAAATGGATTTATTGGAATTTTTTCCAAACCATATGGAGCATTAACTTTGGTAATTTCCTTCATTGTAGATTTTTCTCTTCCCTTCATGTGATAAAATTCCGCCTCAATGTATTGATACTCACATGTCTTGAACGGGGCCTTATCACCATACAATGTTCCAACTTGACCATCGAAACAGTATTTGAGACATTGATGGTATGATGAAGGAATAGCTGCATGCTGATGTAGCCAGGGTCTTCCAAGCAAGATATTGAAAGCTTAGTCTTGATCAACAATCATGAAATCCAAATTGGAAACAAGATCTCCAAACTGAGTTCTGAGCGTAACTTCTCCCAGTGGTTCTTGTTCATTTTTATCATATCCTTGCAACATCATGGTAGAAGGAGATATATCAGATTCCGTGAGGCCCAATCGACGAAGTGTGTGAATGGGCATGAGGTTGACTCCTGAACCATTGTCAATAAAAGCTCTTCGAACATCTATACCATTGACTTTGCCAGATAAGTATAAAGGTTTTATGTGCCCATCCACAACATCATCTTCATCTTTATCAGTAAAAGATATCACTGCATGACATTCTGCAGGATTATTCTCTATGTGATAAATTTCAGCTGCAGCAATTTCAGCTTCAAACTCCTGAGGACTTGACAAAGCTTCGATGAGTGCTTCCCGAAGATCTCTTGATAGATTCAAAGCATCCAAAATTGATAATTTGGCTGGTACTTGGGCCAAGTGTTTCAATATATCATACTTTTGATCTAGAGGCCTGCGTTTCCCAATAGAAATATGCGGTTTAGCAGGTACCTTGGAAGCAGATGCTTTGGAAGCTGATGCATCTTGTATTGAAGTTGGAAACATCTTTGGTTTTGGAAAATTAGACTGATTAGATCCATTTACTTGCTGAGATAAAGAAGATGGAACCTTTAATCGATCTTCCAAAATAACTGTACCGAAGCTGAGTTGGCCATTGGCAGAAGAACTTGCTTGTTCTTTTTGAGCTCGCTGAAGGGCTCTACCACGAGTTTCTGCTGCATATACAGTGCTAGCAGTGGTAGAATTAGAGTAGTGGTTTCGGAAAGATCCACGTCTTCCTCTATATCCTGAACCTCTAGAACTTCCTCGGGTTCCCTTATTTGATATAGGGAATTCAGGCTCATCAAGACTGGAATATGAATCTGTTAATTGAATCATATTAACAGAACCAAAGATTAACTCTTCGTCTGATAAAGACTCTGCCTGGTTAGCCTGTTTAGGCTATGCCATTTGGTGGGACGGTGCCCGTTGCTTTGAAGTAGATGGCATGAAATCTGCCAGAGTTAAAGACAATTTAGGCTTTGATGCATACTCATCTTCTCCTGATTCCTCTTTCTTCTTTGAATTGTGCTGCCCTTTTGAGGATTTGTCCTTTGATGGAGGCTTTACTGCAGCTTTTGTAGGAGACACAATTGGCTTCTTCAATTGTGTTCGCAAAATGGAATGGGTCCGATTGATTGTCTTTCTGACCATCCAATCATCATATTTTTTCGCAGTTTTGCTTTTGACTTCCTGCCACTCGCCTCCTTCTTCTGGATCTGTAGCGGTAATACACGCTACATGAGCTGAAGAACCCTTCAATTTGACTTGTCCTAAGTCGACCATCTTTTGCAGGAGGTCTTTAAAGACAAAACACTCCTGGATGGGATGCCCCAACATTTGATGAAAGGGACAATAATTGGGACGGTCTTCATCTCCTTCCTTGTTTGGCCTCTTCGGCACTGGTAATTGAACCAAATTATTTTCCAGAGCTGAAATGAAGTAACTAGGAACTTTCTCACTTCAGAAAGAGTATGTTTTACTCTTCATATCCTCAAATTGTTTTCGTCGTTGATCTTTTTGATCATTTGGACGAAACAGCCTTTTTTGTTGGCGTTCAGGAGGTGGAGCCCTTCGAGAAGATGAAGGTTTTGAAGTAGAAATAGGTACAGGTGCCTGTTTAAGCATAACTGTAGCAGTTTCTGATTTACCCATTCTTCTTCCTGGATCTGATGGAATTACACGAGATTTAACCTTAGCCTGTATAAGGGAATCTTCAATCTGTTGAGTGATTGAAGTAAGGTCTCGAAACCCTCCTGTGTATTTCACAGGGATCAATGGCGTGCGTAATTCGTCACGCAAATTTGCCACACAGATTGGCAACAATTCCTCCTGAGGGAGTGATAAACTCAAGGAATACGTTAATCCCTTCCAACGAGCAATGAAATCAGAGACTCTTTCATTCTCCCTTTGCTTGCAGTTTGTAAGATCGAAAACTGTCGTTTTTGGCAAAGTTGAGCTGAACTGAAGAAGGAATTTTTGACGAAGATCCTCCCATCCAATGACTGACCGAGATTTCAAGCTTGTATACCAGACAAAAGATGGTCCTTGCAAGGTTCGCACGAAGCATCTGAGTTTTACTGCTTCTTGCTACTCTGGAGTTCCCATCATAGGATCACAACAAGATACGTAATGCGTCAAATGTTGTTCAGGGTCGCCTGATCCATTGAAAGTAGGGAAAATAGGGTTTCCAAAACTGGATGGAGGAGAAATTGAATCTACCCATTCAGGGTAAACTTTCTTTTCAGGTTGAACTTGCGCCCGTTTCCCTTCCATAGTTTCTAACCGAGCTGTTAATGACTCAATAGTAGTTATTAACTTTTGAGAAACGTCAGGTTGAACTTGGTTTTGGGTAGGTGCAATGAATGGAGCTTGGACAGACATGGTGGTTGGTGCTGCAACTGATGGTAGTGCTGCCAACCGTTGTTGCGTTTGACCCGTAGGATTAGACCTCTGTGGGTGTACTGATAAAGGAGGATATTCTTGATCCATCTCAGTAGTTACAACAAATTCCTTCGGCTGTCGGACTTCAGCATTCTTAAGAAGAAGACTACTCTGAAGTAGTTCTGCATTCAACCTTCTTAATTCTTTCATTTCTTCCTCCTGTTGTGCAAACCTTTGCTCTAATGAGAGTGATTGACCTCCTTCAGAGGAAGGGTGAGAAGTAACCTGATTCTTACCTTTCCCCTTATTGGATCCTTTTCAGAGAGGGGGAAGTGGGTTACTTGAAGGAATACCCAGATTTTGGGTAAGCCTTTGATTACGTGTGCGCACACCTTCTTCATTTAGGTCTGTGTGCGCAACTTCTTGAGCAGGAACCTCTTCGTCTGATCCCTCTGATTGAGCCTCATCTGGTGAATCAGCAGCAACGGTATTGATGACATTAATGGATGAATATTGCATGGAATTCTTTCTATCAGCATTTCTGTGATATTGTCTCCTTCTATGTCCATGATGAGACATGGCATTCCGTTGACTTGATCCCTCAGGAATTTCTTGGAGAACCGTCACTTGGAGAGAATCTCCTGACAGCTTGGCTCTTCGTTCCTCTTGAGGCTTATTCCCTAATCGAGAGAATACTGACTTTCTCTGAGGGAAGGATTGAAGATTTGAAAAAGTCCCCAGTCCGGTGGACTGGGGGTGTTCCTGCTGCTTCCGCTCAACTCCTCGAATCCCATTCGTTGACTCTGAGGGTTGGGTTAGAGAAGTCCCCAGTCTGGCAAGCTGGGGTGTCTATTGACATGCTATGTCTGGGATCTTCTTAAAATCTCTCTTGATCTTGCGAATCTTAGTTCGGAAATTAGCGGGATGCATTAACCTGTATCCACTTTTATCACCTGGTTCAACAGATCGTTGGATGATTTCCGAAACTTCTGTCATTTGATGACGTGTTTGCTCCAGACGAGAGGCTTGTGCAATATTCTCGCCTGCTTGATGTAGGAGCAATTCAACAACCTGTTCTCTATATACTTGATTTTGAGAGGAACTAGTTGAAGCTTGATCTCGAGCAAGCTTTTGATTATGAACAAAGCCCATTGACTGTGGCCGGCCATGGGGAATAACATTGCATGAGACCATTTTCAGCGGGCTTTGCTGACCGGAAAGCACTGTGAAATGTAGTGCTCCGTGAACACCCCATCCTCTGATATGAACATTAGATGGAGCATTGGAAATTAACTGACGCAATCTTCTTAGTGCGCCAAGGCATGAACGTTGAAGGGTTCTCTGTTGCTTTTCAGCCTTCAGATACCGAGAGACTGATAGAGATGCCAAATCAATCTGGCGTTGTAACCCTTCTATTATCTTAAGATGATTTTCATATTCATCGTAAGATAATACCTTCTTCTTTAATTGACAAAGAGTTTTCCATATGTTGAGACAAATATCATGGATTCCATCATCCGTCAACATCTTTGGAATGTCGTACTGGGAATCAGCCAAAGGCCAAAACATGACTGGTACTTCACCTTTTGCCAGTTTTTTCCCCATGTTCAGCATTTCCTCTTTATCATTAAATGAAGATTCTTCTACCTGTTTGGACCAGAGTTGGTGTTTCCTTGTTGCTTCATCGGATTCAACAAGATTGGTAGAGAAATCACTATTCATACTGGAAGATGAATGACCCAGGGAAGGTTCGGAGAATAACCTGAACCCCAGGCTATCTTCTGATGGAGAAAGAGTTTCACCTGCCGATAGTAAAGCATCAGACATGACTGGTTTTACGTTTGCAAGTGCCTCGAGATATGAGGGCTTTCTCGTCACTACGTTGCCTTCTGAAGAATTTTCGAGACAACGTGAATCACTACTGCGGAGAGGACTTTCGCAGCGAAGTTTATCATCATGAGGAGGACCATCATGATGGGTTACAGCAAAAGATGAGATCTCTTGCTCCTTGGTCTTCTGACCACACAGAGGGTTCCTGTGGCTCTAATCTGAAGAAGAAACTTCAAGATTGCCCGAATTTTCATGAAGCAAGTTTTCATGAGGAAGTGTCTGTTGAAGACCTTCAGAATTAATGTTCCCGTTATTGGGAACTGAGGGAGTAGAATCTTGAATTCCGACAGATAAATGTCTGAGGGCTTCAAGAACTCCAGCATCGAGCAAGGCCTTGTTGCAGATTGGCCTTTGATCTCCTGACTGTGCTGGGCGGATCTTTTTCTTAGATGCCTTCTTACTCTCTTTAGAAACCACTTGATGAAGAAAGTGATTGCTCTGAGCAGGTGTATGTGCCTGATCAGGAAAGATGGTCAGGTTAGGCTGACGATCATCGCTCAAATCAGGTGTATGTGCCTGACATGGTTGTCCGTATGATATGGGGGAATATGCCCCATAACCCTCTTGGACTGGAACAGATGTGTGTGTCTGTTCCGGAGTGAATTGTTGATGTGTCACTCCACTGATAGGGATAGATTTATGTGTCTGTCCCTGAGATGATGCTGAAGATGTTATGATATCCTGGAAAGCATCCAGAATATGAGCAGGAATTTGCTTCTGCTCTTTCACCATTGATAAAATATGCTTGGTGACTTCAGCTGCCGGAACAGGGATATACGTCCATTCCGGGCTTGGAGTAGGTGTATGTGCCTGCTCCTGTCCTCCTTTTCCTGTCAGTGAATCCTGACAGTACTCAAGTGTGGAGGCAGAGAGTTGAGTCTTCCCCCTGTTTGTCGTCGGGACTTTCCGACTAACTTCTCCGGGTGCTACCAAGCGAGACTGTTGGTAGACCTGATTAGTTTTAGCAGGTGTATGTGCCTGCTGATTACACTTCGCCAAACGCGGTTGACGAGATCCATCATATGTAGTCAGACGAGCCTGCTGACTAACTGATGATGTATAAGCAGGTGTATGTTCCTGCCTATGGTACTCCGCCAGAATTGCCTGGCGGGATCGGCTTGATGCTGTCAGACGAGTCTGCTGGACAACTGAATTAAAACGGGCAGGTGTGTATGCCTGCTCGTTGTTTTCCACCAAGTTAGGTTGGTGGACTTCTCCGGAGATGGCAGGGATGACAACCTGCCTATTGTTAACCGGATTCCGTCTCTGGCGGTTCATCTTGCCTGCTCGGGTTCGAGGAACCTAAGCTGAATGCCTGGAGTCGGTACCCTCATCATGTTGAGGGCGCACTACCGCACGAGTCTAGCGGCGATTATTGATGGGATCCCTCGGGAAGGACTCCTGTCTTTTTGAATTAAGGCCCCGAGGGACCTGCTCATTCACTTCCTTGGAGTAAGGGAGTGAATGGAAATTGCGTTCCGGGGATAACGACCCGAAACGGTTGGAGACGGTAGTCAGCACCGCTTTCTTCTTGATTGCTGGTCACCGTTGTCTGGACGACCAGGTAGAATTGTTAACTTGGAGGGCTTGATGAGCGGCCTCCAGAGTTGGGATAGTACCGTTGCGACGGTACTCCTTAACCAGTGCATTAGAAACACAGCGTTGAAGACGCTGAGTTGGTGATGTCATCCTCAGAGCGGATGACGTTCCAGCAGGAGTAGCAGCATTGGTTTTCACAGCAGCAGACCTCACAGTAGAGGTGTTCACAGCAGCAGTATTCACAGGGGTGAATTTAAGAAAATCCATTTCTGCAGAAGATCTTGAGAAAAGAGTGTCTGTTCCATGTAACAGACATAATCAAGATGAATCCGGCTACTGCATCTTTTGGATGATCATATGTCAATGATTGCCTTGTTGGCCGAAGGGGCCTAACAGATAAGAAGAACATCACTTTAACTTGGTTAAGGATTCACGTCGGGTTCATCATTTTTGTTTCGCACGGAATCCGGGGATGACCTCCTGGACGGGAGATTCAAACGTTCCGATCGGTTTCTAACGGGTTTGTTCGTAGAACCGGAAACATCCAATGATTCCACATCCGTTTGGACCTACTTTCCAAAGGCAGGCGCTCATTAGCTTGTGGGCTAATGAGGCTTAGGAATTTGCATTGGTCGAGAGGATGGGAGGTCGGACTCATCACACCTTTTTGAGGGGAATTATTGTCTACTCCGGGACTCTCTTTATAGATTTAAGTTATGTTCGTGAATCCTTATTACATTACCAAGTATAAAATGTGCTTTCCTTTAGTTTTAACAATCAATGATTAAATATGCAAGAAATTTAGAGAATCTTTTATAGGTATTCGAGGTTCTTCATCAATAGAGAATCATCTATATCTGTTTAGAGATTCTTGGTCAATGGTATCCTTCAAAACATTTATATAAAAGTCTCTTGGTCATTTATGATGACCAGGCTGGTTTTAAAGCCACTCAGTGGGGCACTTGAAGTTTATTGTCATTCAGAAGGACAGAAATTATTTCAAAGTTGGGATCGAACCCATAAATGGGCTACCTACGTATCCTTTCTTTTGGAAAAGGAATCAGAACCCACGTAGTTCGAGGAATGGGATATGATGTTTATGATTGATGGCTCAAAGATGAATGTCATAATTACTTTTACACTCTAAGCTCACGTGAGTCATGCTCGGTGTGAGAAACAAGAGGTATTAGTAACATTTAGACAATTGTGCCATAAAAGATGCAATCATAAGAATTTGTTTTGGGGCTTATGTATAGATGACTGCCCAGATAGACGAAGGTTTAGTATTTACTTTTAGGGAGAAAATCCATGAACAGGGTCCACAAAGTTATATGTGCTTCATGGAGATTTGAATACTCTAATCTTGGGGCTTACTCCTAAGGAGGATGCCCAAGTTAGGAGGGGACTTATGATTGGGTTTTATTCCTGAAAAGGAAACCCAAATCAAAGGTAATTTATGACTGGTTAAGAGAATTTTAAGGGGACTTGGGGCTTATTCCTGAAAAGGAAGCACAAGGTTATGACTGAGTCTTATTCCTGAAAAGGAAACCCAGGTTAAGGATTAAGATTTGGGGCTTACTCCTGAGGAGGATGCCCAGATCAAAGGTTTTATAACTGGGGATTATTCCTGAAAAGGAGACCCAGGTTAAGGATTCTCTCATTTTAAAGGATGAGGTTGAATGAATGAACTCTCAATCTTTGGTGACATAAATATATTTAAATCACTAGACTTTGAGAGATATTTCACAGAATTCCTTTCAGACAAGGATGTCAAATCAAGAAATCATGCCATAAATGGATTTGAAGAGTATCTTGAAGACTGAATCTTGAATAGGAAAGGTGAAATGGCTTAAGAGGGGAAAATGGGCAAGATGGGCACCCAAAAAGATAGGGGCGCGCAAGTCTTTAAAGGTGCGCAAGTCCTGCGGTGGCGCGCAAGTATTGGTCGCACAAGTATACTTGCGCGACGTGAGTGGTACTTGCGCGATTTTCAACCAGCATTGAAATGCTTGAGCGACTCTTTAGAAAACCCTTTACAATCCTCTTGAGGTTCTTCCAGAGAAGGGACGTGCAAGTTATATTGAAGGAATTAAGTCGGCGCGCAAGTGTTTGATAAGTTTCAACACTTAGGCCTTCCTTCTTCTCTTTAGATCTTCCGTTCTAGGTAAGAAATTACCTTAGAAGTGTTCCGGAAGCTTTGAGAAGAGACTTGGGCGTCGGGAGCTTCAATCCGAGTTTCTGGAAAAATATCCTCTCGAATGGGGGGCCCACAGGGTCTATTTATAGGCAAAAGAAGACCCGGGGCGGTTACCGGGCGGTTACCAATTAGGTCGCGCAAGTCACCTGTGCGACCAAGGTAGCCGCGCAAGTATACTTGCGCGGCAGTGGTATCACTTGCGCGGTGGATTTGCTGTTGATCCTTTGTTCAGGCCTTTGTCGATTTTTGATGTTTTCTTCAAAGGATGAATCACTTTCAGCTGAGATATTCCCTTTTCCGATCTTTAGATTCTGTGACGAAAGGAGCGTCAACAGCTATTAAAAGAATTTTTATGTATCTTAAACACACTATAAAAATAGTTTTGTTCTACCCAAAAGGACAATCCGTTAAGTTAATGAGTTATTCAGATGCTAACTTTTCTTGTTTCAATTTGGATATAAATAGCACATCTGGAACATGTCATTTATTATGAAAATCCTTTGTATCTTGGTGTAGTAAAAAACAGAATTCTGTAGCCTTGTACACTGCTGAAGTAGAGTATATATCTGCTGGTAGTTGTTGTGCACAAATTCTATGGATGAAACACACTCTTTTGGACTATGGATATGATTTTAAGCATGTTTCTATCAACTCTGACAACACTAGTGAAATAAACATTTCGAAAAATCCTGTATCTCCCTATAGGACCAAACACATTGATGTAAGGCACCATTTCTTGAGAGAAAATTACCAAAAGGGTGATATTACTCTTGAATTTATAGGTACTGAACATCAATTAGCTGACATTTTCACCAAAACATTGAGTTTGGATAGGTTAAGTTACATTAGTCCTGAGTTAGGAATGATTAACCTTGATCGGTAGATACCTCACCGATGTAACCTCACTGATGTAACCTCACCAACACAACCTCACCGATGTAACCTCACCGATGATACCTCATCGATGTATCCTCACTGATGTAATACCTCACCGATGTAACCTCACCGATGTAACCTCACCGATATGAATTATCACTGATAGACCCTACCGATGAGTGCGCTACTGTTAACTTCTGTCTGCTGCCAAAATATGAATCGTTTTTACTTTATTTCATTTTATTTATTTATTTTATGATTCCTAAATGATAAAAATAAAGTCCTAGCTACTTATCAATCCATCGAGAACCCTAAAACACTCAAACACTTACCCTCAAACTGTAGCTTCTGAATCTCTCAAGAACCCTAAATCCCTCGAACCAGTGATGGAAAAAACCAAAATTCCTACCACCAGAGATGACACTGATGAGCTAAAAGCAATGAAACAGAAGTCTCAGCCAGAAGCAAGTGGTAGTTTTGGTAGTACTAGGTCAGGTAGGCGACCCGGGAATCCTCATTTACAGAATAGAGTTATTGTGATTGAAAAATAGCTGTGCGTGGAATGGTTGCTACCTAGTAAGTCATTAGTGCTCGAAGTGTTGTAAGATCAAAAGTGGATAGATTTATTTTCGAACAACAATGGCCCATACTATCCAAATATAGTAAAACAATTTTATGATTTTGTACGCTTTGATAAATTTGGGAATGAAACCCTTGTGACTTATTTTGTGAATGGAAAGGTGATGTCTTTTTAATCCGTTGAGTGGGATGAATTCCTAGAGGTTCCAAAAAAAGGTGTATCTGGATATGTCTCGATAGCTATACCACCTACAAGTGAGATATTATATTATGAGACTTCCTTGGAGGAGCTCACCGGTGATGGAAATCATAAGACAAGTAGTGGCTACTGAAATGGATGGAGAGAACAGATTTCTTTTCAAATTTGTTCATCGTGTCTTAATGCCAAGGAGAGGAGACTTTGTGAATTTAAGATACCAGGATATCTATCTCTTGCATCTCTTGAGGCATTGTGTATAAGTAAATCTGTGTAGATTGTTGATGATTCAAATGGAAGACATGACAAGACCAAAATCAAATACTAATGCCCTATTCTTTGCCAAGTTAATTTCAGTGATGATCAAAGTGAAAGGGATAGTTTAGTCTCAAGATGAGACAGTGGTAGTAAGGAAGAACTTCTATATAACAAGCACAGTTTGAAAATACATGAAGATAAATTTGAACCCATAGAGAGGAGAATGGGTTAATGATGACCAGAAGGTATATGATAAATTCAATCCTGTGAATCATCCTTCAAGACCTATGGATGTGATGGATCTAGGTATAGGATCTAATGAAGAAGAACCTAAGTATAGTGGTGAGACTAAAGAAGAAGAAACTTCTATGGATGAAGGAAGAGATCCAAACATACCACCATGTACTACTGTTAAAATTGTATCTTTGAGAAAGGAATCCTTAGTAGAAGAAGAGAATCCTGTTGATGAGGAAGACCAGCCATCCCCTGAGCATATAGAAGAAAAGGGGAATGAATCTGAAGCCTTTGATTCTGTCTGCTTAAGTCTGATTCCATTAATTGGAAGCTCAATTGTGCCTATTGAAGATGTAGTAGGAGAAATGGAAGAAGTTGTACCTAATCTAGAGGACCCTCCTACTGCTGTAGAGAAATATTTTGTAATAGAAGATTTTTCTGAGGAAGAAAGACCTGTTGAGAATGTCCTTGTTGTACAAGAGAATGAAATAATTGAGGGGAGACTCAAATCAAGTTTGGAAGTGTGTCAGTGGCTGTTGAGATTGAGTACTAGGTAGAAGACCCAGGTTTTGTAGTTTGAGGATTAGAATATCTGGATTCTAATAATGAATCATCCCTCAATATACCAAAAACCCTTTATGATGTTGAGTCTGAGTTGTTACATGGAGATGTGGTCAGAATGCATGTCCTGGATATTTTGAAGAAAAATCTTAAGGATAGTTTTGTGGAAGAGACAAATAAGATGGAAGCTTCACTGGTGTCATCAATCCAATCGGTTATGACTGAACCAGTGGCCAGCATAGCAACTGAAAGAGCACATGTTGTGATTGATCCTACTGATCTGATCACCAGGGATGACCTTGAATCCTTAAAGGATGTGCTAAATGAGTCCTTTAGTGGTTCTGTTGCTGAGTTGAAGCAATGCATTGTAGAAGATATGAGTAATTTGGAAAAATATTTTGAACTCTCTCTCAGTTGTAATTTGTCATCCTTTGTTGAAGAAATAGTGGAAGAAGTTACAGACTGCCAGACTCATGTTTCTAGACTGGAAGCTGATGTTGAAGCTCTAAAGAAATTGGTTATCTCTTTAGACTCTTACATGAGTTCAAAATCCCAAGCACGCAAGGACATAGCCTATGTCAAAAGCGTTGTGAGCCAGATTGTTTTAGTGTTTGAATGTTTTAAAACTTCTATGAAAGATCATGTTAAAACCCAGGATTCCCAAGTCCAAAATCTTATTAGTGGGTTGACCAATAAATTCAAGTAAACCGTAACTTTCTATGTTGGTTCTGTTGCTTCTAAATAATCTGTGGACTGGAATCTGATTCGAGCTGTGATGAAGGAGGAGCTTGGTCAAGCTTCAACGAGTGGCTCTATGGACTCATCCAACCTGAGAAAAGTTGTTCTTTCTACTAGAGATTCAGCTAGAGAAATAATGAAGATAGTCCAAGACTATATGAGGTAAGATTTTTCCTCTCAGAAAGAAGTGAAAGATAAGGTGGACTCCTATTTCCAAAAGATTTACACCATGTATAAACTCAACAATCATTACAAACGTTTATTGGAAAACCTGAAGTTACCTCTTGTCAATCAAGTCTTCAGAGTGAAAGTCATCAAACTTAAGGAATTAACTCCATCCTTGAACAAATTCATGGAGAAAAAGGATGATTTCATATCTGTTATGGATAAAGGAGGAGGAATAATTATGGATTTTAGAAATCTTTTGCTGCCTTTCCAGCATATTGATGTTAGGCCAGTGATTATACCTCCAGCTTTACCTTCCTCTGCCTCTACTGCTTCTCCTGTTCAGATGACTCCAGCTCAAGCCATTCGAATACTTCCACCTATGATCACTCAAGGAACTCCTCAGTTCAGACCAGGAACAGTTTCAGCCGCTCAGCCACTTATGATCATTACTGGAATTCCTAAGCCTTCACCATCATCCACCCAGTCTGAATCCTCTTCTGAACCAAAGAGTAAATCTCACATTGAAGATGTGGATTAAAAAAGTGGATAAGTTGTTTGATTGGAATCCTTTGTATTTTTTTCAGTCTAGGTACCTTTTTGTATCATATAATAAATTTGTCTTTCATTTATTTCTCATTGTCTTCCATTTTTACTTTATTGTTTTCCACTTTTTGATTATCACAAAGGGGGCGATATATTGACAACATATCTAAAGGTGGAGAAATATTCTCAAAGGGGGGGAAATAGTATATAAGGAAGAACTATCATGATTTTCCCTTTGATATCATTACTTTTAAGTCTACCTCTGATACATTATCTTCTTTAACATACTGTTTTCTATGTGATAATTGCATTCAATGATATGTCCTCTGACATAACTACCCATTGTTTTAAAACTATAAATCATAAGTTGTGATTATAAAAAAGGGGGAGATTTTTGACGTCACCTGTTTTGATAATCCCAATTATGCTTTCACATACTTTGATAATCTCAATTAATTATTATCTATATTCTAATTCGCTCAATCTATGATATTCTATTATCAAGATGATAATACTATTAAAATAATCAATGAAATATGTTAATCAATGTTTATCTTTGTTTATATAATTTCTGAAGTAATTCTAATCCAATCAGATAAGTGTTTCATAAAACAAATAAGTGTTAGTCACTGATCTGCATATAGATACTGATACAGAGCTACCGGTACATAGTCTAGAAATAGACGTAGTCTACCGATAGACAGAGTCACCGATAAGCTAAGGTCACCGATACACAGAGCTACCGATATGTACAAGTCCATCGGTAAGCATAGAACATGCTACCGATACTGATATCAATAGAACAAGTTTTCTGATGATACAGAATGGAGCTACTGATGTGCATAAGTCTACTGACACACATAATCACTGGAACTAACCAAGAGAGACTGATACAAAGTAGAGCTACCGACAGACCAGAGCTACCGATAGACAGAGTCACCAATAGAACAAGGTCACATATGCAGGAGATACTAATATATACAGAGATACCGATAGAGTAAGTCTACTGATAGAAGGAGATACTGATATATACAGAGCTATCGATACACACAGTAAGAGCTACCGATATCAAGAGTTATTGATACCAAGAGCTACTGATGCAAAGAGCTACCGATATAAGTTCAAAGAGCTACCGATGGAAGGGAACTGCAACACAAAATCCACAGTATTAATCCACCAACATATGGCTACTAATTATTGACCGACCAATCAAACTCTATACTCTCAATACTTTTTTTTATTAAGCTAATAGTTACATTTGATTTTTTAATGCAGTTTATGTTATTTAATGATACATGTTGTCATGTCAGGGAACCATACATAGTACCCATGCAAAAGGTAATCATTCCTTTTTTCCGAAGCTGAAAGCTATAAAAAGGGAAGATAAAGACTTAGTAGAAAAAGATGTTAAAGAAGTAAACACGATCAAGGAAATAAGAAGTCACATGAAGGTTGAAAAAGAAAAAAGCCCAACAGCATTCAAATGTGGTGCATTCACGCAAGGCTACATCCATTCTCCATGAACATGGGACATATACAAAGCTACTCATTCTAGAGGAGAACACAAGCTGCATCATGAGTGAATAACATCAACAAACACTTCATGCACTCAGGAGGATAGGCTAAACCTAAAACCAAGGAAGAAAATGATACACTGTTTTTCAGAACAAAACCAGCGAATGACTCAGAAGCTTTTTTGACAAATCAAACAAGTCCATAGCTACACTGCCAATCACTAAATATTTTCAAAACTCACTCATACATTTGTTAGTGATTATTTCATTTACATTTCGAGCAGTGTGTGTACCCTGTTTATTTTACACACACACTGTCTCCTGAGCTAAGTTGTCGGATTCTCAAATCCTCACTAAAACATTACAACTCCCTTGTATCCCAGAGTGGAAAGTGGTAGAGGTTGAGTAAGACCTGGACAGTTGTGAGCTATTGTTTGTTTTCCCACATTGAATTGTGGTAGAGGTATTCGGACCTAGAAAGTATTGTACCGTTGTTTATCCTGATCCAGGGTGTGGATCAATTTATATAAATAGTTTGAGAGGACTATGTCTCAGCTTGAGACAGAACCTCTTGGTTACATCTTCTATGCATTTTAGTTTAAATCATCAGTATACTATATATGTCTCATATTCCCCTGTTAATACTTTGAAATAAAAAACTATTTAAATGTCAAATTGATAGTTAAATAATCATGTGTTTATAATTATTGTAAACCATTATGTTAGTTTCAATAGTAAATTTAATCTTCAGATTAAATTAATTGAGACCTAATAAATATTTGAGAAACTAATTGAACATTTACACTACGTATAAATTCACTACAGTTTAACTTTGTTTTTAAATAGTGGGATTTTAAGAGAAATATTTTTAACAGAAATTTTAATTGGAACTCAATTCACCCCCCCCCCCCCCCCCCCTCTTGAGTGTCCACTCCGACCAACAACCTTTTTTGAAAACACACATCATTTTAATGTATAATAAAACATCATTTGAAATGATGAATTGGGATGAATAAAGGTTACATGAAAAAACACATAATCATGTTCCTAAATATTGAAAACATTAGTAGGAATTGAAAATATATAATGAAAGTAGATATATAATCACCAAATAATAATCGAGTGTGATATATTATACAGTAAAGAGGATATTAATGACTAAAAAACCACAAATCAGTGTGGGGTGAGAAAATATATAAACCTGATTTTCATAAATAACTATAAAAAGAAAAAAAATAATTTTTATGGTTCATTTACAATGACATGAGGAATTATTTTAGCATAAAATATGAGAAAATATAATTTCATTATTTCTAAAAATCCATAAATATAATTTCATCCATTGCTTTTGATATTTAATTTTTTTCCTTCCCCATTCATCCCATATTGTAGTGATGAAGGAATGCTTTTAATTTTTCATGCATGAAGTACTAAATTAATATTCTAATATAAGACAATATCTTTAAACTAATGAGGATATATTTCTCTATTCTATATTCAATTATTGAAACTAAAAATGGATAGTACATACTGAGATAAATAATATTAATAAACATTATTTTGAATTTTTAATCACAAGAAATTAAATTATAACAATCAATTATCTTCTTAATTTTTTCCACAAAGATTCCAATTCCAAAACATATCAATTTATTTGTAAAAAGTATTCAATAATAAAAAAATTATAAAAATGAAAAAAAAATTATCCCTATATCACGTTAATCACTATATAACAAAAATTAGTTCATAATGACACATACAAGCCATAATAATAACTTGATCATATATTCACATAAAAATGATAATAAATTGAATCACAATAAAAATATTATTGAAACAAAGATGATTCCAAAACAAAAAAAATCCACATTTATTCCTTACATATTCATGGATTATCAGATATTTTCTTTTAAAAAGGATATATAATTCATAAAAATAAAAATAAATCACATTTTCATCAAAAACATAATCAATTTAATTGTCTCCCATACTATCCAATATACATTATCAATGTTAATAGAATCTTTATCCATACTATACATTATTATCTACAAATTTATTATATATTAATTGATATCAATTCCAAAATAATGGATTTCCCAAAAATGTTATAAAACTGATAAATCAGTTTTTATGGTTATATAAACTAGTCAACATTTTCTTGAAAATCGAAAAATAAAAAATACTAAATAAGAATATATAAATGATTCAACATTCATATTCCTAGATTATCATTAATAAAAATATTTTGAAAAAAAATCCCAAATCAAAATTATATAAACACTCCAATAATTTCCCATAAATGATTAAAATATCATAGTCCATTACCTATTCTCAGAGTTTGACTATAAATTTAATCAGATAATTCCCATGTTACCCACATATAATACATTTAACTACAAATGGTACCATGGGATTTAATGTATTTCACTCTATTAAAATCAAATTTCTATATAGAAAATTACTTTCTTATGCCCTTAATTTCTACACCAGAAGCATCATCATGTTCCATTGAGAAATTCAAATGGGTGCTAATTCCAATATTCATGACATGTTGGAAACATAATATTCATCCCTCTATAGTCTTCATGAAAATCCATTTTTTTCATTACTGATTTATTTGGAAACTCAACATTGTTAAGGATATTAGTTATATATCAGGATGTATTTTAATGAATAATATATGTAATTAAAATTCCATCATCAATTTTATTTTTTTACTCATTTTTTCAATCATTACATCATCCATCGTATTCATAGTAAATTTTATAACTATTGGTTTCAGCCATAACTAAAACTAAAAAAATAGTTTGCATAATAATTTTCATAATGAGGAACTATATAATAATGAAAATAATTTATATGATTTATAAATCATTACAACATATTTTAAAAGTATCAAACCAAAGGTTTAACCTAGGCCATCCAATATTGACATCTATTCAAATACATATTAATTTTTTATGAGGAAAAATGTGAATTAATGAAAGGATATCCCTCAAGAGTGTCTATCCAGTTGTGTAGTATTTGGGCCACTCTTCATACAATTGTGATCATTAAACTCCTATAAAATACACCCCTTATAGATTTGTAACCCATATGTGATATTTGGCATCAGCCACATCCACTTGATATAATCTAGACAAGGATGTATTTCTTGGGGAAAAAAACTCCTTTACTTACCATAAAAGAGGATTTTCTTCTGATCTTATGATTATTCTATAGGTTTTCACTATTATTTTATCATCTTTGTCTCCAAAAAAACAAAACCTTTCTCTGATACAATCTAATGTGTCCCACTCTTTACATAAAAAAATATTGCATTTGATTATATGATTATTTACTACATATGAGTATAATATATGAAGAACCATAATGTTTTATTATCTTCGAAAAAATGGATACATAAAAAAATATACAGAAAAGATATACATCACCTCTCGGTAGGTTCTTGACAACTATAATAAATCATAGACATGTCATAAAAAAATTCTTCATATCATGTGTAAAAAGAAACTTAAGAATGGGTTAGAAAAGATTTCCAGTAAGGGTAAATAAGGGACATATAAATCCCTTATCATATACAATCACATCATGGGAATAATTTTATGATTATGTGATCATAACATTTGAAATTAGTACCCAAAAATTCATATATCATATTCATGATATATTGAATAATTCTTGAAAATTCATAAGATATGAATCATAAAAAATAAAGAACATGACCCAAGAGACCATATAATTGGCCTAACAACATGTTATAAAAATGTTTCCTAATTTTTTCCCCAATAATAATCATAGAAATATTCATTCATGGATATTATCCATGACATTCAACACATTTTGGGCTTCTGATAACAATATGTGTACTAGATTTGGTATTGGGATAAACTAGCATATACCCTGGTTGGGGATTGGATAACCACCCATGTACCCTCTATATGGAATGAGATAACCTATTTGGAACCATATATGATCATAAATTATTATTATTAACTGAATTTATTAATGTTCTATTACAAAACCCCCCATCACATAACTATAACCCATTCATATGTCTTTCCAAAGATCAGGAAAAATTACATCACTACATGAAATATTATTTCATGTAAAAGAAAATTGGTTTCATAAATATTTCATCATCATAATGATAAACTATCTAGAAAAAGAATTAACATAGAGATATTATATTATATTACAAGAAAATATTAAAAACACCAAAGGATATTTGTATAGTTAAAAATAAATAAAATACCAAGAATCATTTACTGTGAAAAATACATTATTCATTTTGAAATAACATATTTAAAACATAAATATTTGAAACATATAAATAAAAAAAATTTGAAAAAAATAAATGAACATTTTAATGGGTGAGTCAATGAAAATTTAATCCAAGATCGTAGAAAAATTTAATATTGTTGGGTACAGTAAAACTACGGTTCCTTCTATATTTACATAAAAACATAAAAGAATCCCATTTAGAAAAAAAAAAGATGATTCCATGTAAATATTTTTATACAATATAAGTCCTTGGTAAAAATGAAATTTTAATAACAATGTTCAATATAGATTAATTATCAATAAATAATGTATTAAAATTTGAATATGGGAATAAAAATTCACCGAGAATAGAGAAATAAAGTATTTTTCCTAAAAAAATATTTCAGTCACTTGAGTATATAAACATTGCAAAATGGACAAAAAAAGTAATTTCTAGAAAGAACTATTGGAGAACAAACAACATAAAATTAGATATAAGACTATAATCCCCAAAAAAGTGATATTATAATGTTAAACTCTTTCCGATATGATAACATTTGAATCAGAAAAAAAATAAGAAAAAAATAACATAGAACGAATAATTTAATATCAGGAATACAAATAGATACTTATAAAAAATCAAATTATAAATAAATACACAATACAAAATAATATAGGAGTGAAATATAACATATGTCCCAAAGAATAAAATTTTAATATGATAAAATCATTCCACACTGGTAATATTCAAATCATATTTAATAATGTAAACTAGATAATCATGACATATCACTCAATATTTCATTACAGAAGGAATAGATCAAAAATATAACTAAAATGCTCTCATGATTAACTGAAAATAGGAGAGAAAACTAATTATAGAGTTGAAGAAGACTTCACATCCATGATACATACTATATAAATCCAAATGTCTAACCCTAAAAATAAAACCTAATAAGAAATAAATATTATTCTCCATGTGAAATCCTTTAACAGAAATCCATCTCAGTAAGAAGGAAATTACACCAAACAGAGGCGAGTTATATATATGATTCAATTACAAATACCTAATTCTGAAAAACCACATATATAATTTCACAATGGAAAAAGTAGATCATGAGTACAAAACCCAATATGATAACCATAAAAAATCTATAAAATTTTAACACCATAAAACTATGAGATAAGGCTTTAAAACAAAACATGTTTATTAATAAATTTTAAAATATAAAAGATTTTGTAAAACAAACATTGATTTCTATTGAAATAAATTCACAATCTCCATAACAAGAATATATCTACTACATGAATGATTGCAGATAACTATAAATAAATCTTCTATGGATAGAATATATGATAAACATGAGATTTATAATACATGAAACAATACCATCGTATAAAAAACAAATCACAAATGGCCTATTTCCAATGGGAATATATACATAGAGACATGATGGAAAACAAATCATGGAATTATGTGAATCACATAAATATTGAGGCCTTCCACATATTTTTGATATAAAAGAATAGACCTTTTTGGTGTTACACTCACTATGTTTGAATATGTCCATAACATGATCCAACCATTGTTCGTAGTGTACAATATTTTCCGAAAAAATTGAAAACAAATTTTAAAATTTAGAAACATAAATTATAAAGAAGAATAACCACTTTCATGTTGTAAAATACATTATGGATTGAAATCATCTATAGGAACTATTATTGAACACATAGTGTGAATAAATGTCTGTTTAATGAAAAAACCCTTTATAAACATGATTATCCTGAAATAAATCCAAATTGTTTTCAAATAAAAAAATCATAAATGAAAGTAGATGAATTTACACGAACACCAAGTAATTCATGAGTTGGAACATTTTTTTAGAGACACCTACCCTGTTAATGTATTAAAAACTTTTACTATCTATGATGAAAATAATAATTGTATAGAACATTTCATCGTGTTCATAGATCAATAAAGAAAAATCATCAACTCCAAATCCAATGGAATATATCTTGTATTCATTTTGAGATTTGGTTACAATGGAATTGGGGGAAGAAATATCAATTGATTATCTTGTATATATAGGGGAGACAAAACAAAACAATGAACATACAATGAAGGGATAAACCAAGAGTGAAGTTAAATTATACAGGATGAAGTGGTATAATACTATAGAGTACTAGTAAGAGGTTGGATCCAACCAAATAGAGATTATGATATTTTTATAAATAAAATTATTAATGTTAAATAAGAAAATTTAATCATTTTCAAGTATTTGGTTAGTGTACATAGTTATTATTTATGTATTAAAAAACCATGATCAAACCCTGTGTGGACACATTCCATTGGAAAATAGAGTCCCAAAAATACTTGGGAAGAGTCACATGATTTGGAAAAACCAACCTCATGTAATGAGAATCCTCTAGAAAACCACCTAGACACCTAATTTGTTCTCTTTTTGAGCCTCTTGATTTGTCTAATTTTTCACAATATATATAAAATCTCCCAACACTCAAACAAATATAATAAATTTTTATCAATTGGTAAATATTAATCTTGAATCGAAACCATGATCAAGACCTATATTATTTTAAAATCAATTTTCTCATATCTTCTCCCCCAGTAGCCACTAGAATGGTATAATAAATAAATAAAGATAAAACTAATGAATCCATATAACCCAAAGTGTGTAACAATTATGACCATTGTAAGGATTTATATCTTTATAATGTTCTCAGTATTATGAACTCACAATGATAAAATGGATCTACTGTATTAAAAATGATTCCCAGACCCACATCACATAGCTATCTCATCTACATTTCCACCATGCACATACTAATGGAATCATTTTATCAGGTTGTACCTTATCTGGGAAAAACATAATCCGATCTGGTTCCCAGCCGTAGTCGTATAAGAAACAATATCGACGCCTACCCATTAAATCACTAGGGAAGGCTCTAGTTGATACCTTCATAGTTGGGAAACATGAAACGCGTCCTTATTCTACATCAACCAAGAGAGAAGTTTTAACTGATAAGACACGTTTTTAAGATGTTCAATGATCTTGATAGGGATAAAAAACATGGTTCAGAATTACCCTACTTACCCAATTTTTGGTGTCCCAATGGATTTTAAACATTAGTAATGAGTTGATTACTAACATTAAACATTAGAGAGTGGTGAAAACATTCTACATAGGATAACTAGCATTTCAGAGTAGTCACTAAACTCATATGGATTTGGTATACTTTCATGGTCGTCTCTTGAACAAGTCTTGATCTATCCAAGGATTTCTATCCCAAATCCACCCATAACAAGGCATGTATACATGGAAAAACATAAAAATATATAAGGGGATCCATTTTAATGAAATCCTTATAAGTTGTTTTATAGTAAAATTCAACCATGGAAATATTATTTTCCCATGAATGAGAAAAATCATGAACACAAACTCGATGTATATCCTAGAGTATCTGAATAGATAACATATCCTTCACATATATCTCCCAATTATAAATTCCTTTATTTTTAGCTAAAACCACATCACCTATTGAAAACCATTCTAAAACCTTAATTTAATCCACATGTACCTATTAGAAACTATTACTATAGGAACTCTATAAATATCCACCTCCTCTCAAACATACACGATCCTAATATTCTCCGCCACCCTCATATCCTTAATATAAATTAAAATATCTGATTTTGTAATTTGACCAGTGGCCACAAAAATCACATCCTTCACATTGTGAGTCCATCGTAAACCAATGAGTATGTCTATTGAAATAAAATCCCACTTCTAAACTAGAATATAAAATAGATACCGGAAAATAGCAGGTATCCACTACTCTCCCATATTTTTTGAGAAATTAAGGTGATGTGACATAAATTATAAAATAAATCACCTCATATCCAGACAATAATATTATCATCTTAGTTTATGATCCTTCATGGTTGTTCTAGGGTGTAAGGATTAAAATAATTGTGTCCACTATATATCAATTACAGCCTTGTAAATTTAGAAATGACCAACTTTCCACATAAACACAATTCATTAATGCAAGACACTAACAAATCAATCGATGTATACCCATTATTAAGGATTTTCCTAAAATTATAGAAATTATTTATTGAAATCTACTTGAGCCAAACCCGAACATAAAATGCAGTTTCATTCTTCACCAAAGCTAAGGACAACAGGACACTATCGTCTTCCACTACCATGATCATCTCAAAAAAATCATTAGAGACCACTCTTCCATGGATTTTGTTGATGATTTAGTCCTTCATTTGTTGATCAATGCATCAAAAACCACATTTCCATTCCTCAGAGTATAGGAAATAGGAAAAATAAAAACTCTAAATATACTCCAAGTAACTTCTCAGTTTCAAGTTCATATAACTCTTAGTAAAAATATATTTTATGTTATGATGTTATTTTTATATAATATAATCTTCCCCAAATAGGTAGTGGTATCTTGTTTTTAGTTCTTCAATAATATCACAAATATTTAGGTTATTGTTAGGATAGTTATTCTCATGTGTTCATAATTATTGGGATCCATAAGACACTACCAACATTCTCTACATTAATACCCAAAAAATATTTTACCTAAGTCATTAAATAAAACATTATAACAAAAACTCAACTCTGGATGAATCAGAACTATTGTCAACGTCAAACTCTTATTTAGTTCCATGGAATGTCTCTAAAAATTTTCATTCGATTCAATAATAACACCCTTATGGGTCAGACATACCAATTGATATGGAATTATGTTGAAATAATGAACAATTTCCCTGTAAGAACCATCAAAACCCAATAATATCTTAAAACCAAACACAGTTTTGGATTCTCCCATGAAATTACTATCCTAATATTTTTAGGGTACATGGATATACCCCTATAATATATGACTTCTCCCATATATAGTACTTCATGAATAAAAACTTCACATTAAAAATTCAGTAGGTATAAGTGTTGTTGTTATAAGATTTTTAGGATGATATTAAAATGATCCATGAAACCCTCCACTCAATTAGAGTAAACAAAGGAATCATCCCAAAATATAATGATGAATTAGTCAAATAACTAATGAATGATCTGGTTTATCAGTGCCGAAAATTCTATAGGATCTTTGTAATGACAAAATAGAAAAAAAAAATAAACTCTAAATTCTAATACAGTCTCTTAAATGTTGACATCGTTATATCCCCTTATTGGACACATAACTGATGTTACCCCGACTGTATGTAAATTTAAGAAATACAATGAGCCCCTCTTAGTTGATAAAAAATAAATTCAATCAAAGTAATGGTTTTTTTCATAGTAGTAACCTGATTAATATTTTTGCAATACGTACATAGTCTAAGGCTTCTTTCAACCATTATGGAAAAGATATCAATTGATGATTAAGGTAAAATATTGGGATCATTATATCTATTCCCCTCAAAATATATAAGATAAAAATTAATCTCCTTTAACATAGAAAATTACATTCGATATGATGGTATAGATACGTGAATCATACTAGGGAGCTGGTTAAAGTTAAACTCAGCCTATCTCTATAGTGGTTACCTAAAATTATTATTAATGAAATTTGGTTATAAACATAATAATAAATGAAGTGTAATGATAAAAAGAGTATCAAAGATATCATAGAAAATATTTTAAAACTAACATTAGGTTATTCCATCATAAGGTTCTATAGGACATGCTCTCACTGGTCTAGATTCCCACATACCCTGAAAGACATGAGATACTCCCTAAAAATATAGAAACAATACAATGAAATGGTAGTAGTAAAACTAGGAATTAACCTTGGTCATTTAGTATATTATAATAATAATATATTGGATACCATGATTAGGAACAAAGAAATACAACACCTCTTTATGTTTATTTATCACCAATCAATACACGGGACATTTAAAATCATTTCTAAAACATTTTCCCATAGGTGTGGAAAGATCTAACTAAAATTACATAATCATGGAATTTAATCCCATCATGTTAATTAGATAAGTAAATATTAAATAATTAGATGAACATGTATCAAAAAATTAAAGAACCATAGTGGATGAGATATACACTGTACCATTAATAGTACCCAGTCTTACATTATTTTACTCTAGTGCATACTCAGCAATAAAAAAAATATTTGGTCTCAACTCCCCTTTGACATTATTCAATTCCCAACTATCTCACTATATATAACAATGATATTTACCACTCTTTGATATCTCATAACTATCTGATTATATTATGGTAAGAGTGGTTCATTTTTACTACAGTGGAATATTCTCCTATAGTAATGATTATGGTGGCCAAATTTCACATAGAGACAAGCATTCAATGATCCTGTCATAAATGTTTTTTTGCATGACTAAGCCTCTAAATTTTTTGGAAATATACATAATTAAACACTAAATAAATCCTTCAAAATGGTCTTAATGTAAACTAGTTACCCTTAAGCTAACTTTTCTAGATAGAAGAAAATCGCAGACTACCTCCCACATCAATTGAAGCCCCCACCAATGAATTTTTTTCTTGCTATGTCTTCCTCATCCATAGTCTCTTAATAGAATAACTCAATAAATATTAGTAGGAACAAGTAAAACAACATTGATTTAAAATCATCTTTCAAAATAATTATGATCTCCTGAGCCTTACTGTATTCATTGGTAATAAAATTTGGTAATAGGTTAACTAACTCGGGGAAATAGGTCCCATATTCCATAAAATAACAACCCCTTTCTCTAAGGTTATAAATTATTGATACTTTTCTACTCATAATATTTATAGATAGAACTATTATTCCAATATATTATTTAAATAAATCTTGATGAGATCCCCATGTAATATATCTTTCACAAGGGAGTCCAACCATTTCAGTTCTGGAATTTCATGAATGTCTCTGGAAACCCCCATCTTATAGTTCACTAGAGCCTTTATAAAATAGATGTTCCATTTGAAACTCTCAATCCAATACCTAAATTATTGGTATCCATTACCCACAAGGAAAATGGGAAAGTTTTTATTGGTAAATTTTGAGCTATGGACCAATGCTCATCCCCAATATCTAACACCAACCTTATAGGGAGTATGTATAATGTGTATTATCGACTTACACTAAGGATGGATCTAATATAATATTATCCTACAGAACATGTCGTGAAACTTTATCTATAATAATCAAAAGCGTTCTTCAAGGAACCATTTTTAGATGAATACAAAATACTAAAAAAAATTATTAAGTTAAAATTTCTTAATCAAAATTCATACTTTACGAATTTATTTGATAAAATTTTTAATTAATCATGGATTCTATTAAAGAAAGAAAAAAGTTGAAAAGAAACAGGTTCATTTAAATAAATCCAAAATCTAGTTCACATAAACAACCTCACCCACCATGTGTCAAGCTTAGAAAAAATACTAGATAACCGACGGTAACTTGAGTTTAAAAACATAAGTGATATGTCCAGGAACCATCTGGAACATACTAACTAAATTACAATTGTCCTAAATCCTATCAATGATAAACCATGTATCAATCCTAGGTAGTGACATCAATCATCCATATGTGTAATTCCTCTAATAAAAATATATAATAAAACAACCTATGTAAACATGACTAATCTCATGAGATAGCCTACCATGAGGTAGAGATCAATAATAAAACCATACAAGTCTCTTTTATATCTGAAAAGTTATAATCTAATATATTAAAATTTTGAAGAAGGAAAAACATCCATCTGATATACAACATCATGATAGAATAATAAACCAAAAATCAGAATATGAAATGATAAATTTCAAGTCACTATCTTACAATCTGTAACCATAATCATGTGTCACATAAAATTTGGTTAAAATTAATTAAAGGTTATGAAAGAAAAAATTCCATTTCCATTACATTCATCCAAAAAACCTACATTTGCGAACATGTAAAGGAAAATTTATCTTGTGATCAAAAATCACAATAGGATACCACCAATGAATCTATATAAAATACTGACACCTTTTAATTGTTTGTTATATTTTTAAAACAAAATTTTATATAATTAAAGTTTTAAGGAGAAACATTTTTATAATATATCCTTAGAATTTTATATAAAAATTTTATATTATCAAAAAAAATAACATTTCATGTACATGAATGATATCATGTAGTCAGAAACAAAATTATACATAGATGCACTACATGGAAATAATTTGAGATAAAAACATGAAACAATACCATCATGTATAAAACCATGAACAAGTGGGGCTTAGCCTATTAGAATATGTGGTTGGATACAAAAAAGGAACTCTAAGCCCATGATTTCATGAATCCTCTCAATACAAATTCCTGGAAGAGTAAATTTATATCAACAAATTAACCCCTAATGGTCCAACACTCACTAACATAACATATTTCTATAACCCATCACACCTAGTGTTTGTAATGTGAAAAGTTTTACAAAACCATTGTTTATAACCATGATATTAATTTATAAAACATTTCCTAAAAATAATCATGACCACTCCCATTATTGAAAATCCATTCTACAGTCAAAATAACTTTTAAGTAATTTATCCAACAAATAGTGTTAATAAAAATATTTTTAATGAAACCCTAATTTAAAAACATGAACCTCATGAAATAAAACCACTTTTAAATCAAATAAAAAAACATAACAAATTGGAATTCATAACAAAAACAGTTTATTCATGATTTAGAACCATTGTATAGTGACATGAACTTCATCAAGAAAAGAAACTTATGGCCTCCAAAAACCTAGATAGAATTTGAAGATATCGAGTCCTTACAAGATAAGATAAATAAAAAACATCATAAATTCCAAATTTCAAAGTAGTGTGGGGATGTTATATAATGATTAATAGATATTAGAATATGTTTTGATGCAAATACATTCATAGTAAAATAGGAAAATTCTAAATTTCAAATTTTTAGGATTAAGGTGAATGGTTTTTCCATATAGTTTTACAAACCATACAAATACAATGTGTGGCCTCTATCAATTGAAAAATGGAAATCAAAAGATACCTGTGAAGACCCGTATTATTTTTAACAACTATGCTCAAGTCCTTCGACACATCAAAATAACCACCCGAACGCCTACACAGTTCTCTTATTGAGCTCCACAGTTTGACAAACTTCCCAAAAACTGTGAAAATGAAACTAGTTATATAAATTACATTACTAAATAGATATAACGCATATAGTAGAAATAGTGCTCCAAAATTATGTTCCAATACTAGTTACTCAAGAAATAAATTTTCTTAATCTTTTACTAGTGACAAAATCTTTATTTATCTTATTGTTAAACCAAACTAAAACTAAAGCATACATGTGACCTAGATGGATTCGTAAAAACCCAACAAATTAAATAATTTCATTTTTATATTTAAATACCGTGAAATTAAAAGTGTATGTGATATAAAATTCTAAAGGGGATATATAAAAAAACCATAAATAGGAATTGGTACATAAAATAAAACATATCTCAATTGAATGATATTGAAATGATGAACCCTTACTTTATATATGACTTGTTTTCAAGGGATCTTAAATCATGAATTATATATATACTATATTTTTATGAAATAAACATTTTCAAACATATTATTTCATTTATTATCAATTTATATCATTTTAACACATGTTTATTAACAATTATTTATTAAAATCCATATTTCTAGCTGTCAATTGTTCATTTTTCTTTGTATTATGATTTCATAGTAACGGTCCTCTGTATTTGATAACATGTACATCGTTTAAAAAATTTTAATCATTACATATTTTTAATGTTCAATAAATACATAAACATTGATAACAGTATTTAAAAATAGATGATAGAAAATTAATTACATCATTTTATGGTGATATTAGTCTGTATATACACACTAGTGATGTCTCCAATTTTCGATAGATGCAATAAATGTAATGTATAAAGTAATTCACCTTTCTAGAAGATTTTTTATTCATAAATATAATATATATTAACTTAATATATCCTTATTAATTTCAATTTAAATAATAAATGTCAATTTAATCATATCGCATCATAGAGTTGGTGGTCAACACGTATGGACAAGCGATGAAATCATTTTTCGTTGAATGGATATTTGAATGTAGATATGATATTTTAATTTGAAAAGATTAATTATGTCAAAAATACTATACATGAATATTGAATTCATAAAAATAAAAAACAATGAAATATGCTGATGTAAAAATAATACTATATTTTTATAGAGGTTGTATTCCACACATACTTATAATAGATACATTCATTTACCATCTCATGGATGGAATATGGGAAATTGTTTCTCTAAAATAAAACATTCTTCTATGTATATTGATTATATTGTTTTAATATTTTCAAGTTGAATAAAATAGTTTTTTAGAATGTGGAATTTGAAAAAAAAATAAAAAACTCAGTTAATTTTCATACTTCATCATTGAGAGATGTCCATTTTATAACATTGTATTCCATGAAAGAATGTTCTTAGGAAAAGGCCAGGAGATCTAGGATAAATAGAAGAATTCATGGATTTTTTGTGTCTTGTATTATATGGTCTCAAACTCTCTAAAATCATGATGAATGATGATAATATGTTCCCTATTATAAATGTGGGAGGGGACACACATTTAATTTCATAACAAATATAGGGTAATTTTCTTATGAATGTGGAACTAAATAGGCAAAAATTTAAAGGTGTGAAAATATATGATATAAATATATTCAACCAATAATAAATATAAAATTTATATTGAATAATTATTTTTTCTCCTACTTTAATCCCCCAATCCCTAGAAAAACCATTTTAACTGTAACCATGGTGATGTTTTTTCACTATTCATATGAGGAAAAAAGGAATTAGGACTCATTGAAATTAGCAGAAATGATGATTCAAAATATATAGTCTATTTAGTAAAATAATATTTCTATATGAGGAAAATATTATTTTTTAAATATTCTTCCTAAATGGAATGTAAAAAAAATTTATTAAAAATTAATTTTTAAGCATAAAACTGAGTTTAATCATACTCCTATAACAAAAATTACTATTAGATGTGTCACAATACCCTCACATAAAAATAGAACCCCTTATAATTGGAAATTAGAGAAGAGGTATGGTTACCTCATGATTCCCACCTCTAGTAGTCCATGGGATGGTTTCTAGCACTGAGGGTATGTCATTCATATAAATTGATGGAATTACCCTGTAAGAGAAACATATAGAATTGAGAGGTATGAATAATGAATCAATAAAAACTTACTAATTAATATAAAAAGAAACAAGTGCATATATAAAATATAAAAAATGAATAAAACAATTAGAAGGGAAACTGGAAGTGCCAAAAAAGGTAGTGGGGAAACTAGCCCATCCATCATTTCAAAAGATTCAATAAGAAGGAATCACGGCTCTAATCACAAAAACTATGGTTATGTTCATCTTTAACACTTTCCATTATCTTAGTTCCATATTCAACACTTTCATGCATATACACAAACATATTTCCATCTCTGGTCTCAAAAACTTCCATATCCTCATGCCTCCCCACCTATATCTCACTAATCATCATAGGCTCTGCCATCACAAGCTCATATCTCACTGCAAAAAATGGCTCACGTTAATATAACATCCTAGAAGATAATAAAAAAAACATAGTCAGCATCTTTACAATTCCCTAAAATCAATTCATTCAGCCTTCACATGTGAATGGTTTCTCACACCCCCCCAACAAATGGAATATTGCAATTCTAAAAACAGTATCTCCCAGCCCCACTAATTTACCTTAAATATAATAAATTATTCTATATTGAATTAAATGATTCATTATTAAAAATTTATAACTATGGAAATCCTAAGGCATTGACTATAAAATCCTATAAAATTTTTTAAATTATCCCTCTAGTATAAAACCAATTTCATGAAACTCTAAGCTGAAAAATACTCAATTATCATTCCATTTATTTATTGCATAACTAATAATAATTCTATTATAATTTTTATCCCATTCCAGAAACTAATTGGATTATATATTCAATGAAATATTTAATTAGAATCTATTTGATTATAATAAAATTATAATATTCAATATATTTATAAAACATTCCTATTTATGTTATTTTACATAGAAATTATTTCCATGTTTTCATTTATTGTCTTTTTACAATGAAAGAAACATGCAGAACATACATAAACAAACATACTAAAAATAATATCATAGTTAACACACTATCTAGTAAACCAAGTGAAAACCCTTTATAATGGTATAAAACATCTGATATTTAAGAAAAAAATCCATTAATCTAATTTGATATTTTTTATATTAGTTGCACCACTATAAAAAGAATATAAATCATGCTAAAATTAAGATTTTATTTAAATGAAGTACAATCAATGAATACCCTACCTCAAATATATGGAATTCATGAAAATGAATGAAACTCCAATGGGGGTCTTTGATCATCATTCTCATCAGGAAACTATGATATCTCAAGGATTTCATTCCATGAACACATTGACAAATGAAAAATAAATCCCCAATATATTGAGGATGATCCAAAAAAATTCATCGAATGAAGTCTAGCCGGGTAATAAGATTGAATATAGATAAATGGTTAGAAGTAGGCGGTAGATCGTACCTTGTATTAGAATATATCAATCATGGGATATAGCGTATTTATTCATGTTAATTATTAATTTAAATCCTTCAAAAAACATTATAAGGTGACTACAGTTTCAGAATAAGATGTGGGACAAAACTGGGTTCATTGTTCTTTGGGTATTTATATGAAAGGAAGAATATATGGAACCACATTGCTGCCCCATGGTATATGTGACAAAACACACTGGCTAAGGTATAGTAGGTACATACACCCCCCTGTGATGAAAATAACCGAAAGGATCCATGGATAGATCCACTGCATAGATATTTTTTAGAGAGGAAGAAACTATGGCCTAGCCTATAGACTAGATAGTATAAACCTTTAAATTGGAATTGGATCCATGAGAAACTATAGAGAAGCCACTATCTCCCTATTGAAACCTATAAATTTTCCTTTGCAATACCATGGTCCGTGCTAATGTATCCTAGAGGTAGATACCCCATCCAAATGAAAAAAAACACAAATAGCCTGTTTTTTGGATGTATCCTCAGAATACCTATCTGATCCCTCCTACACCACTTATAGATCTAGTATGGTGTAGAAATTGACACTATAGAACAATGCACCCTCCACACATCAACCATTCCATTTTTTGGAAGTGGCACCCCCTTTTCCCCATAACACTCAAAACTTCCTTAAACTCCCTCTGGGTGTATCCAACCCCCAAATAGACAAGGGAAATCACCACAAATATTATTTTATATACATTATATATCAATAAAAATGTAAATATCCACTAGAATCAAAATCCAAACCTAATAAAAAAGGAAGGTATCGGTTTATCCAAACATCCACCTCAAAATATACCTCTCAAGGATCTCTCCATCACATGAGATAAATCATATCACTTAGAAAAATAATGTTCCAAACCATTCAATATCATCAACCATCTCCAAAATACTCTCTGAGAGGATGAACCTCTCAACTATGAGTAAGTCCACAACAAGACAACATGATAAAAGAATTGCATAAATGATAAAAGGTGGAAATCAGAAAAAAAGTGTTCTAAAGAGAGAATAGATAAAAAAATATTGGGTTCCGAACATTTGACTACAACTCTTGTTCCTTGGTACTCTCTTCCCTGATATTGTTTCACAAGAGGATGTGATCAAAGGGAATAACATGCATGTAAAACTCCTTCCCCCTATGGTCATGGATCTTCATAGGCTTCTTCTCAAAAGAGCTCATCATTTTCAATATCTATCACAACCCAATAAATGATGTAACAATATTCCTGGATATAATGAGAGAGATACGACACTAGAATGATGTCATGTATCGAGATTAACTGTTTAAGAAATGTAATCTGATACACTATGGCTCCAACATGTGCCCATACATTGAACAGACCAACTGACCTGGGAGAAATATTTCAGTCATACACAAACCATCCAACCCATGCTGAGGAGTCACCTTTATGAACATGTGATATCCAATATCAATTCTATATGATTCGTAATTTGATATCTATAGGAATTCATACAATCTTGTGCTGATTTCATCTTCTAATAAATCACCCAAACCATCTCTATCGTATTCAATAAATTATCTAGCCAGAGAATATTTGAATCGCCAACCCCAACCCATAATAATTGAAAAATTAATGGCCAATCATAATGAGATTAAAATGTTGACATACCAATGGTCATGTGAATAAAATTATTATAAGAAAAATATAACTATGTTCAGTTCCTTGTCAATAAACCAACATATTCAAGGACACAAAAATGAAAAAATTCTTCATAAGTTATGATAGTCCATTTTTTAAACCATCCTTTGGAATATGAAAAGTAGTTTTAAGGAATAACTGGGAGCCAACAGCATACTAGAAAACTCTCCACACAATAGAGAGAAAATGAGGACCATGATTAGAGATAATCATCCTTGGGACACTCTCACATCTCACAGCCTATTCTAAATACTTCCTTGATTGAACCTCCACTTATACCAAATCCACGATCACTATAAATTTGGTTGACTTCATCAAATAGTACACTATCACCCAAATCGAATCAAAGCCTCCCTAGGCATGAGGTAAAACTATAACGAAGTCCATATAGGTTTCCTCCCACTCCCATTGTAGGAAATATAATTTCTAGGAAATACCACTAGGCACACGGTGCCCATCAGTTACCTTCTACAAGACCAAACATCATGAAACTATCTATAAAATTGCATAGGTCTCATAAATTTCTCTCTAAAATGATAGTACATATTTATCACACTCAGATTTATCACCAAATTTATGGTATATAACTCATGTAGCACATTTTTAATCATCTCCAAATACATGAATACCCCCTAGAACAACCCATGCAATGTTCATCCACATGCCAACAATCCAGGGAATTGAAAAATATAACACGGACTGTACAAAAATCCACCTCAAGATCCCTTGGTTGTGACTCCTCTAACCACTACACTAACAAATACTACAATATACTATAACTAATACAACCTCTTTCATCAAATTCTAACATATCTGGATGCATCATTGAGAGATCTTTCATTACTCTCCATTAATCACTTGATTCATGAATGGCATAATAATATTAATTCATTCTCAGTGTATCATCTATAATATTACTCATTATCAAGGTATATAAAATTGTGACTTTTTAACCCTTCAAAAACCCCATCCACAATCACTTCGGCATGTTTAGGTCATATAGGTAGAGGATATACCTATAACTATTATAATAAGAAAAACCATAAATTTATCATTGATGAGAAAATTCCACCACAGCATCATGTAAAACAAAACTACCTCCAACTCAAATCATGTATGGAATAGTTGTGATCATGGGGACATAATGTCTTCAAAAATTGGTAGCCATGATGTAATCTGAATAAAAAAATGTAGAATCCCATCATGCTCCTACTCAAATGCAGAGTAAATTATGATGTCATCGATTAAAACCACCATGAACGTATCCATGATCACTCTAAACAATTATTTCATCAACCCATTAATATGGATAAGGTCTTCAAAAAACTAATCAACATCACCACAAAATCATTATTCGCATGATGATATTGAAAATTAGTATTACAAAAATCAACACACTTCACCCACATCTAATGATATAATAAACGCAAATTGATCTTTGATAATAAACTAACTCTTTTCATATGATCAAATAAATAATATATCAATTCGGTAGGGTAGAAATTGTTCACTATAACTAGTTTAAAGTGACACTTATCAATGTAATGATTACAAATACCACCATCATTCATCACAAAATATAACTACTACACCCTATGGGGAAATAGTCATGTAAACAAATCCATGTTCCAACAAATCATTAAGATATACTTGAGCACATGAAACTTTGATGGTTTGATAATATATGGTGACATCTAGATAGTAGAAATGCATAACTATATCTATGGTTCCAAAACACAATCTCTGATCATGTGGTTAACACCACAACATCCTCTAGAAAGAACTCATGGTACACTTATACAAACATAGGAAACAACATTTGTTGAAGCTCCGATAAATATAGAATCTTCTTGATCATCAAGGATGAGGAAGAGGTAATAGTCCTCTAGTATATCCTTATCTATTTGTCTCTATGATATAGTACCTTCTCTCTATTATTATCACAAAACACAACCTGTTTCCATATGTAATCCATAATAGAATGAAATGAATTCATTTTTTCTATAATGAAGTTGAAATCACAGGGTTTTATCAAACAACATAGGAAGACACACCAAGAGCTTTGTTTCCCTAGAACCATCCCATGGTCTCTACATAAATCATAAAAATAATATTTACCACAAACTAGTGTAGTAAATAACAACAGAACAAGAGGTATATCCACCTCAAGTCACTAAATAAATGACTATGGAAAGTGATAAGAAGGAGTTCATTTCTCTTGAGTCCAACAAACCAGGGACAATGTTGTAAACAATAAATGGGTACCTCAGACGATGTTTTCCCCACCAAACACTACATATGATAGGGAATTAAGATATTAAATACATTCTACAAAATATGTTTACCACTAATGATTACCACCACTATGAACACACTCTACTCTCTAATGAGGGGAGAATTTTGGTGATATGAACTAAATCACCATGTCTTATCTACTTATCCCAAACAAAAACCCAATGTCGGTGCGACCTCTAATGAAACTACCTCAATGAAGAAACTAGAAGTGGAACAACCCACTCACACTAACTGGTCAGAAAAATCAAGAACACTCTCTATATATGACCATATAATATATAATAATAATATGTCTGTGGTCCATTGTAATATTGTAGAGATCCACCACCCCTGGAGAAATGAAATGATGTGGGATGGGAACTACCCATGCTTCACTAGAATATTTTATTCTTAGGAAACAAGGATCCTCATACCAAAGATATTCTACATGATGAATCATAATGACTATACTCTTTTGAAGATATGATTATATCTAAATTTCTCTCAACAACTTCTTCCCTTATAGGAACCTCATGATATGTCAAAAACTGGAACGAGGTAACCCGACAATAGATCTATAGTGTAAAATTCACCTAAAAAAATATCACCCAACCCTATTCATCTTGTAATATGTATGAATCATTTCAAATAAGAATCATAAAATATATCCCATAATGGGGGACATAATAATTCCCTTATCAAAGGCTAATAAAATATCAGCAACTCGCTGCCTTCATAGTCAATGAAATGAACATTATTAGAAACTGATCCTTGAAATTCTCCCAGGAGTCTGAGAACTCCTCACGATCTCCAAAGAATTTGATGCACCAATACTATGATTATCTATGCATAACATTAATATCCAATGAATCCTATTACTCTATACATGAATTTATAAAAATTAAATCAATATCTATATCATGTAACAAACCATTTATGACTATGTCTAAAATGTATCCCTCATTCTTATGGAAACTCAGGTAATAAAACTCGCAATGTTTCCTCCTCCATGTTTCATCGTCAAATACATATACACAATGGTGACATGTGGGCACAAATTCATGAACATATTTGGTGAAAAAATGATGATGAAACTAACCTAGATCCAACCATGAAAGAAGATCAAATGGTTAAAGATTTCAAAATTTTGAATATATAGTACATAACGATAATTAATTTATTAATTTGTTAAATATTTTATTGTTTTAACTTATCCCAGGGTATACCCATTAAAAACATGCATGATAATAATGATGCAAAATCTTTACTATGTTTTTATTATGAAACTATTATATCTTCATTTCGTTGTCTCAATAAACATAATGATTCATGCATCAAATCACAATGGGCCCATATACCTATGTCTCAAGTATTATCCCATGATTACATAACTTACTAAATTTAACTAACATTGTTTCCATCCAAAACATGCGGTCCCCACATGTTCCTAACTCAAATATCCCTCTAATAACTCAACATGAACCATTAATACCACTCTTTCAGGACCCCCTCCCTGAAAGAGTACACCTCATCCCGAAGAAATTAGAGAAGGGGGATGGTGACTTCCTGAGTCAAGCATCCAATAGGACATGTGTTAGCAAATAACAATGATGGTGTATCCTGAATATAAATGGAAGGAATTTCCCCTAAGAAAATCGTCTATAAAAGAGATATTAGATATGCACACAAATCAAAACCATCTTAAAATGATAAATTAAAACCCATGTGCATACATAAAATTTTATATAATACTAAAACAACATGAAATGTAACTTCAACTACTAAAATGGGAAATATGGAAGCAACAACAGAGCCCAAAATTCTCCAACAAAACCACCAGATCATAATATCCATATTGATCTCCAACCATATCATGTTAACATGAAAAATATTTTATATATATGCATGGGGTGAGAATTATAGTATACTTAGTATGATCCTCCGAAGAGCATCTCATACAAAAGATAAAAAATATTATTTTATCTGAATGAACATAAATTTAATCTAAATAATCACCTAAATAGGTACGATAAGTTCCCTTCATCACTATTGATAACTATCAAAAAGTATCTACTATAAGAGGTCATGTAATGTAATAAAAAATCAACAAGGTTACATTGCCACTGATTCCCTATAAGTTATTCACTTTTCATCAACGATGTATGTCCATATCCATATCTCTAAAAAATAACCCATTCCAACGTCACCTAGGATATGTGACACAACATGCACCTCATGGATCACATCATAACATTATCCCGCCCGCATTTCATAATAGTAACAAACTTGTTTAAGGTATCCACTAAACCCCGTTTTTCATGTATCGTACATTTGGTATTGTACATCAATCCATAAAAACCAATACTTATAGTAAGTTACCTCAAACCATCACATCCTATACACATTATACCTTTAATATTTTTTTGATAGTGTATCTGGAGATACATGTTTATGAATTAACCACAATCCATTACATCCCTGTACACACATATATGTGGAAACCATCCTCTATTCAAACAAATATATAATATTATGAATTGAATATAGTGGGTCTATAGTGGGTAGTCAGCCATACATCCTCCGATAACAATATTGGGGAAAACACCCACTCTATGTCCATTTAGGTCTACTAACCCTAACTATTATAGGTGTTGTAGAATATTTAATCATAAAACATACATGATACAATATTTCTCACATCCATACTGTGGAAATAATATATTCCTTATCACAACTATAGCTATCACCCCTCAGACACTCGACTACTACTGCTAGGGACTAGATATCCATTATCTAGACAAGAGTTTAAATAGTTACCTTAAATTAAATCCTTATATTTTATATTTAAAAAGTGTCTTATAAATTAAATAATTGTTAATGATTAAATTTTATTAATAATCATAATAATGCCCATCCCCTCTAGGGATATTCCATCCAATTCATTAGTTTCTAAAGAATAATAAAAACATTGGAATTCCAGTAAGATCTAACCCCAATATTTAAACATTAATTATATATTGTCATTTCCATTACATGTTTTTAGGTACTCTAGGAAAACATCGTAACATACTATCAAGGGTATCTAACTAAACACATCCATCTACCTCAAGAAAAGGGAAAAGTAATGCAGGTAATCATGGAACCTAGCTATCTACACATTAAAAGCACTCAACAAGCAAGTATCTTGGTTCTATGAATCAAAAAACAGTTATGGTCAGCATAATCTCATTCTATCACCCCCATTTCAATCTGAAAACCACCATGAATATCCCAATACATATTTTAGTCAAAGATGTTAACTAGTTAAAAAAAATTCTGATAGGTCCACCCTTGTCTCATAATCCATATAGACACATATCACACCACATAAAAATGATAATCCAGAGTATGTCATAAAAGGAAGAATAGAAAAATAATTATTAGGGAAACATGGCCCTAAAATCAAGGAATCCACCCTTCAAATCCAAATGATCTCTCACAACCCCAATAAAAATGAATCAATACCTAATCAACAAATTTTTACTCTCATCCCCAAGGATTTATCTTAAATAAATTCTATTTTTTCCATAAGTCATTAGTCAATTCATTTTTTATAGTTTAAAACTATGTGAAACCTAATGCATCAGCTATAAAAAGCTATCAAATTGTTTAAACATCATCCCTAGTATAAAACTAGTTCCTTCGATCTATGAGAAGAATAATCCTAAAAGGACAATTTTTTATTCTTTTTATCATTTATAATCATTCATGCTTCATGTAATTTATTCCATTCCATCAATACATGGGGTGATATATTAAATTTAACATACAGTTTTCTGGAGTTTGTTCCCTAAAAAATATATTATAGTACTTGGTTACATGTTTTCATTATTAGTAAAGTATTATTTTCACATTAAATTATTCCTCTGTGTAAAATTTTTATGTGATAATATCCTACGGGAAAATTGACATTGAACGATCATAGTATATCCCTATTATAATGAGATCGTAGAAGTCTCATTACATTATTCAGGAATCATATTCTATGGATAGATGACATTGTCTGATGGGAATAGATAATACTTGATATTAGGGGTATGAGGCTAATATGATATTAAGACACCATCTATTGGGTTTCACTGATAGTAGTCACTTAGATATGAGGATATAAGAATGGTATCATAAAAAATAAATCCAAATTTCCATGTTTTGTTGGATGTCCCTATATGTGAATGTGTTTACTGATCCTTATACTATATGATTATCATTAATGGATATCATGACTTGTGTGTTTTAATTTATTAATGAAAACTAAAAATACAAATATTCATTGATATATATGATATATATGGTGTATCAAGAATGATAGAGGATTAATGGATAGTGTGAAAAATAGTTTTCAAATTTTTTCTTGAAAATTGGTAATATCATAGGCCCTTTTATGAGATTAAACTGCCTAAATAAATCTTTATTCGTGGAATTCCATGGGATTATTAATTTTCAAAAATACATAGAAAGAGAAATCATGTATATAGGTTTTTGTAACTGGAATGTAACCTTCCTGACTTGAGATATTTTTATAAAAGGATTATACTACATAGTAATCATTTATACGTGGTTTCACTTTGTTATGACATTAACATCATTCTATATCGGTTCCATTGAGTGTTTCAAGATTATAACCTTGTAATTGAGGTGGTTATGTCATATACCACTGAGAAATTGTCCTAGATGGTCACACACTAAGTGTCTTTGTAATATCAGTTAAATTTAATCACTTAATTTAGTAAGTAAGAATAAGTAATATTTATTAATGTTTGGTTGATCTCCATAATTTAATAAAAAGTTATTCAAAAAAAATTAGTTTAATATAAAATAATGAATATTAGTACTCATTTTTTGTGAATGTAATAGTTAATTTACATATTATATAAATAATGTAGATACATTATTAAATTAAAAAGTATTTATTCATGAATCTATAAACAAAGTTGTGGGGAAGCAAGATGAGTTTAATGGTTAAATTAGAAACAAATGATTTTTATTTATATTCATAATGTGTTGCACATTTAATGAAATTAATAATATTATTGTTGTTGTTAATAGGAATGATGTCAGTAATAATTTTTAGAAATTGTTATGGGATTGTGTTCTGTTTTTTAAACCTAAACCTAATATAATAAAAATCAAATTATTTTTAATTGTGTCTAAATATACCACATTCTTAATGTGACATTTTTTTGTGCACAACAAATAATAGATCTGTCTAAGGATATGTCAAGAGGGATACCTGTAGAAAAAAATATTGAGTTTAATCTAGATATATATATATATTTATACTTATATAAATATATCCCTCTTTGTATCACCCTAATTTTTAAATGAAATAGTTCTATTTAAAAAATTTAATTTCTTCAGAAGCATGTATTGTGCTAGACACTGTATAAATGAACCATGACATATTATTAAAATATTATTATTTTACAATTACACTTATTACATTTCATTTTAATTGGAGGATATGAATAATTATAACCATATTATGAAATATATTAAATCATTATAAAAAATATAATATTTAATCGAGTAATGTTATTCTCATTTTTTTAAATGATTTTATTTCTTTCTACGAGAAAATAAATATATTTAATTTTGGAACTTTTAGAAAAAATATTTTACAAAATAAACCTCATTTTTTAAATTCATGATGTTAAATTTATTTTGAATGAATATTTTGGAATTTTCTAAATAGTTTAATATATTAATTAATAGGGAAACAATTTTGACTGAAAATTAAAAATGAATATTATTTGAAGACATTTATAAAGTAAAATTATCATTTTTACTAGTTTTAAATAGTAATTTGTTACTTTTTGTTATAAAAAATTTAATTTTTTTCTTTTTTCATAATCTTATACATTAATTAATTATATGAACATTTTATACTTAAAATGTGAAATTTTGAAAACATTTTTCTTCATTTTTTTGGTTCAATTTAAATTAAATTCTTACACTTTTTTATAATTATGATAAATAGATTAAAATTTTTGAATCATGATGCCCAAATTTAGTAAGTGTAAATCTTTTATTTTTGGTCAATATGAATAGTGACAATGGTAAAATTTATCATCTCATTAAAGGGTAAACTAGATTAATCAAGATTAGAAATAAGTTATATGGCAATATGTTTTCTCCAAAATATTATTATATTAACTAAATATGACCCTTAAAACATAAGGTTCTAGGTTGTCTTTTTAATAGAAACTAATCAATGAAAATAACTTAGACTTTATTAAAATCAGAGAGAGGAACAAAATGTCACACTCTTATTTTTAATAAGTATAATATTTATAATATTGTGGTAAATAATATATATAATCGAAAATAAATAATTTTTCGAAATATATATGATTTATATTTATAATGGTATTTTATTTAATAAATATTAATTAAATATTTTCAGTAAATTCTTTTACAATTATTGTTCAATAATTATTCAATTAATAGAAAAATCAAATAAATGATAATGAAACTGACATGGGAAATATAATTTGACAGGTTTAAGGTGATACATGATTTTTTTAGATGTTTATGGCATGTTTAGGAAATGATAAAATATTATCTTTTAATTTTACTTGTTTTATTGAGTTTTTTATATGTCAAATTAGTGAATAGTTACAATATTGATCATAATGATGTTTTTAATATATATAAAAATATAAAAACAATAAAAAACATAAAAAATTAAATTTAATTATTATCTCATACTAAATTTCATAAACATGATATTTATGGTGAAATTAAACCCATATAATTAAACATTACAACATTTTAATATTGTAATTTTTTGATTCCGTAGATAAATTTAATATTGGTCAAATAAGGCTTAATAAAAAAGAAAAGGTTTTAAATAAATCCAAAATGTTTATAATTTAATTAATCAATAAAATTAATACATTATTTTATCTTTTCACATAATACGAGGCCATTTGCTAGTATTTTAATAAGAAATAATTTTATTGTAATATAATCTTTTGAGAAATTTCATACACACCCTTTTACCACCCCTCAAAACACATTTTCCTCACACTCTCCCAGTCTTCAATATTTAAATTTTATTTCCAACTCTCTCTTACCCACTATCCTGATGACTTAGTGCTTATGGGATCACCAAAAGACCAATTACATATTCATAAAGGGATCCTTCATGAATGTGATATATAAGAGGTTGCATTATTTAACCACATATCGTAAATTATTTTCTTCTTCTACCTTCTCCACAACCCATTCATCCATAAATGAATAGTAACTCCTGAATAATTTATATAATATAATTTTATATTTATAAAGATATATTTTATGTCAACACCTTTTCCCACATCTCCACTTATTAAAATAAAGGAAACTATTGTCCAAATTTTGGTGATTAACCACCTCTGTGGGCAATTAATTTTTGTTTTTAATTACCTACTTAAACGATGGTTATAAATATACTATTATGGTAATATATAATTGTAATTACTATATTATAACTTATTAAAAATGTTATAACTAATATATATACATAATATTAAGTAAAACAAAACTACTTCCTGATGGATAAACCCCCCCCCCAAAATGAACTAAATATTTATTATTAATGTTTTATCTAAGGAATCATCCCCATGTCAAAAAATAAAATGATAAATGGGAAAATTTAAACATAAAAAGGTTTATGAATACTATTTCATATAACTAATGTAATAATATCCCCATTCCATAAGAAGTTATATCGTTATACAAATGGAAAATGAATAAGAAACCATGAAACATACTTTTTGAGAACTGTGAAATTGAACATTATTACTCATAAAAGTGGCCATAAATGAACATAGTATAATTATAACAAGTAAAATAAATGTTTTATATGTTATTAATTATCAAATTAATGAATATAAGTTTATTTTTCAAGACATTGAGTTCATATTACGAACACATTCACATAGAAGGATAGGGATTTATCCAAAAATCCCTATTTCATCTTTCTTATTCTTTATGTCTCTTCATCTCAATTTATCTCTTTATTATTATGATATAATTATCCTAATTCTATTTATATGTACAAATATTATGTATGTATTTCAATTCAACTTTTCTATGGGGAATGACATGTCATAAAAGGTTCCCTCTGAAATTCATCTTTATAAGCAAACCTGATTAAAGGGAAGTTCTATTTTCCATACCAATTATAAAGTGCACTATATAAACTATTTTAAGCCACCAATATTTATCTAAATATATAAATTTATCATGGGAATGTATTTTGTTTCATTTTAGGTTTTTTGTGATAATTATTCTATTACCCTCTTTAAATAATAATTATTATCTTCCCTAAAATCGTGATAAAGTGTCACATTTCAAAAGTCACCTAACTATTATTTTTTATGTTTTAACGTTAATTGGACATAATTATTAAAGTAACATTATTATATTTCCTTTATTATAGTAAAATGATTATTTTATATCTTCACTCATTGATACCATTATTATACTCTCTATGGTTATGCCTCGTGACATGATTTCAATGCTTGTTTCATTCCATTGGTAACCCTTATATTTATTCCCTAGGTCTAATTCATTATATGGAAGAAATATTTATAAATAATTTATTTTGGGTACACCTATATACAACTAAAATTGATTTTAAATGTCTTATTCTCATGATATGTTATGCAAGGTATTATAGAGTATACATAATCAATTATGGGACTTAATCCACTATTTGATAAAGTCCTGTAAGTTATACTTGACTCATGTTTGTACCATTGTACATTTTATATCCACTTTACTATTTTTCATTATTATATTATTCCATGTTCTATATTTTATACTTCCATATTTTTTTATCAGCACTTCCGTTTATTCTGTTATATTATTTCATCTAACTCATGTGATATGCTTCATTCCCATGTTTATTACCATACAACGATTTTTAGATCATCCAATTTTAATTTATTTCTACATGTTATACTATGAATTATTTAGATATCAATTGGATTTAGGAGCTCATTATAAGGACTAATTATGTTTTATTTTAGTTTAATGTTTATTAATTATGTACGTAGTATTCCAATGAAGATGGAGTTTCATTTCATTGGTTTTAATTTTCTGGATAATTAAGCATAAAATCATGTTATAATATGTGTAAAAGGATTGGGACTATATAATATTTCTCATATATGTCATATATCTCATATTTGACAGAGAACCATGTTATCTCTATCCAATAGAATAAAATTATAGTTTTCAACCATGAACAATGAATGAATCCCATATTGGCCATTCTAGCACCCAATGATTCGATTGCTTTGATCGAAGATTTTGGTCCATGTGAGGATCAATATTTGAGGGATTATGCACATGAGTCCCACAATGAGATTAAATAGTGTTGAAATATATTACATCGTATAATCAACAATGAGATAATTATTAGTTTTTTTAATCCAATAAATTCTTATAAATTATCTATTAATTACTTGTGATTATAGTCTCCCGTCTGTTCTAGCATATTAATGTAGTCTATTAATATTATAGTTTTGATTGAAATTATCTGTTGATATTGTAAAGAAAAATTATATGTTATTTAAGACCAAAATTCGAGCTTGTTATACATTCTAATGATGTATCCATAACACCTAAAACATAAATGTAGAATTATAAATGTTTCATATTTCAATTATAATTATTTATTATTTATTGATTGAATTCATGTGTTTGGATTTTCATTTAAATAAAAAGATTCCATTTAGTTTTTTTACATCATCATCACTCTATTTCTTCATTCAATATAAAATAATATTTAATCATTTAATGATTAAAATGAATATTTATCTAAGAATCACTTATGGTTTCACAAGAATTTTGAGAATCATATACATGATATAGGGACTAGAATGTTGTATTCATGGTGAGAATACCAGAACATGCCATGTAAAATACTATAAAGCATTCTTTCTACTTTCGAAAGTGATATCAATTTTTCTTAAAATAATAATTAAATATATATGTAAACCTATTATTTATGTGTTATTTGTTTCATTAATTCAATAATTAACACTAATTAAATAGATTAATCATAAAACCGTAAATTAATTTTCATATTAAATTTCTAACTACTAACAAGGCTTCCTCGAAATAAATTTGTATAATTCTTTATTTTTAAATAAGTGTATTATTTTAATTATAGATGATGGTAGGTAAATTATTATTGGACTTGATTATGCTAAATTTAATTAAATGGACTATTTCAGGGTGGATTCTCATTCATTACAAAATTGAAAATGAATTCTAGTTTCTTGATGTGTGGATGATTATAATGTTAATTAATCCCTTGTGTGTGATTGGTTTCTTTTTTTATAGTTAAATTATTATTGATGCCATGTGTTCCATACCCTTATCATTATGTAATGACCGACATGACAATGATTTGGTTTTTGTCAACCCCCTTGGTCCAAGCCATTATATCCCCTCTCCTGTGTGTGAGTAAATGAACATGTATATATGATTCTCCAATATGATTAGAGGTGGTTCTAGTAAAGTAGAAATGTATAACCCAATCAATTTGATACAACGGAACAAATAAAATAATTTCTCAACATGAACCAAATTTGGTTTACTATATGTTTCCCATAGAGTCGACCTATGGTTTACCTTATACTAGATAAACTAACCACTAGAAAAATATCTTGATCATTCCACTTATATTTTATTTTTATTAGATTAATTTATTATTATTTATATTTTTGAATACAATTCTATAACCTACTAAATGACTAATTATGTTGTAATATAAACTATAAAATAATCATGATATGCATAACTTTTTTATCAAACATGGTTAATAACTTATGAAAAATAAAAAATTATATTAAAAATCATGGTAAAAGGATAAAAATTGGATTTATACATGAGGATAAAAATCCTACAATTAAAATATTGTGTTATTTTATCCTTACACTACATATTTTAGGATCATCATCATTTTTCACCATAATAGACCAAATAATTTTTTGGTGCTTTCAATTATCATAGAAATTTTATCATAATGTTTTGTATTTATGTAAATTAGATTATAATAATTTTTTAATTCCTACTCTTGAATTTTTGTAACTAAGTGTCAAAGGTTGATGAAATATGAAAATAATATTTCAAGATTTTAGCATTCACTCATTCAATAAAAGAGTAACAAGTAAATGTATTTGAAAATTAATGAATACAAAAAATTATTCAAATATATTTTTATGAACAAGCTAGGGTTTTGAGAAGGAAATATGAATCACATCAACTAGAATATATATTTGAAAGGATATTTAGAAAATTATGGTGATGGATTCAATATTTTGATATATAATATAGGATTAATAAAGAAGTTAATAAAATTTAAATTTATTAATCAAAATTTTAAATAAAATCGTGTACCAATTATATGTAATTAGGTACTATAAAATGGGAAAAAAATCAAAATCAACAAATCCCCTACAATCTATATTTGGGAAAGATAACCTTCTTAGTAGCTCAAATTTTCTATAATCATATAAGTTCGTTTGTGTTATAGAAGTTAATGAAAAGAAATTGTACATTCTGAAAACCCAAATCATGAGTATCTTCCCATATAGGGTAGTGGTGAAAATTTATCTCCCTATATGAATCATGTAGATTATTTAATGGATTACTAATGTTTAATTTTACTCACCACTTAAAAAAGATTTTTTAATGCCAAATCAAGAGTTGGTTGTGTCTAACATTATTTTTGACAATTGGGATCTATATCAAGAGAAGGCGATATTAGATATCTTTTGAGATCTACAATTCACTACTCACATGCATGTTTGGATATTTGATACCATCTATGGAACAACTGATTAGGATGATTATTTACATTGTGTTCATAGACATATTGGGTTTTATGATCCGTTATTGAGTTATGCACATATCTCATTTTGTCCTCACTACCCAAATACATCCCTAATTTTATATTGAAATATAATACGATAATGTATTTGGATATATTACTCCTATCAACCATTTTGATAATGAAATAGGGTATGAAAAAACTAATTTCCTTATCGTAAATATGAATAATAATAATAATAAAATGGGGCCAAAGGAGCATCATATATTTATGTTGTCTAAGAAACATACCTCTATGAATAAGAATATATAGAGTAATGTAAACAAATATGATTTGTAATTTTTTTCATGAGGTAATAATGGACAAAAAATAGAAATATGACCTTGCCAAAGAAGTAAGGGGATGAATCATATTTAGTTGTTGTTGCGGGTAACAGTATTATAACTACAATTGGGGTTTTAAATAATGTATGTAGTGGTCATATTTGAATCCAAATATAAGAACCACATATAATATAAAACATTAAAATAGGATTTGTGGATCAACATTCTACCATTTTATTGAGGGTGATTACTCTATCCATTGAGGACTACAATATCACATTTCTACGATGATTAATTTTTGTTTCAAATAAATGTAAATTTTCTAATTATTACCAAGAACATTACATATGCATAATGATTATATTTTGAGGGAATTATTTCCATTTTATAAAATAAAGTTTGCTAATTTTATAATGATATCATATGTTATTCTATGACATAGCTAAATAATGGTCATTATGTATGAAAATTTTAAAATAAATCATTTAAAATTGATAACTAATTTAATATACATAAATTATATGATTCCCATTTGTGTTATCACCATATTGGACATGTAAATGAGAAGAATTTGAGAAATTATTAATACATTCATTATTTATAATATTTTGAGATAAACAACACTAATAAATCCATCCTTTTTAACAAGAAAAATTACCAAACTACCAATGGATGTTCAAGGGGAAAGGCCCACATTATTTTCAATAATTATTCCACACCATTGTGGGTGGACCTTTTCATGTATAATATAAAAGTTAATACTCAAAAATTATTACATTTATTAACTAATTGAGTGGGAATTTCTATATATACTTAATTTGGTATAATTATTAATCCTTTAAGATGTTTAATTAGTTTAAGAATATTATTGATGATATGATTCATATGAAGATAAAGAAACATCGATTATATTAAGGTGATGAATATCTTAACCAATAATTTATTGAAATTAAATGATATTATGTTATTTTCTCTAAACTAAATCCACTTTGTACTCTATATTGAATGTTGTTAGTGAATGATAAACCATATATTGTATTTAATGTTATGTTTAATTATGGGTAATTGATGTATTAAATAGTCCTTTTGGGGATATTAATTATAGAAATCATTATACCTACTAAGATGACTACCAACCAAAGATGAAAATAGTAATCCCTTTGATTTATGGTGTAAAATAAACTTATTTTATCACATGTTAAAGAAATAGATATTGAGTAATTTTTTAATGAATGATAAATCAAAAAACATGACCAATAAGGTATGAAATGTATCTTTATAGGTTATCCCAAGAAAACAAAGTGATATTACCTACAGAATCCTTCAAAAAGAATTTGATTATTGCAAGACTGGTTGTATATCATGAGAAGGAGTACATACTTAAGGAGAGTAGATGGAAAAATACTAACATAGATGATGTTGATTCTAAAGATACAAAAAGATTAGTATAAGAACCAATTTCAACCTTCCATGATGATGAATTATGTTCCTAAAACACAAGTGATGTGTATGTGTGCTTCAATGGTAAGAGAACTCTATTGATATGGTTTTACAGTAGAAATGATGGTAAATAATTATTTTTTAACAATGAAGACCCACATTTATACATAGATGTGGTAGATATATTAGAATCTATAAGTTTGTAAGAAGGCATAAATTATGAGACGTATTTCATACAAAAAAACATGTTTGGATTTTTGTACATCCACTAGTTTATGTTAAACGAGATGGGTGTACATTGGTATTCCTAAAAATGATAGTAACAAAAGGTAATGTATATACCTATAAATAATTTATAATGGATAAAGGGTATATAAATTTTAATGGAATTTATTATAAGGATTCTTTTTCCCTAATTTCCATTATTAAATCCATCGGGATTTTGATTTCTATAGAAAAACATGACAATGATATTTGATAAATGGATTTCGTAATAGCATTAATTAATGGGGAAATTCAATAGGATTTGTATATGACATAGATTGCAGGGTTTGTGACTCATGTAAATCCCAAATAAGAAAGATATTTGTAGAGTCCCATTTATGGATTAAAGAAATATTCCAGGTCAGGGATCATTTGATTAAATAAATCCATAACAAAATTTTATTTCATTAAGAACCAATGTGATCCATGTGTTTATAATAGGTTTAGAGCAAGTATAGTTGTATTCATATATGTATATGTTTATGAAATATTACTAATTGTAAATGATTTATTGGTATTTCAAGAGGTTAAGGTGTGGTTGAGAGAGTTCTTTTCTATGGTGGTATTTGTAAAGTAGCCTACACTATAGGAACAATATCACGCTTTATAGATCCATGAGGATTATATAGAAAAGTCAATGTATATATACTGAACATATACTAAAAAGGTTATGTATTGGAAAATCCTTTAGGGGATTGGATAGAGTGTCTTATTATATGCTTCATTCCATGAAAAATAATCCTTATACATAAGAGGAAAGATAAATAATTAGTAAGATCACATATGCATCTTAGATAAGATCAATTGTGTATTCTATGTTATCAATAAGTCTTGATGTTACATATACAATGATTTTGGTAGGAATATACCATGTATATCTAGGTGAATAAAATTGGACCACTCTTAAGGATATCCTTCTGTATCTAAGACATTATATGGATATGTTCATAGTGTCTTAAGGAGTTACTAAACTAATAATAAGGGGTTATAAATATTATATTTTTTAGACATATCCTAATGATATAATTTTTTTGTCTGTATACATATTTGTCCTAAGATAAATTTTAGTGTGTAGGAAGAGTTTATAGCAACCAATTGAAACTAATTCTATAGCGAATTCCAATTATTTTACAGTTTCTTATACATCAAATGTAGAACTAAGGATTCATAACAGGCTCCAAGATATTGATTTTGATACTATCTATGAAGACCCAATCACATATTACTATGATAAAACTATAGTGCGGGCTCTCTACAATGAGGTGAGGAAACACCAAAGGAAAAAAACATACTTCAGAAGTTTCATCCCATGAAGAATTTTTATCAATGATGTGAAGTTACCATGGGATGAGTATAAATTGATGAATATGTAATATAAACATTCACCAAGGAATTATTCCATCAATGCAATTAATATCATGATTGGGATAGTGGAATGAATGTTATTGTTTGTTAGATCAGGTGGAAGTTGGATTTATTTTGGAGTTGGTTCCTTGGAACCAACTTCTTTAGAACATTATTACTTGTTTTTCATTATGAAGGAAATTTTATTACTACAATATAGTGTTTATATGCATAAAAATTATATGTGATAATTTCCTATGAATATATATTACATTGAAATTTCCCATTATATCCCCATTATGATGAGAAACTTGTGCTACCATTACATTATCTGTGAATCTTGTTTTATGGGAAGATAATATTGGGTAATAGATGATAGAAAATATTGGATACTAAGGGTAGGATACTCATAATATTTTGAGATACCATCGCGTGGTGTTATAACTTGGTAGTCTCCAAGATATGATGTCATAAAAATAGACCAATCAATATGAAATCAACTTTTCCTTGTGTCAGTGGATGTTCCTATCTATGGAACTGTACATTGATCCATAGTCATTAAGATTATCATTAATGGATTTAATGACTTTTCCACTATATTTTATTGAAAATAAACCATGATGATATATGTTCATGGTGAATTAGGATATGGTGGGAGCATCATAAATGATATAAGATTAAGGGACAGTGTGATAAAGGATTTATCCAATTTTTTCTTCGATAAATTATAATATATGGCACCCATTGATGGGATTATAACCGCCAGAATAAATCTATTGTCATGGTGTTCGATTATCAAATTCATTTCAAAAAAACTAAAGAGAGAGTCATAGAGAATATATGTTGATTTAATCGACATTCAACCTTCTTGATTTGATATATTTTTATTAAATTATTATACTAAACTATAAAATTTCATACGTGGTTTGATTTTGTTGCAAAATTAACTTTATAAAATATAGATTCCATTAAATACTACTAGACCATGACCATATACATTTTGTTATTATGCCTAAATTCAATGGGAAAGAGTCATATAGGGTTACACACTCTGTGTATCTACACACTCCGTAAAATTCATGAAGCAAATTTAATAAGTTTTAAAAAATTATTTTTATTTAGGTTTGGTTGATTGAAATAATTTAATCATAAGTTGTTTCAAAGAATAATATGGGTAAAATGTTAAAAAATAGGTATTAGTTTCCATTTTTATATAATATTATATAAATTATTTTTACCATATTAATAATGTGTGGAATTTATTTAATTAAATATTCATTATTCAATGATAAATAAATGTTGATGACGGAAATCACAATTAGAAGTAATCCTAATTTTTCTATATTCATAATGTGTTTCCCATGTGAATACAAAAATATAAATATTATTATTATTAATGTACATGTAGTTAATTAATAATATTATAAATGGTTATTTATTTTTGTGAATGTTTCTATCCTTAAACCTTACATAATAAATATCTAATTACATCTTAATATATCACAGTCCAAAAGTGATTTTTTTCGATATAAACGATGGATAAGAGAGAAATATACAAATATATAGAGAGAGATATAAGTAGAAATATATATAGATTTATATATATGGGGATATATCTTGAATGATATCAAGAGATATATCTTTATAGAAATTTCTAGAGATATATTTAGATAGAAATATCTAATGATATATCTAGATATATATATATATATATGTATAGTTATATTAATAAATCTCTCTTCTAACTCTCTTGTTTCCTTGAATGATCTCCCATAGTTATCCCTCTTTGTAAATATAATTTATGTTGTCAACCAAAAACAACATAAGTTATTAGGACATACCTTACCAGTACATAGCAATTCGATGACATTCATCAAAGATTATGGTGCATGTGTGTATCACTGCTAAAGAGATACTATACATGAATCATAGAACAAAATAATGGTGTGATAAAATCTATTCCATAATATCATCAATAAATATATAATTACATGTTGAGGTAAATATATATCAATTTATAAATTATTTATGAATTACATATGAATATCATATCCATATGGTTTCGGCATATTAATGTGGTGTATTAATAAATTATTAAAATTGAACATGATCTTGCAGTTGTGTAATGAACGGACTATACATTATTTTATACTAATGGATAATTTGGTCTTACCTTCAAATAATTATTCCTCTAAACCCATAACATACACAATTTGCATCAATTGAATTAGCATAAAATTACATGATACACAAGATTTATAGAAATGGTATCATTAATTTTACAATGCAACCGATTAATTTTACCTTTACATTATTATCAATTTTCAAATTTTAAAAAAATGAAAAATAAAGTATAAAAACATGATAAAAAGTATATAATGGATATCACACTATATTGAAATCGATTGGAAAACTATTATTATTGTTTAAAAAATGTGATCTTTAACTATAAAAAAATTCACAAATCAAGTTTAATCTTTATTATTTCAATACCATCTTCATCAAAAGAGTCTATATCCTAATAACATTATAATTTAATATAAATAATTTATTATATAATAAATTCCCTAACTCAATATTTTGTTGTTCATGAAATTGAAAAGAATGCCAAAACATATATTTGATAACTAAAACCACAAGGAAATTACGATATCCCAATAATTCAAGAAATTAAATTAAAAATAGTGAAAAAAATGTAATTATATTTAGGGATATGAGACAAAATATCCTGGAAAGAGTAATGGGAGGAAATGAAACTTGACTGGGAATATTTACTAGAAAAATGAGTTAGGTCTTACCTTGGATAAAAATATCTTGATCAAGGGAAAAAAGTTTTAATATATATATATATGGGATTAAAATAAATTCAATAAAACTCTAGGGTTCCTAGGTTTTGAGAGGATTAAGTGGGAAAAAATCAATCTTTGGGATTCTTAGGTATTTTATTGAAGAAAAATATTTATGGGACCATAGCACTGCCCCATGGACCACCCCAAATAATACCTCGTCTATGGTGCAGTTCGAGGATACCATATTACAGAATCCCAATAACCTCATTCAAAAAAGAATTTAGGATCTATGATTATGATCCTATATTATAAAGTGAGGGACTAAGATGTATCCTATAATCTACACTGAAACAACCTATTAATTTGAAGTGGCTCCTTAGGGTGTGACAACGCAGCCACTAGCTCCACATATATTTAAATATTCCTTTATTGATAATGGAAATGACTCATTATTAACTACATTTTTTATTGTTAAAATTTTAAAACTATTAGTGGATATATTATGGATTACCTATCTATTAATTGTAATATATTACAAACCCTTAATTTTTTCTTTTTTATTTTAAATGTATTGTCTCCTCTAGAAAAACGAAAATCTGTAAAATTTTTGATTGGGATTTTTAGAGATAACTAATTTTCTAATATTATATTTCTAAAAAAAATTTCAAATTATATGTTTTTTATATTAGTTTTATATATATTAATGATGTATAAAATATCTTTTAAAACCATATAATTCCCTTATTAATGCTCAATTTTTATTTTCCTTCCTAGTGATGTATTTGTGATTTTTATACTCCCTAAAAGAATGAATAAAGTAATGAGTAAGAGGATCAATGTATCCATTAAATATTTCCGTAATACATGAACTAAATTTGTTAAAATTATTGAATATCATCACTACTATGGATTTCGGAAAAAGTGTGATGCATTTTATGATTGCTTTTAGTATGTACTGATATAGGTGAATGTTATCATTTTTATAACAAAGAATAGATTAAATTACAATTCTATCTTATATTGTTCTATAATATATAAAAAAAGATATATTTATTAGCTTTAAACATATCATTGTTAAATAATTTATCTTCTAAATTAACACATTGAATATTTTATTTGTTAAACAAACATGTTTATAATGTCTTTTGGTTTCACCATGAGTCATATCCATTATATATCTTAGAATACTATGTGATTCTGTGTTTACAATGAACTATAATTTTCATATCTAATTATTTTATATATTTTAATGAATATTCATTACATTTCCCAAACACACACATGAGGTTTATAAATGTTTTTAATCATTAGACACTAGTTACACTTTCTTTTTATTTCATAAAAAATCCTCAAAAACTCCTACAAAGATCATCCAATTTATTAATCTTCATATAAATTATTTACATAATAATTTATTCCTAACATGGAGAAATTAAACATAATATAGGGTGATAATAGATTATCACTGAGTGTAAATCTGGATGATATCAACTGATGATCCTGTAAAATATTTGAATATGAATATGGTCATCATATTATAAATATAATTTAAAATGTTCATACCAAATCTCTCATAGATCATAATCATGATCCATAAGATAAAACATTATCCTTAAAAAATATATGATCCATAAGAGTGATAAATAATCATTCATAAATCATGATCCACAAATTCTTGTCATATAATTGTTTCTATATGATAAGCATTGAAACCATTTAATATCTCATGATTAACACCGTGTACCATTAAATCATAAAAAAATCTGGAATAAAGACATATTTCCCATTTTATAACGGATCAATAATCACCACTTGGTTCCCATTTCATAATGGATCAGAAATAAACACCACTTTCCCTTTTCATAACAGAATAGGAATAATCACCTCTTCCCTGTAGTTAATCAAGCACATAAACCAATTTTCCATAGTATATCATGCACATCATCATGATTCCCATTATTATATCATGACATATATAACATTACCTAGTTAATTAGAGGGAAAATAATCCCAAATAGATTATTAATCCGTACATTTATTTTACACAAGTTGATTAAACATTAACCATATAATAACACATATAATGAAAATAGGTTTCATAATAATTTTATCATTTTATGAGACCTATAATTCAAATAGTTTTCATAGAAAAATCATCAATTAATTTTATTTTTCATTTAAATACTTATGTTGGAACCCTGAGTAAAAACATATTGGAAAATGAAATGAAAACATATAATTTTATTGATAAACTATAAAATAATTAAATTCATGAGTATCAAGAATATAGGATCTTAAGATATCATCATATGAAGCATATAAAAGACAATTCCGATAAAAAATGAGATGGTAACATTAATGATTTACCACATTGGTGTCATTTGAATCATATGGACCAGAAAATCATGTAAAATAAATAAAATATTATATCCCATAATAATAATGACAAATACTGTAATATATATTATTTATTATTATATGCACCATAGGAAACAAACAAGTCATGTATAAGAATTGTGCCCCATATAAATAAAAGTGAGATAAAATAAAATACCAATTTGCTGTAATTTTAATTACAATACCATTAGTGAATAACATAAAAAATTAAATATGAAAAAAATCAATATATTAAATATATTACATGTAAATGGGGGATTAAATATACCACCAAAAAGAAACAAGTGGTGAATATGTCATATGTCTCTGAGAAGTAAATGAGATTATAAATCCCTTACCAAATGTCAGGAATTCCAAGCTACATGTTAGAATATTCAATAAAATATAAATATTTTTACTATAAATATATTAAATACTGATAATAACATGTTAAATTCAATATATTGTTTTCTAATCACCTTTTATTTCCTAATTATTAACAATTTCGGGTTATAAATATGTTTTGGGTAATACCTTCTTTGCATTATCATGTATGTTTTGGTTTTTTATTTTTGTTCCTTTTACATTGATCATGGTTTGACCATCTATTTAATTTTAATCCTATTATAGATATAGCATATATTTAGTAAATATGTATTTATATAAAATCAATAATTTTATAGATGGAACTTGAATTACACAAATCCTTAAGATAGTTGGTCATACGTATGATTGAACTATGATTCCTTTTTTTGAAATGGTTGAAATAAAAGAAATGAAAATAATATTTCTCTTTAAAATATATTAATGACATATATTTCACAAATATTTATTAAACCTGACATTATTTACTCCCATTAAATGATTAATTTATTAATGAATCAAATCATTTCATGAAGTGGTAGTCCTTCGTACACACAAAAATGTGATCATATTCCCACAGAACAAACATTAGGAATGTATATGTGATATTATAAATAAATAATTATAATTATTTAATAAATATCATATAAATATGTTACATCGGTCATTATATCATGAAATTATAGGTGGTTATGGAATACCAATTAAATTGGTTCATAAGGATGTAGTCCACCTTACAAACGATAGAAGATTTTTCCCCCAAGGAAAATGTTTTCAAAGTGTTATTGATAGACTCAACATTAGTCCCCTAAAGAAGAGATCCACCCTGATTTAAGTGATCTTGAAAAATCCATACGCGTACCTTGAAAGCCTGGTAATTTTTTTTATATTCCCTGATGAATTCATCTTACTTCTTTATAAGTTAGAGGAATTATCTTTCCAGCTTGTGATGGTGGCTTCAGAGAAAATAATTATTGAAAAATATTTTCTTGAATTCCTCCCAATCCATAGAATTAATTTCCTCCTTTAAGTTAAATTTGTTATTAGTTTCCAAAACTGATCATCTTCTCCATCAAAATGATATACCAGAAGAAACAATTTCTCTTCCACTATGAACTGAAAGACAGAGAATATCATTTTAATGGAGTTGATAAATTTTTCTGAGAGGGGGGGACAAGAAGACCCATGAAACATGGGAGGAGTTTTTTCTATGATGTATTTTAAGGAAGATTTCCCTTTCCGTGGAGGAGGAGGGTATTCTAGATGATTCATGTTATTATTCACACCATGATCTAGTTGATAAAGTACATTTATAAAGCTTTGTCCACCCATTCCCATCATATTATGCAAATCATTAGGGAAATAATCACATTAATTATCAAGTTGATTGTTGGAATGTGTTCTTCTATTTCATTATATTAACTGGGAAAATGAATGTGGAATTAGGGGTCTTGAAAACATAACTAATAAGCATAAAAGAAAGCATGGAACATAAATTGAAACTATCTTAAAGGAAAAGTATATCCGAAATTGTAATTCCTCAGGTTTTAGTCTAGGTAGTCTATGATCGATTTCATAACATATTTTCTTATGATATTTTTTATTCTCTTATTAATGATTTATAAGGAGATTATTAATTTACTAAAGCATATCCTCTAAGAGTGTTAGTCAGGTCTATAGTGTGGTCTGTTGTCATGTACAATGTTACCCCAAGTTAGGCTCGGAACACCATTTTCGGAGTTGTTAATTCTAGCTTTATCTATTGTAGAACCAAATCTACTTGTAGTATCCGGATAGGGATTTATTTTCTTGATAAATCACTTACCCTATGCATAACAAACTCAAGAGATTTTTTCTTATAAATAGTCACATCCCAAATGTTCAAACTAGTGTTCTTTATTCCTAGGCTCCATAAATTGCATGGATTTCCTATAATACCCACTATAGTGACCCATCCCTTTACACATATTGTTACATGATTTTAATAATAATTAAACATCAGTGTAAAAGCCAAGGATCATAAATTTTAGTTTCTGCGAAGACTACGTAAAGAAAATTTAAAGCATTGAACTTAATAAAACATTTATTTATTTAATCTTTATATTGAGCTCCTAACTTCAATTTTTCTCTTACATATTTATAGGATAACATGGTGATAACATGAAAAATTAGATGATATAAAATACTTGTAAGGGAATAAACATATTAATAAATCTTAGCAAATGTGTTTGAAAGCATAACATAATGACAAAAAAGGCATGGAACATGATTAAACGTTATGAATAATAACATATAGAAAATTAGATCAAATAATGATGTAATAATAATAGTGTTTCATCAATATAAAACATGAATTTTTCATCATTCAAATTTAATTTCACATAGGGGACCACAATTGTAGGCTAACCACCAAGATCATTTCACATGGAACACTAGTCAAGCCTAACCACCAAGACAGTTGCACGTAATGACTCCTGAGGCTAAAAATTACCCAATGCATTAGAGCACAATCATGGTGCACCCATAATAACATTTTCATGAATATGATTTCCACATAAGGAATCATATATATTTAATCAAACATTAACAGAAGGGTTACCCATGTAATGAATTGGGTATCATAAACATGTCACAAATCATAATAAATAGTCGTATTATACAAGTTTCCTTGAGAGAAAAAGATTAAAACATGCATGGAAATTTATAACCGAAAATATGAATATATCATTGTCATTGATTTCATACATAAGTTATAATATTTATAAATATTATTTAAGAAAGATTAGCATTTATACATTTTTTTTGTGATTTTAAGGATAATACTAAATAGTTTTCAAAAAAGTAAAGGTTATAAATTATTATATAAAAACATAATTAAACAAATAAGATTTAATAATAAAATTATGATTTTATAAAAATAATGGAATAATAAAATATATGATATAGTGGTCTTAATTTTTTTTAGAATTTGTGAAGTTGCCTTTAATTGGGTTCGCTTATTGGGATAAATTTAGTAGGGAATATTTTAAAAACATCCATATCCCTAGAATAGAAGGATGAATGTAATATGATACATATGTTTTTAACATATTCACATAATTTATATTATTTAAAAAATTAATGGAGAATATAATTTCCGTAAAAAGTGATAATGAATCACCTGATGTAATAATGGAGGTTCAGGTAGAATCTCTTACCTTATGTGTGAAGGTGTTCTTCCTTTGATCATAATGTCTGAGATAATCATATTATAATCATTAATTAATAATTAAAAAACTATTTATACACTTATTTGATTAATTATAACTTTATTTACACCATTTATGGCCTATTTGATGGGTTAAGAATTTCAATTTCATTGTTTGGGAGAGTTTGTTTCCCTGGTTTTCACGATCGATTTACTTAAATAAATGTACGAATAAACATGTAAGATGAGAATGGTTTTCCATAATTGAATTTATATGTTATTATTTATCATTCAAAATATTTCATGGTTATAGAATTTATTTGGTTATTTAGTGTGAGGATGAATAATTATATTAAATATTAATGATAACAGTTTGGGTTAATTTTCAGTTTTTTATCACAACGAACTCATTTGGTATTAAAAATTAATATCATGTGTACAAAAGCATTACAGAACCATACATAGGATATAATAAATATATTATATTATGTTTGAACCAAAAAAATGGTTTCATGACCATAATTGAATATGGTAAAAGAAACTGAAAACCATTTTCCTTAATTGTGATAAATAAAAACATTTCAGATGGTGTTATCATTTCTAGTATAAAAGGAGGGAAAAGGGATTTGATGATGAATTATTATGACACAATAATATAATTATAGTACATGTGTGTAAATTGAGTTATCATATTATTTTGATATGTATACGTGAGGATAGAAAAGAAAACAAAGGAAATTAAAATTAAATTCAAGGAAAATGGAAGAGGGTTTTGCCTTTTGATTCCTTTTTTTAGAACCTCCTAAGGTTTTTGGTTTTTGACTTTTCATAAACCAAAAGAGTGCGGTCATGGGGGGAGAGTATTGGTAATAGTTTTTAAGAAGAATGTATTCATGGCCAAAGGATTGAGAGGTGTGAGGAGGAGAGGGGGTGAGGGGTGGTATTTATAGTGGAGGAGGGGAGGGTTTTCCGATTATTTTAAGCATTATTTTTTATTCAAGACAAGAAATAGTGTTGGTTCTTGGAAAAAAAATTAATTAGTTTATGTGAGTTCTAAACAAGGGTTATTAACTCAGTAGAACATAATCCATGACCTAATAAGTCATTTATTTAGCATTTATCATAAATTATCTTGTTTTTCTATTCACCAAAAATTCAATAATTTTAGAAAAATCCAAAAATTCAATCCTTCCAATTTTTTTAAATTAACAATTCAAAAATTAACTCTAATTTATTAAAATAATTTTCTAAATATGGTAAATATAATTTTTAATTAAAATTATTATTTACGTGGAAAATAAAACTTTTAACATTAAAACTACTTTTCTACCACTTTAAAAATTCATTATATCCTCATAAAATTTTATTATATTCATGAGACATAAATATAAATATTTATGTATAAATTTGATAAAAAAACATTCTCTTTTGAATTAATAATATTAGTCATAAAAATGTAATTAAATATTTATGACTTATAAAAATACAAACAAATAATTAATAATTTATAAAATTTTTATTTACTTAAAATATGATAAAAATATATGATGTTGTCACTTTTATGTTTGAAAATTTTTATTTATACCATTATTTTTGAGTTAACTATTACATTTTTTAGCATAATATTCATAAGGGTAACAATACTATTCCAAAGGTCAAGTTACTAATTCATCGGTATGAGTTCCTTAAATTCTAGTGACATCTTTTATTTTACTAATTATTCGTTTATAATTTATGTATTGTGTTCTGTATGTAATCTTACATGATTATACTATAATATATAATAATAAGAAGGGAATTCCATTAATAAAATATTGGAACATTTAAAGAACCCTATATAGTAATCGGTTAAATATTATAATTGTTATGTCATTAATGGATTTCAATTACATACACTCAAATAAGTGGAATCAAGGAAATCAAATAATATTGGATTATTTAAGGATATTATCTTAATGAAAATGAAGTTGAATTTTATAGTATGATGTATAAAATCATTGAATTATGTTATCAGGGGAGAAATTATGTAATAATGTGAAATTCCATTGTATTAGTACTATTTGTGGGTTGTGATTTAAACCATTACATGGAGTCCTTATTCTTTAATATAATATTATTTATTCATTAAATAATCCATTTATTGTGCCACATTAAGCACAAAATGATTAATAAGAAAATTATAATACAGTTTCAAAATATTTGATTTTCATTTAGAGTGTAATAAGAATGAAGTCTTCTTAAAGTATGTATATTGAAAATGAAAAAGGTTTTGTAATTAAAATATATATAGAATTTTCCATGTAGAAACCCCAAATAGATGTCTCACCCAAATAGATATAAATATTGTTGGTGAAACATTGTAGTTAAGGAATAATTATATTGATAATATTGATAAAGTGACGAGGGATGATAAAATTAATGGTGTATGGAATTTTTTGAGGGTGAATATGAAAATGAAGATACTGTCCTCAATGAAAATCAATAAGAGGATGAATGTTTATGTATTATATTTATGTCTCTATTAGTTTTTTACATTTTATGTTTGTATTAGAAATTATATAATTGTGATATTGTTTTCTTCATATTGCTAAACCTGGTGATATATTATATTTTATCACGGATGCCTATAATTTTTAGTTTTATATTTTTGATATTTGTACCTAAAAAATTTGACATCTAAGAATGTTCTATTATTTATTATATTTATTAGTTTTTTTTTTGATATCTATATTAGAAAATACTTATATTTTAGATTATTATGTTCTTGTATTTATTTACATGTAATTATAATATTCTCATATTTATTTTTTATTGATATTTCATATATGTATTAAAAAATATTTACATGTAATATTATTATATTTAGGTATCTCGTAATTTTTTATATTTGGTATATGTATTAAAAAAACTCTAAAAATTAATATTATTTGATCGAGATTGATGGAGATCCTCCGGGCAATCTAGTTTTTTCTCTCATTTATGCCATGCATCTTGATGATGTGCCCAATTCATCAAATATGTATGTTGTTGATCCTATCAGGAGGGGGTGAGGTCTTTCTCTTGGATAATTTGGAACATTATTCTATAGAGACATCTAAATCATGATTTTGAAATTCTTTTTTGGATTTATGTTCAATTTTTTATTGTATTACTTTATATAATATTATAATTACTATTTTTGGAAATAAATGTTTTATTATTTTATTTTATTGGATAGTTTATTTCTTTTAGCTATTGGTCTATCTTGTTTCATACTATGTTTTTTTATCAAGAGCCTTGGGTTTCATGGGATAAGGTTCCTCTTTATGATCTTCAATATATGTTCAACCACTAGATTATACATTATTAAATAATATATTTTATAATATATTTACTGAATTATTAACTTATTTTTTTGGGTTTTCATGATGAATTTATGGTCTATGGTTTATGATATCATGAGTGATCTTATTTATGTGGCATGGTAGAATTCTATACATGAAAATTTTTATCATTTTTTCAGAAAATTAGGCAAATTTTCTTCATTCATATTTACAAATTATGCTTGTTGGGATGTTTTCTTACCGCAGATCATCATTGATGTTCTTACAACATGCTCTTAAAACAATTGGATTTTCATGTTTTAAAATTGGTCTTCAGAATTCGTCGAATATTATTTTTCACCTTCCCTCTGAGGATTATTATTATAGGTCGTGTAAAAAATGTTCATGGTTTTTTGGAGACTTCACTATGACTATTTTAAAATGGACCATAGATTTCAACCTCGATTCTAAACCTCCAATTATCTTGATATGGATCATATTCTATGGGATTCCTCTACAATTTTTAAAAACAAATCTCACATTCTGATCTCTATGCTTGTTAGAAATCCTCTATAACTTGATTTGTCAATGTGGAATCTCTCTAGGACAACTGTAGCTCCGAACTACATTGAAATTGATGTATCTAAAGATCTTCCCTCCCAAATTTGGATTCACAATGGTGAATTTGGTTTCTTCCAAGATGTTGTCTATGAAAGACTACCTGACTGCTGCTCTTCTTTCCATACTCTTGGGCATGATCAGAATAAACAATCACTATAAAATCATAAGACATAATGTTGTTTCTTCAGTTTAAAAAAGAAAGAAGAGTCCTCGAATTGATGAGATAAATATTTTTTAAGAAGCTAATATTAGACCCCTTGCTACTGGAGATTAGAAAAGTGATGCGAAAAAAGAGATAATGTTATCCAATGCTAAGCCATCTCAATCTGCATACCACTCTATTAACATGTCAGCCTTTATTGTTTCATTACCTAATGCTACAGGTGACACCAATGTTTCTTTTCCCCTGATGAAGGCACAAGAGATTCTCCCCGAACCGCATGATGCATGAAATATGAAGCAAGGTGACCAATCTAATTCTATAGAATCCTTACTTGATGTTTATGATAAAACATACCAAATTGATGAAGACTTCCTAAAATAAAGTTCTAGGAAAGGGAAAACCCCAATGGTGTATGTTGATGTTTTCATAACCCAAAATCCTATAAAAACAAGGAATCGCATAGATTATTTATATATTTAAAGAATAATTGTCACATGTTATTTTGAAGCCACTGGGAAAGAGATTCCAACACTCCCAACATTGGCAGATAAACTGATTGTTTTCTCTAGCTCAGCTAAGTATATTGATACATGTAAGAAAAATCCTTTGTAAAGAGACTCCTATTGTAATGAGGAGGATGTGGGAGATGCATTTGAAGACTGCATGGATGATCTATATTCAATCACATTCAACAAATATATAGATTATCTCATTACTGTTGATAAATACTATGAAATTAGAAAGTGTATGTTCATTAGGATGGTTGAAGAATATAGAAGAAATCCTGATTTCGATTTCAAAGTTATACCTTGGGAGTGATTCCTTCCACCGCTCATTTCTTTTCTTCTTCTGTTTGACTCATGGTCAGTTCTTTTTCTTCTTAAACTTCGGCGTTTTTTGGGTCTCTTCCCTCTTTTTCCATGAGGTTGTTTCATTTTATTGACCGTATAATATGGTTTCAGGACCTCCTTTTATGTGCTCTTCAGCTTCAGTTTGTTCTGTATCTGCTGCCATTACCCATTTAACCTAGACTCTTTCTTTTTATTGAATGTTGATTCTTCAGTTTTGGATGTTCATTTTCTATTGTGTGGGACAATATTTATGGGATATGTCAAGTGATGTTTTCCAGGTTCGGCATACATTAAGGCATGGGGGCGTCCAAAAGTGCACAACATGAGGCCCAAATAATCCCATAAGGACTTTTCTATGCTAGGTAATAAATATCTGATTTGGTGGATGATGATTTAAATAATCAATGTAATTATTGTTGAATGATATTCTCATTTCATCATAATAGTCTTTTTTCTTATTGTTGTTAGTGTGACTACGGGAGAGATGATAATGGCTTCTTCTCGACTTCCATGCCACTTCACTTTATGGAAGAATTCATTGACAACATTGACACCAACTATAATTCTCTTCACATACGAAGGAGGATTCTTTCTGGATGTATTAATATTTTAGAATTGAAGGTGTGGCTTGGTCGACTAGCTCCTGTACAGATATCCTAGGTTTCAGACTTCACTAACATGAACTCCTTTGTTTTAAGTTTATCAGACTCACAATCTACATCTGGAAGTGCATAGAAAATCATTGGGGAGTCTTCAACATACATATTGGTTCTCTTTATATTCTCCTACCTCTGAGTCTGGGTATGTTTTATTAACTACTTCTCATTTCAATGATTGTTTTTCACTTTTGGTACGGTATTGCTGTATGTAACATAGGATTTTTTGTTCTTCTCTTAGAAACTTTATATGTACCTCCCCTAATTCCATGTTGGTGTAAACTCTTTACACATCACACATGTATAATAACTTTTGTTTTTTTAATAAATTTATTTTGGAGCATGAACTATATGACCGGTTCATGTCACTACTTTTCTAACAAAAACTATATATAGTTTCATATATGGTATGTTTTTTCCCAAATATCATAGATATATTTATAGGAGGAGTTCATTTGTACATTATAACTATGGGATATAAAAGTTCACATGTTGTGTAAGGTGGTATAAATTTCGTATACATCAACGAAATTTGGTATGTAATAATATCTATTACTTCATATATAATTTAAAATATAAAAAATTATATTATATAGGGTTAGATAAACCCCTATATTATAAATTTCAATTCATATATGACGATGTACAATGATGCCCTGACATTACATCTTGTTGGTGATCTGCATATCCAGATTATGGTAAGTATTTTTTTTAAAATTGATATTAATTATATTATTTTTATAATTTTATTTTATATTTGAAGGAAATAAATGAGACTATGATTTATCATTCAATAGTGATTAATGGTGTGAGGGTAGCACACGCCACTTATGAGTTGAGTTTTGATGAGGATTCCTTGATATTGGTGAATACACATGGTGTCGACAATGCTCAGGTGATCAGTATTGGATATTGACTCAAACCTACCAGTGATTGTAATTATACAATGATTTCATCTGCTAGCTCAATGGAAGAACATATAGAGTACCAGTTTTCAGCTTCTTCATTTTAGGAGGAGAGTTTTTATAGCTCAAGAAGACATTATACATCGGAAGTAGAGAGGGTGGGGGGACGATTGTGAGAAGCAATGAAAGAGAGATGATAAAATATTGGAGTATATATGATAGTTTGAAAAAGGATTTTGTATGATGTTTCATCCCCTCATACCCTTTCAATGATCTTCCTACACATGATACTTGTCGATGCCCAATGGTTATTTATAACTATTTTATATGACGGGTTGTTGAAAATATTATATGTAAAATGATGTTTTAATTGTATGATTAATTTTATAAATTTAAATTATTTGTAATATTGTTAAAAAATAAAATTATTATTTTTTATTATTTTTTGTATGTTAAATGAATTATTATCAATTTATATGAATCTATCTATACATTTAAATTTATTTTTTCAAAGAAAACAATCTGAATAAATTTTGACATAAAAAGTGATTGTCTAAAATAATATTATTTTCATTAGATGTGTCATATTTTTTATTTAAAAAAACATAGTATTATTTGTCATGGATGACTAATCTATCAAAAATACTAACTATTCGTGATTTCTAGTCGTAATATAATATAATTATGACACAGATATCTATGATGGATCATTAGCACCATACTTCAATAATAAAAGGTCACTAGGTATGGGAATCTATCATGAATTCCCCGTCAAAAAAATATTAAAATTCAGTAGTGAACATATAAACCTTCTACAAAATTTCAAAACATATTATTAATCTAAAAAATCATTAAAACACTTCTTTCCCAAAATCAACATAACATAAATCCTCAAAATATGTATCTTAATGTAACATACAAAATATGTTAATACCTTCATCTTATATTCTCTTGAAACAAGGAAATAACCTAAATTAACATAAAAAATATTAAAAACTATGCATGATTCCAAAAATTAACGTTAAAAATATTACTTAATAAAATAACAAACTATTGAACATATTCTATAAATAATAAATTGTTGTAAACCCCATCAATGATGACATAAATTACTTTATCAACAAATCATTAATCAGTTATATGGTAATTAATGTTATCTAATTAAAATTATCATTATCAGTCATCACTTTATCCAAAATAAATTCTATATTAAGATAATTTTTAGGGTTATCTTCTCTTAATCATCTATTTTCTTTAAAAAATCACCTAACCATTAAATCACTTTTCTACTGTATTATATAATTCAATATACTCTTGTATATCTGTAATAACAAAATTCTTATGAAGAATACTTACTTATTCTATGATTCATATTACATAATTCATGATCTCTAAAACATAAACACTTAAATAATTCCACTTTATTCTTAAAAAATTAACAAGGATTCACCATATAATTCATTAATAACTCTTTCCTTTCATTTTACATTTGTAGTCTTTCCGTCAACATAAGAAAAACATTTACTTTTAAAGCCTTATTTATCCATTACTACACCATTCCCCATAGGAAAATGATTCATATAATGACCATACATTCTTCATTTAAAACATTCAACCATTAATGATACTTTAGTTAAACCACTACTATCTTCTATTTCAAAAACTAAACATTCCATTTTTTCCACAAAAAATGATTACTCAGTTCCCTTATTCCACCCAAATAAAACATATTATTGGTCTTTTGAGACATTAACTATAGTGATTCTTCCTAAATTATCAACATGTATGAAACTAAATATTCTTTCATCCACATTCCCCACCACCCAAGTAATCAAGAAACTATATCCTTCTCTACATTGGTGGTTCTGATTGTCAGTTAACGTGGAATTTATTAAACATTTATTGGGAAAATTAATTAGGAATAATCAAAGTACCCTTCAATAAAATTATCATCCCATTTGGATTCTTATTACCACATTCTTATCACATTAAACTTTAATCCAATTCTATATGGTTCCCATTATTGACTAAAACCAAAAAAATATAAGAAATAATAATCTTAGTGGTAAACCACATAATCATGTAAACTCATTGATAATAATTCTAAATCATGACACCTTATTTTAAATCTAACATATGTTATGTTTACCCTCGGAAATTATTGACCACCATCTATTGAAATCCATAATGATGATCCATAATGAGTCTATAAATATCTAAAATGTATCCCATAGTAATTTCAAACCATCTGTCAAGTAAGGAATGTTTTCATGCACCACGAGATGGTGGAGTCTAGCTGTAAGATACCAAAATTCCCCAGACATGTCTTTAGCAAGATCACATTTTATATTTTAAATTTTTTGAGTATATCTTGTTTGGGTCTTAACTTAGGGGGTTTGGGGTTAAATTGTATAATTATTGACCAAATAGAGGCATTGTATAGTTGACACACAGTTTATCAAACCATTTACCCTCTTTGGAGTAACTATAATCCCCCCCCCACAAATACGAAAATTGTTTAAGGGCACGATTTTGAAAACCATGATCCCCATCATAAGGATCTATATTAATATTATTTATTATTCCGTTAATTGGTTTTTAAAATCATGAACCCCAAGACTCCACCCTATTTAGATATATCTTTGACCTACACATTTTCTCTCATTTATTCAGGATCCTAGATGGATTCTAAGGAATTAAAAACTACATTATTGGTTAATCGAAGTCTGTATTGAAGGTTTACACCTCTCCTAATATTAGAATCTCATCTTGAATATTTTTTTTCTCTCTCCAATCATTATATATTCCTTTGATGGGATATTTTCACCGATTGTTTTGGATACAGTTATAGGTACTGATTGACCTAATCCACTTCATCGTGGATATAGGTTTTGGATCTAGATCACGTTCTTCATTGTTGGTATGATGGTTCAATTAGAAATTAGGGATTTATTTGGGCGATATATCATCAATGTTATTGATGTAGTTGGTCTAAACTCAATTCTATATTCTTTATTTCACTTTCGTTAATAATATTAAAGAATTATTATTTAATTTTTAGAAGATGAATTAAATAATTTGTATTAAATAATTTTGTTTTATTAATTAATTAAGGGGATGTGGAATTGATTGATCAATGGGGTCATGGAAATGATGATGTCATGGGTTCTTCAAATTTTTTAATTGGTTGAATAAATTAAATAATTAACAAATTTATTGACACGTGTAATTATCTTTATTAATTAGCCAATTAATTAATGGAATGTGTGATTAGGGAATTAATTGGAAATTGAAATGATATATTTTCTCAAATAATTTGACTACAAATTAATTTTTAACTGGAATTATAAGATGGTTGACATAACAATTAATGGGTCAATGGGTTATATAATTAAATAATGATAAATTGTTTAATGGTGATTTTTCTAGTTATTTGATGTTAATTAAAGTGTTGAAACTTGTTTTTTAATAATTAAAAGAGTTCACGTTACTCATGGTTTTTTAGATAAAGGTTAATTATGCATAACTTTGATGTGTATGAAACTAGGATATGTGTGATATTGTGATACATGTGATTTTATGATAAACTTGTATTGGAAATGGACTCCTACTTCCAAAGTCCATAGTGATAATTAGTGTGGGACACATTTTGAAACATAAAAGTCCAACTTGTGTTATTTATTGATAAATGTATGTACGATATAGACTAAGGCATCAAAATTCCATAGTGATAATGAGTGTGGGACGTAGAATAATTCTTAAAAATTCCACCTGTAAGATACATGTGATAATGATTTTGGGACACAAATTAATTCTTCAAAATCCATCTTGTTTGATTTTTTGATACTGGGTGTGGGTCATTGACTGGTGCTTCAAAATCACGCAGGGTTCTAGCCATGAAATTTCTATCCCCAATTGTTTTTGACATTGGACTATGGTTTCAATTGGACATAATATGAATTTAAATTTAAGGATAATTTATAACAATAGTATTGTGATATGGTCTAGACTACAACATAGGTCAGAGCATGTATTTTGGTATGGGTGTCATCTGTAACCCAATGGATTAATGAAGTTAATTAATGAACAATTAAAATTGTGATAAATATTTTACTATGCATTGTACATTATCCTTTATGAAACCTTATACACTATTATTGACTTAATATTGTTTTTTTTTCATCATAGGTGGGGTACTACTGAGTTTTACTCACACCCTAATCAGGATTCCTGATTAGTACCCGAAGAGATTTTGTGGTTTCAATACAAGATAAGGGTGAAGAAACTATGTTAGATGGATGATATGGGATAGATCCTTGATGAGGGGACCAGGAATGCTGTCAGAACCCACTTTGGAGTTTCATTATGTATTTCTTTTGGTTTTTCAATTGACACATGATATTAATTATTCATGAGACAACTACTCTTTTGTTTTGGATATTGCATTTCTTATTTTTATCGTCATGTGATAGTTTTTTAGAGTGTTTATTAGCTATGTACTTCGGTTATTATTATTTATTTGTGATATTTTTCTATATTAATATAGAGTGTATACCCTCCACACGATCAATATTAGATACTCACTATAATTTAGAAGCCTCTAGAAAATGTAAAGGAGCTCTTGAGTTCACATAACCACTAGCTTGGGAACCAGTGTGTGACAACCGGGATGGGAAGTTAGAAATTGGTGTCATAGTGGGATTATATTTTATTTTATTTTCTTTCTTCCTACTACATGGAAGAAGTATATATGATTAATGAATTAATCGTTCCTTGGTTAAGATCTTGTGAAAGGGAATATTTAACATGTGTATGATGGAAAAATCCCAGAAACCTAGGTGGGATTGTTTTTCTTGATTTGTATAATTACATTTGGATTCAATTTTACCTAGATTGATGTAATTGTTGTGTGAAATGATTTTTCCCCAAATTTTTTAGTCATATTAATTGTGTCCTCATATACAATGAAATTTGAGTATGAAAGAATCATTGTAGGTATTAATGATTATTTTTTTGACATGTATCATTTGAGGCATGCACGGGAAAACAAGATTCTGGTAAGTTGTTGAAATTGAAATATTATTACATTCATGTGTAATTATATTGAAAAAATTTTCTAATATGAATTTAAACTTTAATAAATATTATATGTGTGAATCAATTGGTTTCTAACAAGAAACATGAATAATTACTATGATTTTACCCTTGGCTAAAAACAACCTAGATGTAGGATATTTAAGGATAGTGATTACACCTAATTTTTTACTATTTGGTGGCGTTTAGGGTAATGACTTGTTGTTGGTTATTTTGAATCCAACTTATGTAAATGTGGTGAATTTTTGTAATGTGTCCTAAGACATGTTTTTGAACTGTAGACATATGCTTCAATAATGATGCTTTTTTAGAGGATGACATTAGGATATGGATGGAAATGATCATCTGGTAGTGTCACCTAAGGCATAGATAATGATAAGAGATGAATTTAGAGAGAATTTATTAGATAAATTACCCTGTTTCATATATTTTATTGAAAGAGACGTAGAGAACTTTTTGAAAAACATGTCTAATTTTAGATGAGAGATTCTATTGCATCACCCTTATAATTTTATCGGTGTGGGTGGGATTGAGGAAACTAAGTTACCAATCCAATTTTTTCCTAATGATACATTTCCACATGAAGAATATAAATTACAAGAGATTACAATTTTCTAAAAACATGTTATGCTGTCAATAAAAATTTGATGGGAAATCCAGAATCAAAATGAAAATATGGAGAATATAGAGTTGAATGACTTTCAAGGGATGTTCATATAGAACATTTACCATTAGATTCTTCAGAGGTAGAGAGTACATAAGTTTATGGGGTTGAATTAGGGGAGAAGGTAGATTAGTAGTTATACTAGTCACTTTAAATATTTTCAATGCTTTGTTCCAATGTTAGTAGTGGATGGGGATACAATGGCTTAACAACTTTAGGAAAGGTTTAAATGTGAAATTATTCCCCAAGGGAATATCTTATTACAGAAGAAGTTTACCATGTTACTGAATAATGCAATCATTTCATAGGGGAATGTAAAGGAGGGTTTCAGTGCAGGGAATGAGGTTTATGATGGAAAATTTTGAGGCATGAATTTCAAGACCAAGAAGCAATGTTACGAGAATGTTAACCATACCAGTGGAAAGGATAGTTACTAGGTGGAGGATTAGTTACAGATGAAATTACTCAAGTGATCTTTCACAAGTGCAGTAGGTTGGGTCACTTTAGTATAAATGTTTCCTTACCACCAATAGATTGTCGATATTGCAGCAGGATGGGACATCTATTGATGCTCTGTAGGAACCCATGACATATGGTAAATATAGTGCAACAAGGTAGAATCAATGTGTGGGAAATGTATATTCTACACAGTATCAATCACGCTGATATATTTTTACTATCCAAGGTAATTAAGGAAGTGGATGTGGTTCTTCTGGGAAAGTGCACTTGCATCAACAGAGTAGTGTAGCTAATGTGACTTAGAATGCATCACATAGTATATGGTTAGTACAGTTTCAATTCATTCAGCCTACACTAGTGGATAGTGAGGATGTACCATCGGTAATTAGAGGTATTATTCTTATAGCTTATATGATTTCTAGTGTCTTATTTGATACGGGTGCCTCTTATTATTATGTATCATCCAAAATTATGATTGGTTTGAGAATGAAGATAGAGTTTTTGTGTGGGGTTATGATAATAGATACCCCATTTGGGGTAAGGTAGAGATAAATATATTTATTCAAGGGGTATTCTCTCGATTTTGGTGAGTAGCATTAACTTTGGGTGCTTTATATTCAAGATATGTATATATTTGACCTAAATTTGTGTATTGATTATTTTCTATCATATTGAGAATACACGGATTGTGATCACATTATAGTGACTTTTATGTAACATGTGGGTGAAAATTATGTCTATCATGGAGATTGGTATATATAGCCTTGTCACATAGGGCATGTTCATCAGAAACTATGGGATATTACCACCCATGTTTCTATTCTATTTTTGGATGATGGGGGTGTAAATATGGATTTATTTCTACTCAAAGGGAACTGGTTCTAGGTCGTGTTTCTAAATGATATCTTAGAGCTTCCACCTGATAGATATGTGGAATTTAATATTGATCTTATGCTGAGGGTTGATCTTGTTTCTATTACATCATATATAATGGCACAAAAATAGCTTCATGTTCTCAAGAAAAAAATAGAGGAATTGATGGATAAGGGGTTTATACATATGATTACGTCACATTGGGGATACCTATTTTTGTTCATTAATAGGGTTGATAGGACTCTGTCATTAATTATTGATTTCTATAATATGAATGAGATGACTTTGAAAAACTGATGTCCTCATCCATGTATCGATGATATTTTTTTCCAGTTGTGGGGATGATCTGTTTTCTATAAGATGGATTTGAGAATAGGGTATCATCAATTTAAAGTTTAACATTTTAATATACCATGGAATACTTTTAGAAGTAGGTATGGCCTATAAGAGTATGTTATGATGTTGTTATGTTTTCCTAACACACCATTAGTTTTTATATACTTGATGAATAGAATTATCCACTCAAACTATGGTAATTTTTTTGTTGTGTTTTTGGATGACATCTTGGTGTAATCTAAGACTCACGATAATCATTCCCAACATCTTGAAATCATATTGAGTACACTGAGAGACCATCAAATATACTTCATGGTTTCTAACTATCAGTTTTGGATTGATTACGTACACTTCTTGGGTCACATCACCTCAGAAGAAGGTGTGTTAGTAGACCCTGAGAATGTTCATGTAGTGGTCTCTTGAGAGTATCTTAAGAAATTTTTCGATATCTGTAGAAATATTCTGTTATAATGATACGACCAATGTTTTATCTAAGAATATTCCAATTTGGACAAACCTTTTTTGGTAATGGCCAATAAGATAGTAATGTTTGAATTCATGGAAGCATTTGAGAATGGTTTTAGGGAACATAAGAAGCATTTGACTACAACATAGATTTTGATGATACCAAAGCTAGTGGAGGAGTATACTAATATTTCTTATGCTTCTAGTATTGATATGGATGTATTTTTGATGTAGGGATATCAGGTTGTGGTGTATGGGTCTCATAAATTATGTTCACATGAAAGGAATTACCATACAAAAGAACTAGAATTAGTAGCAATTGTTTATTCCTTGAATAGTTAGTGTCATTTCCTATTGGGTGGGAAGATCATTTTGTTTACCGATCACAATAGCATAAAGTATAACATCTAAAATTAATAATTGAATCTCGACAAGTAGATATGGGTTTAGTAAATAATGTTATTTTACTTGGATTTAGTATATATTCTTGGGAAGATAAATTGTGTTAGTGAAGCATTAAGTAGGAAAAATCAGACTCAGTGTATTAAAGAGTCTATTATTGAGTATACAATGATGAATTTTTAGGCCAAGATTCATTTTTTGGTTTAATAGAATCAAATGAAAATTTATATTGTATCTGTTGCATTGGATTCCACACATTTGAGATGAATTAGAGGAAAAAATGATCATCTGAAATTTTTTTACATCATGTAAATCCATGATATTGGGTTATCACTATATAATTGATTCATAGATGAGAATGATGCCATCTATGATAGTAATTGAGCTTCTGTTCATAAGAGTATGCATGAGATGATGTGTGAATTACAATCCCCAATGTGGGTGGTGGATCTAGGTGTGACAAAAATGTATTCTGAACTATAATGACAATTTTGGAGGCCGGTCATGAAAAAAGATATACCAGAGTTCGTGACATGATGATACGCCATTGAATTAGTGAAGGATCAGCATCAATGAACTAGTTTTTTACTTCAAACTTTTTTATTCTAGAATGGAAGTGGGATGAGGGTATCATGTAAATTGTGGTTTCTATCCCAATGTTTCCTCAGAATAATGATGTTATTTGGGTAATTGTGGACCAACTGAAGAAATTATAAAAGTTATTACCTATAAAAGAGACTATCCCAATGGATTAGTTGGTGGACTTATACATTAAATGGATTTTCCATCTTCATATAGATCCTTGAATTACTTTCTTAGAACCTAAATCGCATTTTACATCGCACATATTTTTGGGATTACATATGGTGTTTAATGAAGATATTTTACTGATTATGGAATTCCACCCATAGACATAAATGTAGTTAGAGAATACATTACATGTTATTGAGAATATTTTATGAGTATGTGGATGATATATTGGTAGGTATTTGGAGAATCACATATCCTTGTTTGATTTGTACTATAAAAATTGTTATCAAGTAACTATTCAGATGGAACCACATGAGGAACTTTATGGTAGGCCATACATATCACATCTACGCTAGATGGAGGCAAGAGAGTCAGAGATGTTGGAACCAAGTATCTTGCAGGAGACATCAATGTAGGTTCAACTGATTCAGAAACATGTGGATGGAGCCCGGAGTAGGAAGAAATTGTATAATGATACACGTCGATGGATAATATATTTTATAGTAGGTGAACATGTATTTCTTCAATTGTATCTTATGTTAGGTCACCACATGATATAAATATTGGGTAGGTTGGTTCTCAGGTTCAATGGAACATTTGAGATAGTGGATAGAATCAGTCTCATGGTGTACTAATTAGCTCTTACAGAGAGGTATAGTTATATAAAATATTTTTCATTATATTCCACAGTATCAAAGGTATCACCCAAACCCTCCTCATGTGACTATGTGAGTGATGTTTAGCTTGAGACCAACGCGTCATTCAAGGAGCATCAGATACATGTTGTGAATACTAATGAGAAAGTGTTGAGGGGAACTAATGTTCTAATAGTTCATATATTTTTGAAATATGGATGTGTTAATGAGGAACCCTCTGAGATATAAGTAGAAATGTGGTTTCAGCATCCCTATATTTTTTACTCAGAAACATAGAGATTCTTATGAGTAAAACTCAAGGATAAAATTTTATAAGGTGAGGATATTGTAAGATCACATACTTTTACTAAGATGTCTCAAGAGAATTCAAAGGTACTATTTTATTTATATGTATTGTATATTTTTTCCTTTTTACCTTGGGGATTATTTTTTGGAAAACAGTACTTCTGTTGATAGCAGATGGGCAGCGCAGAATTGTATCAAAGTTTTCCCAAACAATGCACCTAGCCCAACAAACCATGTGAAGACAAATATCGGGGATTAATATGGATCATGTCTGGTTTTTCAAACTGTTCTCCTTATAATGAATAACCATGACCCCCCCCCCCAAACTAAAAGAGGCCCACATTTTAGGCGTACAGTTCAAAAAATCATGTACCCCTGCCAAGGAAGCCATGCATGCAGTTTTTATTATTCCATTTAAAAAAACACAACCACAACATATAACACTTAATGTTGACCCCACTTGTCCCTAATCATTGAATCTCAATTTTTGAGGCCCCTAGATTGATTCCAAGGCCTTATGAACTCTTTTCATTGTGAATCAATGACCATATTTAAGATCTATACCTTTCCGAATAAGATATATTCATCCTTATTAGTCTCGCAACTCTCTCATATCTTTCTCTTATACATTGAAGGAAAAGTTTCTTCTTTTGGTGTAGATATAAATATAGTTTTGGACTGATCTAATCCATTTGATCTTGGATTAGGGTTTTAGATCTACATGAAATTCTTCATTGTGGGTCTGACCTATCTGTTTCAAATTGGGTATTTCTGTTGGACGATTGTTTGACAATGTGCATGAGGTAGGTGGTATAAAATCAATGAAAATATTCATGATGTAAATTTAATTTATTTAAATATAGAAGATATAATGAATTTTTAGTAGTTTAATATCCAAAATTTAGTTGGTTTATTGTGAAAATTAAATAATTATTAGAATATGGACTTTGTCGATTAATTAGATTGTGGAATTGGTCAATTAATGGGTAAATTTAATTGTTCGGTTGGATGAATAAATAATTGAGTAATTAAATTATGGAAAAATGGAATTGGTTTAACTAAGTGGTGAATTAATTAATGGATTGTGTGATTATGGAAATAATTGTTAATTGAGATGGAATATTTGGTGACAAACCATGATTATGAATTAATTAACAAAGGGAATTATTAGATGGTTCAGTTGTCCATTAATATGTTAATGGGTTATGTTATTAAATAATGATAAATGTTTTAATATTTAATTTTCATTATATTCCATGTGAATTAAAGTGTTAAACCTTGATTGTTTAATAAATTTGAATGATACACTTTATTGAAATTTTTTATGAGGATAATAATTATTCTTAAGCCTGATGCTTATAACCCCGTGATATGTGTGTTATTGTGATACATATAATTTTGGGATAAGAGTGTGTCCGACATAAACTATTTCTTTAAATGTTCATAGTGATAATCATTGTGGGGAAAATATTGATCCTTCAAAATCCCAATTCAATGATTTATTGATATACCTATGTGGGACATGGACTACTCCTTAAATTCCAATACACAGACTACTGCTTCAAAATCCAACTCACTACTACGCTTATTCCTATAAATTATGTGAAAATGGAATTTAACAGTGCTAAAAAACATTGTTAATCACAACACTGATAAAAAGATCCATTTTATCAAGGCTCAATACAGAATTGATAAAGGCGTAGCTAGTTGAAATGTGCTATTTAAATAACATGACACTCGACAAAAACCTATAATTTCCTTCAATTCTATATATATTTAATTGAAATCATGAAAAAAGAGTATTCCCATGGTATATACAAAGTCCACACTTATATATATTTCAATCAGTGTTTTACATATTTACAATTACAATTATCCAACAAAAAATTAAAAATAATAATGTTTTCACTTCCACAAAACTGGGCAAGGCTAGTGCCACCCCTTTATCAGCGCTAATGAAAAAGAGCTGATAAAGGGGGGGGGGGCTTTAGCAGCACTAAAAAAAGCGCTGATACATGGTACATTTATCAGCACATAAAAAGCGCTGATAAAAGTACCCCTTTATCAGCGCTTTTTTTATGAGCGCTGATAAGGGGGGGCTTTATCAGTGCTTTTAAAAAAGAGTTGATAAAGGGATAGACTTCAAAAAAAATTAGTTAAAAATAATATATTAATATATAATTATATCAATATTGTTATATTATTATAAATATAATATATAATTTTTAAATATATTTTAGATAAGTATAAATATACATTTACACTTATTATAATTAATATATAAGATATCTAGTGAAAATGGCTTATAACAAAATTCCAAAAATATTTTTAATTAATAATTTTCTAATTATTTTGGAGTAATAGTCGTTTAATAAAAATTTTAAGACTAAAAAAATTAAAAAAATTAAAAAAGATCCAAAATATGTTGAAAACGCAACTCAAACATCAAATGACCATAACTTTTGATCCGGGTGTCCGTTTGAGCTCTACCACATATCAAATCGAATCATACGATGAGTTCTACATTTTTATGACTGGGGTAAGCCCTGGGGAAGGGTTTTTTTAGGACAAAACAGTCCTAGAATGCCTCTAAAACTGAGTTTTTAGTCGGGGTACCCCGATTTTTTAACATTTTGTGGATTTTCAGCCTCATTTAAGGGGGTATTATTGGATTTTTTTGTGGGGACTAAATTTATTCCAAGGTATTAAATTCATATTGATATTAGGTATTTGAAATTTTATTGTTTTTTATAATGCACTGCTAGTTATAATCAAATATATAATTATATGTACATATTTTTTATATATTCACACCTAAAAATTTAATTTTTTAAATGAATAATTAAACATATTTACATATAAAATATATCATCTTTATATAAATAATAACTAATATCCATTTTATTTAAAATACCAACATATGAATATTTATATAACTACTATATATTAATATAACTATATGTATATTAATATAACTATATAAATATATATATATATAACTATAAATATATATATATTAATATAACCATATATATTAATATAAATATATATTACTATAAGAATAAATATAATTAAATATATATATAAATAAATATATATATCATAAATAAGAGAACAAATCAATATAAGGTAGAGGCAAAGGCTTTAGGTGCGCAGGGGGGGGAGGTCTCGAGATCAAATCTGGGTGGAGGCAGGGGCGCGTGCTCAAGGGTGATTTAGAGGGCTAGCGCTGATAAAGGGTGAAGGCGGTGCGGGCGAGAACTGGAGGTGCAGGAAAGCACTGATAAAGGGGTGCTCAAGTGTTGTAAAAAGCCCCTCGAGATTGGCAGTAGTTTTTTTATTTTTTTATTTTTTTTATTTTTTATTTAATTTTTATGAGCGCTAAAAAAAGCGCTGATAATAAACCCTTTTATCAGTGCTTCGTTTTAGCACTGATAAAAGACCCCTTTTATCAGCGCTTTTTTTAGCATTGATAAAAGGTGTCTTTATCAGCACTTTTTGGAGCACTGATAAAGGGGACCCCCCTTTATCTTTGCCGTCATTAAATGAACTTTTTCAAGCACTGTTAAATGCCATTTTTAGCACTGATAAAAGCCATATTTGTAGTAGGGTTTATCTTTTGACACTTGTGATCACATTTAAAAAATGTATACTAATGGTATCACTTTCCAAATAAAACATATCAACACAAGTAAAAGATTATACATATATAATAAAACAAATAATATTATAATAATAATATAAAATAATTAATAAAACATTAATATGGACCAATACATTAATACAGATACAATTTTTTAGAAAAATGAAACAATTGGAGTTATACTGGTCACACTATGCATCATATTTAAGTAGGATGATTCCTAAACATCACAAATAAGTGATGGATGTTTTTCGAAAATATAAAAACAAAATGAATGTTTTTTTGGTTTTTATTATGTCACATGTTCTTTTACTAAAACTAATATCATTTTTAAATAATGGAACATTTGAGGTTATACTAGTCACAACATCCTTCAGATTATGGAACATACGATTTCTATAGGTTACAAATTACTGATGGATCATTTTCATAATGTATCGAAATAATTTGAGTGAATTTCCCTATTTTTCTATATGAAAGCTTTGTAAATTTACTAATATTTCATTTCAAAATAGAAACATGCATTTTGAGTCATACATGTCACATTTTTTATCAGTTTGATGTGGTACTTCTTCATACACAAAACCAAAGAATTATGACTCACAATCTAAAATTATCAAGAAAATCTGATCATGCCTTCTTTGATTTTAGTGAATGACATGTTTTGAACTAAAATGTTAATTTTACACTGATTAGGAACACGTTTACTCATATCGTTTGCATCGTGAGTTAGATTGAGGTGTGGGTGATTTCTTCGTGTCAAAAATGACTCGTCGATCGTTTTACTAAAGTATAAAAATAATATGAATGTGTTTTCTTTGTTTTCAATACGTCACTTGTTATTTTTAGGTAAATTAATATGAATTAGAAATAAAAAGACACACATGGAATCATACTGTTCAAACCAAGCATTGTATTGAGGTACAGTTGATTCTTATACATCATGAAGGACTTGTGAATCATTGTCTTAAATTATCAAAATAATATAAAATTAATTTCAATTTTAAATAAAAAAGAGACACTTTGTGTTATTCTGGTCACACCATGCATAATATTGAGTTTTTATTGATTTATAAATCTCAACAATGACGTATAGAACAATTTCAAAAAGAATCAAGACAATACAAAAGAGTTTTTTTGGTTTTCAGTATTCCATTTGTGTTCTTTCTAACAAATCATTTCAAACTAGAAACACGAATTTCTAGTCATATTGGTCTCATCATGAATCGGGTTTATGTGTGATGGCTTCATACATGTCACAAATTCCATAGGAATTGCTGTAAAAAAATTATCAAGAAAATTAGTGAATGTTTCCTTGGTTTTTAGTGAGATACACATTTTGAACTATAATTACAATTTTAAACTTATAACTAATATTTTTGTAAAACTAGTACCACTATGAATTTCATTGAGGTGAAGTTGATTTTTACACATCACTAGTATGTTATGGGTCATTTTCCTCAAATGTCAAAATAATTTAAATGTGTTTTCTCAGTTTCTAGTATGTCACTTTTTCTTTTTTTACAAAAATTAATGTCAATTTTAAATACTAATGACACACTTGGAGTCATACAAGTCACCAAATGCATGATATTGAAGTTCAGTTAACTCCCACGTGTTAAATATAGATCATGGAACATTTTACTAAATTATCAAAATAATCAGAATGTGTTTTGTTACATTTCATTATGTCACATTTTATATTTACTAAATTTACTACCAATTTTAAATAAAAAAGGACACTTTGAGTTATACCATTCACACCATGCATCATATAGACGTTTGGTTGATTCTTACACATCAAAATATGAAATATAATTCATTTCCCTAATGTATCCAAAAAAATAGGAATGTGTTTACTTAGTTTTTATCATTCCAGTTATTTGATTTTACTAAAATTTCATTTCAAATTAGAAACATGCATTTTTATTCATATTGGTCACATGATATGTTTCTTTGACATGAGAAATTTTGATTCAGGTAAAAATGATTTATGAATCATGATATAATATTAATAAGGAAATCAGATTGTTTTTTCTTGGATTATAGTGATTGATACATTTTGAAAAAAATCAATTTTTAAGTGTTGACAAACACTTTTAATCATGCATGTCACACCATGTATAATATTGATGTGTGTTTGATTACTAAACATAAAAAATGACTCCTTGATAATATTTTTAAAGTATAAAAACAAGCCAAAATTATTTTATTATATTTTAGTATGTCACTTGTTGTTTTTACATAAATTTTTGTTAATTTTAATTAAAAAAGAAACACATGGGGTTATATTAGTTACACCATGTGTCGTATTGATGTGTGATTAACTCTTATACATCACAAATGACTCATAGATCATTGTCCTAAATTATCAAAACAATCCAATTTTTTTCTCAACATTCAATATGTCACATCTTATTTTTGCTAAAATTTAGGTCATTTTTAAGTAAAAAATAGATAATTTTCCGAAAAAAGTACTATAGTGTTGGCATTTATCACATTCATTTAAGTTCCTTATGTTTCCTCTAACCGAAAGTGACAAATGTTGAAAATAAATGGGTTAAAGGGTTTTGAGTGAAAAGAATTCTATGGATTTCCTTTTCTTCTAGAGTAGTTAAAAATTTAATTTTATTTATATTAATTAAATATATAAAATATAATATTACGGGAATCATATTATATTAAAAAAATTACCTTCTAATTGAATTGTGAGTTTTAGCCTCAAATTCCAATCTCTCGTGATCAGGGGAATCTATGAAAAAACCACCCCAATCATAACAATGTAATCCACCTATATAGGGAAAAAATTATTTTGTGAGTAATACTAAAAAGAATTAAATTATACAAAAATATGAAAAAATAAACTACTTCTATGGAATTCGTATAATCATGATATTTTTTTACATTATTCCATCAGGTATGTTTTCAATTCATTTGTAATAAAATATATGTTGTTTTGTGAATATAATCCTTTTAGACGGTCATAATAGTAATGAATAATATAAATACATAAATTATTAATAAATAACTTAAATGAAATAGTAATTATCTTTGAAAATTCCTCATCATGGATGCTAGTTTGTTCATGGAATATGATCTTTATTGTAAATTTACAAACATAATTACAAAAATCATTTTCATTTGTTTGTTTTAGCAATTATAGAAACATTGAGAAACAAAATTAATTTTATAATGTGTTCATATAGTGAAATATTTATATATATATCATGATAGTTTTCAAGTTGTGGAACTTTTCAAGGTCCTCATGCTTAGCACCTAGATTAATTCTTTATTTTTCACGATATTGATGCATTTCTCTATCATAACAAAATCATCATTAATAGATAATATAAATTATATAAATTGATCTTATCTTTTGAAACATTGGATATAGTGTATTACAAAGTGAAAAATGACATCTTGTGTGGTTGTTTTGTTAGTTATCAATGCATTTAATCTAGGAAATAAATCATAGGATCATCAAAATTTACTATAATGAGCATACAATGTTGCCTAAAAACAAAAACAGGAATAAGTAATGAAAGAAATGATAATATATTTGGTATAATTAAACTATATAGATTTACCCCTGCATTTATGGTATTAGGAAGAGTCGGTCATCCATATGTTCTCTTTCAATCAATTTGACCAGGCCTACCAATATTTCACTTTTTTTTGTATTTTATTTTTTTATTCTGTAGAGGTGGTGTAAAGACTAACAAGACCAAAATAAATAAGGGAAATTACAATATATATTTTTGGATATATACACCTGCTAAAAATATAAAATGTATTTATTCATTATTAAAGCATTAAATTAGCTTTTATAAAATCATATAATGAAAACATACATCATGTATATATTTTCAACTAATCCACATAGCCAATAATAGTTAAGGAATTCAATTTAATTCATATCACCAATGAAGTCTCCAAATTCCTCTCTCGACAAATTTTTTTCATAATAAATTAGGTGGATACTTCTATTCTATAACATTGTATCAACATGAACCATCAATTCTTGTAAATACAGATAAGGAATGGGTTGGGTAAAGGTTCGTTCAAGTTATGTATTCGATCAGGTGGTAGATCATTTAGATTTTTTTGATTCAACCATTCATTTCACCACTTAGTTTTGTCTATATATAATAACATTCAACAGTTCAAAACATTTATTCATAATTGTTAATGGTTTACCATGAAAATAAGTTGTAAAGGAATACCTCAACATCACAATGTTTTTTAATTATTTAATGGCCATGACATGAATACTAAAATAACTCTTTCTACCTTATTAATTTCTTCCTCAAAAATTGGAATAGGTATATTGATGCTCTACTCATGGGTTATGCTACTCAACACTCTCACATAACCCATTGGATGTGGTATATTTTGTATAATATTGATTTGGATATTGAACACCATAGCCCTCTCTACACGGTGATGAGTGCGTGTTGATTGATATAAATTATAGTCATTATCACCCAGTAGAATATATGTATAGGAAAGGTATCAGTGTCTATATGATTTATATTCTACAGAAACAATTGTTAGAAAAATTATTACCTCGGCTATGATAACACATTGGGGGGAATGGCGCCCCTCAAAGCTAGTGGGTATGGGGGTCATCAGGAAATGGTTTTTCTTGAATTTTTTATTTTCATTTCTCCCTCCCCCCCAAAAAAATGTTTCTAGAAACTCCCTCTTCCAATGGTATTTTTCTTCAATGTTATCTTTTCTTTCTCAAATCAGTTTCATTTCTTCAACTTGATCCTCCTCTAGTATTTTCTAAAAATATGTTGGGGGTGTCGGTCCAAAACATTCACCACTGATGTGGTCATACTATTTTTTTCTTTCTAAGTCCATCAATAGTAGGTGTTCATAAAATATAGTTTTTAATGAATTTAGTTATTATGTTAGATAAGATATATAGAAAAATAAGTAATCATTGTTATATAATATCTATATAAACTGAAAAAAATTTATTATTTCAAACTTACACATGTTTCCCTCTCTTTTTGTGTGTTTTCATCTATTAGTATAATATATTTATTTACCCATTCCACCTTATATATATCATGGAGTGGTGTGGAAGTGTCTTTGGATTTGGATTCATCAATATGAATATAAATAAAGGAACAAAATTATGATTTTGTTCTATATCAAAAATAATTATTATATTAGATTAAAAATTAGTACCAATTTTTTTCAAGTGAAGCATAAACTATCCTTGATTTACAATAGGGGTGCAACTATTTTGATGTAGGTTCTTTATATTTATCTACTAGTTTTTGTTTCATAAATAAAAAAATCCATTTTTTGATGAATAAACTTATCTCCAGACAACATATTTCAAGCCATAATTTACCTGAAAATACACATCTACGTGACATCTAGTAAACACATCCCTTTCATCTTTGGTTATCATGTGTGCATTGATAAGTCATGGTTGTGGGTTTAATTTCAGTTATTCATATTCATGTTGATGTATCATTATAATTGTGTTAAGGTCTCTATGATTCCTTCTATCAATCAATAATACGTATTTTTTATTGGAGTAATTTACAATAAATGTACTCTAAATGGGATGATAAAGAGTAATTCAATGTTTTATCATTTTATTTTATTTTCAATATATAGATATTATATCATAATTTTACCATAATATCTTCTTATATCAGTGTTTTAACCCTAGACACAACATGGTTCGACGAATCTACATCAATTGAGAAGAATTTCCAGGTAATTATTTATATGTAACTACTGATCGTAACATTGTCGGGGTTAACATGTTTGCCTCATAGATTCCATCTCACTTTTTTATTGATGCCTTTGATTTTATCAATAATGATTTTATCTAACACCATGAAACTACAATGCTTTAATTTTTTCATTGTCGTTTCTTTGTTTCCAACCATTTCCTCATACTCAACATCATAACTATTATGTTCCTCTCGAGTGGTATCATCATCATGTGCATATAGGATTTATATAGTTTCCCTCGGAGTAGAAGATGGTTGATAGATCTTTTTGTTCCTCGGGTTTAGAGCACCAGCACCTGAAGAAGACCATTTTTCTTATGCACTACGAGCAGAAGCAGGTTGAGAGAACTATTGTTCATTGGGATTGGGATCACCAGCATGTTTCTAATTCATTATTTTGAGATGTGGATTAACATTTAATTTCGAGTACATAAATGTAGCAATGAATGTATAATAAAATTAGGTAACACAATGTATATTATAAAAAAATATTACCTAACTATTGAACTCTATTTTGTAAGGGTTAAGGGATTTTTCCCATCTATCAAATATACAAAAACCATCATTGTGGTGTACTATGACATAAAAAAATCATCTATATTGGTACATCGGATAAATAATTGAGATGTCCCAAGGAAAGCGTCCTCCCAACTAGAATTTCAATCTGACCCTTTTGTGTTTTTTGTCGATAACAAAACAATTGACCACATTCTCTTTGTAGGATATGGAACATAATTTACTTGTATTTCCAATGATTCCATTATAAATGGTTCAGATATATATTATTTCTTACTATAATTAACTTTCATGAATATTAATTTGACTATTTTAATTTTACTCATTTTATCAACCCACTTTCATTAGAAAATCATCACGTAAAATTTCAGATAATCCAACTACCATATATTTTTAATGTTTACAACTATGAGATATTAGCATAAATTGGATTTATGTATTTAGTACCATAAATATGCAACATTTAATCCATATGTGTAACTACCATATTTTTAAGGGTACTATATTCATCATGTATATTTGTATAGAATGTGTAACCATTAATTACATAACCATTGTATGATATTAAATACAAACATGGTCCTCCAACATGCTATAAAAGTCATTATGAAATTAAATCCATATTTTCTCTAACTCTATAAAAATATTCTCCTAAAACCATCGTATAAATTGTTAATTTTGTGTCTATGATATCAATATTTTAGCCCGTGATGGATTCAAATGCCTAGTAATTTCATTGTGGGTTTCAACATATGGGGAAACGTAAAAACTAATATGAAAATCATAATGTTGGGATTTATATCGATCAATAATATTTATTGTGACAAAATAACTTCTATAAATTTCTTCACCTAGAAACCACATAGTGTGACGTGATTTTGGTAGACCATTTCTTTCAACATTGGATAGGTATTTGGTAAAAATGGTAATGACTTCCATAATAATATATCACTCTATAATAAAACCCTCTAGCCAACTTTGATTTTTCACAAACCCTTTAAAAATAAATATATACCATTCAACGGGGTAAATCCATCTATAATGTATAGAACCACATAATTAAATCCCTCCCATGATGTGAACAATTAAATGAACAATCATATCAATTAATATTTTTAGAAATAACATTTAAAATTCACATAATATGATGGAAATTTATCTTCCTATAGTTAGTAATTTTAGGTGGTCAATAACATTGCGGCATAAATATTTTAAGAACAAAAAATCTTGGTTAATGTATGATTGAAATTCATCAAAAAAATGAAATGTAATTCTATAGGAATTGGATCATTTATTAAAACAAGGATTTCATGTGATTTTAGACCCTGTAACTTTAAATTGGTCATCGAAAAAATATTTATGATATTTAATGAATACCCCACTCAAACAACTATGTTATTCATGAAAATTCAAAACTGATATCTCTCTTACCCAGAAAGAGTGTAAGTATCTAGAGGAAGAAAATATCTTCTTTCACACTACACTTCTGCTAACTCTTCTTGTATTCCAATGCCAACCATATCCAACCTAGACTTAATTGCATACTTTTTGAGTGAATTTTGAAACGTGCCTATAACACAATCACATACATTTCTTAAAATTTCATAACATGAAGAAAATGTCTGACATACAGACAATTCAAATATGTTAATTAATAAAAACTGATCTTTTTTCAACTGGTTTAAGTATGTTTTTTTAAATGGTTTACCAAAATAAGTTTTTCTGTCTTTTACTTCAAAATGTTCGTCAAATGTCAGCAAATATAGTGATATATGTTCTTCTAAACATCAATCAAATTATGTTGATTATTATCGGTACTTACACTGTTGGGGTAGAAATCGGTGATGCCCTAGAAACACAATTCTTAATGAATATTTCAACATAATTATCTATGTACACTTTTTGATAATGGGACTCCCTCGAGTTCTTTTATTGCTATATCCTAAAGAAAATCATATATAAGAAAATAATTTTTCATCTCACACAACATGGTTCTCAATTTAAAATTTTCATTTATGTAATTATCATACAATGTAACACCTCAATCCCAAAATAATTTCAAATCATCGATCAATGGTGAAAAATAAACCTCAATATCATTACCTGGTTTCATTGGTTATAATATTAGAATAGATAACATGATGTACATTCTTATCATCCATATCCATGGTGGTAGGTTATAATTTACCAGTATAATCGGTTGTGTACTATGAGTTCAATGTTTAAAACAAAAAGGATTCACTCTATAGGTAGATAATGAAAGGTAAAGCTTTCTAATCTAGTTTCCATATTTAGGATACTCATGATCAATTTTATTCCACTGAGTAATTTCTATCGGGTGATGTTGTTTCCTATATTTATTTCTTGTATCTTTGTGCCACCTCAATTACACTCTAGTCACCTCACTTCTATATATGCACCTTAACCATAGAATTATTAGAAAGTACTATACAAATTTCATTGGACCAAATTCTACATTATTATGTTGAGAAGTTCCTTACATTGGAAATTATGTAAGTGATTCATAGTATCTGTGAATCAGTATACGGTTATTCAGGTCGGCGTGTATTCAATCAGAGATCACACCCAATAAGAATAGCATTGGTTTGGTGTCATATGTTCGGGTAGGAATCACATTATATTCTTGAAGCATGTCATTCAAGATATCAATTAGTACCATAAAACTGGAATCCCTTCATCCCTTGCCAACATTAAAATTATAAAGCATCAATACTCTTGAAAATGTTTTATATTTACTTCTAAAAACATACAATGGTGTCTTTTCACAACTCATTAACTTTTAAAACAATTATTTGAAATCATGAAGTTAATCTCCAACTATCCTTTTAGTTTCCTCAATATGATCTTCCGCATCATTCACTTCTGTAATCACATCCTTGATACTATATTATTCATTTTATGTGCTTGTAATTTTGTTAGATGATCTTTAAAATGTAGTGTTATCCAAAACACTACCATCATTCTCTTTTTCCCCATGCTTATTCCAACATAAATAGCATCGATCTATTTGGTAAAAGATCATGTGTTCTTCCAACTCATCCTGACTAATTAGTATTGAATAAACACATCACAAACATGGAAAAAGCAATTTAGAAGGGTCATATGCATGAGATTGTGCAACCATGAGGAACTATTTCACACCATCTTTATACTCCTTTGTCAGACGATTAGAATCCATCCATTTCTTATTCATATCTAACCTATTGGATTCTTCAATACGAATATTTAACAAAATAAATACATAAAACATGTTCGACTAGGGTAATCATCCAATTATATATTCCTCTCAGATTATTCAAATAGAAACAAGAAAGAACAAACATAGACCTATTGATAATATTCTTGATTTAAAAGTCTAGTGGGTTACTAAAACCTACCAAATCTAAGTGATCACTTTCATTTTATATAATAAAAAATATAGTTTGAAATACATAAGAAAAACATATAATTTCTATAGCTTTTTACAAAATAAGAAGTACAACCTAAAAGTGTGTTAAATCCATTTTTCTATAATTTTCATGAAATGAAAACGATCACATGGAAAAAATTTCCTTTTCCCATAAATTATGGTAAAATCAACATTTTAAAATCTCAATTTAAACTATTTTATGAGCACCCATTTTTGAACTACACATTTCAAAACAAGAAGTGGTTTCCAACTATTATAAGGTTTTCTGAAACATGATTCGATACAAATAATTTTCATAAAACTAGGAATTATGGAATAAAACCCCATTTTTAAAACTCACATTATATTATAGATTGAAAAACAAACAGTTCAAATTTTTTTCATTTTATAAATAATTTAAAACTAATTATTACAGTACTTTGAAAAAACATCATATTCAATAATACCTTTTTCCATCTATAAAAGACATTATCAATAACTTTTTATGAAAACTAAAAAACCATATACATAAGGAAGCAATCATGTAGTCAAGCACCACTAAAATAATTTTCCAAAACTAGGTCATCAATAAAAAACATCCCCACATTGTATCACAAGATACAGTGGTCATACAAGAATCAAAGGGGATTGATATGGTATTAAACCTTTTATAAAAACTCATTTTTTATAATATTTCTAATAGAACATATCTATTAAATATATTATTTGAATGTATGCTAGTTTACCATTTGTAAAATCCATCACAATATACTATTCAGACCAATTTTATTAAAACACCTTTGAAAATAAAATGGAAATTTACACTTCCTTTTAAAAGGACATTGAAAAACATTCAAAGACACAAGATGTTTCAAAATCCAATTAACATGGGGAAACATACCCTTTTGAAAAAATACATTCCATTTAGAAATCTTGATTGTTTTAAACACCTCATAATCTTTATATAAAAATAAACCAAGGCGGAAAAAGTGGTTTCAAATATAGATCATAAGGTTTAACTCACCACTTTTAAAATAAAGAAATATTTTCCAACATTTTTAACACATTAATGTCACCCAAACCCATGGTTTTAAATTCAATTAACACATAAATAATTTTGAAAACATAAAGTTGGTGATTAAAACAAATTTTAAAACTAAATTCATTCTTTTAAAAAATCTATTTAAACATTTTCTAAATCACTTGTCATCGAATATAATTTTATAACAGAGGATAAAACCACTTGGAATACACCATTTATCCCTCATGGTAACTCATATAGGCATGTTTATAATATGGAAAAACATTCATAATAATAATCATTTAATGACAATGAAAATATGAAGGAGAAATAAGAATAAATGGAACATGGTATATAAGAAAGCTAGTAAAAATAAGGTTATGTGGAATGGATTGAGATAGACATACCAAATATGACCAAGGTATATACATAAATGACAGATGGTCTATTTATAAATTGGATGATCTAGGGAATGTATTAAGACTATTAGAAAATTTAATGGAAATGTTCATGAAATAGTATATCAACAACCCATTTTCCATTGAAATCCCACAAATGTTTTCGTGTACCAAGTTCTTTTATGAACTAATATATAATTAGATTAAATTAGAAGATATAGCAGTGATTTTTCTAGGATAGTATTTATTAGTAAATTTTCAATGAAATCATCTTCTAAAACATCACGACCCATGTTACCTTTCTATTCTATTATATAATAGTGTTTCAACATTCTCGAATGATGTTTTTTATTTATACGGGTTTATCTACCCTATGTCTCTAATATTATCCAGAAAACAAATCCAAATAAAATAGATATTATAATTTAACTCTATGTACAGTCCATTGATGACACCATTGGAATATAGGTCTATGTCTTGGTATATGTAGGGAAATTAATCATTCCCTTTGATATTATCATTCATAAAATTTTGGAAGAATGATAAGTACTAATATTCGTTGGATGAAATTTCAAATCCATGGGAAAGTTGTTCATTAATTGGAATCTTGTATAGTTTAATTTTTAAATTATGGAGGATAATGTATTGTTTATCTTGATTAAAGTGGTGAATCAAGTAGACAAACATGAATCTTTTCATGTCTTCATCACCAATAATAATTATTAATGAGAATTAAAAATAAATTTGGGTTATGAAAAACTTATGATGTACATGACTGATGTAAAATTAAAAAGGAATACTATGAAATGTCAGGATAATATATTATAAGAAGAAATAGTTTTTATAACAAAAAATAAAATCAAGGGATTCCTAAACAAAATTACTTCCCTAAATTTTGTTTCCACCCATGTTTGTGATATATAAATTCAGGAAAAAATTGTGGAATCCATTCATATAAAAATCATAAGAAATACTCGGGGAGGAAAAGAAATATAAATAAATATAAAAAATGTCCTCGTGGGAGCTATAGATAATCCACAACATAAAGGATATTATTACGAAATTGTTGTAATTGGGAGAAGAGTTTATCTTGATATAGAAATCAAAGTGTCTATTGAAGAAATTAACATTTTGATGGCTAAAAAATAAAATCAAATTGAGTTTTTAAATAATCCCTTTTATTTATCCAATAAAAAATATGGTAAAACCCCAATATTAAGAATGGATATTGAAATAGTTATATAATTGTTTTTTGAAAATTCTAGAAACATGGTTGAGGTTTGGCTCTAGAATGAAGAATGATCCCAGATAATTTTTGGACAAAACAATTTTCAGAATGATCTAGTCAATAAAATAAAGTAAATCAAAATTGATGTTAAGAAGTTGTGATCGACGGGTGATGATTAAGAGAGGATTCAAACTCCCAAAAGGTAATATAAAATATCATGTTAATGGGATATAAAATATGAAAAGGAGGTATATTGGGAAACTACATATAGAGTGGATAACAATAGACCAAAAATGTGGTTTGAAGGTAAATTAAATTTAGACAAGATTATTGATATTAATAATAAATCAACAATAGTTGGAGAAAAATCTCAATGAACTGATTTCTGGAAAAGGTTGAGTTTAGAAACTCAAAATATGATAAAAAAAATGGTAATGAAAATCAATAAGCAATACAATAAATATTTGGTGTCATTGTTTTATTAATACGGCACATAAAAAATGTGTTCTATAGAATAGGGGAACATTATGGATAATGAGAAACAAAAAGTATATCAGAATAACTTTCTATTCATGATGTATTTTCAATAAGTATTGATATTTTTGTGTCAGATATGCCTAAAAATACATGTATTTCCAATCTAGTGTGTGAATGGGTGTTCCAAATAAAAACCAATGGGGAGGATCATATGTTGTAAGAATTTTCATCATGTAGGATGAAAATGTTGAAACTAAATAGGTAAAAACGTCACCAAATAGAAAATGTAGTTGTCTAGAAACCAGTTATAACAACCTTATCTATGATGGTGGAGGTAGAGATGGTGGTAATTCATTGAACAATGATGATGAATACAATAAATAAGTCTGAGGGTTTGGGGAAGGAAGAGAGGGTGATAGGGCTGGGAGAGATAGGGATGGCGTGACAGTGTGGTAGAGCGGTGACGCGGAGGCAGTGCGGCTAGGGGAGAGTGGAGCGAGGTGGCAGGGGGGATCATAAAAAGTGTTGGTGCAATGAGGAATTTTCAGTGTGGTTGGGAGAGATCTATGGCGAGACGACGTTAAGTTTTGGCAGGAGCAGCGCTGTGGTTTTAGTCGTTTTATGTGACGGCTTGAAGTGTTCGAGAGAAGAAGCAGATGTTAAAGTTTATTTAAAAAATCAGTTACCACATTTATCAATGATACAAAAAAGTGCATATAATAAAGTGTATTATCATTGATAAAACAAAAAGTGATTATAAAAAATTCCTTTATTAATGCAAATATTATAGCGCTAATAAAGACGTATTTTATGAGTCCTATTTTAGCATGGATAATGGTGTATCTATATCAACGCAGAAAATGCACTAATAAATTTATAATGATAATAATTTATTTATATTATTATATATTTTTAATAAAAATAATTATTTAAAAAATATGTATTTAATTATTTATAATTCTTACATTAAATAAATGTTTATTTACTTGTTGTTTATATATAATAAAAATACTTAAATATTTATATATTTATATATATTTATAAAATTAAAAATAATATAAAATAATATATATTTATTTATAATTAAAAAATTATACTGAGTATATTTTACATATTTATAATTATTTATAATTAATATAATTATTTATCTTTACAAAAATATTTTATAAATGTTTATTTTGATAGTTATAAAATTATAATTACTATATTTTTTTGGATTTCAAATTTTATAAGTATATATAATTAATATATTCACTATAAATATTTATAATATAAAAAATATTTTTGTATTAATATTATAATTATTTAAATAAATATTTATTTCTTTATAATTAGAACTCTAGATAAATATTTGATTATTTATTTAAATAATTATAAAATTATAACAACTGTGTTTAGTATAGTTATACTTTTATAAATATATATTTTTAATATATTTATTATAATATCAATTTATTTAAAATATATTTATATTTATTTAAAATTATAATAATAAATTGTTGTATTTATTTATAAATAATTATATCTATTTATAAATATATTATTTTAATTATATATATTTATAAAATTATAAGTATAATAAATATATTTATTATAATTTTATAATTATTTCAATATGTATATATCATAATGATCTAGGAGCTAGGCAAACATGCCCCCACCAAAAATTTATATTAAAATAAATGACATTACATAAGAAGGATAATGGGTTGGTTCAAACAAGGGAAAGCTCTTCTCTAGAAAAGAAACCGCAAAGGATGAGAATCATTTGTACATTACCATTCTGACTGCAATTTTTTTATAAGATAATAGAGTACTTCTCCTTGAGTTAAATCATGTCCATGGTGACCTCCTTCGAATGGACACACCCACCATCTCTTTTATGCCCTTGACTGTAGTTTTTTAGATGGCAACCCCATTTCCAAGTCATAGTTTTCGTCCAATCCCCTTACGGTTCATCACCCTCTAAATGAGATGGCTGTCATTTTGACATTATCGAGGAATCCATCATACCATTTCCACTATTGTATAGTGACAACTTGTGCATTATATCCTTATCCATATCTCTTTATACAACCCTTTCAAAATCAAATTTACCATTATTCCCCGATTGACCCATGATCACAAGTTCTATCATATGGTCATCATGACTAGAGCCTCCGACCATAGCGGACCCTAACTTTCTGGAAGAACAAGAACTAACTCCTTGATCCTTCTTATAAACATTAACATGCTCCTCTACAACCAAGAAGTACCACTCCCTTCCGACCATGGAAACATCCATTTGGAGGATACTATGAGGCCTGTGAGGGGAAGAATTTTCCATGGGAGTAGGCACCATTGTGCACACAATATCAGCTTCTGTAGAGGGAGGCATAGTTCCCACCTTCTATCGCTCTAAAAAATTCTTCTTGGCAGAAGTAATTTTGGTCATTTAAATTCCAATGTAATGTCTACAACCTAAACCTTTATGACCAACAACTTTTCAGAAATCATAGAAAGAGGGCACACCTTTGTATTCAAAATCAATATCAATCAACAAATCCTCGACTAGTAAAGTGGCACTCCTTGGAATTTCATACAGCAGAACAATATAAACCAAAACTCTTTTATAATACACATATTTACCTATAATGGTATTCTCAATAAGTTTCAATTGTGCCGTGATAAAAGTAAAATCATCATTTATGTTACAAAGATGCTAGATAACCCAACTAATCCAATGGATGCATACATATTTCTGTGCATTAATATGCTTTTGATTATGTGGATTGAAGAAAATCACCCATGTAGAAATCTAAAAATCATCTATATTGAGATTATAGAAACTAAACCTCCATGCAGTAGAACAATGTATTTCATAGCTAAAGAAAAAATGAAGATAACCCTTTCCAATAGAGATTGATATTCATTCAGTAAATCCCTATATATTTCCATGATTATGTTTTAAAATATAAAAATTAATTAGCTTGTCCCCTATAGAGACAATCATATGGCCAATCAATGAATATTTACACTGCTCAATTCATTTGTGCAACGAAGTTCGTTCAACAGAAATAAGAAATATACCAAGACAATTTTTAGAGACTCATTGTTCATCAACAATTAGATCTGGGGAATTACCAACCTTCCTAAAAAGGATCTCCACAAAAGAGATACCGGTACTCTTGGGATTTGAGACTCTGACAAAATTATTCTTACCAGAAGACTTAATGTTTATAGAGGGATCCGCAATCTGAATTGCAACCCCATCAACAATATCCTTGGGTCATTATACTAAACCAACATGCACATAGCATAACGGAAAACCCAAACACCAACCACAACCGTGGAATCATGCACACCAACTGCGATGACACCAAATGAACTGTGATCCCCAACCTAGGTGGTATAAGAGAAAACCCAAAACTGAACAAGAGCGGTATCCACTGCGAGATCATTAGGCTTTGCGTGATCCCAATCCTGATCAACAGATTCATGAGAGGTGATCAATTTAAATTTCATAACAATAATCATATTATGGTGCTCCCAAGTACGAGTCTTGAGAGCAGAAAAACTTCAAACCATCAAAATGAGACGAAACTCACTGATGAAGGCCATCGAGAAATGATGCAATGTTGACAATCTCAAACCCTGACACAAACTTCATCATATATAAATAATCCAACATATATATTAATTACAAAAAAATTAATTTATTTATAATTAGAAAATTATAATAAATATATTTTTATTTGTTTTTATATTTATTTTTATATATATAACATAATAACATAAAAACTATAGGAAATATATTTATTATATTTATAATTTAATTAATATATTTAATAAATATATATATCATAATTTTATAGTTATTTAAATATATATATATATTTTTAAATATAATTATATTTTTTTAATATTTATAAATAGATGTACATATTTATAAACATATTTATTAAATTATAAATATTTTTCAAAATATATATATATAATAACTAAATTTATTATATTTTTATAATTATTTAAATAAATATATATTTTTATATAATTGTAAATATAAATAAATATTTATTTATTTGTAATTATTAAATTATAATAAATAAATATTTATTTATAGTTATAATTATTAAAATAAATATTTAAATAGTTACTAAATTATAACAAATATTTTTATTATATTTTTATTTTTATAAATATATATAATTGATATATATATTATACTTTTATAATTATTTCAGTATAACTATATTTATTTAGAATCGAATTATAGATACTTGTATATATTTATAAATATTTTTATGTATTTATCACTTTATACGTCTAATTAATATATTCATTGTAATTTTTGAATTTATTTACAAATATATATTTATAAATATATGAATAATTAAATATTTTTATAAATATTTTAATATAATTATAAATATATTTCTATATGTTTATTTATTTATGAAATTATAAAATATGTGTGTATTATAATTTCAACCATTTATAGATATATGTTCGTGGATTGAGATGGTTCTTTTGGCGCCCTCAAAGAGTGAAACATTTCAGCAGTTGATTTAGTTCCCATTAGATTAGAACGAGAAACTAGAAAAGGAAAGTATGATCACTTTTCTAGGATTCAAGTTGAATTTGATCTCACCTCTCCTTGGGTTAAGTCTACTATGTTGACAGTGGATAGAAACATATTTGATCTATCAGATTATTATGAAAAATCACATAACTTCTCTAAGGGATGTATAAATATAGGACAAACTTATGAAAAGTTTCTTAGAAGGATGCTACAGTGTCCTTTTGGGATGAAAGGGCACTCTATTGAATTTTGAAAAAACTTACTGAACTCTAAAGCAGAGTTACGGGTGGCTACCAAACCTCCTCCTTTAAAGGAACCTATTTCAACTTGTTGCGAGAAAGAACATTTCATTGTTGTTGGGAATCCATATTTTGTTGATGTGGTGAATCATTGATCTACTGCTGGTGACGGTTCAATGGTTTTAAGGGCTGAAATGGATACTATTAAAAAGTGAAACATGTCGATGATGGGGATGTAGCTTTCGATGTTATGGTGAAGATCAAAAATGATATAAAAATTAAATTGAATATGTAACTATTTCAATAACAATATTTGACTACCCCTTCTATGAAGGGAATGGATAAGTTGGATGTGCATGATCGGGTGCTGGGAAACCTATTTCTTCTAGCTGTATTGAAGTTATTGTCCCCTAAGTGGACATTGTGACTCTTAATGAGAAGTTGGCTATGTTGGGGGGGGGGGAAGATCTAGAAGGGTCTTATGAAAACCTAATATTTGGATGCAGGGTATTAATCCAAAAATTCATGGTATAGGATGTGAATGTAAGGACACACGAGGGCATGGCTAATGTGCGCCTTCCAGGAGACAGCTCACCATAGAGCAGGAGAAGATTAAGGAGATGTGTGTTGCGCTCTTCAATCAAAAGAACCCCCAATCAGATTGGAAGTCTATCGTTGATGTTAGAGATCAAATTCATGATTATGATCATGATTATAGTGACTTTTGGTGTTCTTTTTTCCTTTTGGATGATGGAATGTTGTGTTTGACCCCATATTTCTTTTCTTCTGTTGTCTTAATTGTTATTTAAATTTTAATTAATGGTCATGATATTTGGCTTCTAGAAACACCCATTTCATCTATTTTAATTTTATAATTATTTAAATATATATAATTACTTATAATTATAAATTTAAATAATTATATATTAAAAGTATTTATAAAATTAAAAATTTATAATTATAAATATAATAAATATTATTATTATTTAAATTTATAGATTATTTTTGTAATTATTTATTAGAACATAATAGATTCATGGGTAATCCATGGGTGAATCATAAACCTTGTAAAGTATACATAATAAAAAAATCATCACATATATAGAAAAAATGAATAATAATAATATGTTTAACGTATAAATTAACATCCACTATGAATACATAACAAATTCCCATCTATTATACTCACACATCAATATATTTATTGACGAAATTCAATTGAAAATTATATTGATTTAAATATATATATATATTTATAATTTTAATTTAAAATATATTATTATAAAAATATAATAATTATTATAATTGTAAACTTATATAGAGAATGGGGTGTTAGTTGAGTGTTACCCAATGGTTATACCCCTCACTCTATTGGAACTGGGTAGGCTCAAGTCGTGCCAAACTCAGAAACTGTAGATATTTTAAAGAGGGAGATCCAATGAAATTTCCTTAGCTGGGAAAAGTGGGGTGAATTGTGGGCCTAACATGGTCCCCCAGTGGGTGGAAAGTGTTACCCTTAAACATGTTTGGAATATGGGGTCTTACCCAAGTGGTAAAGACTCCATATAATCTTGCATCAAACACGAGTTCAAATTCGAGAGGGAGTGAATTTTTAGAGATACTATAGTAGTGATAGAGCAGAAACTGTACCAGCACTATAAAAATGTAGTAGTGATGGTACTATAGAAGAGTACTATAGAAGTATTACAATTCATCTTTAATGGGATTTCAGGCAACTGGGCCAACGGGCTATCAAGCGGGCAGTGATGCAGACATGACATGGGTTGGAAATAATGTAGGTTGAATGCAAGTAGGGCCTTTGGGGCATCCAATAATGGTTCTATAAGCCATGTAACAGGATTAAATCCATTATGGACTATAGGCCATGTATTTAATAAATAATAAGGAATGATATTTGGGCTATCCCTTGGGGAGATATGGTCTACATTTCCATCCTATGTCTATGGTGTGTGTGTTTAATGTAAGTGTACCCTCAAACACATAATATATATATATATATATATATATAATTATAGATATATAATTATAAATATATATACTTTGAAATATAATAAATATATTTATTATTTAATAAATTTAATTATAATATTTTATTGTTTAAATATATATTTATTTAATTATAAACATATAAATATTTTTTAAAATTATATATATATATTTGAATCATTAAAAAATTCATATTAAATATAAATATGATTTTTTATTTAATGTATAAAAATTATCATTAATTTTAAATATAAATATAACAGTTTTATATAAATTAGTTATATATTTTATTAAAAAACAGTATTAGCACTAATAATAGCCCTGATAAATCTACCATTTTTCAGTGCTAACAAAACAACAAATAAAGGGTACAGATTTCCCAATGTTTTTAGCACTAATAAAGGGTATATTTGTCAGAAATTTTAGCTACTACTGATAAAGATGCCCCCCCATAATCTTTTTTTTGTAGCCCCTGATAATGTTTGGTGCTACCCCTGTGCCGATGTTTGGTAGTGAATTGTGTGATACAAATGAAAATGACTGTGGGACATAGAATGCTGCTTCAAAAGCCCACATGGGTGATTATTTGATAATGAGCGTGTTCCATTGATGGATTCTTCAAAATACCACAGCGTCCTAGACATAGTGTTTTAGGACCAAAAAATGTTTTCATTTGACTATAGTTCTAATTTTCCATAAAATGAATTGAAATCAAAAGTAATTGATAACCATGTTTGTATGAAAAGGTTCAGGATCCATCATGGTCTAAAGCAGGTATTGTGTTTTGGGTGTCCCTAGGAACCCATGGGTTTAATGTGATTAATTATTTAATAATTGAAATTGTGAGAACTATTTTCTTATGCATCTCACTTTATTTATAAAAAACCATAAACCATTATTGAATAAATATTTTGTTAGATGCCATTGGTTGTTTCCTATAGAGTTTCCTCACACCCAACATAGTCATCCTGGTCGATACTTGAATAGATTTCATGGTTTTAGGATACGATAATGGAAAGGTCTTTTGGTTAGATGGATGATATTCGCTAAAGCATGCATGAGGGTATCAGAAGTGGTGTTGAGACCCAGCTGGGAATATTAATGTCTCTTTATTTTAGTTCTTCACTTGACACATGACACTTATTTGGTATGACACAAACACTAGTTAGTTTCTTATATTTAATTTTCTATTTTGTTCATCAAATGATAATAGTTTGTTTTGGTTAGTTATTTCCTTTGATTATTATTTTTGATTTTCACTATTATGATACTTTCATAAAGAGGGTGATATATCCCCATGGTCAATATTAGACCCTCCCTATTATTTGTAGCCATTAGCATATGAGGATATGTCCATGAGGTTATGTGACCACTGGATCAGAGAACCAACGTGTGGAACTTGGCTTGTGACGTTACAGAAGCTCATTTCACCCTTTTAGAATTATTTACCAAAAGTATTTCTATTCAAGAATCACATCTAACTTATAGTATCCAGATTGGGATGTAATTCCTTAGAAACCACTCGCTCTATAAATCTCCAAAATTCTAGGATCATTTCTAATACTAAGCCTTATCCATAGTCTTTTCCTTAGATATATCATTATAAATATCCTTTGACATATATATATATGGATATAAAACATTTTTCTCAACCTACTTTCCTAAGTATAACTAAACCACGATTTATTGACAACTATAATGACCCATGTTTTTCATGTATATATATTACATCTTATTAGGTGAATAATCAATACATTTCACATATACATGGTTTTAAATCATAATTTTTGGGTCAATGGATACTTGTTACAAAAATACTTATTTCATTAAATATCATTAACATACCCCATAAATATGATCCTAATTAGTTCTCTTCATAGACATACCCAACTTATAACAATATTTATATCCTAGGGAAAATAAACATAAGAAAGAGCAAGCTCAGATTCTCAATAATGGTAAATATAGAAGATAACAATTGATGATCATAAGAGATCACAATATATGAATAATTGTATTATATTATAAATATAACTTATATACTTGTCAACCAATCTATAATGAATCAGAAACTTGTATCAAGGAATTAAATATTATCATTTCCAAATTAATGAACCATAATAGTGAGAAATCATCATAAATAAATCATGAACCATATGTTTATATCATATATGTGTAGCCACATCATAATCATGGAAACCATTTCAATTGTCATGTCTAACATCTGAGACCATCAAATCATAATAGATCATGTATCAACACATAATTCCCATTTCAATACAAATCATGAATCATCACAGGTTTCCTGATTCAAAATGAAATAGGAATCATCACATGTTTACATTTCATAATAGATGATGAATCGTGGATCTTTTCTTATAGTTTAACATGCACATTGGCTTGATTCCCATATCGTATCAAGTACATCATATTATTTCCCATCATCATCTCATAAAATATAATACATTTCCCAATTAATTGGAGAGAGATGTTGGCCCCACATATCACATAATCTATACATTTTTGTTCCACAAGATCATAAAATAGTCAACAATGTGTTACCTGTATAAAGGAAATGGGTTTAAAAAATCATTATAGAATAAAATCAATAAATGATATGGGTTTCATCATCATATAATTAATTAAGCATAGAATAACATGTTGAAAAGGAAATTTTTTGATAAAATTATATTAATCATAATCAAAAATCATCTAGATAAAGAATAATGTTTTTGTTATTGGATGATATACCTACAAAAATATAAGAAACTCCAAAGGTTCTTATATTATATAGAAAATGGTTTTCAAATGTAACTTTTAAAATTTTCGGGGGAATATATCCTTTCCACTTTCGAATCACTTATTAAACTTATAATAAATTCCAAAATACTAAAGAAAGAATTTTCAATTTATATCCCCTTTAGGAATTATAATAGATAATTTAAAATATTTGGTGTTCTGGAAGGTGGAAATGTCATTCATGTTGTACATGTTAAAAAAAGATTACTTTCACATTTACAGTAAAATCGAAAAGGGAATTGTTTGTAAATGGACATGAATATTCAATTTAGAATATTTTTTAAAATAGTAAAACATGGATAAAAATTTTCTTTAAATATTCATTGTAGAAAATATAAAAAATATTCATTAAATCATTTTTTAAAAATATGGATACAAAATAAAAAAAATTACTGATGAGATAAATAAAATCAATATTTTATTAAAATAATTATTTAGAAATAAAGAGTTATTAAAGAGTGGAAAATAATATAAAAACATGTTATTTCATGAAGTAACCAGAGGAAACTAAAATTCCATAGTTTCTTTAATGGTAGAACATATGATTTAATCATTGGATGCATAACATTAAAAATCTCAATAAATAATGAAATTATAAATTATAACCTTTAACACATTGTTTACTATTGAATCATAATTACCATGAAATATAGCTCATTATATGGATTTTTATATCTGAAAATTATTATTATATAGATTATAAAATAAATTCTCTATCAATATATACACCAAAAAAACAAGTGGTGTATAAGGAATGTTTCCCACAGAAATAAAAGTGAGATGAAAATCTATTTCCACTTATTAAAACTTTTTTACTGTTAACCCCATTAAATAAAAAAATAAAATGAAATTTAAATATCCTCAAATTATTTATAATCTATATACAACCTTTCAATTGTACTGTATATAAACCATACCAAATAAATCAGTGGAGAATTTAGTATATGTCTCCCAGAAATAAAAGAGGGACTTCAAACCCATACTTTTAGTTGTGAATTTCATTGTAGAAGTATGAATATTCTATAAAATAAAAATAAGTTTATTATAAATATATTAAATTTCCATTTTCATATTTATCATTCCAAATATTATTTACATATGAAATTTTTTTATCAGATTATAAACAATTCATTGTCAAAATCATGTTTTGGGTATTAACTGCTTTGTGTTTCATGTATGTTTTGGTTTAGTATTTTTGGTAATTTTATTTTAATCATGGTAAAATGTTATAAATAATGTTAAATACAATATCAATATCATATATATTCATTATTTATTAAATAACGTAATCCAATAATTTTTGATATAGAAAATTAGTAACATTGTTCATGGTGATGGAAAGTCATACATGCACATGAATGATGATTCCATTTTTCGATAGAGGAATAGAAGTAAGATAAATAATAAGTTGAATTCCAATAATTATATTTATTTTATATATATCACATATGATCATAAAACCTGTCCTTTTAACCTTCCATGTAAAGCATAAGTGAATAATGAATCACACCGCTTTGCGAGTTAGTAGTCCACCGTACATACGAGTAATGTTATCACAATCCCAATGACTGGAAATTAAGAAGGAATATGTGATATTATAGATATATAATTATAATTACTCAAACAACATCATAAAAATATGTAAAATATTTTATTATTTTTAGATTTTAGAGATATAGAATACAAATTAAATCGGTTCATGAGGCAGTAGTCTTCCGTATAGATGATCGACAGTTTCATTTTTGACATTATGGAAGTCTATATAGGTATTGGTCATTAAATTAACTTAATAATATCTCAGTATAAGGGATATAATTACTTTTTTCATATCCTATTTATTTATGAGGATTTTAAGGGGATAGAGGTTGAAATAAAATTAATTCGTGTGCTTAACAACTATAACTCTTTTTCTAAGAAAACCTTTATGTTCACACAAAATGTCATATTTTGATGGTTTACTGATAAACAAACACCTATATGAAATCTATAGACAATTAATTGATGGATTTTGTATGGACGTAGGTGAAAACATTATTTTTGAAATATGCATAGGATAGGCGATGGGCTTCTCTTATATATGTAGGGAACATGACACACATGGAACTATTTAAAATAATAAAGTGTAACCACATTAATCACATTACGAAAGGCACAATGATGAGTAATTTTTGATTCTTAGTGTTTATAATTGATATATATTTCTATAAAATGATATTTTGAAAGGTTTATATGTCATTTTATCCCTAATATATTTATTTTAATACCTCCAAACCCATTTAAATGATAATCGTGGTAATTAATTTTTTATTGTTTTTACTATTCATTTTGTAGTAATATTATATTGACAATATTTTATCATATTATTTTTATTGATTCAAAATATTGATTCCATTTATCAAATTTATATTATTTATATGTAAAATTTTTAATTCAATTAAACCCCCATACACAATGAAAATGCAGTTTTCTAGAGTGAAACTTCTTATATGTATAGAAGGTTTTAATAAAAATATTCAATATTAAATTTATTCCAATGGAATAAATTATTTTAATCATAAAATAATTAAACTAATTAAAAAATTAAATTTTATTAATTAATATGGAGCTTTGAACATGAGTTTAATGAAAAATAAGTTTTTAATAAAAAACATTATTTTTTAGTATTCACTAAAAATTATTATAATATGAATATTATAAAAAATTAAACCTATGTTAATTATAAATTTTTTATTCCAAAAATAAATAAAATTATTTCTATATAATTTATAAAAATTTCAAAAATTATTTTTTTATTAGTTCAAAAAAGTGGTAACAATCATTTTTTTGAGGAGAAGGTATTTTCGAAGCATATAAAGACATTACTAAAAATTAAACACTTAAATATAAATAATTTATCTTTATTTAAAACCTTTAAAATTAATATTCATGATGTGTGTATTCCTATTCATATTGATATATTAATTGATTTTTCTTAATTATCAATGACTAAAAATTATAAATAGTATATCATCACTCATTAGAAAATGTTATTTCATGGATCACAGACTATAAATGAAATAAAATTTATTTGAGAAAAATATTTCCTAAAATCTTGGTGTGTTACAGTGTCTATACATATCGATGAATAGATTTATGATATTACTTTTCCAAATATTTCTATATATAAAATTACAGTAGTTTTAAATTAAAAATTAAAAAATATTACAGTGAATATTATATATCAATATATGCATGTTTATATGTTTCTATGAGCACGTATAAAATATTTATTTTAATTCAAAAAATGTGACATGAATTCTTAAAACAATTAATAATCTAATATTATTTTAAATTATTTTAAAAAAAATCATAATTGATTCTAATTTTTAGAATAATAGTTTTTATATATATATATTTCTTATCTATTTAAAATATAAATAATATTTATTACTTTATAAAGGGATTTAATATTATCTTATATTAACAATCCATCATATTTAAACATAATTTCATTATATATATAATTATACATTTTTAAATTATTGGTATCATTTAAAATATGAATAAATATATCTCTTATATATTTAATAATACATATATATATATAATAATTTTTAAAAGTACAAAAAATTATGAATAATTTAAATAAAATTGATAGAAAATTTTCAATTCATGTTTCATTATTAATAAATGGTAAAGACGTATTATATTATTATTATTTTTTAAAATATAAGTATTCATTTATTTATTAAATAATATATTATACAAAATATTTACACTTACAAAATTTATGTTATCTATAAATATAATTTATTAATTTGAAATGTAATTATTAATATTTAAATATATTAAATATTAACTCTACTATTTAAATACCCCAAATATACATAATTTTATTTAATAATATTTATTATGATACTTATTATATAGAACTATTTTATTGTACAAATAAAAACATATATATATTTATATATTAAAAGATAAATAAAAATATAAAAATGTGTCATTTGTAATATATATTTATCAATAATGTTATACCTAAATATAGTATGAGCTCAATTGGTCAATCGGCTTTCACGTCACTCCAATCCTCAGGCACAAGGTTCATGACTTACTAGTATCTCAATAGACTATTTTATAAGTATATTTTTTCTTTATTAACCCCAAAAAAGTTCACATAAAATTTCATTTTATCAGTGATAATCTTTTATTTAATGATAAATTTCCCATTTATCATTGTTCATCTTATAGGAAATGAGAAAGGACATGTACCTTCTTAAATAAACTCTAGTCCCTGATCCACTTCAACTTGTTTATCGTTGTCTATTTGGTTATCATCCATATAGATTTGTTCCGAACCCTTCTGAATAATAGAATTTTTAATCAAAAATATGTAACTGAATGAATTGTTTTTAATATTTATTTATTAATATTTTTTTTATTTTCTATTTTACATAATCATCGATACACACACACGCTCTCAAAATACTAAATATGTACCAATATAAGTATGTTCTTTTGTGCATATATATACGTATTTATTTATGTATGTATTTATTTATTTATATATAAATCTATTTATGTTAATATATTATATATGTGTGTATGTTTGATATTTTTTATGTATATATGTTTGTGTGTACATGTCAATACACACATACAAACTTTCATATATACATAGATAAATATATATATATATATATATATATACATAAAGGCATACAAACATACAATCACACACACACATACACATACAGTCACACACATACTTATATACATACACACATACATATATAATGCATTCATGAATGCATACATACATACCTACAGACATCTATATATGTCTGAATAAATGCATACACAATTACATATACATATAAATACCAATAAAAGTAAATAAAAACATTCATTCAATCATTCATATATATATATATATATATTCATGCATCCATCCATTCATCCGTACATATATACATTCTTGTATGCAAACATTTAAAATAAAATGTATCTATATATATATACATATATACATACACATACGAATATATATAATTATATATTTTCACATAAATGTTTAAATTTATGATATTTTTATCTATATACATTATATAATATTATATTGTTACAGTAATATTATTTTTATTAATTTATTTAGTATTGTATTGTAAAATGTTGAATATATATGTATTACTTTGTATACTATATATATTTTAGAACATTAGACTTTTAGTGTGTTCTTTTCTATACATTATAAACTAATACATAATAATCCATAACAATATTCTTGAAAAAAAAAATTCTACTTATTTGAATATGTAATAATGATACATTATATTAATGAATATTTTATATTATTTTAGTGTAATATGAATATTATAGAACCTTTTTGGATAATATGAATAAAATATGAATAGATAATAATAATATTAGAAAATAATTAGATAATGTTGATAATGATTTCATCATGTTTGAAACAAACCACAGAGATGAACCAACTTTCTTTTTAAAAAAAATTATTTTTATCTAAGAAACATTTCCATAAATGTGGTTGAAGAAAACATTGTCATTAAAAATAAATATTGGAGATCTAAATGTCTCACTAGACATGAAAAAAAAATTATTCGATGGATTTAGGTAATAGTTATAAGGACCCGGCCTTAAAACATCACATAAACATTAATTAAATGAATAATTCACATTGAAGATCTTTTCTAGTTTAGAGTTTTATAGAATTAGGACATAACTATTATATCTTAAAAGATTACAAATTAGAAACTTCTACTCAGTCTCCATTTTTATCTTAAAATAAATACTCTTAAAAAGAAACATGTCAAGTTCCATGTTTTAGATAGCATGTATTTTCATGATCCCATCCTTGACCCTATTCCACATTATGTCCTATGAAAAACATTTCAAAATCATGGGATGAGCATAAAAATCTTAGTAAGGAAGACACCAATAAATAAAACATTAGATCATCAATATATACATAACATAATATTTTTAACATATCCCATGAAATCTTAAGATTTTTGAAATACACAAAAAAATCATAAAACATAAAGGTAACTTGAGGAATTCATATCATTTTTACATAGGTAGTAACCCTCATGGTTACATTTGGAATACTCATCACAGTATATTCCATAAATCTCTTTGTAGAAACCTTAGTGTTTAACTCCTTCGTATTACCCAATGCATTGTAGAGCTATCTCGGGCTCACCCAACCTTAGTTTATCTCGGAACCACCCGACTTCTTAAACAATTCCCAAGAACCATAAAACATGCATAAAAGAAAACATAACACTCTCCCATTTCAATAAAAATATATAAATACAACACATTGATATAATCAAAACATTATAAAACCCATTTTCAATACCAAAAAAAATAAACCATTGTATTTATTTTTCGTTTAAAAAATGTTATGGCTTGTAGAGGATGTTGAAACTCAAATAATTGTCACGGCGGAGGAGAAGTCATTGTCGCCGCATATGTAAGACAAAGACATTTCATTTGACATTTAGTAAATTGATTCATGTAAAAATATTCCTTTTGAGTGAAATTAAAAGTCAAAAGGGTTTATTATACAACTAATAAAAGAAGGTCGTATGTAAATTGAAGTATGCCTCAACGATAGGAGATTGATATGTAGTCCCTTACAAAGATGGTATCCTTAGATTAAGGATAAATAAATTACATTATTTTGTGTGAAAATTATAAATACACCAATTATAAGTGGATAGTAAGTGTAAAACAATCAGAGTTCATCCACACATATTCATAGTATTACATAATCAAGAAGTAGAGGTTTAACCCAAAGAATTGAAATTGGGTTATGAAGTTCCCTTACAGAAATTCGACAGCCTAACGACGTCACTTTAAAATTCAAAAAATTTGTTGATGGGAGATAAAAAGGAAATATCATCAATTGGACATAAAATTTACAGCAATAAGGATATATAAGAACATATCCCAACATTATAAAATGTAAATTAAAAGACCTTACAAAAATAAGTCTTTTAAAAAGTGGAGGGTTAAAGGTTCCCTTACCGATTTGGGTAACTTTTGAAACAAACACCCCATGAAAGAAGGATCATAAAATGAAGATGTTAATTACCATTAATTAAAGTATATTACAAAAAGGATACAATCATTGGAAGTACTTACACAACACAAAAGAAAATAGTGGCAAATGTCATATGAATCTCACGGGAATAAAAAGTGAGATAAAAAACCCTTACCTCTTGGTAATCAATCAAGTCGTATGACCAAAATATAATAAACACCAAATTATTCACAAAATACCATTAATATATATAGAATCATCATAATATATATGAAATGGCATTATGAAATACACCACATTCATCAAATAAGTGGCGAACAATGGAAATCTCACGAAATTAAAAGTGAGATAGGAAATTCCCTTACTTCATGTCTGACTTGTCTTGTTCATTTCATTATATACCTGAATAATAAAATTAGGTCAATTAATAATTTCCGAAGGAATTACTTTAATGTTTAATATTCAATTCATATCACATATTATCATGTTATAATAATTAGTTAATTATGTGAGTTCATATCATATGTTTTGTCGATGTTCGGTACATTAGTGAAAAATGAACTTGATTGAAAAGAATTTCCCATGTAATTATAAGTAAATCATCTCAAGAATGGTATTAATTATTTAAATATCATATATATCCATTATATATTTATTTAATACTATTCCACAACATTTGGAGATAAAAAATGAAATGCACCGTTCATAGAGATGGTAGGTCGTACGTACGCATGAACGCTACAGTCATTTATTTTACATATTAAAGTAATTAAAACTAAATTAGACATAGATATATTATAATTAGAGTATAAAATATATTTTATATAGGTATAATATGTTCATTAATTACATTATTTATAAATTCCATTTTTGGCATGAACGAGTCACCTCACATGAGGGGGCGGTAGTCCACACTTCCTTAGATGAAATTATTGTAGTTCCACAACATGGAAAGCATAACGATGTGATTTAAAAATAAAATTCAGAATAATATAGAAAACTAAATACCATATATATCATATATAAATACAGTGACATCATAATGGCCACCATGAAAGGTGTTAAAATAAGGTTGAAAAATCATCGTTACGTGAGGCACTAATTCGCCACCCACAGAAATAGTATGTTCTTTAACCGTTAGATGACGGTGTGTGTAAGTGTAGGTATAATCCTTATCATAAAAACATCCATGTATATTGAGGATACTGGTGTTATTATGGGATCATATAACAAGAAGATAGTTGTTAGTGGATAAGGAAAATAAAAGAAAGAAACTCGAGAGAAGACATTACCTCTAAATCGGGCAACTCTTTTTGATTTGAGCCAAAGGATTCCTTGGAAAGACTTATCCCCAATGTGAAGCTTCTAGGAGTAAGAGAGGGATGTGGAGAGATAATATGAGCAGAGTTTGGACGATCCAAGGGCTTTAGAGGTGTGGGTAATGTGGTAGAGGTGGGATCCTTTTATAAGAGGGAGTGTCACTTTTTGAAAGTCTTGAAATGTTACTTTATTATATAATGATTTTCGGATTTTAGAGGTCCCCAAACGATATATTTTGAGGTTAAGGTGATAAGGGATTCAAATACACCCATCAAATAAGTTTTTGAAAAGTTTATGTCTTAGAATTTACCTTATCTTTTCATTTTATTTAAATCGTTCATTAATGAGTAAATCACGACATCATAATGTTGTCATAAATATATTTATTTATTTAAGGACTATAACTTAAGAAAAATAATGTTTGAAATAATTTTAGATTTCCAATGACTATTTACAGTCTAAGACATCATTTATTTAAAAAATTTAAATTTTTTTACTTAGGTGTTACATAGTTTGGTTATTTTTTCCTTTCTTTAAAAATAATATGATAAAATGTCACTATCACACAAAATTGATTCCATGGGATCCCTAAGTTGGAACAAGGAATCCAATGGTCTTACATGACACAACAAAGAGTATTTGGACACATGTTTGGGGTCATTTTATATTATTATGATATTATTTTATTACCCTTAACTACACGGTTACTAATTAATCATGATAATTAATGATAATTGTCATCGTTACTATTCATAAGGTCCAAAAACAAAAGAGTCTTTATTACATAATTTGTACCTTATGATTCCAAATAGGGAATCTATTTTACCAAATTCCAAACACAGTAATTTCAGTAATTAATTTAAAAATAAATCTCGTTGTCAAAACCAAAGACTGATATTTTTACGATCTAAAACTTATCAAAAGATTGACTTGTTTTTACATCCAATTGAAAAGTAAAATTACTTCCAATGAAAAAAATTGCATTAAGTGATAAAAACCTAATTATATTACACTTTAAAACCAATTAAAAGTACAATCTAGCTATATAATTAAATTAGATGAAAAATTAGTTTTGATGTAAAATGCAGTATTTTTCACTATTCATTAAAAATGAACATTTGTTAGAAAAATACCAAAGAATTTATACAAAGTAAATTTGATAATCCAAATTCAATAATGATGTCCCTTTTACAAAATTGAAAACATAGAATTTTCATTAATTAATTTTTTACTTAATTCCCGCTATCAAAACAAGTAGCGTGTTTTCAAGGAACAATATCTATCAAAAGATTGCCACTTGTTTATGTCCGATTTCAAAGTGAAATTAATTCCAATCACCACCATTGGATTAAATGGAAAAAATATATTTCAACTAAACATTAAACCCAATTAAAAATATAATCTAACCATATAAATAAATTTGATTAAAATGAGGTTTTGAATTAAAATACAACAGTTTCACTATTCATTAAAAATGAACTTTATCGGAAAAATAACAAAAATTTAAAAAAAAGTAAATTTTGATATACCGATTCTAAATAAGGATTTTATTTTGTCAAATATAACATATTACATTGATAAAATGTAGTTTTAAAAAGGTTTCACTCTCAAAAGGTTGTTAATCATCTTTTTAATGAACATTAGAATATTTATACTTAAAATCGAATTCTTTTCTTATTTTAAGCCTCTAACATTTATTGGATAAATTAAAAAATATTTAACAAAAATATATATTCATTAGTTTAGTTAGTTTTATTCATTCATGCCATTACAACGGCTAGGAATTAACTACCATTTAAAGTAATATTATTATATTATTTGTGTGCAACGTAAGATTTCAAAGAAACTTGTTGTTGCGTACTGGGTACGCCATTGAACATAGAACTCCGTTTAAAGTAATATTAACATTTTATTCACAAATATTAATAAATATGAAAATTTGAAATTCTTTATTCACCCGGGATATTACATCCTTCCCCCGTTTTGGGAATTGTGTCCTCGCAATTTTAAAATTGGGCTCTGAAACTTCATTTAAAGCACCACATCAGAAAAAGAGTAAATTAAACTATCACTTTAAAAGAAATAAAGAAAAGTAAATCGGTCAGCCAAGATAATAGCTACTAGGATTCCATGAAAACATGGATATGGAAGATAAAAAAACCATCATGTTCTGATGGAGAGTGATAGAAAATATGTCTTTGAGAAACTTAACTACTAGAAAATCACAATCTTGTGACGGGTTAAACAGTATTTTATTCCCCAGTAGGAAACATTAACAGACAATGTTTTTGTTTTAAGTTACTTTTCATTGAGGAATTTTTTTTTGATCTTAACTAAAACATAAGGAAACTTAATTACTTTTCATGTAGACTTTCATCTCTTACTAGATTTCTTACACAAACTCATATTTTCTCCAAAAGAAGAGTACTTAGGATGACTTGTTCACATTAAGATTGATGTAATCAACTGCTTGAGAATTACCTAATCCAAAAAAGAGAACTATATATTTACCATGTCTTTAGACATTAACTAAAACCAAAATGGTAAGTACGAGATCAGATAATACCCAAAAAGGAAAATCTTTTACCAAAAGAAAATCTACTCTTACTCTCCAAAATTTTTCATACAAAACCCAAATTTCAACAAAGACTATTCAATAAACTAATTTCCAGAAAATTCTTCAAAAATAATACAAACTAATATTGAAACCCAAATCTCATAAACATTTAATTTCACAGTATTCCAAGATAAATCTTAACATTTATCACCAAATAGCATCAGTTACTCACAAAGTCTCATATTGAAATGTAATTAACCTAATCACATATTCTCCATGATAGGTTAATCATTTTCATAATTAAACCAAATCATCATATGTACACAACAAAAACATAGATTATTCCAAACTAAAATTTCAACCATTATTACACAATTAAAATCCCATAGTAATCTATATTCTTTATGGATATAGTGTTTCCTTAAAATAGGGAACAACTTTCACAAAAACCGTTATCACATAATCACCAAATCATTTTACTATACTAATTATATGAATTTGATAAAACATAAATTCCAAAAATCAACTTATTCTTATTCCATAAAATCATTTTACTAAAAAAATAAGTCATACTATCTAGGGACTTCAAGTAGGCGAGTGGTAGGCGTTGCGCCCTTGTCGTCCTTCGGTTGTGGGTTCGATTCCTACGGCCTTACTGGATGTGACGGGTTGTCACCCATCCTATGATTTGTCCATTTTATAAAACTCAAAAATAACCATGACATGTTTTAACCTCAATGGTTTCCTTATACCTCTCAATTTCATCGAAATTCATTATGATATTAACATCTTAATTCTTAAAGTCTTATTTCACCACCATAAGATAAAATAAAATGATCCCCAAAATGATGAACAGCATACCTTGGTCATGGTGTCCATTTGGTTTCATCGTCCTCTTGTTAAAATAGGTAGAAGGTCCATGCATTGTAAAAATGATTTATAGATCCTTCAAAAGCATTTTCGTCCACTATCCAAATACATGTTGTAAAACCTGGGTCATATGGGTGTTCATAGAAAAAAAGTTTTGGAAAATAATCGTGTATGACATATAATTTCAAAACATCTGATAAAACATGATTTTTATAAAATATTCGGACCAAATTTTAGTTGAAACATTCAATTAAGTGTCCTTTTGAAATACCATAGGTATGTACTAAGATATTATATTTTAAAAGGAAATATAAATAGGTTGTGCAAGGGTATCCTTCTTCAGCACATTTTTTAAAATCATAATATGCATCAAAATATTGTGATAGTGTAAAATATCTAAAAATGCCTTTATAATATTTACCTTTCCTTAAAATATGAGAATATTGTGAAAATAGGATTTGTCTAAATACAACCCATGATCCATGATGATAACGGGTTATAGTGGAGGTGTTTGATATCTCAAACAACTACTTGGAAGTGATTTGTATTCTAGAAAACGTTTCACAATCATCGAAACATGACTTTGTAAAAATTATTGCAAGCATGTCCTCAGGAAGAGATAGGAATGTCGTTATAGATCCTCCACATTTCATTTGTAACTGACATTACTAGATCTAAAAAGTAATAAAACAAGGATTTAATTGAAATAATAGACATAGGGACTAACCATGTGTCTAATGAAAACTCATAATCCCTAAAGTTGTCTAAACCGACCTCTAATACCAACTATAAAGACACTGCCTTAAAAAATCACTTAATCTTGAATTAAATGAATAATTCACATTGAGGATCTTTTCTGGTTTAGAGTTTTAGAGAATTAGGACATAACTATTACATCTCAAAAGATTAAAATGTAGACACTTCTAATAAGTTTCCATTTTTTTCATAAAATAAAAACTCTTAAAAAGAAACATGTCTAGTTCTATGTTTTTGATTGCATGTCTTTCCATGATCCCATCCATGACCCTATTCTACTATTTGTCATGTGAAAAACATTTCAAAAACATTATATGAGCATAAAAATCTCAATAAGGGATACACAAAGAAAGAAAACATTATATAATCAATATAAACATAACATAATATTTTTAACATATCCCATGAAATTATAAGATTTGTGAAATACGCATAGAAATCATAAAACATAAAGGAAACTTGAGGCATTCATAACATTCTTAAAAAGGGAGTAACCCTCATGGTTACGTTTGAAATACCCATCATAGTATATTACCTAAATCACTTCGAAGAAACCTTAGCGTTTAACTCTTTCACGTTACCCAATGCATTGGAGATATATCTCGGACTCACCCACCCTTAGTTTATCACGGAACCACCCGAATTCATAAACAATGCCCAATAACCATAAAACATGCATAAAGGAAACATAAAATTTCCACATTTCAATCACAAGATATCAATTCAACACATTGATATAATCAAAACATTATCAAAACCATTTTCAATACCAAAATAAAATAAAATTAAAACATGGTATTTATTTTTCTTTAAAAAAAATTATTGGCTTGTAGAGGAAGCCAAAACTCAAATAATGTTCATAGCGGTAGAGAATTCGTTGTCGCCGCATATGTAAGGAAAAAACATTCCTTTTGTCGTTTAGTAAAACGCTTCATGTAAAAATATTACTTTTGAATGAAATTAAAAGTAAAGAATTGTTTATTATACAACTAATAAAAGAAAGTTGTATATAAATTGATGTATTCCTCAACGATAGGAGATTGAGATGAAGTCTCGTACAAAGACAATATCCTTAGTTTAAGGATTAACCAATTACATAATTATGTGTGACAAATATAAATAAAACCAATATAAGTGGATATTATGTGTAAATCAATCCGAGGTAATCCACACATATTCACAGTATGAAATAATCAAGAAATAGAGGTTTAACCCAAAGAATTGAAATTGGGTTAAGAAGTTCCCTTATAGAAATTCGACAGCCTAGCGGTGTCACTTTAAAATTCAGAAAATGAGTTGATGAGATATAAAAAGGGTATCTCATTACTTGGAAATTAAATTTACCGCAATAAGGATATATAAGAATATATCCCAACATTAATAATATGTAAATTAAAATACCTAACAAAAATAAGTCTTTTAAAAAGGGGAGGGTGAAAGGTTCCCTTACCGATTTGGGTAACTTTCGAAACATACACCCCATGAATGAAGGATCATAAAATGAGGATGTAAATACACATAAATTAAATTATATTACACAAATATTACAATAATTGGAATTACATACACCACACAAAATTAAATAGTGGAAAACGTCGCATGAATCTCACGGGAATAATAAGTGAGATAAAATCCCCTTACCTCGTTGTAATCAATCGAGTCGTATGACAAAAAGAAAATAAACACAAAATGAATCACATAATACCATGAATATAAATATAATCATGATAATATATATGAAATAGAAGTAGGAAATACACCAGATGCAACAAATAAGTGGCGAACAATGGAAATCTCACGGAATTAAAAGTGGGATAAGAAATCCCCTTACCTCAAGTCCAACTTGTCTTGTTTGTTTCTTTATATTTCTGAATAATAGACGTAGGTAAATTTATAATTTCTGAAGTACTTACTTTAAAGTTTATTATTCAATTCATATCACATATTATCGTGTTATAATAATTAGTTAATTATGTGAGTTCATATCATACGTTTTGTCGATGTTCGGTACATTAGTCAAAAATGAACTTGATTGAAAAGGATTTCCCATGTAGGTATAAGTACATCATCTGCAGAATGGTATTAATGATTTAAATATCATATATATCCAGTATATATTCATTTTATACTATTCCATAACATTTGGAGTTAAAAAATGAAAGGCATCGTTCATGGAGACGGTAGGCTATACGTACGCATGAATGAAACTTTCATTTATTTGTCATATTAAAGGAAATAAAAATAAATGAGAAATAGATATATTATAATTCAATTATAATATATATGTTATATAGGTAACATAAGTTCATTAAATACATTCTTTATAAATTCCATGTGTGGCATGAACAAGTCACATATCTTGGGGGGGGTGGTAGTCCACACTTCCTCATATGAAATTATCGTAGTTCCACAACATGAAAAGCATAATGATGTGATTTTAAAATAAAATTCAGAATAATATTGAAACATAAATACCATATATATAATATATAAATATAGTGACATCATAATGTCCACCATGAAAGGTGTTAAATGAAGATTGAACAATCATAGTTTCGTGAGGCAGTAATTCGCCACCCATAGAAACAATATGTTCTTTAACCATTAGTTGGAGGTGTGTGTAAGTGTAGGTATAATCTATATCATAAATAAATCCTAGTATATTGATGATATTGGTTTTATTATGGGGTCAAATAATAAGAAGATAGTGGTGAGTGAAGAAGGAAAATAAAAGAAAGAAACTCGAGAGAAGACATTACCTCTAAATCGGGTAACTCTTTTTTATTTGAGATAAAGGCATCCTTGGAAATACTTATTCCCAAGGTGAGGAATCTAGGTGAAAGAGAGGGATGTGGAGAGACACTATGAGTAGAGTTTGTATTATCCAAGTGATTGAGAGGTGTGGGTAAGGGGGTAGAGGTGGGGGCCTTTTATAAGAGGGAGGAGGGTCTCTTTTGGAAAGTCTTCAAATGTTACTTTATTATAAAATGAATTTTGGATTTTAGAGGTCCCACAATGATGTATTTTGAGGATAATGTGATAATGGTTCAGAATCCACCCATACAATAGGTTTTTGGCAATTCTGGGCCTTATATTGTTCCTTATCTTTTCATTTTATTTAAATTCTTCATTAATGAGGTAATCACTACATCATCATGGTTTCAAAAATAAATTTATTTATTTAACGACTAAAAATTATAAAAAAAATAAAATTTTGTTGTAAATATTTTTAGCTTTTTAATTAATATTTATAGTCTAAGAGATCATTTATGTAAATAAAATTCAAATTTTTTTACTTAGGTGTTACATAGTTTGGTAATTTTTTCATTTCTTTAAAATAATATGATAAAAGGTCTCTATCACACAAAAGTTATTCCATGGGGTCCTTAAGTTGGCACAAGGAATCCCATGGTCGGCCATGACATAAAAAATAGGATTTGGACACATTTTGCGTGTCATTATATATTATTGTGATATTATTTTATTACCCTTAACTACCCGATTACTAATTAATCATGATAATTAAATATAATTGTCGTCGTTACAATTAATAATGTCCAAAAACAAAGAAGTCTTAATTATATATTTTGGACCTTCTATTTCAAAATATGGAATCCATTTTTACAAAATTCCAATCACATAAATTGCAGTAATTAATTTAAAAATAATTCTCGTTGTCAAAACCAAAGACGAGTTTTTTTAAGATGTATAATTTATCAAAAGAATGACTTGTTTTTACATCCAATTAAAAAGTGAAATTACTTCCACTGAACAAAATTGCATGAAGTGATAAAAAAATAATTCAATTACACTTTAAAACCAATTAGAAGGACATCTAAATATATAGTTAAATTAGATGAAAAAGCAGTTTTGAAGTAAAATGCAGTATTTTTCACTATTCATTAAAAATGAACATTTTTCAGAAAAATACCAAAAATTTATCCAAAGTAAATTTGAAATTCCAAATTAAAAAATTATTTCAATTTTACCAAATTCAAAAAATATAAGTTTCAATAATTAATTTTATAATTAATTCCCATTGTCAAAACAAATTGCGTGTTTTTATGAAACAATATCTATCAAAAGATTAACACTTGTTTATGAACAATTTTAATGTGAAACTAATTCCAATGACCACCATTGTATTAAATGGAAAAAATATATTCCAAAGAAACTTTAAACCCAATTAAAAATATAAACTACCCATATAAACAAATTATATTACAAGAGGTTTTAAATTAAAATACAACATTTTCATTATTTCTTAAAAAAATGAACTTTATCGGATAAATAAAAAAAAATTACACAAAGTAAATTTGGATGTCCTAATTCTAAAGAAGGATTTTATTTTGTCAAATATAACATATAAAATTTAAAAAAGTAGTTTTAAAAAAGGGTTCTCCATCAAAATGAGGTTAATCAACCTTTTAAAGAACAATAGAATATTTATGCTTAAAATCGATTTTTTTTCTAATTTTATGCCTCTAAATTATATTGGATATATGTAAAAATATTTAAAAAACATGTATAATCATTTTTTAGTAAGTCTTATTCATTCCCACTATTAATATGGTTAGGCGTTAACTACCATTTAAAATAATATTATTATATTATTTGTGTGCACGTAAGATTTCAAGAAACTCGTTGCTGTGTACTGGGTACGCCATCAAACATAGCATTCCCTTTAATGTAATATTAAATTTTATTCAAAAATATTCATAAATATGAAAATTTCATATTCTTTATTTACCAGGGATGTTACAATAGTATAATTTGTCTGTTATCTTATGTTAATACATCTTTATAACATATCAAATGTTGTATTGAAGAAATGACAATGAAGATTTAGGATAGACCTTATGATTATCCAATGTTGTTTTACCAGTTATTTATATTTATAATATGTCATTTTGTATCATATTAAGTAAATATAAAACATTAGTAGTAATATAGAAACTATATAATTTTAAAGATAAAAATTAATATGTTTACATCACCTTTATAGAAATTCATTTACTCTTAAATGAAAAGTTTCATGATAATAATATTTTTATTTAATGAATATATAATTTCAAAATAATTTTATTTAAAATTTTTATGACCCATGAAGGAATATTTGTCTATTTAAATGAATGTATGTTATTTTAAAAGACTATGAATCACAAAATAAATAATTATTCATGGTGTTACTGAAAGTAAGAAATGTGAATCATGTCTATAAAATTTTTTATGGTACATTCTAGACATTCTATGATCATAAGAACAAAAATAGTTATTTATGTTGGTTTATTTTTTTAAATTCTTGTTTTCAAGGATAAGTTTTTATATGTTTAATAGTAAATATATTTTCAACCTAGGTTGTAAAAAACATTATGAAAATTATTATTCCAAAAAATAAATACTCTCATCATAGATAATTATAAAAATGACATGAATATCATTGAATTTATTTTATGGTTTTTTTATTTCAATTACTTCAATGAATGGAAAATATCTTGAAAAACATACCAAAAAAGAAAAACAAAAATAAATCCAGAAAACAAAACATAAATCTTACAAATTATTTTCTGACATTGTTGTGGTGTTGATGGACAAAATCTTCTCTAGAGGATATATTTCATGAAGCATTTAGAGGTGCATTCTGTATATAATTTTAATATCTTGCTTGTAAATCTCATGGAGAGTATTTAATTTTCTTACACGATCTATAGAGGTGTTCTTCATAATTAAAAATAGATTCATTAAAAAGAATATAAATAATCAAAATTAAAAATAATGCAATGTAATAATTATAATATACTAATAAATACTATGGTTAAATATTTATTGATGAACCAATATCAGTAAGATCCATATAGAATACAAATTATAGTAGTGAGAAAAATTGAGCCTAGAAACATAAATATGGACTTTGTAATTGTGTTCCTAGTTCTCACAAATTTTTGGTGAGTTTTAAAAATTGAATGTTGTATTGTAAAATAAGGTAAACTTAATTTTAGCTTATTGATTAAATTTAAATTTAATGATGGTTATTTTATTAATTGATGTTAAAAATAACAATCATAATAGTTTGTACATTTGTATTATATTAACAGGTGTTATAGGAAGAATGTAAACATCATTTATTAAATAACCAATGATAAACCCATCCAAAAAAAAAATTCTCACACTGTTTGATTCTATAATAAATGTGAAACCGATTTTTCTCATTACAGAATAAATAATTGATGTCATAAATCTGTTGTGAAAGAATGTTTTCCTACTAGTGGGTTTAGATATCTATATGTATATTAAGATACTATAAGTCATTTAATGTGACATAAAAATAATTTAATTCATGATGGTAAATGTTTTCACTGTAAATGTTCTCCTAGATGGAAAATATTGATCATGGGTATCCATAATTTGGATAAATACATAATTTATATGCAGTATACATAAATATCCCTCATTTCACATAATAACAATAACTTAATTTTACCTTATAGTTACTATAGTATGGTTTCAACACTATGAGTCGTGAATTAATCAAGTTAGAGTTGTTTCCCCTTTTAAATAATGTAATAAATAGCTATGGAATATCCTAATAAGTTGAACGACATATCTCATCATCAGAAAGTTTAGAATATAATTTACCATTAATGGAAGTAGGTTAGAACTTATTGAAAAGAAAAAATTGATTTTATAAAATATCTAAATGTAGTCAACCTAGTATGCGATTACAATGACTAAAAAAATAACCCTTATATACAAAATATTTTAGGCCAAATATGACCAAATAACCCAAGGTGATGTTACCTTATGGGAATCCTCTTCAATAAAAAATAATGGAAAATCATCTTCATTCAACAATTATATGAAGAAAAATCCCCAAAAATGATAACCCTTGATCTATTATTTGAGATAGATCATGAATAAAAGTGTATATACCCATATTGAGAGGGGTTATGTAGGTAATGACTATGAAAATGTTATTGGTGTTCACTACCCCATGCCTAACAACCCATATTGATCTATAATAGATTCTAGTAACAACACATATGCAGAAGAAAATATGGAAATAAATAATATAACACAATATGATATTTAATTATATACATTTAAATTTAAATGTAACACCCTATAATGGGTCAATAAGATTATACCTTTATCAATATATATTTATGAATTTTAGATGATATTCCATGGTTATACCCAATGTAAGGACTCACCAGTACTATAACAGATTATACATATACACATATACTCCCACACAAATGAGTAAATGTGTTAAAATAACACTAGGTCCTTGAAATATATCCCATAAGGAATAAAATTAAACCTACATAGTTAGGGTAATAATTTATTTGATCATAATGATTAGGGTAATGAGTATTATGAGAAGGGGAATTCAAATCATGACATATACCTTCAAATGTTACAAATTCAATGGCCTAACACCTATCTCGTCTATGCAACATGTATATGGACAGAGGGTGTGTTCATAAAATAATTTAAATATATATTTATATATATATATTCCAATAATATAATATGATTCAAATTTTCAATAGAAACCATCAGGACATTCAAAAAAAGTATATAATTTATCATCACTAAATAATAAATTTCACTTCAAATGGACAACAATAATGTTAAGGTATTTAATTATATCTTATTTTATAAATCCTGATCAAAACAAGTGGAATGATTTGTAAAGAAAAATATGAATAAAAACCAATGAATAACCAAGAAAATAAAAATAAAATATTTTCCAAGAGAGGAGAACATTGATCTTTACCCAAAAAATGTTTATGAATGATTTATTATTAATATAAACTCTAGATTTGTAATTAGTTTACTCATCCCCATACTATTGAAAAGTTGATTCTCTATGAATAGGAATGGAAGAAGTTGTACACATGCCAACTTATTTATTGACTATCTCATTGATGTCCTTGAGATAGAGATTAGTGATACCACTATGAGCTAAAGGAAATGACTAAAAAGGATTAAAATTTTGTAGACCCCATTGTTTATAGTGGAAATCTATTTTTTAAAGATAAAAATTATTTTTAAAGTAGAACATTATATTTTGATCCATTACAAAATCTAGTTTGGTCAAATTGAATGGTTTCCTTGAATCACAAAAACCCTTAGGTTGTATGCCAAGGATTTACATCCACCATTAATTCCATGAATTTAAATATTGAGATTTTTTATAGGTATCATTGGGAATTACATTTCCTACATCAATATTTCACAAAAAAATATGAGACATGTTTAATAAGAGGAATAATACCCACCATAGAGAAAATGGAGGGGAAAATAATCCTAAGAGAGGATACATCATGTATAAATCAGAGTCATAACCTGGCCTAACCATTATTTTATTTTTAATTTAATTATTAAAAGACAATATATCTTTTTAAAAAGGAATTTCAAAAAAATATCTAATGGGTTGTAAGTACTAAGCTACTATGTACTTCATGGTCCATATTAGAACCCCATATACCATAAGACCCATTAGGTACTCAGAAATAAACCACTAGGTACTCAATTCTTGTTGCAGAACACTAACTTTTCATTTTACTTATAACTCCTCATGAAACCCTATGATACCTCATCTAACTCAAAATGATCATTAATTGAATTGAAATGGGACAAAAATAAATATAGTAAAAAAAATTTATAAGAAAACATATTTAAATCCATACCCCATCAAACAAATCATTCCAGAGAAGATTCAATCATTATAATTACTGAATAGTTATAAAAATATAACATTTATATTTTCCTCTCAATTTTATTTTTTATCTTATTGTTTCACATTAAACTACTTATCCCAAAATAAAGGATATAAATTTCTCTATATAACATTTTGAATTATGATAAATTTGAATACAAGACTCTCAATGTTGGATACTTCTACCATAAGATCAATTTTTTATACTAAAATTCATGATAAGTGTCAATAACATACCTCTTTTACTTGGATATATGAATGTTAATATTTATTAAGTTAAATTTATGTTGTTATGGAACCTACTAAGATACTACCCATCTCATACAGGGCATCACTAAATCCTATGATGTTACAAACAATTTCATTTAATCTAGTGATGTATTCATCAATTTCTTCTTCATATCTCATTCTTATGTCTTCATACATACTATTCCAAACTTTTAGCTTTTATTACTTCACTTTAGTATTCCCTTAGAAAAAAAATTCCAATTTTTCCACATAATTTTTAATTTTTGAGACCCATCACCTTCTTATAAACATTTTTTTAATAAGTACTCATGAATAAAATTTCTATTATTTACATCAACTTCTATATTTATCTTATCAGATAACATCATAGGGGCATATTTATCAATAGGTGTAATACCAAAATCATTAAAATCAATAAAATTCTAGAAAAGATATAGGAGATAAGGAATCATTCAATTTTTTCATCCGTAAGAAATTTTCCATCAAATATATGATTTACTCTATTATTGTCAAAATTGTAATTATCCATTATAAGGATTAAACAAGTGACCCTTGGATCTGATCCCAATTGAAGTTCAAAAGTATCAACTAACAACTAAGAAATAGGACTAATCTGTTTTTTTGTATGTTTCAATATATTTAAAACATACACCCATAAAATTGTTAATGTTTATTTCTTTATCATATTTTAGTAAATACTCATGCATGTAAAAGTAGTAAATCATGTAATGTAAACGCAATTTAAAAGTTTCAACCTTATTATAAGAATATAAACCATTTACATATACATTTTAATGGGTTTATAGAAAATTAATATTATATATATGTGGAAAAAACTTCTTCCAACTCCCATTATACACCTTATATATCCTAATATTAATGACTATACAAATTCTCATATTATTTTATAATAACGTACAAAACAATTGATCCAAAAGATAATATAAATACTTTTTTCAATCTTCTCCACAAATTCTATATCTAGAAACCTCATTCGGATGTGGCTAGGTTGAATTCTCTCAGTCCAATGAGGCTTAGTCCAATGGAATTTGTAAAATGGATTTATTCCTCTACTGATTACAATTGTCCTTTTTTATGAGAGTATATTTGATTGGATTTACTCCTCCTAGTCAGTTTGACATCCCTTATCAGAGTATATCCAATATTACTTCTCATATTCAGTCTGATATTCATTCTTAGAGTCAGTCCAATCTTCATTTTTAGATTCATTCTGATCATCCCTTCTCAGATTCTGTCTCATCTTCCTTCTCAGAATCAATATGATTCTTTTTCTTAGAGATATTCTGATCTTTCTTCTCCTGTTCAGTACAATTTTCCTTCTCAAATTCAGTATAATATTTCGTCTCAGAGTTAGTCTATTATTCCTTTTCAGAGTCAGTCAGATCATCCTTTTAATATTTATCAGCATTAGTCTGATCTCTTTTGTTAGAGTCAATCTTATTTTTTTCCTAGATTCAGTATGTTATTCGTTTCATAGTTAGTAATATTTATTTCCATTATGATGGAATTTTCCATTATGATGGAATTTATTTAAGGGGGACACTCCTTATAAATTTTCACATATTTTTTCAAAACATTATTTTACAAAATATTAGTTTCCAACTAATAAAAAACATTATTAAGAAAAAAATCACAGGGATTCTTCAATCACCAACATTGTATTTGTTGACAAAAATCATTAACAACATTTATCAAGTCTAATAAAATTTCTATAACTAATCTTTTTAATTTTTAGCAAAACACATCATTTATCAAAACAGAGTCTATGGATACCACACAACTAGATAAAAAATAATTATGAATAAATTAAATACCCCAATGATAATAAAATTTTTCATCTATATAATGATAAAATGCACTAAAATTTATCTTTTCCCATTAGTTTTCCTCTTCTCTCAACAATTTAATGAAAACTAGAGTTTTAGATTAATTTAAGAAAGATAAGTAAAATCAAATAAAAAAGTAAAATGTTGTTAATTTATCTCTCCCTTTTTTAAACCAATCTAATATACTATGGGATAGTTCATTATGATATTTTGTAACTCATTGGATGAGGATGAAAATAAAGTAATAGCTTCAACTCAACAAACCATTCTTTCATCATTGTATTTATGGTGATATAATAAATTTTATACATCATTGAGATATATTATAGAAAAACAATCTCCAGTATCTGTATCTTCTTTTATGAAGTGAAATATTATAGAAATGTATTTTAACATGAATATTGGAAATTATTTTAAGAAAGATCAATTGAACTCTGATTATCCCAAATTATCATCAATGGTTTGGAAACCATTTCTTTCAAATCATCTTTCTAATATTTTATCCACTAAATCTGACTAAAAGCTTCAGTAGACACAACATATTTTGATTCCACTGTTTTAAATGTTACTGAACATTATTTCTTTTTATTCCAACTCAAACAACATTCACCCAAAAAAAAATTCGTATTGAGGTTGATTTTATATCATTACAAATTCAATCCCATATTCCATCATTATAGAAATGAAAATTTATCTCAAACTTTCTTTAGTATAACTGCCAATGTGATGTTTTTAATTTTTCATTTCTCAGAATTATCATTCCTTCCCTCATATTTGACTCTTTCATATTACATTAATTCATGGATCATAAAGTCAAAGCATAAGTAATATCAGGCCTTAAGGTGGTAAGGTAAAGTTTACATTCTATTAGCATCTGAATGTCATTCTGATTCCTAGTTTTTCAATGCTCAAATTTACTCAACATTATGGTCACTAATATTGGAGAAGAAACCTATTTGGATTATTTCATCTCAAACATCTTTAAAATTTTAATTTTATAATTTTCTTGTGATAATTAAATCTAATTTTTTGATCTTGTAATAAATAGAAGAATGTTAATAATCCAATCGTTGACATTTCAAAATTCTTCTTCATTTCTTTATAAAAATCATTATAAACAAAATCATATTCCTGAGAAAATATTATACCATCTACATAAAAAATTAAATTAATGTTTAGGAGTCAACAACATTCACATATATGTTTCTATCATCTTTTCCTTTATAAAAATTCCACATTATAAAACATCTATATTTTTTTAATTCTAGGAGTATGGGGATTATTTCAATCCGTACAACACTATTTAATCTAAGAAACCCTTTTCATTATTATCATGTTTAAAACCACATGGTTGTTAAATGTAAAATACTTCCTCAATCTCATAATTTATGAATACTAACTTTACATACATCTGATAAACCTGGAAATTTCAATGGGAATCCACCAATAGAATAATTTACATAGTTTTTACTCTTTCAACTAGAGAAAACATTTCTTCAAAATTTTCACCTTCCACATATGCATATAATTTACAAAAAAAGACATTATTTTTTGTTGAATATTATCGATACTCATTCATTTTGTTTTTATAATCCCACATTGTTTTAACAACATTTTTATTCATTGGACATGGTATAAGATCTTGTGTTTCATTTTTCACAATATGATATAACTCATTATTCTTATAATACACCCATTATTTTTTTTAATAGATTCGGAAAATGATCTCATTTCAACTTTTGATATAAGTGAATTCTAATTTTTTAATATCAATTTTCTTCTTGTCTAAAATTGAACCATATGATTCCCAATAATATTTTTGGTCTCAACATGTTTTTTAAGATAGTAAATATTAATTTTTCTTTCCTAGATGATCATTACTCATCACATTATTCTTATAAATATTGATAAGTTTGTTTTGTATAGATCTTATTTTCAGTAGAAACCATTAGTTTATCCACCTTATCATTTTCAGCACATTTTGTTAAGGAATTTTTAATTTCAATAACCTTCAAAAATAATGAGTCAACCAAATTTTCAAGGCCTTTGATCTAACATTTATAACATCATTCATTTGATTAATAACTAAATAAGTTTCTTTCCAAATCCTTCTCATAAAATATTCTTAGATCCATATTTTTTATTTTTATGTAAAGACATACTTCCAAAAAATTAAAATTACTTCAATAAAGGTATATTATTATACAATATTAATTAGTTTTCATATTGGTTTTTGTTCTCAAAAATCATATGTTCTTAATATGTATAGTACTATTAATAAAATATCTCTAGTATAAAACAAAATGTTTGTATTATTTTAATGTACTTCTTCCCATTTCTACAAAACTTCTATTCTTTCTTCCTAATACTCAATTTTTTTATTGAATGTATGGTGATCTATGCTGATGTTCAATAATATGTTTTCATAGATAATTTTTAAAAGTATTTCTTGTGAAATAAATACCATTATAAGTTCTCAGCTTATTTATATATACAATCATTTTTTTCACAACTAATTTTCTAAAAAACAAATATATTTACACATCCAATGACTTGTGTTTTATAATCATGTTGTTTTCCATCCAAGTGAAATCATCAATAAACATGATCATGTGTAAATCCCATTTTATTTATTGATATATTATTGGCCCACATAAATTAGGGGGGATGGAATACTACATCTCAAATCTCTTATAAATTTATTTAGTCATCTTACCAATCATAAAAGTAACATAGAAAACTTTATCTCTTCTTTTCAATTCTGGAATATAATGGGCAGAAAAAACCTTAAAATGTATGTTCATGTTTTTTTTTCATATATTTGTCATGTATCTACTGCCAAAAAATATTCTCATATTAAACACTTAGATAACATGAGTTTTTAACATCTCCAATTGAATATAGATTCCCACTTTTTATTTCTCCTTTTGTAAAAACATTTCCATAATTCACATTTTTTATAACAGAATAATAATTCATAAAGATCACTTATATTCATTCATCACAATATTGAATTACATTATGTAACTTATGTTTTATCCCATCAACCAATAAAAATTATTTATATTTTGACATTGAGGAATTAATTTCATCCATTATGGTTCCTATGATTTTCAAGGAACTGTCATTTCCAAAGGTAACTACTCATCCATAATGAATTTCAACATCTTCAAATAATTTTATATCACCTATCATATGTGAAGAACAAACACTATCAAGTATCCAAGGTATTTTTTTTACATTCTTTTAATGTTGACTTAACAAATAAATATATTTTTTCTAATTTCTTAAATCCATATTCCTTATCGTGTGAAACTTATTTTGGAAGGATTGTCATACATCTTTATGCATGATGATCATCCTAATGAAATATTCCACAAACTTCTTCTAAATAGGATAATTAATTTTTTGTTAGAAATATTCTAACATCTTATGATTTTTATTTTCATAAATCAAATATTTAATGAATGTTTCTAATCCTCCTTCAACCCTTGATATTAATTTTTTCAAACCATTGTCTGAGAAGTGACATGTAATGCCAAAAATTTTAATCTCGATGTCAATAGATTCTATAACACCAAAAATATCTATTAAATGTTGATTTTCTATTAAAGTGAGATTTTTCTATGTATAAACATTGTTATGGTTGAAAACTTATTGCTACATAAATATGATTTTTCAGGGCCAACATTCCAAATACGAGAGTTTATACCTTTTGTTGATTTAATAGGATTCACATTTCCATATTGCAATTCACCTTTCCTAACACTTTTTCAGAAACTAGAAATAGTAGTAAAATCAGATGAAATGTTATTTTTAGTGTGTGGGTATTTCAAAATATAATTTATTTTATCTTTATTCACACCTTTAGTAGTATAAAGTATTACATTTACAGATTTATTGATGTTTCATTCATCTTTATCTAGGTACTTTCATACTAAAGAAGTTTTGATTGAAAGATGTTAACTTCTTCATCCTTATCTTTTAACTTCTTATTGAGATCATCAACCATATTTACATGTTCCGAAATTAAATGTTTATAACATAAATTGTTTTTAATGTATTCTTCCACTTTCATGATGAAATAATTTTTCCTTCATTAATTTATTCATAAACATTCTTCATTACTCTGATTTCGTTCCTGATAATTAATTTTTTTCTCATGAAATTCAACTTGTTCTATTTTAATTTGATACTCTATATATGATTCCTCACCACCTTATTCACTATCTAAGGAATCATTTATTTTCTCAAAATTTTCAATGATGTTTTTAAATTTTTCAAAATGTTCATCATTAAATATATTTTTTTAGTTGAGTCTAATGCATCTTTCTTACTTTGAAAATGAGTTTTTTTTTATAGTGAACAAATTCTTATATTTTTTGGTTGACTTTTCTTCTTTAGTAATTTTTTTCCACTTCCTCCATAAAGGATTTTCATTAAATCAAGTCGATATTCACCATCATTCTTCTAGAGACAATTGATAGAAAATGTTCCTAATCTAACACACTCAAAACAGTTCAGAGGAAGATTACCTCTAAACATTCATATTCCTCTTAGATAGTTATTAGATATAGGAGACTCGATTTTACCATTCAAATAATCTTCCTCTTTATATTTAGAGGAAAATTTATCATCTTCTTCAACATCTTATATTCTCATCTTTCTTATAGCTTCAAATTCTATATCATATTTTAACATTTTTTTTTTGAAAATTTCATCTTTTCTCATTTTATAAGAAATAAAAACATTATGAAATTAATCAATAGAAACTAATCCTTATCTTCTATCGAGGAACCAAACATTCAAACAATTTCTTTTACTGTATATAATTTATCATCAATATTTTATTCATCTCCCATTCTTATATGTTTATACTTAGTATGACTGGTTTGTAATTTTGGTTCCTTCACTATAGTATTCCCTTCGAAAATACATTCCATGTTGTCCTGCATACTTTTTGACATATTGAGACACATAAACATCATATAAATATTTTCTAACAAGGATGAAAGGATAATATTTCTAACCATCCCATTAACTTATATATTTCCCTAGTAAGAAAAGTTTATAGGATAATTTATATCAATAGGTGGAAAACCTAATGTAACAACTTTGAAAACATACATGTGAAATGATAGGAGATAGGGAATCAACCCATTTATCCATACATACTAATTAATTCCATCAAATGTAGTAATTACTCTACAATTGGAAGAATTGAGACTATTGTTGATAAGGATTCAATAAGGGACCCTTGTATCTAATACCAATTCTAGTTCTAAAGGATCAAATAATAATATAGAGGGGAGGGGGTGGAATCATTTTTTATTTTTTATGTTTCAATACTCTTGAAACATAACCCCTAAAAACTATTGAAGTTTATTTCCATTTAGTATTTCAGTAAATAATAATAAATTAAAAAGTAGGAAAGCATGAAATTAAAATGACAATTACAAGTATCGACCTCAGTGTGAGAATATACATCCTTTCCATATCAAATATCATGGGTATATAAAAATTCACTATTAAAAATAATTCAATAAAACTTGGGGGAACTCCCATTATACACCATATATATTTATATAGGAATGATTATACTAAATTCCATCTGTTTTCAATGATGACTACAAAATAAAATGATCATAAAATATAATGACCTTGTTCAATATTATCAACAAATTCTTTATTTGAAATGCTCAGTCTGATGTTGTAGAAACAATTTCCCTCAGTCAGATGAGGCTGATTTTGATAGACTCAGAACAACGATCTCCTTTTCATTCTACATTTCAGATTATATACTCAAATTGTCAATACAATCATCCTTAGTCTAGTAAATAAAGAATTTATTATTCTAAATTTATTCAAAGACCTCTTTCTGAACAGAAAATATATTCATGAAATATACATAACGCTACCTTTTTTATACTTGTGGAATGTTAGTAAGTGTGAATGAACTTTGAATCTATTGGTAAGAAACTCATAAAGTCAAAGGTATGAAACTGAAAACATTTCCCAGCTTACTCAAATTTCAAAAACCCCCAAAATACATCACATTCATAATCTATTTTTTACTTCCTCAAACCTTCTCAATATTTCCCAAAAATTATTATTCTCAAACATACTATCATTTCATTAGTGTGATTATCTTGTTTATCTTCAATTCATTTATCGTGGTCTAGCTACATTCCAATTATATTTCTCAGTTTTAGTCATATTATCTTTCTTGGCTTCTGTATGCGTATATTTCTCATATTCAATATAATTATCTTTCTCAGCTTCAATATGATTATCGTTGTCAGCTTAAGTATGATTATCATAGTCAACATCGGTATAATTATTTTTCTCGTCTTTAGTATAGTTATTTTTATTAGCTTGAGTATTATTGTATTACTCAGATTTATCATTATTATACTCTTCCTCTACTCATTATGATCTCACATTCTTCATCTTCTCCTTAATATTTTACAATATTCCCATTCTCATTATGAACGATCTTCTTTATTAGATTTAGTATATTGACTTTCCTCCTCAGAGTCACTTTAATTGTACTTCTCAGTGTCAGTCTGATATTTCTATTCAATGTCCGTCTAATGTTTCTTCACAGATTCAATCCAATCATCCTTCTTATTTTTTGTACAATATTCTTTCTTAGAGTTAGTCTGGTCTTCCTTCTTAATGTTTGTTTGTTCTTCTTTTTTAGTGTCAGCCCGATCTTCCTTCCCAGCTATTGTGGTATTTTTCCTCCCACAATCAGTTTATCTTCCTTATCATAGTCTTTCTGATAATCCTTATCATAGGTATTCTGATTTTCCTTCTTAGATTCAGCGCTATCATCCATATTGGAATTATTTTGGTCTTCCTTCTTAGATTTAATCTGATTTTCCTTCTAAGAGTTATTCTAATTATCCTTCTCAAATTCATTTTGATCATCTTTCATAGAATCAATCCTTGAACTTCAATTTGATGGAATTTCACATTATGATGGAATGTATTTAATAATGGGACACCTTATCAAAATTCAACTATTTTTTCAGAACATTATTTTTAATGGATAAGTTGTCAAAAAATGAAATAAAAATTAATATAGAAAATCACAAAAGTAATTCAAGGAACCATTTCCTATGAGGTTTTATGTGGAAATCCCACTAAAAGAAACTATTCTAACTATATGATATAATGGATCAAGGAACACTGTAGATATATGATATAATTTTATATTATGATCAAGAGTAATTAAAATAAGTGTAGTTTGATCTAATAATCGATAATGGTGAAATACATAGTAATTTGTTTTTCTTGGAGTATCCATTAACATTAGATGATTTCATAATTATTATAAATTTTCTTTCAAGAGTAGTTATATAAGATGAAAAACTTATTTCAAAATCATTTGGAGTTTAATATTTAAGTGTTATGGATGATAGGATTAAAGACCCTATTAAAGATACATGTGGAGATTTATACATGTTAAATAATTAAATCATATTGGTAACTACATTATAAGGTGTATTTTGAAAATAAAGAGACATAGATGATTAGATGAATAAACCACACTAAAGAATTTATAATGTCCATATGATTGATTTCTAAGTAATTTTAGGTGGATTTCACCGTAAAAAGTGATTTGCTGCCACAAATGTAGAAAAGGAATGACGTTTAGTACCACTAAAAGATACATTGAACCTAATATAATGAATTGACTATAAAATATTATTCTCTAGAGTATTTTAAGAAACATAAAAAAATTGATGTCTATAAGTTGATTCAAAAAGAAAATTTTGGAAAGATATTCTAGAAGTATTATCACAAACCCCTGAATGTTTTGAATGAAAATGTTGTACGATGATAAATACTTTTTTCATTTGAAGAACATAAATTTCACAGAATACTAGCAATGATTCATGCATAAATTGAATTTAAGAAAACCTTCTCATGTAATTTGAGGATTCATGTAAAACATCAACTAATTTTGATGATATTCAATGTTGAATAATGGAAAAAAAAATGTTGGATGACTATTTTCCTGATAAGAGTCATAATCTTCTTAAGATTAAAGGGTCGATCTTGATTATAATAAAAATGAAAAATATATAAATGAAAAATATAATGAATGAATAACTAGAGGTTGAGGTTGGTTTGATTATAAGTGAAAAAAAATAAAAGATAAATCTAAAACAAGATGTTGACTTTATTCTAGATAAGTGGAAGGATTAATGTTGAAACATTAAGGATTACCTAGTAAAGAAGTTATAACAGAAGTGTAATCTAAATTATGGTTCATGGGACGGTGTCCACCTAAAGCACATGAATTTGGTTGAACATTCTAAAAAGTAGTAATGATTATACAATATTTAGTTTATAAAATAGAATAATATGAATAGGTATATATGTTACATGAAATTATTTTTTTAATAGTATAGAATTATCTTATAAAATTCTAATGTCATTAATTTTGATCATTTAGTGTTCGACAATAAAATAAAAAAATTAATTGATGAAAATTTCAGTATTCAGGTTAATATTTGATGATAAGATCAATATTATTAATTCCTTGTTATTTAATAGCATTAATATATTCAAATACTAATATCTTTTTATGATTTTAAGGAGGTAAATTTAATAATTTGATATAGTAGGAATATTAAAAATAAATACAAAATGTTCCTCATGTATTGGGAATACTCCTACCAAAATAAAGGTGGTAAAACACCTATGTTGAGGAATAAAAAATGAAAATAATTAAGAGAGATGATGAATATAATGTATAAGATGTATAATAATAATAACTTACACTACATGATAATATTTTTAGATGTTTATATTCTTAAGAATGTAAAGATCAAAAGAACATAGTGTGTTTCTCATATACATATGTATGGAGGGTAAAAGGCAAGGAAAACATCTACTATCAACTTTCAGAAGTACATGATGTCCCTATTCATGTAATTGAGAATTTTGGGGGAATATTCTTCCCAAAAAAAACATTGAGATATATGGATGAATACTTTTAAAAAACAAGATCGATAAAGTTGATGTTAATGCTGATTATTGAGGATGTTCATAAGGTATTTGATGTTCTTTCCCTAATGAAGGTCAATGAAATTATTCAATGACTTTTTTCCCTATATAAACCATGAAAATCTATAAAGAAAATTTTTTTAGTAGTTATCTTAACTAATTGTGAATATTATGATTTTGGGGTTTTGTGTGGTGCACATTAATTGTTATGGGTGGTTCCATTCCACACAACCTATTATCTATGATTCATATTATAGTGTAAAGTATTTTTAATGGGAAATTATATACACAACATGGAGTAGTTTTTCACGTTGAGTATAATACTTATAAGAATTCATGAGTATTGTTTAATTTATATTAATTGTATAAAATATGAGAAAAGTGTTGAATACGAATTTATAAGTATCAATAAATTATAACTGATGTTATAGGTTAGATGAACATTATTGTAAGAATAATTTATATTTAACTGAATCAGTAAACACAATTCACCCTTAATTCCCCCCCCCCCACAGTGTGATTTTGTAATACATTATGAATCTAAAATGGTATTAGATAAAAGGATAACTCTATTTGGATCCACATATCTAATTTCCAAATTTTTGTTGACAATTCTTCATGATGTGATGCCTTCAAAAATTTGAAAAACATATTTCATTTAAAATTTAGGATGTCAATAAGAGTTGAAGAAATGAAATGTTATTATTTGTTGTAGATTTTTAGAGATTTTTTCCAAAACCATAAAGAAAATAATATTAAATAAACATAAAACTTTTAATGTTATCCAATTAAAAGTAATAGACATATGATTTCCCACTCTCAAAAGAAAATGTCTTTGTAAGTTATATTGAATTTTTATTTTTAATTCATCTTTCATAATAAATTTTTTAATGATATGGTGAGTATGAATATATGAAAATAATTAAGAATTTTTACTCTAAAAATAATTATCAATTGAATAGTGTTCCCAAATAAGTTTTATTTCATGGGTCATTATAATGGGGAATGTGTTGTGACTCCCCAGGCCCACCTCTAATAGTCAAAGTGTTTGAATCCATCATCATGTAGTCATATCACTATCATGGGAGTCCTCATACTAATGTAACTCCACAAACACACAAACTTCTCTAAATATATAAAATTATTAAATATAAAACAAAATATAAACCATGCAGGCATATATCTAGATTTTACAACTAGACTATGAAAAAAATAACTGGAATGTAAATAGGTCCAAATAAAATCACACCATAAGGAGTCTAAAAAAACAGGAACCTAAATGTGTAGATGAGAATTACTTTCAAAATAACTATATGAACACACCAACATCTATTTGGATCCCTAAATACAACTAGGTCATGGTCCCTAAGGGATTCCATTAAATGGTCGATCATCTTCATAATACATGACATAGGTGATAAAATCCATTATAGGGTGAGTATAATGTTACCTAGTAGGACACCACAAAACAATATTCATATAATAATTAGAATAATAGTAATATCTTCAAAGTTATATGTCTAAAAAATATAACAGGAATTTCGAGATATACTCAGCAAAGACACACATTCTCACGTACGATTAGCACCAAAATTCTTGACTTGGGATCCAACTTAAAAGTTCTATATAGAACATGTCTATCAGAACACACTCTACGAGTTTAGATAATTATGATGACATCCATATGAGAGGTCATTCTAGAAGTCTCTAGTCATAATATGTAATTTTTTAATGTAAAAGTAGATACGATACACATATGAGGATCAAACCCATGTAGATGTGGTATAGTATCAACTCAATATAGAATAACCTACTATATACAAAATTGGTTCCCATGTAGAGTTTTTTGTGATAATAATGAGAACACCACCTAAGGAAAGAAGATTTTATATGATCTCACTTCCAGTATCACAGAAGGATCCCAAACATCTCTATCCAAGAAGTCACATTGAACAGATCACAATCGTATGTGGAGGATGAGATTCCATAATATCCCATATAGAATTGATATAGGAAACTCACCTTAATGAATATTTTTCAAGTTAAAGAGTAAAATAACTCCATGTCATCATTGAAGGAGTACATGACATGTACTAGTAGTACACAACATTTCCCTTCAATATCAAGTCATCTCTATGTATCATGGCATGTACCCGTGTCTATTTCAATGTACATAGTGAGTCACAACCAATATTCTTCTGACTGTATCCAATAATAAAGTCCATCTGATGTATGCTTATGGTAGATGTGTCCTTATAGGAGTACACTTAATTTTTGTAACTGCACACTCTCAGTCATGTTTGTGTACCCTCCAAGGAACATGATGATATTCCAGTTCACGGAACATGCCATGTGATTGAGACACACACTCTGTGATATTTCAATTACCAACAAGAACCCTAAAAACAACACTAGGGGTCCCACAAATTGTGTTTCATTGGAATACTCTTAATGTATTATGGTATTTCTCATATACAATGGGTTTCCCCTTTGTGTCACTGTTTACTCTGCTAGCACCCGGATACAATGTATGTTTTCCTAGGAAGTGTGGATCTTCTATTTCTGAGCCTCACCATCATCGATCACTAGAATACAATCATACAATTATCATGAGAAGCAGTTATTGTTCATCATCATCACCAACACATGCATCAATTGATCCTGGTGATACCAAATCCAGTCTGATTCCATCATGGCTACCATTCTCACATGATCTCCACATTGTACCATGTCCAGATATGTGATATCAAATTATTTCACCAAAAAATAGGTGTGCAACATTTTATTTCTCTATATATGGGTAAAACCACCAATAAGAAAAATAATTTATGAGGATATCAGGTAAAAAACTTTGGTTAAAACTAAGGAACAATAATAAATGATCCTTTGCTATGTTTAGTTGGCCTTGATCAGTTTCCATTATAAGGATGAATGAACAACCATAATAACATAATCAAGAATCCCAATAAATCAACACATGTAAACGCATCACATAATAGGATCTATCACAAAATCAATGTGTCTGTTGATTGAATTTTATTCAACATAGAAATAAATAATTGGGAAATAATACAATTTAATCAAACATCATATCTTGATTTAGACTGATCGTTGAAAAAGAATATTTTTTTGCTTTCATTTGTGAGAACCTTTGATTTTGTTTCACACTGGTAGTCTATATTCACTATGACAATCATTAAACCATATAATCTTCTCTAATGTATTTCCAACACTATATCAATATTTCAAGCATACACATCTAACCCATTAATTTGGAATCAATTTAATGTTTGAAAGAGAATCTAAGTCGATGTGTCCAAAAATAAAACAAAAACAGTTAATAAATTGTTTATTTTTTTTACACGGGTGATGAAATTTCCAAAAATACCCCATACCAAATAAGGTTATTTCACACCATAAAACCCTTATTATTAACTCAACGGTTAATCAAATTTGTAACATAATCCCCCAATCTTGTGTTATTCCACATTTTCAGTAAAATTGTATGTGTGTGACATTATCATATTTAATATATTTCAAACATTTATTCTGGTAACATTGATTCTCTGAATCACATGTTTTATTAGTTCCTAGTTTTAAAAATAATCAATACAATATTGAAAAATAATAAAAAGATAATCTAGGTAAATATATTCTCCCTACAATGGTGTTTTACATCATAAAAATCCAAAACCAGTTGCTATACAAAAATACATTTGTACGGATCTTTCTTCTGGGTCCCATACCCCCAATTTATCTCCTGAAGATTCTCATGCTACCACTAAACATGTAATAATGGAAACGATCTCTCACAAAAGATCAAATCTATCTAATCCATGGTCTCTACCAGGTACACTAAAAAGTAACTCTATCCTAGATGTCCTTATCACCCCAGTTGATGAAATATTTTGAGTCATCCATGTACGTTATTGGATACTAAAGAGAGAAGATGATATGTACTTGGTCTAATAGTGGAGGTAGAGCTAAGTGGTAGGCTACCTCAACAACCCTATGCATTATTTGGAAAGGGACAATGAATCTCGGAGATAGCCCACCAAACTAGCCAAATCACCAGATTCCATGTCGAGATAAAACCCTTAAATGAAAATTATCTCCCTCCTAAATATATAAATACTTATTTCATCATGAAAATATAAAGCATTGTATAGATCTATAGAGTCCTAATATAATCTTGGATGATCTAAACCTTTTCAGTAGTGGCTCACACTAACTCTGGGTCTATAAGTCAGACTCTCCAGGGTTAGTCAAAGATAATGGTGACTTGTAGGGTCTCCATACAATTCCATGAATATTTCCATAAAAATGTTGGAATAATAGTTTTTTTATGAAAACTCCACCAAGTGTAGCTTATCCTCACAACAATGTCCAATGTCCAACAGGTAAACTTTCATCATGCCCTCCAGAACAAGAATGGTCCACGTAGACTCTTCATCATAATAGGGATGAAAGTCATTCTAAAATGTAGTTGGGTCCCCAAATCCTCACACAATAACATCCATAACATTGATGTAAATCAATTATCTTAATTAGAAATGATCATTTATGTATCTTACTAGAGTCTCATTATCTCCACCATGTATACTCATCCCAATATCTCTAATGAAATCTTCTCTTGTATAGTTTGAAATGGGTTGAATTGGTGAGTCATTCTATAATCCCCCAGATGGAATCATGTCCATTGGAGATAAATGTTAATATCATCAAAAAGTACATATATATACTATTCAACTTCTATTATGTCCCCTTATGGGGTTGAGTTGAACCCACTAGGACTTGGTGCATAACCATAACTTGTTGACATGTAAGGCATCAAGAGACAAACTCTATAACTCCGTTATTCATCCCTGGAAACTGAAAAAATGGATGAGGTCCTGATACATAATTTAAAAACAATGATATACAACTAAAAGAGATGTATGAAACTCTCTCACAACCCAATACCTCAATGTAATTGGTACCAACATGTCTCTATGAAAATAATGGCATGCACTCCACCTTCATAAAATCCATTAAAATATTGTCTAGTGGATAACTGTGTATATAGGTTATCATAGATAGTATACCCCAACTATACCTCAAAAAATTAGTATAACATTATAGGAGTAAAAACCATTAATAAGAGGTAAGATACTCCCTGACCATCTAAAAAGGATAACAATAACAAGGCCAACTATTCTAATGCTACATACACCAACAAAAAACAAGATAACCTTTTGATAGAATCGATTATAATGTTCCCCATCCTAGGAGTGTAGAAAATATAAATATCATAATACTAGAGTAACTATAGATATTTACAGTATCTCAAGTTACGATCCTTCTGGGATAAGATATACAAGAGACTCCATTGTTCTAAATAGATGATAAACAGATCTTCCATCAGGTCTTTTTCCACATCTTTAGTGCAAATACTACCACTACTAACTTAATATCGTTGATAACATTGTTATTATCATGTGTCCCCAATTTATGTGAACCATATTTAATCACCACATTCAAATGCATGAGAACAAAAACAAACCCATTTCTTAATGAGTCACAGAACATAATATACTTGACACCCTCTTTGGGACATCTCAATATGGGAGAACTCTTCAGAATATACCTCAACTCAAAATAATCCCATTGGTACCTCTCTATACAGATGAAAGGTAGTCCCATTCGGGAAAAATCTATCATGGGAGATGACATCCTGGAGAAGAAAATTATAAATATTTGGTGATATCCAACAAAAACAAGAAACCTCTTCACCTTTTTCACGCTATTGGGTGGATCCTAAGATAACACTACCTCGACCATTTTTAGGTCCACTACCAATCCATATTTTGAGATAACATGTCCCAAAAAAGTGGGAATCATTGATCTAGAACTAGATCATTGATAGCTTCCAATAAGTATGGTACCATCAGAGTACATCCAGAATAATCATCAAGTGTATCGGGTGCTCCTCCTCAGATTCCAAGTACACAAGGATTTGATCGATGAATACAAACATAACCCCATCTATGAAATGGTGAATGATATGATTCATGAGTCCCATGAAATATTCATGGTTTTTATTTACGCCAATGAGAATTACCAAGTTCTCATATTTACTATAGAGAAATATGAATAACATATTTGATATATATTCCGCCTTTCTTCCCAGATGGTGGTATCCTAAATTGAGGTCAATATTTGAGAACTTTCATTCCCCTATCAACTAATAAATGTGTACATAAATCCTCTGTAGTTGATTATTTTTCATTATGGTCACCTAGTTTTGGAGATAGTAATCAACACATAGCCTCAAGCTCTCATCCAACTTCTTGGTGAAAAACCCCGGTCCTGCCTAGGGTAAAACATTAGGTCTAGCAAATCCCTTCTTCTAAAATTCTTCTAATTTCCCCATTTGGTTGCAATGATCTATGGGATAAATCTTATTTCCATATATATATATCAAGTACTTCCCTGGGCGTAGATCAATGAATAAGTCTTTCACTTAGTTGGTTGGAGGCTAACCCTAGAAAATCCTTCTAGAAATACTTCCTCATACTCCACCACCAATGTAGGGAATTGAATATTAATAGAATACACATCTCCAATGGTCAAGTTAGCTAACAAATTGGTAATCGACTACACCCTCCTATGAATGATTTGATCTTATTATGACTGGGTTTCTTATTCACCCATAATGGAAAAAATATATCCATCATTGTGGACACAATGTTTCCTCTTCTATAAAGAATATATCTTGGAATAAACTATAGATTACCAATATATACCTAATATTACATAATAAATCTACATCACTACTCAAACAAGATTGAAATAAAAACTCTCTCCACCAAGAGGCATGTCAAACTATCATTATAAGAGTGTGATTTTTTTGAGTGATATCTAATAGAAGTATGCAAGCACAAGGGTCGATTTAAGGGATCCATCAGAATCTATATGAATCAAATAGGATAACTATAGATAAAGTAATGACTAATACATGTTTCTATCATCACTAAAGAAAATTTATAAAAGGAATAGATGATACCTCGTATCATCCATGGAGCCTCTCAATCATATGTCTCGACGACATGCTGGTGTCCCCACCCCAACCCCCAGCTCTTTGAGCATGGAATATTCCACTGAGTTATGGTGGTAGTAAAAACTAGAAGCATATTCCACCTGCATCTTATCTCCACAATAATGTTCTATTTCATCCACCCTATAAAACATTATTCTCCTACCTCTACCTCTACCATGAAAACACATCCACAGTTTCCCTATCTTTTGTATGAAAGGTTAGATAATCTCATGGAAGATGTACCCTACCATGCCATGAGTGTCAACACCACTTCCCTGGGGTGAATAAACCCATCATGTGAGCCCAATACAATAAAAAACCCAATCCTATGACCTCCTCTAGAAATTCGTCAAAGGCATCAGCTCCTTGCTGCCAAATTCCATAATATCATTTTCCTACGGTTAGTAAGTACTGTATGATTATGCTCATCCAATGAACACCCAACCACCAAGGCACACTCTTGCACCCTAGCATATGTCAGAATTCATAAATGTATAATATTGACTCAAATGTCTCTATGAAACCCTCACATGATGTTCCAAGCCCGAAGAACCTAATAAAAAACCATATCCATTGAATATTTGCAAAGGTTGTGAACCTTGATGAATACTAAGATAATATTGTACTGAACTGATGATTATATGAATCTCCTATATGTATATATCCATTAACATAGCTAAAGATAATTATTCTATAAAGAGGTTCTTGAACTCTAACCATTCTAGACTAACCTCATCATTTGGCTGGGTACATGGACCCCACTATTGTCCTAATGAGAAATATAGAAGGATCTATTTCAGAACTACCATCTAATATGTAGGTGTCCTGATATGAATGAAACCTCAAATCACTACCTCAATATAGTTCTCATATACCTATTGGTCTGGCATGCCTTGGATCTTGAGTGGTCACTATCACTGAAAATCATGATGCACACTCAACTTTTGCAACTCATCTCTCAGTATTGTGGGTACCATCTATTGATCAATTGGTGCTTGTATAACTAGTGCACCACCTACTGGTAACACCTATTGAATAATCCCATGAATATATACCTCATCACATAGGCAATTAACTTCATTATCCTAATGATGAATCCTAACTGGAATACATCGTGGAGGAATGCTAAAATAAAAAGGTTGCATCATGGTCAATGAGTATATCTAGAGAAACTATTCAAGAAGGACATGGAAATGAAAAAACATTTCAATATGATGTGTTTACCATTGATTTATCTACAACCATTATCCTCATATACTCAGTTGAAAGACAGGTGATTGGAGTCTTGGTGTATGGACACATCATCTGCCACACAAACAATGGAGTTCCTGGACTAAAATACACTCAAAACACATAACACATTTTTTCCCAAACCAATATCATATAATCTCATCCTAACATAGATCTAAATTCTCAAATTCTACTTGGACATGACCCATCATAGTGGGGTCCATTCCAAAAATCCCCCAACCCGCCTCTAATATATTTGGTTCTGAAAACTTACATCGAGTAGGAATATCACTATCAATGGAAGAATTAACTTATATTTCCAATACATATAAACACATCTCCATGTTCATAATATTTTAGTAATTTAAAACAATAGTTAAATCATGGATAAATGAATCAAAATCCCATATCCATAGTATGAAAACATTCACATGGAATGTATACTGGGAAAAATAAATTCCCAACACAAATACTCTAAAAACAATTCCAACCTAAAACTAAATAAATGGACTTCTATCAAGATAACCACATGAACACATGTTGGTATTCCATATCACTAAGAATTACATTGTCCTAGTTCCTTCAAGACTCTGTCAAATGGCCAATCATATGCACAAGTGAAAACACATGGGCGTAAATCCCATGATTGGTTGAGTATACAAATACCTAGTAGGGAACCCCCAAAAACTTTAATAACATAACAACAAGAATAAAAGTCAACATAGCATAGGTATATTTCTATAACACATATTACAAGAATTTACAAATATAATCATCAAAGATACCTAATTTGATATAAATTTACAACAGTAATTCCAAACTATGGATCTTTCTTGGAATACTCACATATCAATTATTTATGAGAACACGCTCTATGAGAAATATAAGACCAATGAAATATGTATGAGCGTACAAGATCATCAGGTCTCATTATAGGATGTAAATGTGTTAATTTGAATGTTATAGGATACACAGATGATGATGAACCAAAAACCATATTGTATAATAACAACTCAATCTAGAATAACCCTCTATGTAGAGTATAATATTCTGTATATTATTGGTCATGATGAAACAACAAACTCCATGTATGGAAAGAAGATTATAGAGGATCTCACTCCAAGCCTCACTGAAGGATTTTAACAGCTCTATCCAATAATTCATGCTAAGGGGTTCATTATCCTTCATTTATGACATGATCATATAGTAACCCTTAGGGAATGGGTATTGAAAAATCACCCTAATAAAACATGTCCAAGATGAATAGGAAAGTGGATCCAATACATCATTTAAGAATCACATGGATTGTATTAGTACTATAACCAATGTCCCTTCATCACTAGGGAATGCTCGTGTATCACAGCTCATTCTTGTGTCCATTTTAAAGTAAAATTTATGTCCAATCCGGGGTACATATGACTATTTTCATGTACATGAATCTACCCATGTACATGAAGCATGGAGATGTTCATGTAGGTGTACAAAACATGTCTATGACTATGTACTCTTACCTATGTTAGTGTACACTATGATGTAAAAACCAAGATACTCAGTCATGGCACATGATGTGTGATTGATTCACAAATTGTGTGATATTTAAATTCACATCGGAATCCCTAAACACCACATTAGGTGTACCACTTGGTTTGTTTCTATGAAATGCACGCTGTGTACCATAGTATTTCACATCTACACCTCTAGCCCTCGTATCCATGATGAATCAACCAGGATGAGTTGATCTAGTCTGGTTGAGCCACTCCATTGCTACTTTTAGGAATTAGGTCATCCAATTCACACATGAATCTGTTATTATTTTTCCTAGTCATAAATTCACATAGTGCTTGAACCTAAATGAATCAAATATGATCTGATTAACTTTCTCTATCATTGTAATACAGTCCAATTTTGATACCATGTCCAAATCTATGATGTTGAAACTTTGCAACATAAAACATCCCCAAAATGATTTATTTATTGCTATTTGGGTCAAGCCACTAGTCAAAGTAAATTCCAATTATGAAGACGCTAGAATAATGTAATAATGAAAATCACTCAAAAATTGAACAAAACTTGGTTGTGTTTGGTTAGAGTCAACCCCTTTCCATTATAATGATGAACTAAGAACCATGGTGACATAAAAAAACTCTTAATAAATATTTATAGGTAATTTCATCCTGTTATGAGATCAATTGGAGAATCATTGTACTAGTTGACTGATTCAAATTCATCATAGAAATAAATAATTGATAATGAATCCATACAAACTTGTCCTTCTAGGATTTGGATCGATCAATTATGATGAAATGAGCTATGTTATTGTTGTTGGTGAGACAATATTATTCTATTTTATAATTATTATCAACCTTCAAACTGATTTTCGTTCACCCAAAGAATCTCCTCTAAAATTCTCTAACTCTATAAAAAATGAATGGTTACGTGGATAAACCTTCCATTTGGCAATAACAGTGTAATTAGTGAGGAATCTAGGTAAATACATAAATAAAATCAACAAATTATTTTAATATTTTGTTTAATTTACTCTCACGATGACTTTCTCCCAAATTCCCCATCCTAACAATGGTTATATAATGCCTAAAGAATACCCCACATTCAGAGCTTAATAGTTCCATCATATTTCAAATTAAGGACCATATTCAATAGTTATTCTACTTTTTTCAAGAATAAAATGCACGCATGATTTAAATATATTTAATAAAATACAAATATTTATTTTGGGCACATCATGCCTATGAATCATATGTCATTACAACACATTGTCTAAAAATAATCCAAATAACATAACAAATTAATACATGGAAAATATAAATCACTACATTTTCAGATATGTATTTTTATTTATCTATGAACAATATAAATAACAGTCATATATCCTATTAAATGGGGGAAACATTGGTTAAGATTAGCAGTGAATGAAAATATATTTCTAAACTCGTTAATGGAAATGAATAAGAGTTGTTAACTTATCAGTAATGGTAAAATATTGTGGAAAAATAATTGAAATTGGGTTTTTAAGAAAAATTAATATTTAGGGATGTTTTTTCATAAGTATTCCATGATTAGAAAGAAAAAATATTATTCACGATCTCTCAAATAAATTTAAAGGATTAGAAGATAAATGAACCATAAAACACTCTATAATATAAAAAGAAAATTCATGAACAAATAATTAAAATGTTGAAATATGAATGTGATAAGAATGTAATGGTCATGGAAGATAACAAGGACCCTATAAATATAAAACTTCTTTTTTTAAAATAAATTTGATAGTTATCGGTGCTACAAAAATTGAATCTTTTGATGATGTAATGAATAGATCCACTTCTAATGTATTAATGGAATGTGTTACTTCTAGAAAGACACGCTCTAGAGTTTAGAAGAATGTGAATATATCAGAAGTTCCCTCTTGTAATTAGATCAAGATAAAAGGTAACTATATCAATAAAATGAATCAATATGCTCTAACTTACATAATTTGAATATTATAGGATTTAGTTTCAGACAAAGAAATGTGAATAAATGTTTGATGGAATTACATATTATATGAATATGAAAGTGATAAATTATAAAGGATGTTTTTAATCAAGAGGAAAAGAAATAAAATTAAATATTTGAAAAAAAAGTCTCATAAGAAGTCCCCAACTGCAAAAATTAAATGAAATAGTATAATCAAATTCTTGTATGATACTATTGGTTTTTCTGAATGTAATGACACATGTAAATCAAATGTTGGAATAATATATTAAGGTATAGAAAAAAAATATGCGTCAACATAAGTGGAAGAATAATTAAAGGTATGGAAATATCATATAAGCACTATTAACTATAACATAAGAAGAATAATCTTGTTACATCCACAATATTAGAAAACACTAATTGTTTTGTAAAAGTTGTAGAAGAAGTGTTCATGGTAGAGAAATTTGTCTGTATACAAATACCAAGAACAAATTAGATAATATCAATAGAAGGAGGGCCTAAAATATGAATCATAATTTAATAAATACTAGTTTTGATTATTCCATGAGGATCATACAGTCCGAATTAATGAGGAAGGGTGCATGAATTAATAATTTGTCAATTGTTTTCATTCCCATGAAAAGATGTTATTTTTATAGAGGAAAATTCCACATAATGTAATATCGCAGAATCTCCATAAAATTATAAAATAATTTAATTTTAATAATCAATTTCATTTGATACTATATTTCATGAATTGATTTTTATATAGTAATACTAATCATATTAATATTATGTTATCTTTCAATCAAAAAAAGTTGTTTTATTCTTATTAAACTCCTTTTCTAATAAGATTTTATTTAGAAGATTAATTTTTCAATATAATAATTTAAATTTAAACAAAGAAATTTAATTTCTTATATAATCATATCAAAATTATCTTATTGTGATTTTTTAATATTTTTTTCAACGGTTGGATTTTTCAAAAAATAGTTAAAAGTAATGATTTGTTTCAACTCTAATTTGGTTTCAAAAATTTAAAATGTATAATTTTGTTTTAAAATGTTTTATAATTTAATTAGTTAACATATATTATGATTAATTAATTTAATTTAATTTGAATCAATATAATTTTAAAATTTTTCATAAAAATATTATTATACATAAAATGATATTTTTTTTAAAAAATGTGTTTTTTGTTTCATTTTTCATTTTTATGTTAAACTACTTTCATACAATTCTATAATTTAAAAGTGGAAAATAGATTCCATATTTGTTATTAGTAGTTTCATTTTTTAAATATATTTATTTTATTTTCAACCATTACAAATTGTAATTAAGGTAAGTACTTGACACTCAGAAACGGTAATATCAGTAAATAAAGGATAAAGACGTGGTATGAAAATCAAGACAACACATTAAAAAAATTAATTATAAGGGTATATTTTTTAATAGACATATAATATTCAAATATATGATTTTTGGTTCCATTTTCACTAGACATTTTCATTTATAATATTTTATATAATGATGATTCCAAAATGTTACTCGGTTTAAAATTGTCTATATAAAACTATTAAATGAAGAGTAAAAGGGTATAAGTTATGTTATAAATTTTTATTTTAAATATGAATTCATTTTTTTCATATTTAGTTATTTTAAATTATTAGTGAAAAAATAATTTCCATAAATTCTTAAACAATGTTGAGAAAGTACTTTTCCATGTAGTAAAAATACAATTAAATTTTTCTAAAAAGGCTAAAAGTAATATCCATTGATTCAATTAATGTGTTACACTAGTTTTTAAGATAAATATAACATATTTGTCAATTTTTGAGGTTATTATTTTAATTAAAATGTTTTTTTTGTTTTCAAATACTAATAATGTGGATGGGGGATGGAAACACCACAATGGACAACATAAGCCCTTTGGAACCCCCTCTTTTCTCTCCCACAAGGGTCCACAAACAGAAGGAATTCTTGAGATTAATATGGATGTGTCTCTCCCCAAGGATGGGCATGTCTCCCTTGGCATTCTAGCCCAGAACCATCCTGGAAAAGTCATTACATCAAAACATGAATCACACTATGCTTTTTGGGATCCCATGGTGGCCGAGGCTACTGCCATCATTGCTAGTATGATACTCACCAAGGATCACAAATGGGATAAAATCAAACTCAAATCTGACTGTCTCACCATTAACAATGCTATAAATTTCAATGACGGTGGCCTCAAGTTATTTGTATCCCTTTCCAGGGGAATCCTTTCTCTCCATTAGGGTTTCTCAATCTGCACATTCTCTTTTACTAAAAGAGAAGGAAACAATGTTGCCCATCAGCTAGCAGCATCAGGTCTCTCTAACGTTAACCAGCTCTGGCTTGACAATTTCCCTTCATGGCATGGAATTTATACGTCCGCTGATCATCGACATTAATGAATCTGTCTTTTCAAAAAAATTAAAAAATAACACTAATGATAATGTATAATATAAAATATATTATTACAATATTTAAAATTTATAAAAAAATTATTTCCATTCCAATGAATGGGATATGGATAAAAATAAAATCCATGTTCCATTTATGATTTATTTTTTCATTTATAGTAATTTTTTACTCCTACATATTAATAAACATACATATAACTCTAATTCGTAAAAGGGTTATCATTTGTTAAATCAAAATGATAAGGGTAAAAACATAATCTAAAAATTTCCATATTTTATTTTATGATTTAATTTTCACTACTAATCATAATAACTTTTAAAATTTAAAAAATTTAAATGATGTTTATATGGAATTTATTTTATATTATTTTAATTCAATAGGTAACTATAATATTTTCTCTTCCCCACTTATAAAAGGGCACCTCATCACCTATCATCCACACACAATATGATGTATCTAGTTTAAAAATTAAGTGACATATTTTCTCTAAAACATCACTCTCCACTTCGTATATATCTTGGATTAATTTTAAAACAAACCTTGGTGGCTTATGTTTTATACGAAATAGGTCATTTGGAGATAAGGTATATGTTCTAACTGACAAGTTTTTATTTTATTTCTTCATCCACCTACTCCAAATATTCTCTAACCCAGATGAAAAATAACATTTTTATAGTCAATATACATACATGTTTTTATTATTATATTTCATCCCTTTTCATCTCATTTTCTATCGTAAGAGAAATGAAAACATCATTTGTGAGTACGTATAGGTTACGACATCCACGAATTGATTTATATAGTTTTCCATCATCTTATCTTATAGATATTTATTATTATTGATATAATTAGTATAAATTTTATAATTGAAACAATTAACATTCTGGGATTATAATATATTGTCTACATTTTTATCTTTCCATCTGTTGAAACATGATAACTTCGTTTGTGTGTATGTATAGACTACCACCAACACCAAGAGATGTGATTTATTTTTTATTACCACAAAACATTGACAATATATATATATATATATGTATGTTTATTTAAGGAGGTAATATGATATTTATGATATAATCATCATTCAATATCGATAAAATAATACATAACTACTTACTGTTATGATCATTGAAAAATAAAAACATTGTTCATGTGTACATGCACCCTACCATCATCCTGATTATATAGTTGTAATTTTTTCATACCCAATATACATGTTTTGTTTTAAAAGTATATTTATTGTACAAAAATGATAATTATTTCTGGATTATTATTATATATATGCTTTAATAATTCCAAATTTTACTTTATTCAACAAACCAAGTCTATTATGGACATAAGAGGAAAATATCATCAAAATATATGAAATAAACACAATTGATCATGAATTTATTTATAACATGATAATAATTAAATAAAATTAACAATGAAATATATTTTTTTAAAATAAAAAATATAATTAATTTAATTTTCTTATTCAAGAAGATTAAGAATATATATGATTAGTCTAACTCTATGTAAGGGAAAAATTTCCTTAAAAACATTGTTATAAATGTTTTAAGGGTGTAATTTATAAAAATTTATCTTCCATGTATATATTAATGAACATTATTTATGGATTTGTTAATATGAGAATTAAAAATAATAAAGATAATTTTATGTCTATTTTATTACTTTCGTTCAAATATACTCAAAATTAGTCATTTTATATATTTTATATGGGTATTTATTATTTTCTATAAAAATTGAAATGTAATATATTATTTTAAAACATATATAATAAATTAATTTTACCACCACATAAACCATTATTTTATGTTATTATTACATTACTTGATTGTTTTTTATACAAAGAAAGAAACTTCTACCTTTTTTATAGGTATTTTAGATTTGAAATGTTTCTTAAAAGTAAATGGTGTTTAGATATCTAAAAATATTTTTTATACGGGTTGAAATGTGTTTTTAGTGGTTGGGTGGAAAAAATTAAAGCATAAAACAATATTTTTTTATGATATGGTATGTTAGGATTATAGATGATGGAGCATATTCATGATAGTTTTTATATTATGGTTGAGCCCAATATAGCTTATATTATTAGAGAACCCGATATATATTATATTACGTGTGAGCCCAATATAGCTCTCTAATGCCTTAGGTAATGTTCTTTATCTTCAAAGAATGAAATTAGATGTTAACCAGGGTGGATTTTTCTTTTTATTTGACTAATATCTATTTATTTTTCACATCAGTTTGACACGTGTTATAAATTTAATAATCTAATTTTCAATAAATTATTTATATTTTAATTTTATGGGGTTTAATGGATTTATTAAAGAAACTCGTTTGTCATTTTTATATGGATGGGATTAATTTCTTAAAATCAATGAATATTGTGATAATGATAAAATTATTTTGGGATTTCATGTTTTTCAATCCACTTAAAATCTTTTAACTTTTATATCACATTCTAAATTTTTTTCCTCATCCCATATTTTTAAATATTTGACATAGGGTTTATGGTTTAGTAAGAAAAAATAATTTTTCAAGATGAATTAAATGATCATATGTCTTGAAAATAAATTTAGTTTCATTTTTGAATTTTATTTTTACATTGTGAAATTAATTGATACATAGTGGATACATCAAAATTATAATGTATTGGTTTGTTATGATAGATTCATTACCTATTTCCACAAAATTAGAAACCCAAAATATCTTTTCAAAATAAATAACATTAAATCTAGTCTAAAGAGACTATATTATTTAGCATTTAAAGATGGTACTTATATATAGTATCATAGTAAATGATTAAATATCATTAGTGGTTTTCATAATGTTAGTGGAATACCATTGATAGATTCCAATTTATTGTTATGTTTAAATGTTATAAAATATAAAATATTTCATGATGATTCATCTAATGTGTCTCTATTTAGATTGGTTTGGATAGAAGAAATATGGAAGCTGATGTGAGAGGTTTTCAAGAGTAAATTATTCTTCCAAATCAGCATCTTGGAATGTTTGAAATTGTACTTGAACTATTTGTTTTAGTGATGGGTCAATTGTTATTAAATATAAATTGTGGTGGAATCCTTTTTAGAGAGAAAACACATTTTCCATAGAGAAATATTATAGTAGTTTAGCATTTCATGAAATGTAACACTCTAGAAATCTATTAATCCTCAGATCTAATGGTTCTCACGACCCGTCCCTCGGGGCCTATGTTGTGACATCCTCCAAGACCGCCTCCTGATGGCCATGGGTTGGAAACTATGTCTTATGGTGTCAACATTCTAGTGGGAGGCATTTTCCTAAGTACATGTACGCACTCACACCCAACCACGTCCCAATTATGGAAATGTAAACAAGCATGCCACTATGAAAACATTGAGTACAAGTACAATTGAAAGTAAATTGGGATAGAATACAAATGCAATAATTACTAACTAGAAAACAAGAAAGTACAAAGGAATCTCAGGATATTTATCCACTGAAAACCCTACATGATGAGTAAGTACATAGTAGTAGCTGAAAGGCTTATATGTACACCCCACACACCATGTCACATAGGGTACCCATGAATTCTGTGCCACCAAGTCCTCTATTAGGGAGTCAGTCGTCTGCACTAGAGAAATCATGTGTGGGCTAAGCCCATGTAGGGGTGAGTAATAAAATACTCGATAAGGACCAAAAAAACATGGAAAGAAAAAAAAAATCCATTACCAAACCACAAAGCATTACCACAAAGCATGATCATGATGTAAGACAACTCAAACTAGATATATTCTATAGTAGGAATGTATGACCATCAATCATATCTTCGAACACCATGGGATGCTGGAGAAATTCTCCTCAATGAGTACAGTGGTCATGTCGGGTCGCATAGAATTAATTTCATACAAACTTAAAACTGATGTGGTACTCATCCATGATGAGTACCATGTGTATGATGGGTCACACAAAATCTACTCTCCACCATGGGCATGTTGGGTCACACAGAAGATGCTTCCCACTGTTTCCATACTAAGGTACTCCTCCTCTCGAGTACCATGGATCTGAAGGGTCACACAGATGTCGCTACCCACCGTGGGCCTACTAGGTGACACAGAAGATGCTTCCCACTAGTCCATAGTCTCTGATCCCCAGAAGGTTTCTCGTTGGCAATAATTTGGTCACAACCAACAGCAGGGTTTCCACATGTATCATGCTTGATCTCGGCAGAACTGCTCCCCAGGAAATTTGTAGAATTCAAAATTATATGAAATCATCTATAGAGTAATCAAAAATATCCGCCTCATCTTGTGGGTTCTAATGCCGCAAATAGCTCTTCAAATGGATGACTGGTTTGAATGATATTTTGTTTTTCAAAAAAGGGTTCGGTTAGGTCTGGGTCCGGTCTGACCTAGTCGGACCCACCCAACCCAGAATTGGCCCGATAGGGCGGGTACAACTCGCTAGGGTGGGTCTTGCATGATGCGGCAGGTTCAGCCCACTGGGGTAAGACTATACTACTAGGATGGGTCCATCCCACTATGTAGAGTTCTGCATGATGGGGCGGGTTCGTCCCAACGAAGTGGGTCTGGCCCGCGGGGGCAGGGTCATCCCACCAGGGCCGGTTCGTCCCGCTGGCATGCCTGGTCTACCAACAGCAGAACAATTCTCCACCTGGCTGGGATGCCGCAGGTGACCGCATCCAGCTCCTCTCACCCCACTGGTCATATGTGGGGTTGATGCCTCCCACCACATCTAGTTGACTACGACCTACCGCCACACGGCCTATTAACCTGGCCTATCAGATTACCTGCATGTGGCCAATGACCGCATGCCCCAAAGATACACGGGGTTCGGCTACAAGCTACTCCACTGACGTAGCCGAGGGTCCACATCCTTACCTCCAGATTCCATGTCGTGCTACTTCGATCCTTTTTCCACTTCTGCATGCTCTTATTTGGACCACTGGGTCTACACCGGTGGTCCATTCTTCAAACTGACTGTGAATTTGTGGCATATATCATTCCTTATAAAGGTCTTGAATCTTCCTCGTCACCCCATTCAAAATTATAATCCAATGAAAATGAAAAATCTAAGGGGGTCATGGATTATTCTTGTCAGTTTGTACCCCACGCATTAGAGATTTAAAATAGGGGTGATTTAGGGATGATTTTCAATGAACAAATAATTCAATCCCAATAGAAATCCCAAAACATCACCCCCCCCCCCCCACACACACACACATGATTGGATTATCTTCAAATCAACATGTTCATCAGTTGATCCACATTCAGAATTTTATAATGAAGGATGGGGAAAACATAAGACAAAAAACCCTACATTAAATGATGTTCGTTGTTGATGTGCTCCGCCCTCGAGGATTAAAGCTTCATTGGTGTTTGTCGCTTCCTGGTCTCATTCTTCCTAATGTGTCAACATTTATAGAGATCTTCTGGCATTCATTATTAATCATTGGAGGGAATACTTTTTTTATGTATTTTAAATAATTTCTATAGTTTATTTCTTGTCTCTATAATGCATTTGTTTATTAAAAAAACATGTCACAACATTTCTATTACACTGCGACATCATGTCGTTATGCGATTTAATTTATAAAACAATCTATCTATAATTCTATTATTATATGATCTATTAAGAAGCTTCCTTTAATGCACCTCATCACCGGAACATAGTACAGTCTCCCTCCATTCAATGGTGCAAATTAAAATCAAATAACATTCGATATTATTTTATTATTTACTGAAAAGTCCAAAAAATATCTTTTCTGGTCGACCCTAGTCAGTCAAAGATAAGCACATTTTAGGAGAATCTCAACATTCTTAGTTAAGGAATTCCCTCTAGTTTTTGATCTGAGAACTGGTTCAAATGTAAGAAAAAACCACCCGCACGTTTACATATGTGAATATAAAAAAGTTCAAAATTTAATTCTTGGATCACCAGGAATAAGAATCACCTTTCATCAAAGAGTTTGGTCTAAAAATAATTCCATATATTTTAAAAGAAATACATTGAAATTTAGGGACATTAAATTCAACCAACCTTAGGGCTTTACGTCCTTGAAATCCAAAACAAGGTCTAATCAAACAAATGTGTGTAATGAGCATGAATCTGAGCCACCCCCTCTAATGTGATTTCCTAGAGATTTTTGTGCTACCACCAAACATGCACTAGATGAATCGACTTCCCATGAAGGAACTGCTATGGTCGATCCACTATCTTCATTCGGAACTCTACAGACGTCACCCAATCATCAATGTCCATCTCACCCCAGTCAATAACATGTGATGGATCATGCATGTACCTCCTCATATGTGACACATGAAAATCATCATCCCCTTAGTGCATCTATGGGGGAAGTTCTAGGTATTACACCACATCACCAACTCTGCTATGAATATGAAAATGCCTGATGAACCTTGGAGATATCTTGACTCCCTAGACAAGTCTCCTCAAACGTTTTCAGGGAGAGACCCAAAAGAAGACATAATCTCCCACCTCAATCATCAAATGTCTCTTTATGATTTCAACTTATGATTTCTACCTTTTTTGTTTTGTCCTCATCCACACGTGGATGATCGGAACCTTCTCAATGGTAGCTCGTACTAACTCTCCACTAATGTGTGATAACTCCTCTATGTATGTCCATCATAGAGGTGATTGGTATGCCTGCTCGTACAAGGCCTCAAACTATGTCATTCCAATGGTGGAGTTATGTCTATTGTTGTATGGAAACTCCAATAGTGGTAAGTGGTCCTCCCAACTATGACCAAAATCAAGGATGTAAGTATGAATTATATCCTCCATGATTTCTACCTTTCACTCCCTCTGGCTATTTATTTTAGGTTGAAATGCTATGCTCAAGTGCAGCTGAGTCCCATACTCCTCCTAAAACCCCTCCCACGACCGACTTCCATTCCGGTATAGTAAGTGGTTGTGCCAAGCCTACTGGGACCTGATGCACATTCTTCACTTTTTGAAAGTGATGTTTCATGAAACTAACTGTTCCACTGCATTCTTCATCCCTAGACACTATTACTGACATCAATGATCCTGGTACATCATCTCCACATCAGGATGTACCACCAATGGGGATGTATGTAATTCCCTTAATAAATCCTCCAATGACGTCACATGTACTACTGTACATCCTATGAAAAGTATTATGTTCTCCCAAAAAATTAATATTCCATTAGGTGCATGTACTGAGGATATCTGAGTGAATTGGCCATTATAGTCATCATCCACATGGTTTGTCTCCATAACATGCTACAAGAGTGGGGTATTAATAGTCATTGACTGAAGTTAAGATGCTCTATCATCATCCATAAAGGATATATACATCGCGACTATCTTGTATGTCCCCTGGCTCAATAGTTGTAAACCAGACCTCCTGTTGAGTGTGTCTGCAACCACGATCTCATTCTCAGGAGTATATACTATCTAAAATTCATAGTCCTAGAGGAACTATAGTCATCTCCGCTATCTCGTGTTCATGTCTTTTTTTGAGAAGATATACATGAGACTCTTGTAGTCGGATTAGATGGGTAACCATCCACCCATCATGTAGTGTTTCCACATCATCAAGGAAAAGACAACTTCTACTAATTCCAGGTCATAGGTCATGTAGTTATTCTTGTCTTGCATCCACTTCCATAAGCCATAGGGGATCACTTCTCACTCTTGCATCAGGACACAACTAATTATGGTCCATAATACATTGTAGTAAATTACATACGCAATGCCTCGTCTTGTAGTCTCATGATGCGGGAACACAACAATCTTCCCCTCAACTCCTAGAAACACTACTATCACTTCTCGGTCCACCTGAAGGGTTATCCATTCCATATTAAGGCTGATAAAAGTGCTCATACTTTGGGATATTTGGTGATGATCCTCCGGTAGTATATATCCCACACCAAGTAACTCTACACAGTATTCATGCTCCTACATTTCTACCAATCAAGAACTGTATCTATCTTCACTAGATCCACTACAAATCCAGCCTCCGAGATGACATATCCAATTAAATGAACCATTTGAATCAAGAACTGGCACTACGATAGATTACTGTAAATTTGGTCCTCTCAGAGTGTATTTAGGACTATCTGTATATTTGTAGAATGCTCCTCCTCCAATGCCAATTACACCAGGATGTCAGTAATGAAGACCACCATGAAATTATGGAGGCAAGGCTTGAAGATCCTATTCATGATTCACATGAACACAGCTGTGGAATTGGTCATGAAAAAGGGCATCCCTGAAAACTCGTAGTGGCCATACCGGCATATGAAGATTGTATTTGGTACATGTTCATACCACTCTTGAAGTTAGTGATAGCATGATCTATGTTATATCTTTGAGAACCACCTCGCTCCCTTTAGTTGGTCAAAGTGTTCATCAATCCATGGAAGTGGATAATTTTTCTTCACAATTACCTAGTTCAGGCACTGAAAGTCCACACATATCTTCATGAACTCGTTTTTCCTCATGGAAAACAACATTGGGTCATCCCAAAGTGAAATTCTTGGTATCATGAATCCCTTCTCCCACAATTCCTCTAGTTTTTCCCTCAATTAACGAACCTTCGCGGGAGCCATCCAATAAGTTGGTGTTGATATTTTTGTCATCCCTAGGTACAGATCGATGCATAATTCCACCTCTCTATGAAGAGGTAGGTCCCATAACATTCTCATGAAAGGAATCCTAATAATCATCCACCACTACCAAAAATATTAGACTCCCCTTGTCCACTGCACCGAGGATGATGCTAGCCAACTCGTGAGTGATTGGATGCACCCTCCACAGAGAAAGTCAATCTTGTGCTGAAGAAGTTCCCTTATCATTGTTGAAGGAAAGACGGGTCCCATCCATGCAGACACAACCCACTTTGTGCCTAAAATAGTCGATATGAGAATGGAATGTGTATAACCATTCCATACCAAAGATGACATCGTAATGCCTCACATTGATACTAGGTGATCCCAGCCAAAGATCTAGCCTCCTAGATTAAGCTCACACATTCGACACTAATGTGTAATCATCAAATCCTCTCTCGTAGGAGTCTTTAATAGTAAGGATCAAGCATGTGGACCCCCCGAAATATCTAAGCCTCAAATTATATCTTTGGAAAGGAAGAGTGACTAGCATCTATGTCTATATGAAATGCATCAAAGTTGGATAAGACACAGATCACACCTCTAATCATCTCTGGAGCACCATGGTCATTGGCCTCCATCTCTTAAATCTAGCCTCACCCTATCCACTTTCTTCTTAAGACTATGGTGGACCACCTGGGGGTGGTGGTGGTAGTAACTCAAACCATCATCCAGCGCCTGCCAATTAGACTGCTCATGTGCCACGTCCACTGCCCTTCAGACCTCCTCAGTCAAACCAATTCATCTGCCTTTGCGGCCCCTCGAATATTTGTTGACCATCTTTGCAGTGGGTCGGGCAGTCAAGATCCATGTTTCCATGCTTGTCGCATGTGAAGCACAACCTGGTTCCCTAATAAATCCCTCTACTCTGGGAGCCTCGTACAACTGACCTTGAGTACTACAGTTTCCCCCTAAATGAGATGTCCTATTTGGGCCCTCCTGTCTGTTGTCTGCTTCTCATCACTGAAGACACTACCAGCTGAGGTCTAATGGAGGCACCAGTTGTCACTTCATGCTCTTCTAGGAATCTCCTCACAAGAAAGGCTCGCTCTAACACTCCATCTTGAGTGTGCATGCTGGGAGACACCATGGATACCCTGATCTCACCTCTGATCCCCTGGTCAATGGTATGGGCCCTAAATAAAGGGTCTTCGATGATGTTTTTACAGTAGTGAGAGTGGTTTTTAAACCTCACAGTGTACTCATCCACTAACATGCTTCCCTACTGCATGTGAACCACATCCTATATGCGCACAGACCACAAAGACGGGGAGAAAAATCCTCCTAGAAAAACTGCTCGAAGTCTATCCAGCTGAGGGCACCTCATCATATGTCTGGTTGTTCATATCCAACATCTCTGTAACAGCCCGAGATTTTATGAAAAATATTCTTTCTTATTTTACTAATGTCTTGTGTTATACGCTACACCAAAAGGAGCTTGCACAACACGCATCCTTGACTTGCCTTGCATTACACGCAATCCCAACCTTCCTCGATAGCGTGTGTGGTACGTAATCCTGAGTTTCACGAAACAATGATATGCTATTAAAATATTATTAAAACTAGCCGTTATGAATAGTAATAACCACTTTTTAAATTTTAGAAATTTTAACTCTCAAAATGGACTTCATTTTTGGATTCGGAGTATCGAATTTAGCCTAAGGTGAAATTTTGGTACTTTTCGGATAACTTTCATATTCTGATGAATAGTGAAAATTACTAAATTATAATTAAAAACAACTTTTTTAATCGAAATAATTAATAGTGATAAATCATTAATTTGAGTGGTTTTAAAGTATATTTAGAATATATTTTTACAATTTAATACAATGTTGGTCATTGGATGTAGTTTCACATTTAAACTAGACATAAACAAGTGTCAATCTTTTGATAGATATTGTTTCTTAAAAACACGCTATTTGTTTTAACAGCGGGATTTAATTATAAAATTAATTAATGCAACTTTTATGTTATGAATTTGGTAAAATAGACTTCATTTTTGAATTCGGAATATGAAATATAGCTTGGGATGGAATTTTGGCATTGTTCTGAAAAACATCAATTTTTGATGAATAGTGAAACTACTAAGTGGTAGGTTAAAAACTGAATTTTGCATAAAACTTAATTTTACCGCTTCTGTGAATGGAATTTCGAAAATCCGAGAGACACGGTTAATATCAAGGACTAAAATGTGGTTCAATGAGATGAAAATAATTTTTTGGTGAATAGTAACTTTTTACTTTTTTTACCGCGGTTAATAGTAAATAGGGTAACTAAGGGTAAATATGATATCACTATTACCCTAACACATGTCCTAATTCTATTGGACAAGTGTAATTCGACCAAAAACAAACTTAGGAATAAAATATGACCATTTAGGCCCACTTGGATTAGATTAGGACATTTATTATTAATTTATTTAAAGAAGGGTTAAAATAGCAAAAATCAATGTTTAATAAGTAAATCATTTTTAATATGGGGTTATACATAAGATAAATTAGATTGTAAATATTCATTAGAAAGCTAAAAATATTTCCTACATGATGGTATTTTATTTGTAATTTTTAGACATCAAATAATTTAATTTATTTATGACACAACGATGATGCAGTAATTATCTTATTAATGAAATATTGACATAATTGATGTTATAAACACCAAAATAAATATAATTTGAAAATTTTTATGAATTCCACTAATTTTCTAGGTTACCATGATATATTAATGTTGATGTAATCAACTTGGTTCGAACATTTAATTCTGTTATGACTTTCACAAAAATCATATATCAAATAGTGTCAAAATTGACACAAAATAGTTTTTAAATCAAATATTATATTATTAATTGTTATTTTATTCCTAAAAATATAAGGTTGGCCAAATGAATTAGATAAGGATATATATATTAATAATAAACAATTTGGGGTTCGTTTGGCATGTTACAGTAAGTGTATTAACCATATAGTGAAAGAAAACAAAAAGACACGGTAAATGTTAAATTATTTAACTTAGAGTTAAATCTAATTGATAAGGTTAAAATAATATCCTAAACTTGTCTAAATTCTATTGGTTGATAGGATTTCGACCCATCCCCACTTTAGCTTTGAAATAATACCCTTTGGAACCATTATAAACCGATTTTGACTTTAATATAAAATAATATTTTGAGGTATTCCTAAGATGCCCCTCTCCTCCCCTATAAAAGGACACCTCCTCCCCCTCCTCCTCACACCAATTTGAGCACTCAAGCTCGGACAACCCCTGCCAAAATCTATTCTCCACTTCCCTAGCAACATCCTAGAGGTTCTGGTCTTCCTCAAAGACCAATTCTAGTGCCCTAAGAAGAGGTCTCAAAGAGGCACTTCAAAGAAGAGGTAATTACCGTTACCAATTCTTTCATCTTTATTTCTTCTTCCACTTCTTCTTATTAGGTTGTTTCAATATGAAGTAATAACATCAGTATCACTCATATACTGATATGTTATTATAAGTATGAAACAACCCTATTTCACCATCTATCCATCCTACGGAAAAATAAATCACCGCGCGTGCGTACGTACGGAATACCGTCTCCACGCCGTGGTGTAATCTATTTTCCACCACCACCTTACACGGATGGGTATAATGGTGTAAAGAATAACTATACATAGTTATTATAACATCATATTGATTCTGATATATTGTATAATCCACTCCAATTCAATTCAATATTTATAGAAATGATATCATCGCTCGTGCGTACGTACGGAATACCGTCTCCACGACGCGATGAGATTCATTCTCCATGTTAACCATTTAAGAATGATTATAATGTATATATAAGAAATAATAATGAAATATATGACATTATAAAGCTACTGGATTTATGTATATATATACATATGTAAGTCATCTACTTACTTCCATTTCAAGACAATAAGGAAAGGAAAACAGCGTTCATGCGTACGTACGGACTACCGTCTCCATGAACGGTGTTTTTCATTTTATTTATCTACCTATTATATATATATATATACTGAATATATATGATATATAAATCATATTTTATATTCTGGAAGTAATTAAATCATGATATAAGTAATAATGATGTCAAGAACAACAAGTCAAAACACCTACGATAAATGAAACGATTTTACCCAAAACGCTTCTTTAACATGGAATTTACAAAAGAACGGGTAATATAATGTCATAAGTGAACCATATATGATATCATAACAATGAATATGATTCTGTAATAAGTCAATAACATGATTTAAATCATTATACAGGAGGTTCGGACACTTACAAAGCAAGTCGGACCTAAGGTAAGGGAAATATCACAATCTCATTTTTATCCGAGATTGTTTATTCGTAAGTATTTACTGGGGTGTATTTTATCATCCACATCCATGTTCCCTCAATATGTAATATTGTTTCCATCCACTTACAATATTTTAAATCCAATTTTTCCCTTAGGTGAGTTTTTAGTAAAGAATATGAAAGGAATCTTTTGTCGTTTTTCCGTACGAGGTACTTTTTGACTTTTCCGACAAAAGTACGAAGAATGTTTTTTTTAACTTATACGGCACGAACAGATTTTTACGGTTTTATAAAGCCTTATTTTCATGAACCTTCCTCCAAAATATTTCATGACTATTTTTAATAAAATATCTTTCTTTTAAAATTGTATGATGTTTTGTGAAAAGAAATTGATTTTGAAGAAGAAAGGATATTTTCCTCAAGAATTCATTTCAAGTGTTTTATCAAAATTATTTTCCATCTAAGATAATAAAGGGTTCTGTTTCAATCCATATTTTTACATTGATTTGACTATGTTGTGATGGAATTATGTTTATGAATTCCTTTATCTTATATGAATGGTTTTATGATGTCATGTTGTTTAAGAATCCCATTTTTATTACATGGGTGATGCAATGATGTATGATTTATGATTTTGTGGCACACATAAGAAAGGATTCATTAAGAGATGGGTGGGACCTATATCTCCCTCCAATGCATTGGGTAAAGATTTCATATCTCATGAGATAGACATGGCTGGAATGGTAGGTTATACCGGTTCAGTGAAACAGGACTGAAACGAGGATTACTCGATTCAGAAAGGGACTTTGTCCACTAAGATAGTCTTGGAAATGAGTCTTGACTAACAAGAAATGATTCTCTATGATTATGTGTGTATTCCACAATGAGTAATGTTTTAAGTTATGGTTTCATTTTCACTACTATGATTTATCCCATGTTATGAAATTATGCTCTCTTTTGCAGGTTAAGATTTCCAAAAATGTTATGTTCTTATGAAAATTATGTGATTGATATTTCTTTTGTTTACCCTTACTGAGCATTTGAGCTCACCCTTTTATGTTTTCTTTTCCCCAGGATATAAAGAAAGGTTTTAGGTAAAAAAAAAAGGAAGATCTTTGTGGGAGATTTTGAAGATCTTTCACCAGGATTAGAAGATTACGTTCCGAGTTTCCAAAGACACTAAACTATTACGATCCTTGTGTGTGTGTTTTTGTTATGTACTAAGTATTCCGCAAAAGTAATGTAAAGTCCATGTAAGTCAGGCTACGGGTCTCTACAGTTGGTATTAGAGGAAAGGTTTAGTCAACCTTTGGAAACTAGGACGCGAAAACATTAGTGAGATCCCTAGAGATATTTCTAAGGTATGTCTAGGGATGCCCCTAAGGATAAGTATACGTATAGGATATAGTCCTAGAATTATGGTAACGATATTAGATTAAACCAAAGATGTTAGATATTTAAGTTACTCCCCCTTTATTATGATTTTTGCCTCTCACACTATTCTTTTTTGGGTTTTAGAATATGGCTGGAAACAAGATGATTCACGATAATGGAGGATATGATGGACAATGGAATGATATTCTTCATGAGCAACCAAATGAAATGGGATTTGGATGCCCAAACATCATTATTATGCCGAATCAGCAATCTCACAACATGATCAATAAAGTAAAATTTGGTAAGTTTCCTGACTCGACTAATAAGAGAAAGATGGAGTTCCATGATGATCATAGAGGAAAGAAAGTTCAATTTCCCCTATGTAAATCATGTGGGAAGAGGCATCAAGGAGAATGTTTCAAGGGAACTGGAAGATGCTTTGGGTGTGGAAAAGAAGGACACAAAGCAAGTAAGTGCAAAGGAAAAGGGTCGGTTAACACCATGGATGAGGATAATGGTATTGCTACGACATCAAAAATGGTTAAGTGTTTTAAATGTGGAATGTATGGGCATTATGCAAACAAATGCCCTAAGGGAAAGACTCATGAAGAGAATCAGTATGGTCATATGGGTAGTATTTATGTGGATGATGATGAAGAGACTACAAATGATATGTGAGATGAAAGAATTTTTGAAGCTCGGTCAATGGTTTGAGAATGTAGTGGAATGATTACATGTTTATCATGTGTAATTTTGGAATAAAGAGACATCTATGGATTGTTACACTGTTGTCTTTCCTTGTGTTTTGAAAGTGTATGATTAATGTTACCAGTATCCATGAAAGGTTATTCAGATATTTTTGGAATGTAGATGATATGCGCATAATGAAGGGATAAGGAGAAAATTAAATGTTTGATAGTATTCATGAGATCATGATTGATATAAGGACTAAGTGATATCATGGTTTGAGTATATAGAATTTTGAGGATTTTGGTATGTGGAAAGTGTTAACTTTTAACTTCACTCATGTTTTCACTAAGGTATTCAAGAGAATACACGATTAAGGACTTTGAATGTTTGGAATGTGACCAACAAGACATATCTTATGATATGTGGGGATCAACGACAGTATTAAATCTCTGGTAATCGTTGTCACTATATTATGAGAGTGGACTGCAGTATTATGTATAAGCCTAAAGATTAGACTGGATTATGTTGGACATAAGTTAGTATTGTTTAAGGATAGAAGATTTTCGATATTATTGATGGGATGTTATAGTAACGTAGTTTTAGAAAAAGGGACAACCTGCAGGACGGGCGACAGCCCATCGCTTCGGACAAGGCTGTAGGAATCGAACCCACAACCGAAGTGCGACTGGCCTTTATCGCCTACCACTGGCCTACAGGAAGTCCCTGTTTAGTAGAAACTAGTTTTATTATATTAATCAGCATGATATATGAAGTATAAGTCCATTTTAGGAACCATATATGATTAATCTCACTATAGAATGACTTATGTATATTTAATAACTTTTGCTAACCTTTTGTTTGAGACAGACGGAATGAACAGTCATTCTATCACATGATCTGCTAACACTTCACGAATAACAAATTCAACTTCATTTATTTAAGAAATGAAGTGGAAATTGTTCAAGGCACGAACAACAGTGAGATTGTACCAAAATAAAGTAAGTATTTATTCTAATTCAAATTTTCAACTTTAGGGAGATGATCTTAAAAACCAAAAATGTTGTCCTAGTGATCTTATACCTGATGAATCAAATGGTACCTTAGATCATCACAAATTTATGGATTTGTGATTACTGGCTTTTCCATAGCCATGTTCTCTACCACTCTCCATCAGAACATGATGGTTAGATTTCTCTTCCCTATCCATATTTTCACCTATGTGGAAACCCAGTGATTAGTTTATTTGGGTAATCGTTACATTTCATACTTTAGTTTTTAAAGACAAGTTTTGGTATTCCCTTTTACGATGTGGGTTTATATTAAAGAAACTTTCGAATAGTAAACCATTTATAACCCCGACAAATTTCGAGGGCGAAATTCATTTTAAGGGGGGTAGAATGTAACAGCCCGAGATTTTATGAAAAATATTCTTTCTTATTTTACTAATGTCTTGTGTTATACGCTACACCAAAAGGAGCTTGCACAACACGCATCCTTGACTTGCCTTGCATTACACGCAATCCCAACCTTCCTCGATAGCGTGTGTGGTACGTAATCCTGAGTTTCACGAAACAATGATATGCTATTAAAATATTATTAAAACTAGCCGTTATGAATAGTAATAACCACTTTTTAAATTTTAGAAATTTTAACTCTCAAAATGGACTTCATTTTTGGATTCGGAGTATCGAATTTAGCCTAAGGTGAAATTTTGGTACTTTTCAGATAACTTTCATATTCTGATGAATAGTGAAAATTACTAAATTATAATTAAAAACAACTTTTTTAATCGAAATAATTAATAGTGATAAATCATTAATTTGAGTGGTTTTAAAGTATATTTAGAATATATTTTTACAATTTAATACAATGTTGGTCATTGGATGTAGTTTCACATTTAAACTAGACATAAACAAGTGTCAATCTTTTGATAGATATTGTTTCTTAAAAACACGCTATTTGTTTTAACAGCGGGATTTAATTATAAAATTAATTAATGCAACTTTTATGTTATGAATTTGGTAAAATAGACTTCATTTTTGAATTCGGAATATGAAATATAGCTTGGGATGGAATTTTGGCATTGTTCTGAAAAACATCAATTTTTGATGAATAGTGAAACTACTAAGTGGTAGGTTAAAAACTGAATTTTGCATAAAACTTAATTTTACCGCTTCTGTGAATGGAATTTCGAAAATCCGAGAGACACGGTTAATATCAAGGACTAAAATGTGGTTCAATGAGATGAAAATAATTTTTTGGTGAATAGTAACTTTTTACTTTTTTTACCGCGGTTAATAGTAAATAGGGTAACTAAGGGTAAATATGATATCACTATTACCCTAACACATGTCCTAATTCTATTGGACAAGTGTAATTCGACCAAAAACAAACTTAGGAATAAAATATGACCATTTAGGCCCACTTGGATTAGATTAGGACATTTATTATTAATTTATTTAAAGAAGGGTTAAAATAGCAAAAATCAATGTTTAATAAGTAAATCATTTTTAATATGGGGTTATACATAAGATAAATTCGATTGTAAATATTCATTAGAAAGCTAAAAATATTTCCTACATGATGGTATTTTATTTGTAATTTTTAGACATCAAATAATTTAATTTATTTATGACACAACGATGATGCAGTAATTATCTTATTAATGAAATATTGACATAATTGATGTTATAAACACCAAAATAAATATAATTTGAAAATTTTTATGAATTCCACTAATTTTCTAGGTTACCATGATATATTAATGTTGATTTAATCAACTTGTTTCGAACATTTAATTCTGTTATGACTTTCACAAAAAATCATATATCAAATAGTGTCAAAATTGACACAAAATAGTTTTTAAATAAAATATTATATTATTAATTGTTATTTTATTCCTAAAAATCTAAGGTTGGCCAAATGAATTAGATAAGGATATATATATTAATAATAAACAATTTGGGGTTCGTTTGGCATGTTATAGTAAGTGTATTAACCATATAGTGAAAGAAAACAAAAAGACACGGTAAATGTTAAATTATTTAACTTAGAGTTAAATCTAATTGATAAGGTTAAAATAATATCCTAAACTTGTCTAAATTCTATTGGTTGATAGGATTTCGACCCATCCCCACTTTAGCTTCGAAATAATACCCTTTGGAACCATTATAAACCGATTTTGACTTTAATATAAAATAATATTTTGAGGTATTCCTAAGATGCCCCTCTCCTCCCCTATAAAAGGACACCTCCTCCCCCTCCTCCTCACACCAATTTGAGCACTCAAGCTCGGACAACCCCTGACAAAATCTCTTCTCCACTTCCCTAGCAACATCCTAGAGGTTCTGGTCTTCCTCAAAGACCAATTCTAGTGCCCTAAGAAGAGGTCTCAAAGAGGCACTTCAAAGAAGAGGTAATTACCGTTACCAATTCTTTCATCTTTATTTCTTCTTCCACTTCTTCTTATTAGGTTGTTTCAATATGAAGTAATAACATCAGTATCACTCATATACTGATATGTTATTATAAGTATGAAACAACCCTATTTCACCATCTATCCATCCTACGGAAAAAGAAATCACCGCGCGTGCGTACGTACGGAATACCGTCTCCACGCCGTGGTGTAATCTATTTTCCACCACCACCTTACACGGATGGGTATAATGGTGTAAAGAATAACTATACATAGTTATTATAACATCATATTGATTCTGATATATTGTATAATCCACTCCAATTCAATTCAATATTTATAGAAATGATATCATCGCTCGTGCGTACGTACGGAATACCGTCTCCACGACGCGATGAGATTCATTCTCCATGTTAACCATTTAAGAATGATTATAATGTATATATAAGAAATAATAATGAAATATATGACATTATAAAGCTACTGGATTTATGTATATATATACATATGTAAGTCATCTACTTACTTCCATTTCAAGACAATAAGGAAAGGAAAACAGCGTTCATGCGTACGTACGGACTACCGTCTCCATGAACGGTGTTTTTCATTTTATTTATCTACCTATTATATATATATATATACTGAATATATATGATATATAAATCATATTTTATATTCTGGAAGTAATTAAATCATGATATAAGTAATAATGATGTCAAGAACAACAAGTCAAAACACCTACGATAAATGAAACGATTTTACCCAAAACGCTTCTTTAACATGGAATTTACAAAAGAACGGGTAATATAATGTCATAAGTGAACCATATATGATATCATAACAATGAATATGATTCTGTAATAAGTCAATAACATGATTTAAATCATTATACAGGAGGTTCGGACACTTACAAAGCAAGTCGGACCTAAGGTAAGGGAAATATCACAATCTCATTTTTATCCGAGATTGTTTATTCGTAAGTATTTACTGGGGTGTATTTTATCATCCACATCCATGTTCCCTCAATATGTAATATTGTTTCCATCCACTTACAATAGTTTAAATCCAATTTTTCCCTTAGGTGAGTTTTTAGTAAAGAATATGAAAGGAATCTTTTGTCGTTTTTCCGTACGAGGTACTTTTTGACTTTTCCGACAAAAGTACGAAGAATGTTTTTTTTAACTTATACGGCACGAACAGATTTTTACGGTTTTATAAAGCCTTATTTTCATGAACCTTCCTCCAAAATATTTCATGACTATTTTTAATAAAATATCTTTCTTTTAAAATTGTATGATGTTTTGTGAAAAGAAATTGATTTTGAAGAAGAAAGGATATTTTCCTCAAGAATTCATTTCAAGTGTTTTATCAAAATTATTTTCCATCTAAGATAATAAAGGGTTCTGTTTCAATCCATATTTTTACATTGATTTGACTATGTTGTGATGGAATTATGTTTATGAATTCCTTTATCTTATATGAATGGTTTTATGATGTCATGTTGTTTAAGAATCCCATTTTTATTACATGGGTGATGCAATGATGTATGATTTATGATTTTGTGGCACACATAAGAAAGGATTCATTAAGAGATGGGTGGGACCTATATCTCCCTCCAATGCATTGGGTAAAGATTTCATATCTCATGAGATAGACATGGCTGGAATGGTAGGTTATACCGGTTCAGTGAAACAGGACTGAAACGAGGATTACTCGATTCAGAAAGGGACTTTGTCCACTAAGATAGTCTTGGCAATGAGTCTTGACTAACAAGAAATGATTCTCTATGATTATGTGTGTATTCCACAATGAGTAATGTTTTAAGTTATGGTTTCATTTTCACTACTATGATTTATCCCATGTTATGAAATTATGCTCTCTTTTGCAGGTTAAGATTTCCAAAAATGTTATGTTCTTATGAAAATTATGTGATTGATATTTCTTTTGTTTACCCTTACTGAGCATTTGAGCTCACCCTTTTATGTTTTCTTTTCCCCAGGATATAAAGAAAGGTTTTAGGTAAAAAAAAAAGGAAGATCTTTGTGGGAGATTTTGAAGATCTTTCACCAGGATTAGAAGATTACGTTCCGAGTTTCCAAAGACACTAAACTATTACGATCCTTGTGTGTGTGTTTTTGTTATGTACTAAGTATTCCGCAAAAGTAATGTAAAGTCCATGTAAGTCAGGCTACGGGTCTCTACAATCTCACTACCAAGCCCTATAGAAGGATCATGGACAAGATCTCTATCAGGTCATGTGGTGTCCCCACTAAGAAGAAGTCCCGTGTCACTGCCTCTAGCCAGTCCTTAGTAACCTGAGGATCTATCTCTCCAATGAACTGGGGAAGTCTCTATCTCTAAAACTCATTGATGGAACTTAGTCTATATACTTCCTTTAAAAATAAATATGGCTGTAAATGTTGATCAATGGGTGGTGGAAACATCAGTTCACCACCCAGTAGGGCCATCTCTATCATTGTTCTTTGAACTGATGCCTCATCGGTAGGCGAGCTATCCGCATGATCATGCTTTAGATGCCTAGATCGATGTCTATGTGGATGCATCCTAAAATAGATCTAGATATTCCACAATAAGAAAATTATACTTGGTGTGTTGACTCTTATTCAAAATGATAATAAGGAGACACTTATGAAACCATTTTTTTCATTCCTAGAGACGAAAAAAAGAATTCACAGTCTATGTGTATAGATACGTTGGCCTCTGCACAAACACTGGACTCTTCGTATCTGAAAGTCGAAAATAAAACATTCAACAATTATTGTCCCAAAAAGAAAACAAAAAACTATCTGTTCATGAGTTAGAACCGACCAGCATTGATACCACTTTTCCATGAACCATCCCCCAGGGACCATGACGTGACATACACCTTTCCCGCCTCCTGAAGGCCAGGGGTTGGTGACTAGAGTCCAAGGCATCAAAATACTAGTGGGAAGAAATTTCCTATGTAACTATTTGCATGAACACACAAACATGTCCCAGTGATGGAAAATTAAACAATAATACAACTAAACAACCACTGAGTACATGTACAACTGAAATTAAAATGGGCCAGAATACAAACCCAACAAAGACAAACTGGAAAATATGAAAGTACAAAGGACACTCTGGATATCCATTTGTTGAAATACCTACCTAATGGGTAAGTATAGTGTAGCTACCTAAAGAATTTGAAGTATTCCCTACCCTCCTGATCTCACTGGGTGCCATTGAATCCTAATCCACCAAGTCCGTTGTCATGGCATCAGTCATTTGCACCGGACACAACATGTGCGGGCGAAGCCTGTGTAGGGGAGAGTAAAAATATACTCATTAGGGTCCCCCAAAAAAGTTTCGACTACAAATAAATATACAACCAAACCACAAATCATGATCACCAAGGATGATCATGAATCATGGCAGCTCAAACCAGGTATATTCTAGAGATAGAATGTAAGACAATTAGTTATATCATTGAACACCATGAGCTGATGGAAAACACCTCTCCAATGAGTACAGTGGGCCTACTGGGTCACACAGAATCCACATCTCACTAACCTAGGACTATTATGGTTATCATACATGATGAGTACCTTGGGTATTCTAGGTCACACAGAATCCACTCACCCCTATGATCATGTTGGTCCACACATAAGCCGCTTCCCACATTGTCCATACCAAGGTACTCCTCTTATTGAGTAATATGGGTCTGTCAGGTCACACAGAATCCACTCCCCACTTTTAGCCTGCAAGGTTACATGGAATGCTCTTCCCACATGGAAATAGTATTTTACCCACACAAGGTCGCTCGTCAGTAGTCTTTCGGTATTATCCAATAGTATGGTTTCCACATGTATCATGCATGATCATGGGTGAACCAATCCCAAGCCATTAGTTAAATCAAAATATCCATGAAATCCTTCATAAAGTATGCCAAAATACCCTCTTCATCATGAGGGTTCCAATACCTCAATCGGCTCATCAATCACACTCTGAGTATGAAAGATATTAGTGTTTTTTCCAAAAGGGGGCCGATTGGGTTAGGTTTTTGTGTGACCTAGTCGGACTAACCTAACCCAGACCAGGGTCAAATGACCCATCCCATATCCTCCATCCCGACTCGGACCTGGTCCATCCTAGTTCTGGCCTGACTTTGCGGGTCCCACCCACTTAGGCGGGTCTGGCCCACTGGCCTACCCGGTCCGCTAGAGGCTTACAGATTATATGCCTGGCCGAGATGTGGCAGGCGTCCGCGTTTGGATCCCTTCACCCCATGGGTCAACCATGGGGATAACACCTCCTGCCCCAGTCAATTGATTGTGGCCTACCGCCATGTGGAATGATGAATTCCCCACACTCTATCAATGATTGTGTGCCCCTGAGAACCTTAGCCCGCGGCTGCAGGCCGCTCCACCAACGATGTCGAGGGGCCGCATCTCTGCCTCTAGTTGCTAGCCCAGTTATTGGCTCCTCCCGGCGTGCCTTCATGGAACACTACCTCCATCCCACAACCACTGCCATGGGTCTCTGTTGGTGAGACAACATGCCCTTTTCCAGGCCACCGAGTTTGCACCAGTGGTCCATTATTTTCCCTGACTGCACCTCCAGCTTCCGTGGAATAATGACGTCCCTCCGAAGGCCTTGAATATTCCTTGATTCCCCTTTCAAAATGATCAAACACTAAGAATACACAAGTGGTGGGGCTCAGGAATTGTTTTTTTCCGCTCGTGCCCCCTACGTTAGAGCTTTAAAACATGGGATATTTGGTGCTGATGTTCTATCCATAAATAATTCATTCCTAAATATAAATCCCAGAAAAATCACCCTCCGGCAAGAACAGACAATCTACAGATCAACCTACTCGTTAGTTGATCCGTTTTCTCCATTTTAGAATGATGAATAGGGAAAACATTAGACAAATAAACCCCAACCTAAAATGACGTTAGTTATTGAAGCACTCCAACCCCGAGGATTCAAGCTTCGTTGTCATTCGTTGCTTCCTAGTTATGTTCTTTGTAAAGCTTCGACATTTCTAGCAACCTCACACCATTCTTCATTAGTAGTTTGTGGGAATCCTTTGCATAGTTTTGTCATAAAATTTTCATGGTTTAATTCTCATATCTCAAACACATTATCTAATTAATGGAATGCATGTCCTAAAATTTCAATTATTCTATTACATTGCATCATCATGATCTTTCAATTATGAACTAGCATTATTTTATGCTTCATTTCATTGAGCTATTAAGAATATTCCTTTAATGTGCCTCGTCGCCGCACTATAGCATCGTCATCTGCCGCTCAACGGAGAAAATGAAAATTAAATTACATTATTAGTTATTCTAATTTTTCTTGAAAAGTATAAAAACTATCATTTTGAATCGACCATCTTCGGTAGAATCTAAATCCATTCTAGCACTACTGGAATTATTGGTATTTACGAAGGCGTATTCACGACGGGAACCTGTCGCAAATAAGATTTTGCGATGGGTCCCTGTCGCGAATAGCCCGTTGTAGAAAATGTGGTCGAAAATAATTTTATTTGCGATGGGAAGCGTCACCATCACAAATAATCTCCGATTATATACATTATATGTACATAAACATTTTCGCGACAGGCCCGTCGCAAGTAGTTTTTACGATGGGATAGCTGCCCTGTCGCAAAAAAAAATATATATATATAGCGTTCTACAATGGGCCCGTCACAACAAAGTATTTGCGACGGGTAAGTAGTCTCGTCGCAAATATGATATTTAAAAATATTTATTTAGTCTATTTGTGATGGGGTCCCATCACAAAATGTCCAGCCGCAAATAATAAATTAATTTAAAAAATGTAAATTTAATAAAATTATAATTAATGAAAAAATAATATTACTATTATTAAAAAAATAAAAAATATTAAAATTCTCAATATTCATAAAAAAATAACAAAATAACAAAATATTATTATTATTATTATTAGTAATTAAAAAAACATTAAAAAATATAATACTAAAAAATATATTTAATAAAATAAAATTAATATTATTAAAATAATAAAAGAATAAAAAATATTAAAATTCTCCACATTCAAAAAAAATATAAAAAAAATAAATATATATTAAAACATAAATTATGTAATATTAGCACCGATATAAAAGATAGAAAATGTAAATAATTCATATTACAATGTTAAATTCAAATGTTTTTAACATAAAAAATTCCTAGGGGTCGTCTTCTGGAGGAGGTGGAGGAGCTGAAGGAGATGGTGGAGGAAACTCCATCCTAAAACTATGAGTCAGACGACGCATGTACTCCATCTACTCGTGATGCTGCTGCTGCCATCAATGCATCTCCTATTCATGCTACTGTTGCCATCGATGCATCTTCTCTTTGTGATGCTGCTCCTACTGCTGCTGCCGCCGACTCCACTATTCAGGCTGCTTCTGTAAAGTCTATATAAGCTCAGCATGAGTTCGCAACTATTCCTAATACTGTGAGCCAAAAGGTGATGTCTCTCCATGAGATCCTCTCTAGCTAGATGCCGACATCGTAGTAGTACCATAATTAGTTCTATGAGTCAAATGAGAGAAGATACCAACTACTCGGCCCTTTTCAAATCCATACTTAGTGGCCTGCATCCATGCCGCCTCCTCAAAATGGTGAGCTCTGGTCTGCTCTATCGTCTCATTCTGACCCTCAGCATGTGTCTGAGAGGTCGCAGCCTCATATGACTCCCTCAATTCCAATTTAAAATTAATATTGTGAAAATATTATATGCAGTTAATTGTCAGACTAAAAAATAATACTAACCACAATTTGACGCTGGTGATCACCTCTAATCTCTCCAGTGGCTGGATCACTATACATCCTATGATAAACTTCGAACACCGTAATATTGGGATTCTCGACTGCCTATAAAAATATAAAATAAACTATTTATATTTAATGTTATATAAAATATTTAAAAAATATACTTACAAGATTCTCTCTATGCAAACTAAATGTACGGATACTACCTCAATGTGTAACCTCCTGTTTCCCCTTGTTTTACCGTCCCACTGAAGATCTCCTCTAAAATCCACCACCCAACCAGTGTAAACATAATCCATCTCAAACATGAGATGAAATGTACTCTGGTCAGTGAGTTCTACCTGACTCATCAAATTCTATCACTCCAGCTTTTTTAATGGTTATCCTTCTCAAATTGTGCAAAAACTAACGAAAATGGCCGCACATAGAAATTTTCCATGCCGCATGGATATCATCACGCATGGTATCATTGATAGGATACCATAAAACCTAGAAAAAATTTATAATATCAAGTTATTAATAAAATAAATTTCAAAATAAATATTATTTATTTACATACCCGCAAATGATGGAACATTTCACGTCACACATCCACAAGAATCTGTTCCCATGTGATCCATGGCTGAGAAAAATAATTGTGCAAGATTGCACTCCCCTGTCCAATATTTACATGCGCAAAACTGTGAAAAAGGAATAAATAATCAAATAATTAGTATATATATAAATAAATTAATGAAAGCTAACTAAAATATACATGTTACCATACCTCCATGTGTGTGGATCGAAAACAAGATGTGGATGTCGCTTGGGGATAGAGTCAAGAACCATCAGTCGTGCAAGACAGCACCCTCTCCATGTACCCCCTGAACCACTAGTAGGCTGAGGGTCTGATGATCCAAAATTTCCCTCATCCAACAGTATGTCAGCCTCCTACAACTGGCGGAATATATCAGATTTCATATTAAACACAAAATGATTGTTGTTAGCAGATATTTGAATATAACTATTTAATATAGATATAGATATATATATTAGTAATGATTATAACCAGTATTTAACATTGTCAATGTTCATCTTCATCCTCTTCTCCATAGCTGTCAATTTCAATGTCTCTATCTTCCTCCTCAACATCATCAATATCCATATGAGTTTCAGTTTCATCATCTCTTGTCATTTCAAATTTCTTTGTAACATCATTAACATCTTCATCACCATCGATCCTTAATTGTGGGGTGTCATCATCAATATTCACATCTCTTTGTGAATCAGATGTATTTTGAGCAGTCTCTTGAAAAATTTCAATTTCTTCCACTTCAGAGGAACCACATTCAGTTTGAGTAAACCGATTTTCCCAAGATTTAATTTTTATTATGCTCCACTAATCTCTCAAGTCTCTTGATGTAGCACAATACTTTTCATAATAAATTTGATGTGCATGTTGAGCCGGTAAAAATGGATCATTTACTGAATAAAGATTTTTATATTTAATATCGATGATTCCATGAGTCATATGAACACGCAAGCCTCTCTCAGTATCCAACCACTGACATTTAAACATTGTTTTGTAATTTTTTCCTAGATAACACAGCTCAATAATTTCATCCAAAATTCCATAAAAGACAACTTTAGTTTCTCTATGATTTCATCCTCTCAAGCCAACATCATTGTTCGTTGTTGTTTTTTTGATTCACCAAACGCATTTGTATAAAATCGAAAACCATTCAACACATATGAATTATAAGATTTAACCAATTTGGATGGGGGGTTACTCAATATACACTGTCTCTTATCAATTTTATCGGACTATTGAGACACCTTAAAATTTGTAAAAAAATTATCAATATAATCAATAATAAATGGAATTGATATTAAACCATCAATAATTTATGTTACCAGTTTTTGAAACCATTGAAAAACCTTTTTTTCTACGTTCTTCAAGAGAAACTGCTGTAATTTGTGGAAGTTGTTTCTTGATATGATTATCATGTAACCTACAAATAGAATCCGTTAAAATACTATATCCTAAACAATAGAATATGTGATAGAATTACTCCTAGGAAAAATGATTTCATTTCTTCACAATGGAGAAGAACATATGTATGAGCTCTATGATTTTCAGCATCTGAAATCCATCGTTCATTAAATCCACTGAAACCAAGATTTGGCTGATTAAAAACTATTAATTGATTTTCCATATCTTCATTATCATTCACCTCATTTCGTCCCATGCAATTGTGTTTTGATGGATATTTATATTCAAAATATTGATAGCAGAAAAAAGAAATTTCCTCTTATAAATAAGCTTCTGCAATTGAGCCTTCAATTGATGCTTTGTTGCGTACTTTTTACTTCAATTTCTGCATGCATCTCTCGAATGGGTACATCCATCAAAACTGTACTGGACCTCCACATTTAGCTTCATGTTACAAATGTAATATCAGATGTTACATTGAGTCAAATAAAGCCGATGGAATTATTTTTTCCTGTTTACATATAATTACAACAATATCTTCTTCCAGTTTTATTAGCTCATCAAAGTCTATTGTCACTACACAAATGTCTCGAAAAAAATATGATATGTATGTTATCGAATCCCAAATCATATAATTCAACAAACCTCTGAATCCAATCAGCATTAGTCTTTCCATTATAAAAAGACAATCATGACTTTTTAATCCAGTAATATAACCATTCTTAACACATCTGCCCAAATTGGATGTAGATCCATTTGTAAGTCTCAAATCTTCAATCCACTAACAAAATAATAAGATACTCTCTTTGGATGATGTATAAGCTTCTTTTGGCTTCATTAACCTCTATGATCTAACATTTTCAAATATTTCAAGTTCTGGTCACCTAAAAATTTGGGCAAGATCTAATTGTGCCTTTACAGTATCTTTGGTCTTACCTTGTGTATCCAAAACTCTATGAAATAAATAATGAAAATAGTTTTTTCAATATTCATAACATCCAACATGTGGCGGACCAACAAATTGGACCAATACGGAAGATCCCAAAAAATGCTCTGTTTTATCCAATTATGTTCTTTCCCAAAGCCATTAATTTTCTTGTTGGTTTACTATTGGTCCAAATGTGATGGGAGGTAATGAAAATAAAACTGATTTTAACTCTGTACCTAAGATCATCTATGGAGGTTCATCCTTTTCAATTGTACCTTTTCTGAAATGAGATTTGTTTCGCCGAAAAGGATGATCGTTTGGAAGAAATCTACTGTGACAATCAAAATAGTACGTTTTTTTTCCATTGACAATCATAAATGATTTGTTTTATTTCATATAGTAAGGACATGATTTCAGACCATGTTTACTCCGACCAGAATATACAATCCCGTGCATACAAGATTGAATATAAAATCTCGTGAATACAAGATTGAATATGTCTACGTAGCAGCTCATTTTTTATAATTTTTTAGTCGCTGCGAGTTGAAAGGAGAAAAGTCATCAAGAAAAAAGAGTTTCGTCAATCCATTGGAAATTGTGCCATGTTCTTAAAATTTATTAAAATTTATGAAAATTTCTTCCTAACTGTTCCTAACTATTCCTAACTGTTCCTAACTAATTGTTACTAATTATTCCTATTTATTTGTATTTATTCTTATATATTCATATTTATTCGTATATATTTCTAATTATTACAATTTATAACTAATTATAACAATTTATTGCTAATTATTACTAATTATTACTATTTATTACTATTTACTAAAATTTATTACTTATTATTACAATTTATTACTAATTATTACTAATTATTACAATTTATTACTAATTTAGCAATACATAACAGTACATAGAAAAATGAAAACTTCTTGAATAATGAAAGGAAATTTTGTAATCAACGTTGTGGATATGATTACAAATTTTCCCTTAATTATCCAAGAAGATTTCGTTTACTAATTATTACTAATAAAAAAATTATATTATCAATATTTATGAAAAAACAATATTAATATTATTAAAATAATAACAAAAATTATAAAATATTAAAATTATCAATATTCGCAACAGGATTTTCTCTATTCTTAACATGTTCAAATATCAAAGGGTCTCCAATTTTCATGTCATGCATAATAAAAAGTTTGTGTCATCTATGTCCAATGTAAACTCTATAATTTTCCTTGCATGTTTGATCACCTCGCTAGTAGTGTTGCAATAGGACAACCAATGTAATGTGAAAATCATGACTTAGGTTGTCCTATTGCAACGCTCCTTGTGAGGTGATCAACCAAGTAAGGAAAATTATAGAGTTTACATTGGACATGGATGACAAAAACTTTTTATTGCACATGACCTAACAATTAGCGACCATTTGAGATTTTAACATGTTAATAATAGGGCAAATCCTGTTATGAATATTGATAATTTTAATATTTTATATTTTTTTAAATAATAATATAATTATTTTTTTCAAAAATTTTGATAATATAATTTTTTTATTAGTAATAATTATTTCTAATTATTTCAAATTATTGCAAATTATTGCTAATTATTGCTAATTACTGCTAATTATTTCTAATTATTACTAATTATTGTAAATTATTGCTAATTATTGATAATTATTGTTAATTATTGCTAATTATTGCTAATTATTTCTGATTATTGCTAATTATTTCTAATTATTCCTAATTATTCGTAATTATTGATAATTATTGCTAATTATTTCTAATTATTTCTAATTATTGCTAATTATTGAAAATTATTTCCAATTATTTCTAACTATTGCTAATTGTAGCTAATTATAGCTAATTATTGCTAATTATTCCTAATTATTTCTAATTATTGCTAATTATTACTAATTATTCCTAATTATTAATAATTATTACTAATTATTACTAATTATTGGTAATTATTGGTAATTATTACTAATTATTACTAATTATTACCAATTATTACTAATTATTACTAATTATTACTAATTATTACTATTTATTATTAATTATTACTAATTATTGGTACTTATTGGGAATTATTGGTAATTATTGGCAATTATTGGTAATTATATCTAATTATTGGTAATTATATCTAATTATTGGTAATTATATCTAATTATTGGTAATTATATCTAATTATTGGTAATTATATCTAATTATTGGTAATTATTGCTAATTATCACTAATTATTGGCAATTATTACTAATTATTGGTAATTATTACTAATTATGGTAATTATTACTAATTGTATCTAATTATTACTAATTATATATAATTATTACTAATTATATATAATTATTACTAATTATATCTAATTATTACTAATTATATCTAATTATTACTAATTGTATATAATTATTACTAATTATATCTAATTATTACTAATTATAGCTAATTATATCTATTTATTTCTAATTATATCAAATTATTACTAATTATATCAAATTATTACTAATTATATCTAATTGTTACTAATTATAACTAATTATTACTAATTATATCCAGTTCTTACTAATTATATCTAATTATTAAAAATTATATATAATTATTACAAATTCTATCTAATTATTACTAATTTTATCTAATTATTACTAATTCTATCTAATTATTAATAATTATAAATATATTCTGTTAGTTATCTATAATAATCTCAAATTATTGCAAATTAACAATAATTATTTATAATTATCACTAACAATATCAACTTTTTACTAAAAAAATATAAATAAAAATCAATTTAATTATAACTAATAAGCAATAATTAAAATTAATAAAATAAATAAAATAAATATAAACTAAACTAAAATATAAATACCTTAAACTTTGATATTCTGAAGGTATTGTCGCCTTCAAATTGCTCTCGTATAAAAAACATCAACTAAAATAAATCTTTCCCTTAAAACTATAGAATGAAGAGAGAAATAGAGGAAGATCTGAGTGATTTGGAAAAAACGGGTGGGGGTATATATAGGTCAGATTAGTTGCGACAGGGCTAGTTGCGATGGGTATACAGTCGTAAATGGTTGTATTTGCGAGGGGCCCCATTGCAAATACCATCGCCCGCATTAATTACAGTCGGCGATTAAAATGGTATTTGCGACGGGCATCTTGTCCCGTTGCAAATGGTATTTACCTCCGCTAGGCTTTTGCGATGGGCACGTATCAAATACCCTCAACTGCATTAATTACCGTCGTCGGTTAAAAGGATATTTGTGACATGCATCATCGCAAATAGATCCTGCCGACACTCTTTTTTCCACGGGTTGACATCCCGTCGCAAAAAGCTATTTACCACTGCCGGGTATTTGCGAAGATACCCATCGCAAATACTCTTGCACGGTTTGGCGCGCAAGTCACGCCAAACTATTTGCAATGGGAGATGAAATCCCATTGCAAATAACCAATTAGTTGCGACAGTGAAATTTCCCCGTCGTAAATAACTTCCTGGACGGGTTAGTTGCGACGAGATTTATTCCCACCACAAATAACCTATCACAAATATTGATTTCTCCCATAGCGGAGGTGAATCCCGACATTCTGAGTTCAAGGGTGCCCTCATATATTCGATCCGAGCACTATTTCAGAAGGTAGAGGAACCCGCTCTAATTTTTAATTAAGTGAACTTAAAAAAAGAGAAAAATTCTGTTCTGGGCTCATAGGGCCTTCAAATAACGTGTCATCAGAGCATGTCATGTGGAAATAATTCCATATAATTTTTTTTAAATAAATTACATGGACTTTCTGGGACATTACAATAGTATAATAGGATTTATTAATATTACTGGAATGATATTTGAAGTCATGGGTTGTTTAAAATTTCTAGATGTAACTCCTTCCATTTTTTATTTTAAATGTCAAGCTGGTCCAAAATGGTCATTGGATAAGAATACTAGATTTATAGAGATTATATTGACACCATGAAATCGTATACATTTAAGAATGTTTTTTTAGATAAATATTTTCTAAAGGTTATCCACACAAGATTCAGAATCCATTCTTGGATTTTATTTTTAATTATGTACATTCTATATCCATGTATGAAAAAAAAATGGTTGGTTGTGTATAAAAAACATTTAATCAGGACCTTTATATTAAAATTAATAGATTTTAATCAATATTGAAACCATGTTTATATTCATAATTTCTGCCATGAGAATTTAATATTTATCAGAATGTTTTTTTGTGATGAGAATGTTTAGATTGACTGTTCTGACAATTATCTTCCTCGATATAATAGGAGTAAGAATCTATAATGATTGAAATCAATAGAGAAGTGGTCAACTATGAAATTGGAGGAAATCCTTAACATGTTCTATGTGCGGTAGAAACAATTTAGGGATTTTTGATAGGATCTAGAAAGTTTAACCATTGTAGTTAGTTTTTCCATAGGTCCCGTGACTTCAAAAAAATATTCATGAACATTCCATGAATGGGGTAAAAGATACCCATCCCATGGTGATATTTTTAATTCCAATGAATTGGGTAATTTTCAAAATGTATAAATTAAGATAGTTAATTGGGTATGAAATCATTAATATCGAAAGAAAATCAGTGTATAAAAATAATTGTGTATTATTATAATTGATGTTAGACCATCAAAGTAAGTGGTTATATGTAAATTACTTATTTATTCTAATTATTTTGATCCACTATTTAACACTGGGACTTCACATTCTATTATTTCTGATTAATTATCATGTAAAATAAAATTGTCACATTTTGAAAATAAAATAGATTATTTGGTGAAAATTTTAGGTGGATATATTAATGTAATCAATATTTAAATGAATCATCCAATAGCTATCAGTGGGGTGGTATTTCATATAAATCAAAATGAACTACCCATATTATTGATTGATATTATTTTGGGTATGGATTGGATTTTATTTTATAATGTTATGATAGATTGAATATCTAGTAAGGTTATATTAAATGGTTTTATAACTTTAATAACGTGTGAGGATGTTGAGGAACTAAATAAATATTGTAGATAAAGTTACCAAGATCATATTTTTGAAAATAAACTACAAATTAAAATTAGTGATTTTATAGTATTGAATACATATATGGATGTTATTTCTAAATATTATCCAATTTTTGTCCCTAATCAGGAGGTTTTGTTTTCTAATGAATTAGTCCCTGATGTCAATCCTATTTCAAAGACCCCTTATCAAATGGGAGAAGTATAACTTTTGGATTTAAATATGAAGTTCTATAAGTTTATATATATATATGTTTCATTAATCCAAGAACATCACCATGTGGTGATCCATTTTTATTTTTATTTTTATTTTTATTGATTGATAATTTTATATGATTATATCGGCTTGAATAACATCACTATTAAGAACAATTAATCTTTTCCTCAAAAATATTCTTATTTTGATCAACTCCTGGGAGTGTTGTATTTTATGAAAATTTATCTCAAGTCACAGTACTATCAGTTGAAGGATAAGTACTAATATATCCAGAAGTCATATCCAAGCATGTTTGGACTGCAAATTTATTAATAAAAAGAAAAGTACAGAGACAAACAAGAGAAAGAGGACGAGGTTACATGTCGGAATAGTCATAATCATCACATTCATACCTGGTCATATCATCTGCATCGTCTGATTCCCATTCTGATTAGGGCTTATATTGTTTGAGAAACTTGATATACTCCTTCCTTCGCTCCAATTTCTCCATAGATTGCTTCTACTTTTCCTTAACGGAGGATGACCTGGTGGTCACCGTCCTCGGAACTGCAGAGTAATCTTTCCTTGGTTTCCTTTTAACTGGGGTAGGCAATACACCCTCACTGTCAGAGATTCTGATCTTTTCTCCTCAAACAATATAACTATATGAGGTTTTAATCACATTACTGTCACTTTCCTCATCATCCCCATGAGTGTCCCCCCACTTGCAGGGGATGGACACTCCATTTCCCAGAGTGGAGACCACAACCCCTTCCTTCCCATCATCATAGTTGTTCCTGCATTCCATAGAATATTTCTTCTTGAATATTCAGCTGTGAAGATTTATTCACCACTAATGATGACACAAAACTCATATTATCAAAACTGATAACCTCGTGAGCTCTAGAAGTTCCACTATAAGATCTTTTCGGAGTAGAATCAATAATCAACTATTTTCCCTTCGAAGAAGTCATCACTTCAGGGGATCCCTTCATAAGAAGGTCACTGTCCTTGATGACATGCTTTGGTGAGGATGATTCCTTCAAATTATCGTTTTTTAGACAGAGATTGGGGGGGTGTCCTCGCATTCCACACTCCTTACAAGTGATGTTTTTAAAACACAACTCCAAAGACTGCCCCAAATTCATGCATTTAGTGCATAAAAAGAGGTTTGTTTTCATATTCAACATCAATCAGAATTTGATCATATGGAATAGAAAGAGTTACCATATCAATGAGAGTGGATATGAGATCAACTTCCACCAGAATTCTAGCGAAGTGCCCAAATATGACATCCGTCGTTTCCTTATCAAGGCGGATGGGAGTTCCAATTTTCGTTCCAATATCATGCAGGATCGCTGGATGCCAAAGAACCCAATTAATCCCATGAAGACGCGCCCATACATGAGCGAAGACATTTTTTGCATTCGAGACATTAAATTAAAGTGACCATTCATGCAAATTAATCCATCCCGATTTTAGAAACATAGAACCAGAACTCTATTCCCTAAGCTTGAGATCCGCCGATGGAAAAAAACAGTGAATGAATCCATGCCCAAAGGAGACACAATTCAATCTAGCAAAGCCCCACAACATCGAAATTCTACAGAATAAATCTTCACATTTCTAGGTTTGCACACCTTTAGGAAGAAGAATGGGAGAAATCAATGAGTTCTCACCCAATGCCATCCTTTCAGAAATCACACCAGGGTTCGCCTCGACCTGAGCCAATGATCCCTTTCGGAGAATCCTTCTATGGTAGGAATCCCCATTCTTTTTCTGATCTGATAAAGAATCCTTCATCACATCGACAAAGGAACGCTGACCACATGATGCAGCACCAATAGGCACCCTCACAGATTCCTACAAATGGCCAATATTGACATTGGAAGAGGTAATCTTAAAAACATCCTTTACCATGGACCCAGAAGAATACCGAACACACTGGTTAAGGGATTTACAGGGTGGAGGTTTCATAAGGGTGTGATTCAACCAGTCCACCCTCGCCGCACCATCCTCCTATCTCAGTAGAATAGTCTCACCAGAGAAGACCTTCACATCACCAGAATGACACTAATGTATTTTTTTAAACCCTATAAGAAAATATGAAATATTGGGATTTTATTAACTTTGAATTTTGTTTACTATTCTTTTCTTTCAATGAGATTATTTTTTCTAAATGTTGATTAACTATGAACCAATATAATAGAATTATTTTAAAGAATGGAAACACCTAAAAATATTATAATTATTCATATTTATCCTATATTATCATGTTTCAACTTGTAGTTTTTGGAAAACATTTCACAATTATCAATCCCACTAACTATGTTAATATGAAAAGGAATTAAATTCATCCTGAATGAATATTATGATGATTATTTCTATAAACTGAAAAAAAGATTTTTGAATTATATTATTCTAGGCATTCCCCTAGAAATAGTAAAATTTTCATTCATAACGATTCTAAATTGAAGGAACTTGGTTGTTTTCTAGTGCATAATGATAATATGATTTCTTTTACATTATTTTAACTAAAACCAGAGAAGATAAATTATCAAAAACATGATATGGAATTAGCAGTGCTAGGTTTTTTATTAAAAAAATTAACGAATCATTTATATGGAGTATGGGTTAAATATATGGTAGTCATAAATTTTTGAAGTATTTATTCACACAATAAATATTGAAAAAGGGAAAAATAAGATAGGTAGAACTGATTAAAGATTATGTCTCCATGATTAATTATTATCCAAGAAAAGAAAAAAAAGTAGATGATGCATTATGTCAAAAAATAGTTAATCATTAACCATGAAATGTTTTGAACATGATATTATTGTAAATCATATAATATATTTTGGACTATATACCGGGCATGTGGGATCTTCCTCTTCTTGTTTGAGTTTTCAATGATATCAACATTGTTAAAAACAAATATGCAATATTAGAAAGAAAAACATGATTTAATAAGAATGATGGAATTGAAAGAATAACTAATTTAACTAAATTTAACATCGAAAAGGATGGTGATTTGTGTTTTGGGAAGTGATTATATATTACATATGATTTTCAGCATAAAAGGGAATTTTTTTGGAAATAAAAACATTTTAACTTTTTGGATAATCATGAATGTACTAAAATGTTAAGAAACATTCAAGAGTGTTTCGAGTGGGATGAGTTAAAAAAAATACCTCATATTTTATAATGAAATGTTTAATTTTTCAATAGGTTTGTAAAATTATGACTTTAGTAAAGTTATGGGTCGTTTAATTTTTTAGTATGTTTCCTCAAAGTGACCCATGACGCAAGCCCACCCAACCTATTATGAGTCTTGAGAATCTAATAAATTATTTACATGGTTTCCTAAGATTTATATAATATAATAAGCCTCACCCTAGTGTAATGTTCTCAGGATGAAATAATTACAAGAAGTTAAAAGGAATAAAAATAATTTTACAGGAATAAAAATAAATGAAACATTAAAAAAATGAATAATAAAATAAAACAAGTTACAGAAGAGTAAAAATAATTAATATGGGTATGACCCATTTGTTTAATTATTTTTCTTTCTTCACACCCTTTTTAATTTTAATTATATTATATTATTTTTTATTTATTTTTAATTTTTAATTTATTTATTTTTCCTTTTCTTTTTCCCTCTACTTTTTCTTGCTTTTCTTTTCTTTTTTTCCTCCACTCTTCTCTCCCTCTCGCTCTTGGTGCATTGTGCCCCCCTTTCCTAGGTGTTGCACACCTCCTTCCTCATTCATTGAATGATCATTGTAACTATGATTCTAATCCATTTTTTATGTCCTAATAAGAGAATTAATGCTCTTGGTAAGGTTAATATTTTTCACTAATAATCATTGGATTTCATTCAATCTCTATCATGCAATCTGTCACCGAAATATTCTACCCGAAATTGGGTTTTTCTTAAATAATACGGTTTCCACCATTTTAGGTCAAATCCAGGATGTGAGAGAAACTATGATTATGAGTAAGGGTTTCAATTAACATCCTTTTCATTTGGTTTCATTATTCATTTCGCATCGTTATGCCACATATTGGTGTCGACCGACTAATCTCAATTAAAGTATATTAATTAAAATAAACTGCATATCCTTTATTGTTATACATTTTTCTTAATAAAAACACTTCATATATTTTTTTGATTCCATTGGACACCCCTTGAGGTGTGCCGAAATAATTATCATGTCTTTACCATTTTCCTTTATTCATTAAATTATCAACTGTGTGTGTTTTGTGATTCAATGGGTTAATGTTTGAATTGAATAAAATTATTTTGGGTGAATTTTTTGCATAAATAATTTGGTTAAAATCATTCTTGTTCCTTGATTTAATTTAAATTTTGTTTCATATACTTATGATGATAAATTACATATTCTGCTTAACCTGAGTTATGATGTTTGAATTGATTGGTTACGTAATGGCTGATATTATGAAAGCTTTAATTGGGATATATGTATATATCCCCCTCTTTTTATTTTCAAGTAATTGAGTCATGGATAGAATGTGGGTTCCATATTAAGAACCCATAATTAGACTCACCATGCTCAATATGTTACAACATGATGTGTTGGGGATATGATGTTTTAGGCTCATGAGGCATGGGCACCCTTGTGATTTCCATATACTATTAAGAGACACTAGTTCCCTAAGGGAAACTAAGGATGATCCCATTGGCATGATGGCTATACCAGACATTGGTTGAGGTTAGGCCCCTTAAGTGTGATACTTGGTATAGTAACATTGTTTCCATCCCTACAAGGGATACCTAGGATTCCAAAATACATATACTTAAAAAATCATGGTCGCATTGGATAATTGATTGGGTGTACCATCGCGATACTTTCCTGATAGACTCAGACTCCACCTCTATACTTGTCAATTTTAATATAAATTATTGTGTTGATTTTTTTAATATAGCATAGATTTTTTTCCTTATACTTTGTGATCCCCTCTCGTGCCATTTGGGTGCCTAGTTTTTACATATGGTTTTTACCCTAAGACAAAGAATAATTTTAGGGGTATTCACTTTTACTTCAGTTTTCATGACACGTAGGCCATGATATATATATTCTGCATTACCAGGTATCTCATTCAGACATCTGGAATTAGAAAAAAGGTGTTATGGGGTGGATGACTTATTGGAAACCCAAGCCATGTTACAATTTTTTTTAATTATTTCAGTTACCTTCTTCTACTTTAAATCGACACTCTGCTATTTTTTCTTCCCGAAATGGAAAGGTCGAAAAATCTTCGGTGTCGGTTGATTGAAATTATATCTCACACCCTACATTGGGGATATTTGGTACCTGAGAAGAATTTATGTTTTTATATATGGATATAAGAAAGTGTTCAACTTCTGTTGCCTGATTGCTTGCTATTTTGGATAGAGCATTGGGGAAGAGGATTGGACCATGCTATAGAAGCCATATGGAAGTTTTTGTTTTGTATTTTGAGTATTTGTTATCTTGCGGTATTTATTTGTACCTTGTATGCCAGTACTTTTCTTTATCTACATTAGGTATCATACATTTACATCAATATTTTTATTTTTACAATCATTCAACTTTCACAGTTTTTTTTATTTTTTGCGTAATTTTTTTATTCTACTGTTATATGTTTTTATTTCCTATTCCTTTAGCTACTTGCTCGATTATATTATTTCCTTCCATAATGCTCTGACTTTTTCCTATTAGGGAATAGTCTCCTCCATGGACTTACCCAAGTACCTCTCTATTATTCGACAACCTCTAAAATTTGGTGAGATGCACCAGAGGTCTTATGGACCACCAACTTAGGGCTAGTTTTTAGAGGCACTCGGGGTGGGATGCTAAAAATTTGTATCACGTGGGTTATTGTTTTCATTTGGATTACTATTTGGGTTATATATGAGAGTATTATATTAGTATTTGGAACATACCCTATGCTTGGACATAACTACCCCATGTACAGTGGAAACCCAAATTTCATGGATTGGGATCTCAGTTATTTATTATACAATTTATTGTTGATATTACAACACTATAGGGTGACACAATTGTTTTAGGCTGTTACTAGTCTTGTTATTTTAAAATGAGAATTTTTACTATTTCTCTTGGAGGAATGATAGAAATGAATTTACATACATCATATTAGGCATCATATGGATTAAAATGACATGCATATTTCCTTATCATATCTACATTAATTGTGCATTTGTATATTGAATTTGAATGTTTCTATGTTTATTTGTAATATTTTAAAGCACAATATGGTTATAAATATAAATTTTGTACCATATTTTCAGATAAAATTGTCACCTTATGTGGTAATTTTTGAATTTGACTTGAATTTACATAGTAGGCCTTGCACCTTCCCTTTTCTTACTACTCCTTATCCTATTTACCGCATATGCCTTAAAACCTCGTGTATGGTGTGTGTCTGCCAATTTTAGAGAAATTGCATCAGGACGTCTTCATGATATATGCCAAGGCAGTAGAAATGATCCCATTCCAGAATTGGAAGGTCAAGAACCTCACATTGTTTCTCCTTTAGTGCTTATTTCATTGCATCCTATATAACCTCTACCTAACCTTCAACTGATCACTAACACTCAGTTCAGTGGCAGTCTTATCAGGTTTATGTATTCAGTTCATAATTTTCCTTGTCCTTCCCCAACTATGGAATAGCATACACGAGATTTCTTGTGGAAAAATCCTCCCTCCTTCTCGGGGGACGGTGGTCCCAATGCTTAAATGTCATGGATAGAAGCTATGAAACTGATCTTCGGCTATCTTGAGATTCTTCTTGGGTGAAGGGTCAAATATGATATCATTATACTTTATTAGATCGCCATGAACTTTTGGGATTTCATTTCATAGTCATAAAAACCCATACATATATATTTAGAAGAAATCCAAACATCATTTTGTGATCACTTCGTCCCGCAGACTCTGATAGAAGATCATTGAATGGAGTTCTTATATCTTCCAAATGGCTCTAAGATAGAGATAGAGTATTATACTTTTTCACTATGCTCTTATATTTTTATCTATCACTAACTGGTGACATAAAGGCTAGTGTGAGACACTTTAAAGATGGACATGTATATGATATCTTCTTGCACGTGAACATATTTTGGTTGAAAACCATTATAGATATCACGAATCAGGCCCTAATTACAAAAAAATAATTTCAGGGAAGATAATACTATGAGGCAGGGTGGTTCAGTTCTAAAGCATGGTATTGGTTATTCAAGAAATATACAGCATCATTTAGAGGGTTCATGTGGGGAAAAAACTTTCTGAATGAAAAATAAAAATAGCACTATCATATGTCATTTGTGCAGAATGATTAACCATAAGAAGACCTGGAGCACAGAAACCCAATGGAGTATCGATCTTAGGAAAAATGGGTCACCTTCAGTGTTTCTTCCATTATTTTCTTTTAGCATCTAGTGGACGAGGATTTTTTTTTCAACAACTACATTATTTATGGGTTATATAGCTTTGTATCAGGTAGGGAGTTTGTTTTCCACTTTCCAAGCATGTCGAGGCAGTGGAGGTCGCAAGTGAGGAAATCATGTTCCACAACATTCCGTGATAGCAGAGTGGACCTGTTCAGGCTAATATGTTGGAATCTCATGACCAGTGATTTGACTATATGTATGTAGTGCATCTCTCATTAGAGGAGTAGAGTCCAAGGTCATCTACAGTAGGATGTAATATCATTGTGACCTATACATTTGTTTTTTACCTCTTTAATAATGAAGCTACATTCTCTTTTATATCATATGCAATTGTTCAGAGTTTGGGTCTTTCCATCAGATACATCAACCAGGCTATGTCTCTTGAAACTTCTTTGGGTGTCAGAATAGAGGGAATGTGCCAGTGACTAGAGTTCCCCCTAAAGATAGGTGGGTACCAGTTAATCTTGTTTTTATTTTTCCTCAATATGACTTGATTTAATGTAATTATCATTATAGACTATATCATTCATTATTATGCCCAAGTGGATTTCAATCACCTTCGAGTGTCATTTGCAACACATGAGGGCTGCACTTTTTACATAATAGTGAATGGGATATCTAGGTCGACTAAGATGGAACCAAGTGTTCTAGACTAGGTAGGGCGACATATCAGTTATCAAGTGTCTTTATGAGTGATTAGGAACTATAGTTAGTGGAGTTTACTCAAATTGTGGATCATTTTAGGGATGTATTCCCTAAAAATTCTATAGCGTACCTCATTTTAGGGATGGTGAGTTTCTATTGAAAAAGTGTAAGGTCTGGCTCTAGTATCTATTCCACTTTATAGGATGGCACCAATAGTGCTACATGAACTAAATAATCAACTTGAAGATCATGAGGCGGAGTGTTTCATCCGAGTTAATACATCTCCATGCGGTTTACCAGTCCTTTTCTCCAAGAAGGTGGATGGTTCCCTCATTATTTTCATGGATTACCGTCAAATCAAACATATTACAGTAAGGAATATACGTCAATTACATCATATAAATGACCTCTTTGACTAGCGCTGAGGATCAACTGTTTTCTCCATGATTTATTTGAGGTCGGGGTATCATTAGGTGCATGTCCGAACACCATATATATCACGTACAACATTCTTATGAAATTAAGTATTGTATGAGTTTTTGTATATGTCGTTTGGCCTGATGAATGTTCCATCTATTTTCAAAACTATGTTGAATCAGGTTTTCCACCCGTACCATGATTATATTGTGGTATTCTTTTTACATGACATATGGATGTAATCACACTCCATACATGAACATGAAACCCATTTTGAGATTATGTTGAGTGCACTAAGAGAGCACCAGTTATACATGAATCTCAGTAAATTCAACTTTTGGATCAATAAGGTTCACTTCTTTGGTTATATCATATTTGAGGTCGGCGTATTAGTCAACCTAGAGAAGTAGAGTTTTGTGGTTTCCTTGGATATTCCCATGAATGTTTTTTACATGCAAAAATTCCTGTGATTTATGGATATTACAGACGTTTCATCTAGGTCTTCTATTTCTTTGCAGAGCCTCTAACATCACTGACTATAAAGGGTGTGCATTTTAGCTTGTCTAAAGCATGTTATAAAACATTCCAAGAGTTAATATGAAAAAAATCATGATAGCTCTGATCTGGAATCTACCTTTTCCAAGTAGAAGTTATACTACTTACTATGAGGCTTAAAAAGTCAGAATGGGTGTAGTTCTGATGAAGGGTGAGAGATTTGTGGTTTATTGATTCATCCAGATGAGGCACGATGAGTGGAACTATCATATGTACGACCTCAAATTAACAGTTTTATTTCATGATATATGATTTTGGAGACAATAATTTTTGGGTTATAGGTTCATTGTTTACATGGATCATCAAAATTAGAAATATATATCCATATTGATGGACTTGATGTTGAGGCAGCACAAGTGGGTATAATACTTAATGTCATTCAACATTGAGCTTTCTTACACCATTATTTATGGTAATGTCTTGATTGACTCTTTGATCCGCAAGACATATACAGAAGACGTCCAAGATTCCATCGGTTAGGGGAAGATGATGGATTTGTTTTCTATGATTAATTTAGTGGATATGGATTAGCATGGCCAACCAGTTATAGCATCTCTTGAATTGATGTCCTCTATTTTGGAGTGAGTCCTCATCTTACTATTAACTAATCAAGAGGGGTCTGTTTTGAGGTAAAGCGTCATATAAGAAATCTCGCCCCTTGGTTGGGTTGTAGATGACAGTGAAACTCTAATCTAAAGTTGCCAAGTATAGGTACCTTTAAATATTTGTGAAGAGTTGATGAGGTAATCGCATTCCTCAATTTGGGTAGTTCTTCCTAAACATACCATGATTTACAAGGATACACGTCATTAATACCAGTGGTCAGGTGTAAAAAGGAAAATATCAGGTTTCATTACACGGAGCTCCGCCTATCAGTAGGTAGAGTAATAACAATAGAAAAATACTAAACTCTTACAACCTCAATCTATTTATGAGTGTAAATAGAATGAAATGTCCATATATTTGGTTATAGGATTTCTGAGATCTCCTCAAGGGAGAAATGCAGTATGGGTGATCATCGATATTCAGAACAATTTCATGCACATCATACCAATTGTGGAGACCTTCTCAATTGATGAGTGGTGGATGATTTATATTCTATAGGCAGTTCTACTACAATGTGTGCCTTGTTCTATCATGTTAGACTATGCTCCCAATTTCACATTGTAATTATAGAAATTGTATAAGAAGGCCCAGGGTTCACAGGTACTTCTGAGTATGACATATCACCCCCAGACTGATGATAAGTCTGAGCGGACCATTTAGGTGATAGAGGATATGATGTGAGCCTATATCCTTGATTTTGGTTTCACCTGGGAGAAAAATATTCCTCTACATTAGTTATCCAATAATAAAAGCTTCCATGAAAAAATTAAAATGGATCCATATGATTCCCTATATGGAATTCCATGATGTTCACCTTTACACTAGCTCAAAGTAGGTGAAGAAGCTCTTGTGGGTCTGCAACTCATTCAGGAGTCATATAAGCATGTTCAGATAATTGAGAATTTTATGGATACAGCTTAGCCCAGAAAAAATTCGTATATTTTTTTTATCAAAGTCATCTGGAGTTTGAGGTGGGACATCACGTCTTTATAGGTGATTCGTCAAGGTTGGTTCATTCAAAATTAGTAGACAAAGAATGTTATCACCAAGATATATCTATCCATTTGACATAGTGGATAGAGGAGGGATGGTAGCCTATCTGTTCTTATTACATTAGAGGTATTGTTCCATACACAATGTGTTCCATGTATCTCATCTTTGAAATTATCATATGAACTCATCTCATTTGTTTGATCCTAAAGACATCAGGCTTGAAGAAAATACATCCCTTGAGTAGTGAACATTCCATATCTTAGACCGTAGCATAAAGGTTCATCGAGGTAGATCAATTCCTCTCATCCGGGTGTTATGGAAACATAGACATGTTTAGGATGGTACATGGGAGAGGGACACTGATGTACGTGCATAGCGGCCAGAATGTTTATCATGCAACAGTCCACTACCCTCAGAACACCAACTCGGGGATGAGTTTTCATAAGGTGGTAAGGTTATAACATCCCTGATTTAACAAGGAATGGACAATTTAATTTTCTTTGTATGTTTACGTAAATAAACCCATAGCACATTTCCGCACAGCCTGTTGTGGGTCTTCAATAGCTATTAAATTATTTAAATGTTTTCGAGGTATTTATGTAAAATAATTTGTCTCACCCCAATGTAATGTGTTCAGTTTAAAATAATTAAAAGGGGTTACAAGGAATAAAAATAATTATTAGTAAATAAGATGAAATGAAAAATAGATAAAAATAAATGATATAATAAAATATGTCGGAGAAGAGTAAAAATAATTTAAAAGGGTTTAATAAAATTTTATAATTATTTTCCTTTCTCACACATTTTTTATTATTTTTATTATTTTATTTTAACCTTATTTCATTATTTATTATTTTGTTTTTTAACCTCTCCTTCATATGATTTTTTTTATTTTTTTATCTTATCTCTTATATCCCTCTCCCTCTCAGTGTGTCACACCCCCATGACTAGGTGGTGTACACCTCCCTCCTCCTCCTTCAGAAGATTACATCACCTCTAATTATCCTCCATTTTTTACAGCATCATGTGCAGAGTGAAGCTTTCCATATAATTAATCTTCTTCACCAAGAATCATTAGATTTCATTCACTCTCCATCATTAAATCATCCATATAATGTTTTACCCAAAATTTGTTTTTTTTTCTTGAAATCGTCTGATTTCATTCATTTGAGGTCAAATCGAATGTTTTTATAGGACGTGGGAGATTCTACGACTATAATATAGGGCTTTAGTGATCTATCCCATTGTTATTTTGAGCTATTCAATTTGCACTGTTTTTTTTGCACGTCAGTTCCAACCACTAATTCTCAATTAAAACCATTTAATTTAATTAAAATTCTTAGCCTTGATACTTACGATATATTTTTTATGTGAACTATTCCTAGATTGTATACATGATGTGGGCACCCCTTCGGGTTTTCCAACATAATAATCATGTCTTAACCATTAGAATTCGTTCTTTAAAGTTTCATTTGCATGTTTTTATATACATTGGTTAAGGATTAAATTTAATAGTTTTATTTAGGGTAAATGTTTGGCCTAAATAAATTGGTTATAAGGTTTTTTGTGTTTTTATTTTATTTAAATATTGTTTCCTTTGATTACGTTTATAAAGTCCATGTTCATGTTAACCTGAGTTATGATGTTGGGATTTATTGCTTACCCAAATTAATATAATTATGAATGATTACTCTGGGATATATGTATATATCAATCTCTAGTTTTTTGTAGGTAATCAGTCCAGTGACAGAACATAGGTTACGTATTATGAACCTATAATTGGTCTCACCGTGCATGATATGTTACAACACAATGTACTTGAGAAGAAATATTTTAGCCTCTCTAGGAATGGGATCCCTAAAAAATTTCATATAATATTGAGTGACAATGGTTACCTAAGGGGAAACTGACGAAAAAAACAATGTCAAGATGGCTACACCATGCCCCGATTTATACACTATCCCTTTAGTTCAATACATGGTATGGATTCAGGGTTACCATACCAAAAGAAATGCCTGAGATTCCAAAATTGGAAGCCTTTTAACTGCTTTATGTTATTTGATAAATTATTAGATGTACAATAGTGATACCTTCAGGATGGGCTAATACTGCACCTCTATACATATTGATTTCAACATAAAATCTTGATATTCTTTTTTTGATGTAGTATAGATTTTTCCTTATGACTTGTGATCCTCAATTTTTCTTTTTGTGTGCATTGTTTTTAGATATGGTTTAGACCCTATTCCCAAGAACAATCATGGTGGTATGCTATTTTCCTATAGGTTTCATATCTTATAGGACTTTTATATATTTTGATTTATGAGTTATCTGATTTAGACATCCGGCATAGGCTGAAGTAGGGGTAAGGGAAAGGTTTCATCTTTGGTAACCAAGATAAGTTGAATTTGTTTTATTTGAGTATCATGCATGTAATTCCCCGACCCTCGTTAACCAGAGTCAGTGCATTATTACATAACATTACCATGATTGTAAGGAATCGAGTCCTGAAGAACCGATCAGTTTAGCACTCTTGAAAAATATATTTCATACATGCACGTTACCTTACATTATAAGATGACTAACAACAGAAAAAACATTTTCCCCTTTTGAACACATTCATATCCCTAATCTTATCCCTGCAGGTCAGCCATAAAATACTTCCTCAATCTGGGGAAAAATAAAGCATAGAAAGGGGGAGCTTAGATGATCGTTAAGGATAACAATATAGCGGAAAATTTCATAAATAAGCATATAACTTTAAAGAAATGCATACGACAAAACCAAAAACCTTTTAAACATAATCATTAGGATGATATGGAAAAGATAATATCAAACAATTCCATTTACTCATTAACATGAATATTCTATTAGTCGAATAATCACATAAAATATCAATTGCCACATTAATAATGATGGAATGCATAATACTGGAATTCAATTTCTGTACCAAGGCCTCGTTCTAGGACCTTGGGGATAACTATAACCGGAACCCAACCCGAAGAGCCTTTGTAAACAGACTCCATCCCAAAGAGCCTCTGTAACCAAACTCAAACCCACAGATCCTTTGTAACCGGAATCCAACCAGGAGAGCCTCTATAACTAGACTTCAACCAAAGGGTCTGTTGTAACCAGACCCAAATCTGGAGAGCTTAATTTACTGGTCCCCAACCCGAAACATTCTATTCCAACACATTCATCTTAAGAAGAGGTTGAAATATAACATATACATTCATATTAAAACTAGCATATGAAATGTCAATACTTTAACCATAAACCATGAATGGGATAAAAATAACTCCTCTACTCTCAAACATATCAAAAAACCTTAAATAAAATATGGATGATTTGTATCATAATAAATCAACTTCAAATAAGTGTAAAAGTTATCAAAGGATGTTGACATACATTAAATCAAAACTATTTGAGAAAAATATATCTTTCTATTTTGAAATCATTTAAGAGTCACATAACTATAATGAAAACATTTATTTTTAAAATATTCTTATAATAATGTAAGGGATGTTTTGACGATGTTATAATGGCAGAAAATAGCATCACCAACTGTATATGTTAAAAGAACATTCTTACCTTAATTTTTTTGAAAAATTCATAATGTACCATATTTAGAAAATGACAAAAATATTCCTTTCAAAAACATATAAGGTCAAATAAGGGTATAAATTACGTTAGCCCATTTTCTGTTAAATATTGAAAATGTTTTGAAATACATTTTTAAGAAAACATGGATGTGGATGATGAAGTCGTCCCAGTAGATAATTACGTATAAACAATCTCAGATAATGAAGAGATTGTATAATTAATCCTTACTATGTACTTTTCCTCGGTTGAGGGTACGTTAACCTCATGTATAATAGTTAAACCATTGTTATAAAATTATACAATAACTATATACATAAATATTATATCATATATGATCTTCTAATATTGCTTGGTTAATTATATTTCAGTAGTATCATCATTTAAGATGTTAACTGATTCGTTTTCATTTATATACTTGGTTATGTAAGACATGTTTGTTATGGATAGGATGTATATTATTCATAATCATAATGATATTAGGTTTTTAAAAATTATTTTTAATCATCAAATCAAAATTATTCTTGAATGGATACGATGGGAAATGAATCTCATCGCGTTCGTGGAGACGGTAATCCGTACGTACGCACAAATGACAATATCTTTCTTTTGATATTAAAATCATATATAATTGGATGGTATATCATATATAACAAATAATTATCATGTTATATTTATTATTTACCTCATTTATACTCATTATTATACCCATCCCAATGATGAAGTATTTGAATAACAAAATACACCACGACATGGAGATGGTAATCCTTAGGTATGCATGTATGGTGACTTTGTCATTTATAGTATGGATAGAATAATGAATATGGTTCTACCATTTTTATAATAACATCAAAGTATATAGAAGATACTAGAGTTATTATTTTAGAATGGAAACATTAAAGAATTAATAAATGGAAGATTAAAAGAACTTGAAAGAGGTGATGAAATATTTACCACTTCTTCGGGTTCTTCCTTTTGATTTGATCAAAAGGGATCCTTAGGTTGGATTTCTGACTAAAGGAAGGCCTCTAGGATGAAGGAAAGACTATTTGGAGGAAATTTGGTTAGGGTTTGTCTGATCAAAATGGAATTTAATGTGTGAATTTAAGAGAAGGGGAAGTACCCTTTTATAAGAGAGGTGAGGGTCACTTTAGGAAAAGTTTGAAATATTATTTTATAATAAAATAATTTTCGGTTTCTGATGGCTAAAAAATAAATTATTTAAAGTCTAACGTGGGATGGGTCAAAAATGTCTCAGACAATAGTTTTTATATATGTTTAGGTCACTATATTAACCATATATTTTAGATTTAACTCTTTGTTAAATAGTTTGACATTTACCATGTCTCTTTGAATTTTTTTATTATATGGTTAATAAACATACAATAAAAGTCCAAAAGAACTCCAAGTGGTTCATTAATTATAAAATTATAATTATATAAGTCTTTAGGCCTAATTATAGATTTTTATGATTATTATATTAACCAATAATATTTTCTTTTTTTAAAAAAATCATTTATGTCAATTTTGACATTATTTAATAATTGATTTTTGTTATAGTCCTAAAAACATTATTACTTCAAAATAAATACATTCAATCAACCCTAAAATGTCATAGTAACCTATAAAATTTGTGCATGGAATCAAAACATTAAATTATTTTTATTTTACAATTTATAATATCATTTATTTTATTTTTTCATTAATAAGTAAAATATTGTATCATTATAGTGTCACGTATAAATATATTTATTTTATGTCTAAAAATTATAAATAAAATATCTGGAGGTAGAAAATATTTTTATCTTTATAATTACTATTTATATTTAAAACAATAAATTATATATCACCTTGTAATAATTTTTTTACTAAAAGATAGATGTTTATGTCATTTTTTTCTTTACTTTAAATTAATTAATATAAAGTGTCATTATCACTCCCATGTGGCTCCAAGTGGTCCCAAAACAGACCCAAGGATTCCCATGGTCGGATATGTATCCACCAATAGGAATATGTCTCATTTTAGGGTAACTTAATATTATTTTAATATCATTTCTTTACCCATATTTACATAATTTACCTTTAACCATGGTAATTAAAATATTTACCGAAGTAATTATTCATAATGTCTAAAAATAAAATTTACTTATTTACAAAATTTGGAACTTTTGATTTAAAATATGGAATCCATTTTCCCATTTTTCAGAACACATAAGTTGCAGAAATTAATTTAAAATTAATTCGCGTTGTCAAAACAAGATGTATGTCTTTAAGAAATAATAACTAGCAAAAGATTGACACTTGTTTATGTCCAACTTAAATATGAAATTAAATCCAATGACCTAAAATATATTTAATAAAAAAATATTATCTAATTATACTTAAAAACCATTAAAATTTACAATTTAACACTATAAATTATTTCGATTAAAGAAGTTGTTTTTAATAAAAAAAATTTATTTTTTCACTATTCATCAAAATATGAAAGTTATCAGAATTGTACAAAAAATTTATCCAAAATAAATTTTTATGTCCCAATTATAAATATTAATTTAATTTCACTAAATTGAATATATTAAAGTGTCAATTATTGGATTCAAAAAGGGTTCTCCCTTAAAAGTCATAAAACATCATTTTTAAAGAAATTCTTCTATTATTTTAAAATTTTATTTTTTATTATATTACATCTAATAAACATAAAAGATGAATGTTAAAATTATATAGGATATATAAAATTTAAAACATGGTTAATACTATTTGTAAAATCTTTTTTTGAACGGCTATTTCGGTAGGTTGTGGTGTGCTCGAACTCGGTGTTGAGTGTAGCGCAAGATATTGAATTACATTAATGAGATAGCATACTATGAAATCCTGGGGTCTTACATTCTCCCCTACTTCAATAAGTTGAGTCCTCACAATTTGAAATTTTTCTTCAAAAATAAAAGGTTCAAAATTTAAAAATACCATTGTGGAAAACCCATGTTGGAAATTGGGATGAAAAAATTTAGTCTTAATAAGAGGGAAAGGGAATTAAAAATGTCACCACCAAATTATGAACTCGATTAAAAGAACAATGGTGATAAGTAGAGACACATAATTTTAGGAAAAACGTAAATACTTATAGGTAGTGATTGAGGTCATCAATCACAAATAATTGTAAAATTGAGGACCTCAAAACCATAAATCTATGATGATTAAAAATATCGTTAGTTCAACCAAACATAAGGTATTAGGATAACACATTTTTGGCTTTAAGATCCCATCTCTGAATTTTATGAATTAATATATTCATAGAATAAAAAAAATATACATGAAAAGTAGTGTTTCATCCATTAACTAATTCCTACCACAAACTCATCTTTCACTCCAAAAGATAATAGAATTCAAAAATATTCTATTTATCCTAATAGTATAGGGTTCCAAAAATAATGATTTTATAATTCACTTGTATGACTATTTAAAAAAATACATTATACAATCCAGGACATCACATAGGCTAGTGGTAAGATATTCACCCTTCGGTTGTGGGTTCAAGTCTCATGGCATTGCCGGACGTGACGGGTTGTCATCCAACCTCTGGGTTTTCCTTTTTATGACAGTCCTAAAATAATCTCAAAAAATTATTTAACCTTAACAATAGTATCCAATGAAAAACATAACCAATTCCAACCGTTATAATTATCCAAAATACGTCTATCTGAACTCACAATCCAAAATTTATAAGGAAGGTAAACACAATAAAGATCCTTTTTTCCCTGTAATAAAATTTGAATACCTTCATCATATATTATATTTAATCATTTTAAAACCTTGAATTACCACAAAACCTTATTGATTGCATTCATGCTCCCTTATTCCTTATATAATACTGGATATACTCCGTGTATCCAAAAATGTTTTAAACTCTAAAAATGATAGAATAAAAAAATCATCAACCAGTTCCAAGGATATCAATAATATCCAATATAATTTATCCAAATCAACCATATATTATTCAAATATCAATACCTCATTATCAGGACCATATTAACGTTTTTTCATTCCTTCAACCATGTATTTTCCAAGATGTTTAACTTTCCATTGAGTCGCATTTATTGGGTATACTAATATCAATTCTTTAATGAAATATTACTACAGTTCAATCCTCATATAATCTATAATTATTATAATATGTACATCATTAATACAGTACTCAAATGACACAATAATTTAATAACAACATATGAACTCTTAATCATTTCTCTTCATCTTCGGTAGTATCATAACGTGATTATTATCAAATAGAAGCATTTGGGGTATACTCTGATGATTTGGAAATTGATTCGCATAGTGTCCCAACTCTTTGAAGTTGAAGCATTGTACATTTTAAAACTTTTTCTCACCCTTGAAATCACGTACATGGTGTCCTTTTCCTCCACACTTATAACGAACTCCCATTCCCTTCAAGCCTATACCAAGGTTATTATTTCCATAGTTATCACATATGAGAAAATCCTTCATTCTATTATTCCCTTTAACCATATTTCTCTCTACCATCTATTTCTTCTATGGCTTCCCTTCAAAGCCATAGGACTCAGAAAATACTTTACTTATCTTATTAACATGTGATACTATTTTTTCATATGATTTTAATACGTGGGAGACATTTTCATTTTAAATGTTGGCTTAACACCGTGAATGATATGATCCTTCTTACTCTTTCAATCACGCATATTGCTGGAGGTCTCATTCCATCTATTGGGCGCCACTTCTAAACATTGGAATACACTAGGTTCATTTAGGACTTTCAATACATAATTCCAAACATGTAAAATACCTAACGTAAATTGATCTGTTTGTGTATACAATCCATAATCATAAAAATATTTTCTTTGGGGAAGTATTTTCTCCTAAATCTTTCATAATGGATTGTAATGAAAATGTGATTTATCCTACGCATATCCCTTGGGTGTGTCGTAACAATGAGTACTGCATGGCCCGTTTTCATGCACCAGTTCCCATTCGAGTTTTGCACAAAATGGTGTTTTGGGTTTTACACCAAGGTACATATGTGCCATAGCCGCATCTACCTACTCGTATCCGGACTGGGATGTATTTCTTGGAAAAATAAAAAAATCTCTACAATACAAAAATTATAGGAAGTTCTAATTTACAAATACTCAGTGTCTATAATATGGTAATGTGCTCTAATTAGAGTTTATATAAATATAGTTTCCAAGGTTGGTATTTAAATTCATTTGATACCAACTATAATTCCCTGAATGTAGTTACCCAGAGTCAGTGCATTATTACTTAACATTTCCATGATTATAAGGAATCAAGTACTGAAAAACGGATCAATTTAGCAGTAATAGAATATAGATTACCTACATGAACGTTAGATTACATTATAAAATTACTAATAATAACAACAACATTGTCCCCTTTTGAACACATTTGTATCCCTTAGCCTATCCCTTCATGTCGACCATTAAATAATTCTTCAATCCTGGGAAAAAATAAATCATAGAAAGGGGTGTGCTTATATGCTCGGTAAGGATAAAAATATAGCAGAAACATTCATAAACAAGAATAATCCTTTAAAGCAATGTATAAGACTAAAACAAAAGCCTTTTAGACTTAAAAATTAGCATAATATGGCGTCGATAAAATCAAATAATTCCATTTTCTCATTCACATGGATATTCTACTAGTCGAATAATCACATGCAATATCAATAGCCACTTTCATAATGATGGAATGCATAATGTCAAGCTATAATTTATGTGTCAAGGACTCATTCCAGAACCTAGGGGCTAACTATAACCATACCCCAAGCCAGAGAACCTCTACAACCGAACTCCAACTCGGAGAGCCTCTGTAACCAGAATACAACCTGTAGAGCCTCTGTAACTGGACTCCGACCCCGAGAGCCTCTATAACCAGACTCCAACCCGGAGGGTCATCAATAATAGGACCCCAACCTGGAGGTCTTACATTTATCGGTCCCCAATTGAGAACATATTAATCCAAAAAATTCATCTTAAGAAGAGGTTTAAATATAACATAATCATTCATATTAAAACTAGCATATGAAATTTCAATACTTTAACCATAAACCATGAATGGCATAAAAATAACTTATCGACAGTAAATCATTTCACTAAACCATAAATACAATATAAAATTTTTTTAACATAATAAATCAACTTCAAAGAAGTGTAAAATTTATCAAAGGATGTAAACATGGATTAAATCAAAACTATTTGAGAGAAATATCTCTTTCAATTTTAAAATAATTTATGATTCAAATAATTATAAAGAAAAAATTTATTTTTAAATTATTATTATAAACAATTATGGGAATATTAAATGATGTTATAATGGCGGAAAATAGTCGCACCCTCTGTATAAGTTAAAAAACATTCTTAACTTAATTTTGTCGAAAAATTCATAAAGTGCATTATTTAGAAAATGACAGAAAGGTTCCTTTCAAAAAAAAATATAGTCAAATAATGGTATAAATGACTTTAACCCATTGTCTGTTAAATAGTAAAAATGTTTTTAAATACGTTTTAAAAAAAATCCCGGATGTGGATGATAAAAAGGTCCCAATAGATAATTACGTGTAAACAACCTCGGATAATGAAGAGATTATAGAATTAACCTTTACCTTGTACATTTCCATGGTTGAGGGTACATTAACTGCATTTATAATAGTTGAATAATTGGTATTAAATTATACATGATATATATACATAAATATTATATCATATATGATCTTCTAATATTTCGTTGTTAATGATATTTCTGTAGTATCATCGTTTTAGGTGTTAACTGATTTGTTTTCTTTTATATGCCTGGTTATGTAAGACATGTTTTTTATGTATAGGATTTATCTTATTCATATTCATAATGATATTAAGTCTTTAAAAATTATTTTTAATCATCCAATGAAATTTAATCTTGAATGGGTATGATGGGGAATAAATCTCATCGCGTTCGTGGAGACGGTAATCCGTACGTACGCACGAGCAACAATATAATTATTTTGATATTAAAATAAAATATAATTGGATAGTATATCTTATATAAATAATAATTACCATGTTTTATTTATTATTTAAATCATTTATACTCATTATTATACTCATCCAAATGATGAAGTATTTGAATAATAAACTACTGCATGACGTGTAGATGGTAATCCATACGTACACAAGTATGGAGACTTTGTCAATTATAAGATGGATAGAATAATGGATATTGTTGTATGATATTTATAATAACATCATAGTATATAGAATATACTAGAATTATTATTTTATAATGGAAACAATAATGAAAGAGTAAGTGGAAGAAGAAAAGAACATCAAAGAGGTGATTAAATATTTACCTCTTCTTCGAGTACTTCCTTTTGATTTGATCAAAAGGGCTCCTTAGGTTGTTTTTCTGACTAAAGGAAGGACACTTGGATGAACCGAAAAAATATGAGAGGATATATGTGTAGGGGTTGGCAGAGCCAAATTTCATTGAAGGTGTGAAATTGGGAGAAGGGGATGTTCCCTTTCATAAGAGAGGTGTGGGGCACTTTTGGAAAATCATGAAATATTATTTTATAATAAAATAATTTTCGGTTTCTAATTGATAAAAAATGAATTATTTAATTGTTAAGGTGGGGATGGGTATAAAAACTCTCAACCAATAGGTTTTAGATAGGTTTAGGTTTCTATATTGACCTTATCTTTTATATTTAACTCTTAGTTAAATAGTTTGACATTTACCATGTCTCTTAGTATTTTTTTATTATATGGTTAATAAACATACTATAAACATCCAAGAGAACCGCATGTGGTTAATTAATGATAAAAATATCATTATATAAGTATTTTGGCTGAACAATAGATTTTTATGATTATTATATCAACCAATAATATTGTATTTGTTTTAAAAACACATTTATGTAAATTTGGACATTATTTAATAATTTGTTTAACTCCTAAATACATTATTACTTTGAAATAAATACATTTAATCAACCCTATCATGTCATAGTCATATATAAAATTTTTGGATGGCATAAAAGTTTTAAAAATTCTATTTATTTTAGTATTTATAATATCAATTATTTGATTGTTTTATTAATAAGGAAAGTACTACATCATTATTGTGTCATATATAAATAGATTTATTTTATGTATAAAAATTATAAATAAAATATTATGAGATAGAAAATATTTTTATCTTTCTAATGAATATTTATTGTCGAAAAGATAACTTATATATCTCAATGTAATAATTCTTTACTAAAACATATATGTTTATGTCATTTTTACATTTACTTTGTATTAATTAATATAAAGTGTCACTATCACTCTCAAGTGGATCCACGTGGTCCAAAAATCGACCCAAGAATTCCCATGGTCAGAAATGTATCAAAAAATAGGAATAGGAAAAATTTTAGGGTAATTTAATATTATTTTAATATTATTTCATTAACTATATTTACCTGATTTTCCCTTTAACTGTGGTAAATAAAATATTTACCGAAGTAATTATTCATAATATCTAAAAATAAAAGATACTTATTTACACAATTTAGACCTTCTGATTTCAAATATGTAATCCATTTTTCCAAATTCAAAACACATAAGTGGCAGAAATTAATTTAAAATTAATTCCCTTTGTCAAAACACAAAACATGTTTTTAAGAAATAGTAAAAATCGAAAGATTAACACTTTTGTATGCCCAATTTAAATGTGAAAATAAATCCAATGAACCAAATTATATTTAATGATAAAAATATAATATAATTAGACTTAAATACTATTCAAATGTATAATTTGACCCTATAAATTTTTTCGACTAAAAAAGTTGTTTTTAATTAAAAGTTTCTATTTTATTTACTATTCCTCAAAATAGGAAAGTTGTCAGAATAGTACAAAAATTTTATCCAAACTAAATTTTTATGTGACTATTGTAATTATTAATTTAATTTTACTAAATTTAATATATTAAAGTGTAAAATATTTTATTTTAAAAGGGTTCTCCATTAAAATGCATAAAACTGCATTTTTTTAAAAATACAACTTTTATCGAAGAAATTGATGTTTTATTATATTATGTCTAAAAAACATAAATTACGATTGTTAAAATTATATAGGATATATAAAATTTAAATTTTGGTTAATACTATTCATAACCTCTTTTTTTATGGCTACTTTGGTAAGTCATAGTGCGCTCGAACTCGGTGTTGCATATAGCGCAAGCTATTAATTTACTTTAATGAAATAACATAATATGAAATAAGGGGGTGTTGAAATTCTCCTATTATACCTCAGGACACTACTATTTTCTTACTAGATGAACTGGAATGGTCTAGATACCTTAGGTTCCAGTCTACAGTGATTATATCTCACACCTTACTCAGGTACTATTTGGTACCTAGGTAGACATTATATTTCTAGGTATAGATACAGGGAAGTGTTCCGCTTCAAATTCCTGATTGTTTTGATGTTTTGGATAGAGCTTTGGTGATAGTGGACTGACCCATGCTCGAGATGCAATATCTCAATTTTGGTTTGATAATTTTTGTCTTTGTTAGTATGTTTTCTAGGGTTGTACCTAGTACCCCATACTCCAATACTTTTATTTATTTGAATTATGTAGAATACATTGACATCATTATTATTATTTTTATAACCATTCAGCATAAATAGATTATTTATTTTCTAGGACATTTATTTTATTCTTATTTTTTCAATTTTCCTTTTGTATTAGTTCAACTTCTAACATAATTATATCATTTCCTTCCTCTATTCTATAACTTTTTCCTATGAGTGAATAGTCTCCCCCACATATTTCCCCAAGGCCGTAGCTACTAGTATGAAACCTCTAGTATTTGGGGATATGTTCTTGAGGTCTAATGTCTCACTATATATAGGCATATTTTCAGAGGAACTAGAGGAGGGATACTACAAGTTTAAAGATGAATTATAGATACTGAAGGGTAAAATTAGGCACCTTGTAGTTCTAAATTAGAAATATGAAAATATATCCAGGATCTATGTGGTGGGATTCCCAAGGAAATATCAATTTTATAAGTAAAATTAGGAAATTATTGATCAACTATATAGATGTTAACATTTTATTCCTAATCAAAATATTATATATTTGTATAATATTTTTTAACTCTAACACATGGATATAGTCATGTTATATGTTGTTCTTATCTCCATTATAGTTTATCATAATATCATATTGACTTCCAATTATTTGGAAAGTACTTTAGAAGTCATTGGGTACTAAATTATATTTCTATATTACATTTCATCCTCAATATAATGGAAAATATATGTGAATTATTTAGACCATTGAAGACATGTTTTATTCTTGTTTAATTCTTTACCAGGGAATTTGGGACTAACATCATTATTTAGTCTATTTTTCAAATAATAACTATTTTCATTTTATTATATAGATGAATCATTTTGTGAAATTTTATGGAAAATGTATTGAAACTCCATAATATTGGGAAAAAATAGAAAAAACTAATTTTGGGACAATAATTAGTATAATAAATGGTTGATAATGTGAAATTATTCTGTAACATAAGAGGAAATATAATAGTAGAAAAAAAAATATTCTGATAAATAGATGAATGATCATTATTTTGAGGTATGTGATCATGTTTTTCTTGAAGTATCTCTATAGAAAAGTGTTATTAGTTATTATAAAAAAACAAATATAATTCTATAGTTCATTGGACAATATTATATCATATATAATTTATATTTCATTCATACTTAGTGGCTTTTCCTCCAAGTTTATATCACATATTTGTAATCCTTATTCTGGGGTTATGAAAATATTTTTCAGATGCATCTCATGTTTTGAGACTTTAAGTAGTTAAGTTAGAAGATAAAAATTCTTATGAGGAACATCCAATATAAATTCTAGACTATAGAGATAAATTATTTTTTAATAGGTTAATTTATCACGTCAATGGTTTATGAAAAATACATATGTTTGAAGATACAACATGGGAACCAATGAATACTATTAAAAAAATATCTCCACCATTTTATGTAATGAAAAATCTCATGTGGACTAAATTTCAAAAATAGGGGAAGAATTTAACAACCTAGGTAATGATTACAATCAATTTCAATACTTTCTTGTTATTTCCAAAACAAATATAGATGGTTCCACCCAATTTTCAATTACTGGTGATCAAGGGTTGTTTCACATTAATTTTCATCTATTTCACCATTGTTTCATTTAGTAGAAACTCGTAATAGTTCAAAAATACATGATATGGAATGAACATTATTTCAAAGGTCATGAGTTTAGTTGGGTTTTCAATCCCAACGATATGTAGGAACTCACATAAGTCAAGAGGATGGGATTTCATCCTTATCACAACCTTTTAGGTGGAATTATTTCCAATTTAGGGACTCTATTATATATTTGAGTTATGATCATGAAATATTTACCATGAACTGATGTGAGATATGTAACCCTTGTGACAATACATTCATTAACATCGTGTGTTGTTTAGAAAAACTATGTGTGTAACAGGTTTTTCATTATTATCTTATCCAATTATGATTCTTTATTATATAGCCATGTTTGATATTTATAATGTTTATTTCTAAATATTAAGTCCACTAATTTCTTATATATGGGATTGAACCTTTATAATGATTCATACGTATCCTATGAGAATAATAATCAAACCCACATAGTTTGTTTGACATAGTTTAATGTCATATGACATGACTAATCCATACAATTTATAGTGATTTAGAATGGATGTTAATATAGGGATTTAGATTTGAGGATTCATCTCATGAATCTGACTAATATAGGAACCAAAGTCCTTATTTTCCATTTCATGGGTGTCTACATAATTAAAGCTTCCATAACATAGGCCTTGAGTAATACTTATGAATGTAATGATTCTATAAATCGTTTCATCAAGATTATGATCCATTAAGTGAAGGTGATATTTAATTGAGCTTACAACCCAATGAAGGGACCACACTACAGGAATCCTCATCATGCTATTGGTATAATAATCCCTAATATCTAAGGTTATGTTAGTAACGCTCTATGTGAGAAAAAATAACTTGCATAGGATCGGAAACATCATATGAGATAAAGTTTGTACTATTCTTGCACCATAATGTTTCCCTTAGAGAGGTATGTTTACCAATATCATGGAGAATATAATATAGATATCATGCCTTTTAAAGGTGTTATATATATCTTATTTATAGTTGGAAGTAGAGTTATTAGCATTTTGTAATTAAATATCCTTATGGGGGGTTTGATGTACATGAGGGAATGATTGGGGCTTACACTTAAAAAATATCATGTATAATCCCACTTCTTATACAATAATGGATGACGATGGAGGGTACACATATGTTATAATTCATTCCCATGTGTTAATAATATTTAGGGATATATAGGTACTCGCACTAGGGATGTAGATTATTTGAACGTAGGCCTTATATAAGCATACTAGGTATCATTTTGGAATATGAATATGATTCTTCATAGTTTATTTATCCACGATATGATTATGCACTAGGATAGATTATTACGGTAGGATGGGTTATAAATATCCCTGAGTTCCTAGAATTTTATTGGATTATACGAGGATAGTTTCACATGTTACATGTTCATTCTCTACCCGCTTTCATATTAAATTATACAGTGTGAGTGGATTTTCAGACCTTCAGGACTCCTTAATGATTTATAGTTTCCATCATAATTATTAACTATTATTTTCAAGGGAAAATATTAATTTATTATGTCAAAAAAAATTATATTTTAAAATTAATTTTAAGAAAAAATTGTTATTTTGAAATCTTAAAGTGTTTGTCAAATGGTTTTAAAAGATTTAATGAATGTTTTTTCGATTAAATGTTCTGTGGATTTTGTTTGTGAATATTTGATCTCCATTATTTCTCATGGGTGATCCTTTTAAAAATTATATGATCAGTGATCCTAGGTATCACATTGATTCATTATCTTGTCTGGTGGTATAAGTCAACTATATGATTATTTCATTTGTATGAGTGATAATTGGAGTGACTATAAGAGTGATATGTAAATGATGTAATGAGCCACCAACATAACATTTCTATAAATTCTAATGAGTTTAATGTAAGTTAATTTATTTATAAAAGTAATATATTTTTTTAAATGAAAATTTATCCTCTTTTTATATGAAAAGGTATGTCTTCCCGAAAAGGGTTTTGATGGGTTTTAATTTTCCAAAGGGTCTAATTTTTTCCCTCTTTTATGACCGTTTTAGATCTTTTCATACTCATCAATCATTTTTAAAATGATTTAAATAGGTGTTAAGTATGAATATGAATAAAATAATATTTCATGTTTGTAGTCAAGATGATTATCATGAAAGGAGATCATTTTTCATTTTAAATTTTTTATGTTGTGGAAAAAAATGTATGTTGAGTAGAATTTTCCACTTTTTAGTATATGATATTTTTTTTAAGTTTTATGACCTAATTATTTTACAATATAGATTTGAAAATATCCTAAAATGAAAGAGTATGAATTCTTTACATATAACTCAAGAATATGTTATATTTATGGTTGAGTCCTGATAATTCATATAATAAGAAGGTTTAGATTACATTCAGTGTTAGGATAATGATAATAAAACACCCTGAGAAGATATTGCCTAATGGTTGAGTTGAAATAATATATAAATTTATTTTTATATTTATTATTTTAATATATTATATTTTTCTATAATGTTAATTCATAGAAGAAATAGGGGGTCTATAGTAAGGAGGCACCAAAAAGATGATATCCATCAAATTCATCAATATAAAATGGTATATATTCAAAATGATTTGTTTGTTGTGGTGATGGATCATTTTATACATGTTATAAGTTGTGGTTGAATCTATGCTAGAGATAAAATAGATCTAACATAGTGGTATCATGATGATAGTAGACCATTTTATGAAACAACACCCTCCAACATTTGATGTATATTCTATCCTACTATAAGCTAAAGGATGAATCAATTCTCTACAAAAGAAATTTTATGCCATGGGGTATTCAAAATGAAAAAATGTAACCCGTTCCATTTAGAATTCGGAAGATGGTTCCGATCATTGGGGGTCTCTAGAGAAAAATAACAGAGAGAAATATGATCTTGACACCATGGAATTTGAAACAATTAATGATCTTTTCCTTAGAAATGTTGTTATAAGGTTGTTTGACACAAGATCAAAAAACAATTCATTTCATTTAGGATTAGGGATGATAATTATATTTCTATGTGTGAAGACATTTTTACAATACTGAACAAGAATTTATATTATTTTTTCATGACATTGGTAGTATAATTAATAGATTTTATATAGGACTAAAAAAATTACAAAGATATTTGGTCACATGAGAGTTTAAAATCTATGAGAATGTTGGTCATTATATAGAAAAAGTTTACATGGGGTTTTATGAAATATATATTCCTTTGGATAATGAAAGCAAGAAGTTGTGAGGATGACATGGGATGGGGAAACATACATCAGGGAAATATATATGTTTGAAATTATGATCCCATATTTGGTTATGTGTGGTATGAATCACCTTGTAGAATGTACTATAAAATCATGTAATTGTTATCGATTTGGAATGATTGGTCATATAACCCATTATTGCAAGTAAAAGAATCATGAAGAATCCATGGATGGGGGAAAGGATGTCCATCCATAAGTGAGATGTTTTAATTTTAATGAGTTCGTAAATTCTAGTAATTTTTTATTTAAGGTAGTAAATCAGGCTGGAAATCATCATGACTAAAAGAAAAACTTTTTCAAAAAATATATTGCTAATATGATGATTGATCTAGGTCTATTAAATTAATTGGTGATAGATATATTTTTTGTTAATCCAAAATTTTCCAATTCCCTATTAGATTATAGATCTTAAAATTCTGTCATTTCAAATTAAATTATGAGAATATAGTGAATATCACATCAGATGATTTTTATAGAACTTTTGGTGAAAACACTATGTGGGAATAGTAAAGACACTGATATGTATAGGAAACACCCTATTGTTATTAGTTGAATAATATTTACAAAAAATCTAGTTGAACATGCCCTATTAGATTTTGATCATATATTGGGTACGTATTAGATTTTAGTTTAGCATGATAAAATAGATTGCAGAGATAAGAATGTTTTTTGAAAGGATTTTTTACACTTTACAACCTATAAAAAATCTGAGAAATTGATTAATGATAGAAGTGAATGTTACTTAGTACATTTGAATAAAAACAAAGAAACTATTGAAAATAGTAATACATAACTAATTAATGAATATATTGTTGTTTTTTATAATTTAATTTTTTGTGTTATTCTTAATATGGAGTTTGATTTTAGTGCTGACTTAGTCCCTGGGGATAATCCTATTCCAAAACCCCCTTATCATGTGGATCAAGTGGAACCTTTGGTATTGAAAAAACAATTGAAGGCGTATCTAGAATAATGTTTTATTTAACCTAGAACATCGCTATGGAGTTCTCCTATTTTGTTTGTAAAAAATAATTATGGTTTAATGAGTCTTTTGATCGATCATAGTGATTTGTAAAACATCACAGTTAGGACCGAGTATCATTTTCTTAGGTTGGTGATTTATATGATCAACACTTTGTAAAACAATATTTTTAGATGACTAATCTTGTGACATCCCGACCCTAGAAAATCCGGATCCAGTGTCTTGAAATATGATGTGTAAATTATTACAAAAACCATGCACTGATACATTACACATCATGTTCCATACACAGGATCGATTCGATTCAAGTTTTTGGAAACCAACCTCTTCTGACATGCTTATTCTGCCAAAAATTATACCTGAAAATTTTATTTCAAAAACAAAGGGTGGGAATATGAATACCGAGTAAGTGGTTTTAAATTAACATAATATACCAATATAACAATTGAAAACATTATTTTAAAATTTCTCATAAAACAATTTCTTAAGGAATACAGAAACATAAACACCACAACATAGCATTTAGTATGAGGAACATAAGGGTACATTTCATGGTATTTAGACAGAGTTATAAAGAATCATGATTAAAATATAACCATGCTCATTCATAAAAATATGTAAAGGCATTCTAAACAAGCATGACATAAGAATATGAATGTTCAAATTTCATAACTAAGAGTAATACATAATCAGGGTTTCACATAAAGGTAAAAGCATCATTTTCATCATTTACTACTATGAAACATACACAGGTTACTATAACATTGAGTGATAAAATAAACGGCATGCCATTAGCATTTACTTCTTTTGAAACTCATAAGTACTTGCTCTTAACCATGGATATTCAACTAGTCGAATATCCACTTGGTTAACTAATTACCATAAACATAATGAGGGAACGTATAATATCAAACCATTTCAAGACCTTGTGACACGACCTGAAATGTAAATGGCCTCATGACATGACTTGATTGTCTCATGAGAACTATCGATGCATCAAGGGGCTTTCATTAACCAGTCCCCAACCCATTATACTGAGTCTATTGCATTACTCATATTCCAAATAGGGTCGTGTATTAAAAATTTCCCATACCACATTGAATATTTAATTTCATTTTTCATATTATTTAAGGTGTCCCATACCACATTGAATAATTTTATTCATAATTCCAAAAAAGGTCATAGGAGTTGTACTTACATTCATTATCATTTACATATATATAGTTAATCAAGCATATAAGTATTAATTACAAACCTATAAACCGCATGACTATGTCATTGAATGGTGAGTATGATAATCAGATTATGGCATGTGTGATGACAACCAATGCACTAAAGGAAATAATAGTTTTGTTACATAAAATTATAACCCTATATACTAAAATATTTACTGATAAATTATGCATTATAATTTCATCATGGATTTGGTTATTAATGAAAAGATAAACCAAATATTTCAAAAGGGGTATTAAACACATAAATACCCAAACATTCAATTCTGGTAAGCTTATGATTGACGTATCTTAGGGTACACATAATGTTAAAAATCTAGATCATTAAATTCAACCATAACTAACAGCATTTAGTATAAGTTCTAAAAATAAGTGATTCATACATAAGAATTTAATAGTAGTAAACCCCAAGTTTTATAATCATGAACTCTCCAAAATTAAAAAATACATCAGGAGTATAATATTTGAAATATCCAAAATTAGGGTATAGTGTTTTGTAAATTATTTTAAATACAAGTGTATAAAAGTAGTGTTTTCAAACAAAACTATACATATTTGAAAAACAACTTGTTTTATTCATTCTTATAAATTATTCTAAATAAAATTTAGGATCAATGTTTACATGTATACACATATATTCACATATTCAAATATACATCATGTATTAATGGGTTTATACCAAAAATCCATTAACACCCATATGACTTTAATATATTAGACACATTAATTAAATAGAGTCCCTAAAACTATTTTTTTTAAGGGATTATTTATTAAAAAATCTTACATAAATGTTTATATAAATATATATAAGTTACATGTATAACCGAGTCCTACGCCAATGTTAATTGGCAGATACTTATTTACCAAAAACATAAATTAATCATAGAAGTTCATTTTTAAAAGACATAAAACCGATCAAGGGGTGAGATGTATAAACTGTATAATTATACATGCCCGTGTATACTCTCTCTCCTGTGGCCATTGACCCAGGGCAGAAGTTTGCAGACGTCGTGAGGGAAGATTCTGGCCCATCATTCTCCATTGATGAACCTCCAATTGGTCGGGTGATTAAGAAGGGGAGGGTTTCTAATGTGTCGGCCAATCAGGAGACGGTTGAAGGGAGGGATAACCTATGTCGGTACTCAATAATTTCACGTTTCCTGATTCCCAAGGGTGAGAGCCTCTGTAAATTCAACGATCTAACTAAAAGGATGTGAAGGTGTGGGTTTTTGAGGATTAGAGCATGACTGCAATGGGAAAGGGGCATAATCATGTGGTTTTCCCTTCAGATGAGTGCAAAAGAAGGTTGTGGAGAAAGGGTACCATCTCGCTAAAGCCTAGTTTTTTGAATATTCAGGAGTGGGATCGCAACTTTGATCCCATGACTGTCAGGAACACATACACTCAAATGTGGGTTTGGATCTGTCGGCTGAATTTGTTCTCTTGGCACCCAAGGATCTTATGGGACATTTCCTCTACTGTTGGTAATCCAAATCGACTGGATCGGCAGACAATCAACCCGAGGTTTGGGCATTTTTCTCTTGTATTGGTGGAAGTGGATATATCGGCCACTCCTGTGGAAGAGGTTATTCTCAAAACACAGGATGATAGCGTGAAGCTGGTCATTGTCTATGAATGGAGGCCTAAATTCTATTTGGGTTAATCACTTTTTGTTCATCTAATGGTTGAATGAAAAAATAATAAAGAATACAATGTGTGTAACTTGAGGGGGCATGATGATGCCACATGTAGGAGGAGGAAAGGCAAGTAGAATTATTCACCTGACTCCCAGGATGAGGAAGCTTTCAATCCAAGGGTGATGGTGGGGACTGCCTCAAATGTGCACTCGGACCAGATTTTGAAGGAAGGTGCTTCTTCTGGACAACATTTTGAGCCTTATGAAGGGAAGGAACCAGGATCGATCCAGCATACAGGTGTGGTGTAAGGGCCTTTGATGGTAACTGGGGTGCTCAGTGATGTTATCCCTACTGAGAATGTTTCACAGGATGATCCTGTGGTACAAGACACACCCCAGTCAAGAAAAGGTGTCGTGATTTCTACCGTGGATGGGCCTACGATGGAAGCTGGGGCGCCCAGTGTCACGGCTGTTGCACATGATGTTTTTTTTGGAGCAAGGCACGCCTCAGTTAGTTGAGGCTGTCACATTTCTATCATCATCTGTTGGCGATGGTGGTTGGTATGCTGAGGCCATTGCTGCCTATGATCTGGGTGGGAATTTAATTTAGACATTGCCATCCAAAGCTGCCAGGAGGAAACCACAAATATGTATTGACCCTTTTCACCTGAAAGAGAATAATAAGTTCACACACATGAATGGTATATTCTAGTCTGATGAACTTGATGAACCTCATCCCTTTGATCCAGTTTCTGCAACTCCTGTTAGTGCAGCAGACTCTCTTGTAGCTAAACCACCTGTGAAAGTTGTGACTCCTATCACAGGGGTTGCCACTGATCAAGTGCCTCAACAATCTGGGGTCACTGTGAAAGTTGCATCCGGATCACATGGACAAGATGAACCTTCTATCACATGGGCTACATCCTCTGTTCATGTGCCTTTGATCAGAAAAACTGGTGCTGCTCCTAACCTACAGGGTTCAGGGAAGAAGGGCAAGGGGAGGAAAGGGAAAGGCATAATGCCTTTGGTGGTACAGGGTGGCCCCCAAACAAGGGGCAAGACCCATCCTCAATGATGGTTTTTTCTGGAATTATCAAGGGCTGGGGAACTTCCAAACGGCTAGAGCCCTTAGACATTACATTATGGCCCATAAGCCTATGCTAGTTGGAATTTCTGAACCAAAGTTTCTCTTTGACAATTGGAAAGGTTTTAAATGGGATTCCATGGGGTACAAGTTTCTGGCACATGACATTCATGAAATTGGGATGGATCATTTGTGGGTATTTCAGAATGAGTCCATCTGTATTAACTCCTACTTGGACAAGTCTTAGATTATTCTGCTATCATGCAGTGTTGATGATTATTTTTTTTCAGTCTCATTTGTGTATGCCTCCAATTATTATATCAGGAGAAGGGAACTATTGGAGGAGCTCAAAGTGACCACTGGATGAATGGATCATCTGTGGCTTTCTGTGGGAGATTCTAACACGGTGTTGAGGCCTGAGGAAAAAAAGTAGTGGGAATTTCAATAAGACTGTTGCCTCTGATTTTTCCATCTACATTGATCAGTGTAATTTTGTTGAGGTCCCAATTGCTGGAGCTTAATTTACATGGAGTAGATACACCTAGGGTGGGAGGCAAGCTAGAAAACTTGATATATGTTTTGTTCAAATGAATGATCAGGATGCTTCTAATGGGATTTATGGCTTTACACTCCCTAAACATCACTTGGATCATAACCCAATTGTGGTGGACATTAGCACACGGTTTGCAATGTCATGTCCTCTGCCTTTTTGGTTTAATAATGGGTGGATCATGGAGTCTGGATGCAGAGAAAGAGTGGTAGAAGCTTGGAGGACTAAACCAGTTCGAAGTCCTCTTTAGAGATTTGCTACGAAATTGAAATATCTTAAGGCTAGTCTTAAGGAATGGAGAAGAAAGTCTTTTTCTTAAATTGATTCTGATATGAAGGCTGCTGAGGATGAGCTCTCATGTGCTTAGAACCGCAACTATCATCAGGATAGCCCTCCTTTAGAGGAAATCATATCCCATAACAAACTGGATGATCTATTAACAATCAAGGAGAGGCTGACTAGTAACCAATTTAATGTTAGATGGTTAAGATATCGAGATAGGAAATCTATGTTTTTCAATAGGATGCAATGGGAGAAACTAGTATGAATAATGGATAAAGAAATCATCATTAATGGTCATTTATTTACTTCTGAAAATGAAAATGTTGTGGTGGTTGTGGGGCACTTCATGGGATTGTATTCTGATAATGGATAGGTTAATACTCATAGAATGGTGGGGAACATCAACCCATGAATTAGGGATTATGAAAACCTATTTCTTGTCACCCCCCTCTCAAGGTGGAAATTCTAACAGCTCTTTTATCATTAAATGTTGAGAGTGCTCCTTGTCCAGATGGATTCACTAATAAATTTTTTGTGTATTACTAGGATGTCGTTCATGATGAACTTACCCTAGCCATCAAGGATTTTTTTACTCATTATTAATTTCCCTATGGGATGAACTCATGATTTATTGACGTATTACCTAAGAAAGGTAATGCTCTTTATATAAAGGACTTTAGGCCAGTGGCTCTGGGCAATACCATCCTTAAGCTGATTAGTAAGATCCTTATGAACAGGCTAGGTTGGGTGGTTGGTGAGATGATTACTTAAAATCAATTTGGTTTCGTTCCTGGAAGGAATATTCAGGAGTGCCTTTTCACTGCATCGGAAAGTGTCAATCTCATGAGAAAGAATGCGCAAGAAGGAAATTACGCATTGAAAAATGATATCTCAAAGGCCTTTGATACACTTAAGTGAAGCTTTCATTTGGAGGTCCTTTGAAGATATGGTTTCTCTAATGAGTTTATCAAATTGATCATCATCATACTTAATTCATCACGGTTATCCATTCTAATTAATGGTACACCTAGGGGTTTTTTCCTGTGTACCAGAGGTGTGCGAAAAGGGGATCCACTTTTTGGTCATTTGTTTTCTCTTGCTGAGGACTATCTTAGTAGATGTATTAATGACCTTGTACACACGAGTATGTATAAGAGAATTCTGGTCGGTATGAATGACTTTGCTCCATCTCATTTATTATACGCTGATGAAATTCTTCTGTTTGGGCAAGCCTCTATGAAAACTATTTACTCTATTGAGGCCCTTTTTCAACATTATGATAATGTGGCTGGTCAAGTGATAAGTTGGTATAAATCCTTCATTATTTTTGGAAATGGTTTCACGACATGGAAGCAGAATAGGATAATCAGAGTCCTTGGGGTTAAAAAGGGGTCTTTTCCCTTTCAATACCTTGGTGTACAGTTATTTTGGGGAAAGGTAAAGAGGCAATATTTGGAGGTGATAACATCTAAGTTTTTTTACTCCTTCTCTCTTTATCAGTGGACCAGGGGACTTATCAAGGAATTAAAATGTCTCAACTGTAACTTTATCTGGACATGGTCAATTCATGAGCGTAAACTCATCACTGTTTCTTGGAAGGATTGTTTCACGCCTGATGAATTTGGGGGGCTTGGTGTCAAGGATATTAGGAATTTTAATGATTGTCTCATTGGGAAGTTCACTTGGGGTCTAATTTCTAAAGATACTTCTGTTGATTTATTAGTTAACCGATTCAAAGGTAGGTTAATTAATCTATATAAGTACTACCTTGAATCATCTGTATGGGCTGCTCTCTAATGCTCATTCATGCAGACCATGAATGACACAAAGTGGTTGGTTTGTTGTGACTCTAACCTCAATTGTTGGAACAAGAATTGGCTTGATCGGCCGCTTCAGGGCAGTATGGACATTCCCTCCGGTGCGGGGTATTTCTCCATTACTAAATTTGTATCATATAAAAATCTTTTTGACAGCATGATACCCCCTCAGGTGGAGCTGGATTTTCAATATTATGTTTTTATGGATTGTAACACACTGATATGGAAGCATAATAGGAATGATCAATTTAAAAGTAGGGATCACTATTAGTTGGCATGTGGGGGCTCTTGTAGTTCACCTGCTTGGATCAAGAAATATACATCCTCATTTATTCGACCCTCTCGCTTCATGCTCATATGGTGAATTTGGAAGAATAGTTTCCCCACTCATGAACAGATTAAGAGTTCTGGTTCTATGTTTGCATCAGCATGCTACTTATGGATGCGAGCTGAAGAAGATTCCAAACACCTGTTTGTTGTCTGTCCATATGCCAAGCAGCTGTGGGAATAGGTTGGAACTCTGTTCGGGCTGCAAGTGAACTTGCTCATGATGCTGGATCTACTTGCAAGGATGTCCGGGTTCTGCTGTAGTGAACAGGTGTAGAATTTTCTCCTAGTGGTTGCTGCGGCTATGATTGCAGCAATCTGGGCTGCTCAAAATGTTGCAACCATTGACGAAATGCATGTGCCCATCCAGCCTAGAATGATGGTGATTCATTAGGAGGTTTACCCTTCCTCAAAGGTCCAATCAGGTGTGATGCATAATAGTGTTTAGGGATTGCTGTTTATGTGGTTACTTAGTGTTCCGGGATAGCGTCGAAAGCCGAAGATGATCAGGAACATTCACTGGATTCCTCCAATCAGTCCATGGATCAATGTTAATGGTGATGACGTTACTTCCGGTGCACCCGACCCATCGGGGTGCGGTGGTGTTTTTCGTACGTACCTTGTCTTTGTGAAAGGGTGTTTCTATCAATTCGCTGGCACTGGTCTTTCTTTTGAAGTTGATCTATGGGAGATTGTTCACACAATAAGTTATGATGTTTTATATAATTGGAACATGCTATGGATTGAATCATATTTTCAACTTGTGGTTCAAGCCTTGCAAACAAGAACGCGGAATGTGCCTTGGCGGATACATCCAAAGTGGGTCGAATTTCTCAATCAGGTTAGTCGCATCAACTTGATTGTCTCGCATGATTTTCGAGAGGTCAATCAGGTGGCAGATGATTTTTCCAAGAAGGAAATCATAGCGATGTATATGGTATGGTCGTTTACGGTCCCTGATTACTATTCTGCACTAGTGGAGGAAGATATACATGGTGTTTTGTACTCTCGGTCCTGTAATACTCCCTTTGATGCCTAGATCTCTTTTTCTTTTGATTAATAAAATTTTTCTTGGGACAGTTTTTGACCGGATCCTGGACATTCATGGTATAACCATATATATAATGTATATATATTTCATGAGAAAAATAATCCTTTAAGATTAAAAATTACCTCATATCTCAAAATCTATATATCCTAGAATCGGGTATATGCGGGTTTAAAACCAAGCCACAAGGATTTAAACTTATTAAATTGATTATACTTATTTATGTATAAATGTATATGCCTTAACATAATTCCCTTACATCAATAAAACTGCTTGGACTCGAAAACAAGAAGACCTTGGATCGGCATAAAATAAAATTTTAACTAAAACACATGGTTATAAATATATTTTTATGAGCATTCATATACATGTATATACCCTCAAAAACAACATCACAAGACAACATATCCCTTACCTAGCTTGAGGAGGAGGAGAGGCTCCTGAAGGGCTTGTTCAAGCTTGCTAGAAGTTTTACTAGAGAAGGAACAACTATGGAAAATAGGGTGAAATGGATTTTTTTAAACTATATTATGTATAAAATATATAGAATATTCAATTATACTATTGGAAAACCAATTCCTACTCAATATATTAAATGATTGGGGGAAGTCATTGTGGAAAAAAGGATGGAAAGGTAGGTTTTAGATTGTGATGGGATGAGTCAGGGTTGTGGAAAAAAATAGAGGGTAGGGGTTATTGGTCCAGCGTAGGTGGAAGGAAGAATAAGGCGTTACAGTTTAAGAAATCCAGAAAAATAATGGACGTCAAAGATTAAATGCATAGAAGATCGAATGACCACATGTGATGCGGCGAGTAAAAAAATGGACGGTCGCGATTCGATATGCGGTAGATCGGATTGATATGATTCGATGTAGAGATTTGAAAGTCTCGAATGACTGAGATTAGATCCATGTTGGATCGGATGGTGTACAAAAAATTCGGAGAATTCTGTGAATTCTAGGAGTCGAGCACTGGATCGAAATTAACAACCATGATCCCACGCGATGAAATCCAATGGCCTATATTCAATGGTGGCCAAATTTCCTCATCCCACAAGATGGAATATTTTTTCCCCATTATAACCTAGGAGCTCTAAGAAATGGATCATAATTCTCGCTCCCCCCTCTCGATACCACCCTGTATCGGGCTCTGTGGGCATGCTCATGTGCCCACCCACACCGTCATGCCACCTCGCACGGTGGTGTGCTCTGCTCCTGTGTTCCCTTCAGGGTAGCTATGCCCCATTATCACTAGACCTATAATTCACTATGCGTACACACAAGCCTATATGACGGCCTGTGCTAAGGGTGAGGGCTAGGGTCAGCCACCTAGAGCATGTTGCCTCCCTTGACCGGGATAGAGGGCTGGCCCTTGTGGGGTTTATTTTTTGTTAAAACCAAATACTAATATTCATTACACATAAATATGTTTTTTTCAAAACAAAATTTCCCTTACTTTTAAATGCATTAATTTTTTAAAACACAAGGTTATAATTGGAAATTTAAAAAATCCATATGAAATATATATACTATTATTATATAAATCAAAAACATAGTTTAGTTAAAACCTTGTTTAAGAAGTAAGAGTTGAAAACATTTATAATATATTTAAAATATTTAAAAGATGTTTTAAATCCTCATATCATTCACACTATGTGTAGGTGAAAATATTAAATCATTTTCCTTTTAAACTTCATAATAATAGGTTATATTATATTTTCAATACATAAATAAAATGTTTTAGAAAACTAAAATAGATATTTTTAATTAATCCACCAGTAGACCAATGCCTATAATTATTGCTTCTAGAAACCCAACGGTCACCCGAATAGCAATGGTCAAAATGGGGACTTATAAAAACTTACATTAGGGAGTCTAAAACTCATGACAATTGATGACGATGGTGAAAATAATTCCAATGATGCTCAGTGTTGTTGCAGTGGCTCTGGAGATACTAATGTTCATTATGACGGATCTGAAAGGCCCATATTATCTTCTTGGGGGTTTATTGTCTTGGTTGGTCTCCCTGTAATTATAATCGGTCTTTTAATAAGTATTTTTTTTTGTAATTATAGCTTTTCTTTGACATTGTTGTAAGGTAAACACTTTGGTGTTATATTTAAATGAAATATATGGTATTTATTGTTCACAAATTTGTTTATATAATATGAAAATAAAACCATAATATTACTATTACATGAGAGATAGGTTTTGGTGCATCATATTATTCACCTCTACAAAGAATTGTGTCCTCACAATTCATTTCACACAACCATGATAAAAATAAACTCTCTGAAGTTCTTCACCACATCCTCAATCATAGAGGATCCTCAGGTGTGGCTAGATGAATACCTAAATTGGTGTTTAACTCTTCCGCATCCCTGGCCTAGAAACGTCTTAAACAGTATGGGTTAAACTCATGTAGTGTAAAGTCGACCTTCAAGAGGGATGCTCGAATGATAGAGAGTTCAGATATGTCCAAATGGACAAACTCTCTAAGAACTCACCGGACTGCCTCTTATCCAACTATGTCAGTGATGTGGATGTGATCATAAAAACTGAAGCTTAGGATATGATGCATGTAGGATGCACGTAGGTTCCCCTCCAAGGCAGCCTCTTGAAATATTGCCCTGGTTGTGATGTTTTTGGAATGTATGAAGCATAGGAATAGACCATCATGGTTCTTTCCCCTTCGCCTATACTCAATGAGTTTGGCAGTGGCTACATAGTGACAGATGTAGGCATTCCCTTGGTAAGAGAAGAGATTGTTTGGACTGTTAGATACTTAGTAATGAAGTAAGCACAGTCCTCGTAGATTTGTGAAGGGAAGGTATTCTTCTGGACATGTTCTGACCATAATGGCCTCTAGTTCCACAATGGAGAGAAATAAAATATGAGTTTGTCCTTCTATATGATTTTGTCTGAAAGTCCAATTAGTGGAATTAACTTATAATCACAGATACTGAAAGGATAGGAAAAATAAGAAAAAATTGTATATTCATAAAATAAAAGGTGCACAACACCGAAGACTAATGGTTACTCTAATTCCCAGTTACATGAATCCCCAAAACAATTTCACAACTCTCAATCTCTCTGAACCTAATGCAACCCAAGCAGTTTGGTTCAATCTCATGGGTACACCTATTGTGTCTCCAGTGTGTGATATGTGGAATATAAATATGAGAGACATCAATATGAAATTTATTTCTGTACACAGAATGGGAGTCATCAAATTCAATAATTTCAAAGCCCATTACTTGACCATAATGGCCATAGGACAATATTTTTAACATATATGTTGCGCGGAGGTTACTTGATGCTGAAGCTACTGAAAATACATGAGGGATTATATGCCTTCTTCTGTGTAAAGAATCTAAAAAGTCCTGTAAATTATTTTCACTGATGTGCGTATAATGGAAATTGGTTATGCATCATGAAGTTGTATTCTGAACCCGCTCATCAGTGGAGTTGAAGTACACTGGTCAAGTTTGACAGGTCGTTGAGGTGTTTTCAAGTCATGTGAATGTGTGTATGGTTTAAAAAGTTGTCATGGATGGATATGGTAAACTATGGTTTCTAGAGACTCAATATAAAGAGACAAAAGACTTTTATTTCAATTTTCCATCTGAAAATTATAACGAAATAATACATAGTAATGCTTATGTAAATTTTTCTTTGTTCAGTTCTGGTTTTCTAGAGATATCAAGTCTGAATCCTCTGATACCAACTGTGATAGCTTGTCCCCAGAAAACCAAGAGATTTTGTCTTAAAAAATGATCTATAAATTATTACAAAAACCATGCACTGATACATTACACATCATGTTCCATATAGATGATCAATTCAGTTTAGGTTCTGGGAAACCAGCCTCTTCTGACATGCTTTTTATGCAAAAACTGCTACCTGCAAAATTTATTACAAAATCGTAGTATGAGCATATGAATGCTCAGTAAGGGGTTTTAAAATAAAATAATATACCTGTTTTGGTGCGGATGTGCGTCGGGTTACGCTGTTCTGCCAGGACGCGTTCGCGCGTGCACCCGTCAACCCGAGGGGATGGGCGCGCGGCTTGTGGCCCCGTAGTCCCGCTTTCCAAGGGCGGGCGGCATTCGTCCCTTATTCAGGGGCGTCTGCTCCTTGATCGAAACCGGGATGATGAGATGTCGGCTCCTCCTTCCGTGGACGTCTCCTCGGATCTCGTCGCCTAATCCGGGTCTCTCTCATAGATTTAAGAATGTTCGTGAATCTCGTTCCCGGCGCCATATCTTCATGGACACCGGTTAATTACGCTGCTTCCGCCCGGACGCTCCAAGGAGTCTGGTCGGGGCAGCAACCTGCGGTGAGGAGACCGGGTGGCTCCGGGTGCTAGGGGCGTGTCTTGACACTGCGCCTCTGCATGTCTGCCTTCCGTCCCTAATAGGGCTTCTCGAAGGCATGATGGCCTGAGGCATCCCGCGCTGGGTGCGGGGAACTGTGTTACCTGAGGTTTTCCTCAGCTTCCCATGTTTAACACGAGGTATGCCGCGAGTTTAACGTCCAGCGGGGACGGCATCGGACTGATCAACACGAGGAGTGGATCAGATGACAGAACCCCTTGCGGGGAACCTCCGACGCTGGGGCCAGCACATGGGCGGCTTCCCGAGTGAAGTGGAGTGGAATGAAATGGCATGACCCCACCGGGATGTGGCGGCCCGGGTGAGGATCAGGATGGATGATGGAGTGAAGAGCTTGGACCCCGTAGGGGCTTCCTACGTACCGCGCGTTAGTGCGGATCAAAGTCAGCGTAGTTCGGATGTACAGTTTAACGTCATGTTGGACGTCGGCAAGCCGACTCACGAAGAGATCGAGGTCGCCGGGTGGAGGATTGAACCAAACCACCTCGCACAGAGGGGGATGGAACGGCCGGGTGGATCACAGTTTCACGTCATGCTGGACGTTGGCAAGCCGACTCACAAGGAGATCGAGGCTGCCTGGAGAAGGATCGAACCGAACCACCTCGCACAGGGGGGGATGGAACGGCCGGGTGAATCACAGTTTCACGTCATGCTGGACGATAAAAGGAGAAATAGAAAAAGGGGCAGTGGGGAACCCAATGGAGATACACACGTGCAGTCTCCCATAGGGGCGGATTCATAGGTGAATCGACGCGAATATGAACCCGGGAGGGGCCCACGGATGGACGAACCGACGTGAATACGACCGGGACGACAAGGTGGTGGGCTTGAACCTCGGAGAGGCTTCCTACGTACCCTGTTTAGAAGACAGGGATCAAAGTCCACGTAGTTCATTCTGTCTGTAACACTCTACCCCCGTGGGTGAAGGCCACTCCAATCCCGACATCCCTGCAGAGACGCGCGGGTGGGGGCCATATCCAGACCGGGGGGATCCTGCGTGCGAGACACGGGATCAGGTGATGCGGACGGTTTAACGTCTTGCCGGACGAAGTACAGTTTAACGTCGTGTGTTGAGGACGAAGGTGCTTGGCAGTTTAACGTCTTGTCGCGCGGACGAAGTACAGTTTAACGTCCTGCAGGACGAATGCTGAACAGTTTAACGTCTTGTAGCTCGGACGATATGCTAGGCAGTTTAACGTCGTGCAGCTTGGACGTGTGCAGTTTAACGTCATGTGGGACGAATGCAGTTTAACGTCGTGCGGGACGTTGAAGCCGCCGATAGGTCCGTGTCACTTCGCGCGAGCCTGGAGGGTCGCACGGGAAGACAACGCACGGTGCGGGCACCCGGGATGAGGGTCATCGGGCGCCACACAGGCGGGTACCCAAAGGGGGTCAAAGGGGGAGACCCTGGCGGTTTGCGCGCAAAAGAGGAGCTTTGCGCGCAATACCGCGGGTCGGCGCGCAAATGGGTGGGCTGGCGCGCAATTGGGCCAGCACTTTGCGCGCGAATGATAGAGATTGCGCACACCGGGCTTCGGATAACGCACGGGGGCAACGGCTCATTCTTTAATGAATGGCCACTTTGGAAATGGGGGGTGCGCGCAATCGGGCTGGATTGCGCGCACCCGGGGGCAATTGCGCACAAGAGCCTTCTTTTGCGTGCAAATGCCTTTGAGTGAAGCATTATTCAAAGGAAAGGAGCCAAAGGGATTGCGCGCGAAGGCGAACCCCGAGGCCTTATTGCGCGAAAGAAAAGAGGTTACCTGAAGATCGGCATTGCGCGCGGAAGGGGTTGGATTGTGCGCACGAGAGACCTTTCGAATTCTGGCAACCTTCAAAACGTCGGGGGTCGCCTTATATTTATAGGCAACCCCTGGCGCGGAATCCGGGTCACGGGCGCGGAATTCTCGTCGCGGGCGCGGAATCGGGCCCGGCGCGCAAGGGGAGTCGCGCGGGCATCGGGCGCGCAAAATTGCGCGCCGACACAGCGCATTGCGCGCATCCCGGGAGGTTTGCGCGCCGGACTTCAACATTGCGCGCGGGTCTCCAAAATTCCGCGCAAGTCCTCCGGGCCCTCCGGAACATGCTTCTGACTCCGAATATGACCTCTCTTTCCACATCCGGAGCTTCGTTTGGGAACAACGGACTTTTCCGGCGTCTACAAAAGCCCCCCCTCGGAATCTGATCGGCGAGAGGTCGCAACGATCGGGTTCTGAGGGAGACGCCGGAATGCCGAAGTCCTGGGTGGCGCGGGACTGTGGCGCGCAAAAAAGGGCGTCGGGCGCGAAATTCGCCGGTGCGGTCGCGCAAAGCGCTTTCCGCGCAGCGCGGACTCCCGGCCTTGCCTATAAATAGGGGCCCTGGGTCCCCCGCACCGTACACTGGCCTTCCGCGCGATAAGCATTCGAGCTCTCGTGCGCGAAATTGCCTTTTCCGGCACGGAATTCGCCCGCTCGTCGCGCAAACCTGTCCGGAATTCGGCCTGCTTTTGCGCGAACACCCGGGGTTTTACGCGACGGACTTCCCGATTGCGCGTCGTCCACTAGGATTGCGCGCCAACTCTCAAACTTCTCTACCAGCCTCGTCCGATCCCGCACGCTTCATCCCTTTACCCGCACGACTCCCGGAGCTTCTGAGATGGCCGCGAATCAAGGAAATGAGGGGGATGCCGCCACTCGCAGAGCTGAGATGGCGACGAACGAGGAGGTCTACGGAGCCAAGGAGATTGTTTCCAACAATCAATCCTTGTTCGACTTGCTGACGCCGGCCCAGAAGACATATCCACTGTCGGACAACCTGCCGCTCTGGAACTTCGGCATCCTAGATGAGGTTCCGGTGCCAGGGTTCGAGGTTGATGCACCACGGACCTGGGTGACTCGGGAGGACGAGCTTCCCCGCTATAACATCACCAACAATGGTCATCCTGCCAGGGAGACCAGACACTTAGATTTCTATGTCCTGAACCCGAGGACGCGAACCATCGTCGGGAGTGAGCCTACTACGGAGAACTCTCCAGCCCTCTACTCGAGCACATATCTCCAGAGTGTCACCGACGACACCAAGGGCTGGCTGAAGGACTGGGACTTGCGGTCTGGGGGCAACTTCACCAGTGAGTGGGCCTGGGCGTTCTGGGTACGTCACACCTGCGATCACTTCACGGAGGAGCTGCGGTACATCGGCCTGTTTGAGGCGGTGTGGACGTCGCAGTTCCACTTCTACCAGCAGTCCGAGCTCGGGCCGGAGCTGTTCACCCGCTGGTCCCCGGATACCAACACCTTCCATCTTCACCATGGGGAGGTCGGCATCGGTCGCTGGGATATCCACTGCATCAGAGGTGTCCCGCTGGAGGGTTACCAGTACGATGAGTTCCTGCCTCCGAAGAACACCTGGGAAGACAGGTCACAGACTCCCATTCTGACCTGGCATCTGCTTGACCTGGCTACGCAGCGGATCGGGATCAAGGACTTCCAGAAGGAAATAGCCTACAAGGAGTGGTTCGGCCAGTTCTTGGAGCATGACCCGGCGGTCAAGATGCCAGGCAGGGGGAAGCGGTGCCCGACCGCGGCTCAGAGGAGCCGGAACGGGTCGTACTGGCGGGTCCTGGAGACGGGCGACTACCGCTCATGGGGGTACCGCGTCATCGAGGCCTGGGACCCAAATGTCCGGTACGCGGCGTTCCTGGCTGCCTTTCTGAGTGGGTGGCTCCTGCCAGTGCGGGACGCGAGGATGGGTGTTCGCCCGGCGACACTGGCGATGGCGGGCGCTATGGCCGCCAACAAAAGATACAACCTCGGGGTCCCAGTGTTGGCTAAGCTGTACGCCATCCTGGGACGCATCTCACGAGGGGGGTCACCACGAAGGATCTGTGGGCCCTTCCAATTCTTCCACGGCTGGGTGGCTGCTCACCTTGGTGGGTACATGTTTCTGAACGCCATCATTCCTCCGGGCAACGGCCTGCGACCCTCCCTGCTGAACATTGCGGGGGTCGCTCCGATGACCCTAAGTGAGGAGGGCGTGAGGATTCAGATTGGCAATCATGCCAATTTCAACTTCAGCCCGTTCCCCGCTCCCGTTGGCCAGATGATCGACAACGGGCAGGGTCCGCTGGAGCAGCACGAGTACTTCCTGAACATGCGGGGCGGGGTGCTCATGGCTCGGATCGACGGGAAGGTGATCTGCGAGCCCTACGTGCCAACCCGGTTCTCCAGGTAGTTCGGGTGCCTTCAACGGATGCCGAAGAGGGTATTCACTGCTGTCTGGGAGGAGACGAACCCTGGCGTCCTTCGCCAGATGTGGCTGATGTTCGTCGCCTTTGGCTCTGGCGACGTCATCACTCTCCCTCCTACCGGGGTCGACGCAGGCTTGGCAACCGAGTACGCCGAACACTGGGCCATTGCGTACCCCGAGGGGCTTCTACGGAAGCCAGTTCGGCGGCTCGAGGTCACCCGTGCGGAGACCGGGCGTCAAGGAAGGAGGCGAGGCGCCGCCACACGGGGGAGAACGGAGGCGCACCAAGCAGCGGAGCCGGCGCGGGCAGGAACTTCGGCGGTGGGCACATCGCAAGCTGCCGCCACGACTTCAGCGCCCAGAGAGGGGGCACATGCGGTGGTCGGGGAGTGGCCCGGGAAGCAGGTAAGGCGCCTGCTCGAACCCTCCCATGATGCAGTCTTCCCGGCGCTGTGGTCGGCCTGGATGACCCTGCGGCAGTCACTGGGGACCGACGCCATCTGGCGAACGATACTTAGAGAAGGAATCCATCTGCCAGAGGTCGGGCGCCTCCATATCGCCGACAGGGTGGACTTCAACCGGCAGTATGCGTATCTGACGGCCATGGACGAGTACGCGCGCCAACGTGGTCAGCGTGCGGAGCCATCCCTTCTGGTGAAGGTGATGCTCGGTCTAGAACCCGCTCCGGAACAGATGCCGCCGGCAGAAGATGACAGTAGCAACGACTCCGAGGAAGAGGAGGAGATGGGGGAGGATGAAGGCTCCGAGGGAAGATCCCATCAGGGGAGCCCGCGGGAGAGCGGTGAGGTGGCCGGCTCTGACAATGTTGATGTCACTGAGCTCCTCGAGGTCCGCTTCTATCCCTACTCAACCTGCTTCATCCATTCTCTTATGCAGCTTCTAACCCATTTCTCCATCTTTCTCAGGAGCACATGGATGTTGGTCAGGTGTCCTCAGCGGGAGTAGGAGAGGCGCCAGCAGGACAAGGCGGGGGCCAGACACCCATCATTGAACTGACAAGCGCTAAGGGGTCCCCTGCTGCAATTGCTCCTGCGGCGGCCGGGATAGCGGAAGATGACGCTCTGAACTCCCGTAAGTCTCCTTACTTTACTGCTGGTGCTTGCCGTTGACGATCCGTGACTAACCACGGCATGCCCTGCGCAGTGATCTCAACACTGGAGGCTCGTCGGGTTGCCGAACCCGGGCCATCCACGAGTGGACCGGTGGCAGACATGCCGCCTGCTCCGGAACAGACTTCCCACACCGAGCTGGCCCCACCAACTGCTGATCAAGGGGCTACGGACGTCGGCAGTGCTGACATCGGAGAGAGGTCGGGGGCTGACGAGGGTGTCAACGCCGCTGGGGAGAGAGAAGAAGGTCGCCCAGATGTTGGGGAACCTATCCCCCATGAGGACATCCCAGGGCCGGACCCTGCAGCAGACCTGCTGGCTGCCTTCCCTGCCTACCGGCCTGCCGACCCCGAGGAGATGGACGAATTGGACGCGGAGGTGGTCGAGGAGAGCCGGATAGCGCGCCGAAGGGGGTGGAAGTGCATCCAGCGCTTCCTCAAGCGAGACCCATCGGAGTGGCTGGGGCGCATGGGATCACTCCAAACCTGGCTGCGCTTCCTGTGTGCCAGGGGAGCTGATGCTCAACGCCTCCATCTGACGGTCCGTGATTTCATGGCCGAAAAGATGCGCGAGATCCGCCGGCGTGTTGACGTCGCACAATGTCGGGACATGTCGGAGAGCATGCGGGCGCTCCTCGTGGCAGAGCAGGAAGTCCGGCGTCTCGAAGGGCAGGCGGCAGAGAAGGAGGCCTTCGTCGCAACGTGCACCGAGCTTGTGGAGCAACTAGTAGCCCAGCCGGTTGACGCCCAGGTACAGCTGACGGAGGCGGGCCAACAGATGGTCACAATCCAAGTCGATCGGGAGCATGCACAAGCCAGAATCGACGAACTGCGTGCTGCGACCGCCGACGAGGAGAGGGCACGCAGAGAGCGAGAAGCAGCTCTGGAGGCCGTCAGCCAAAGGGTAGCGGCGTTAGAAAGACTTATCCAGCACGCTAATCCCTAGGGGCTTTGTTTTGCCATTCCAAAAACATTTTCTTCCGCTACTCAATATTTCGATCCATTTGTATGAATCACCATATTTATCTGCATCTTTTGGCTTAACATGCTCGACCACAATTCATTGTCTTGCGGGAGCGTTAACCAAGCTTCAGGCATCCGCAATTGGGCCTGGATTTCTAGAGAAAAGAGGGAGGTCATTCCTAGGAAAGGAGACCTCAAGCCTAATCAATGTATCATCCCCCCAACTTGTTCCGACACATGAGCGGGACAATGCTAGGGGCGTTGAGATTTTATCCGAACATAGGGAAATGAGAAAGGGTGAATCGCGTGTCCCGAATTCAGAAATCCACAACGGTTGGCCTTCCAGGAAATGCCCAAGACGACAAGCGGACAATGGATCAATCAACCATACTACTGCGATAGACGGACCGAAGGTCATCATCCATATTGCAGGAGGCGGATCACATGTCATCATCAATGCCGCTTTGGGGGTTCCTTCAAGCACAAGGGTGGAAATCCAGATCAACAGGGCATGCGAAGCGTGGGGTGAAGTGACGATTTGTTCGGATAGAATCCAACGCTCTCAAAATTGCGCCACTGTGGGGAAAGCGTATTAGGCGGATGCACTAATATGGTCGTGAATCACCCCAATTCTCAGACAGAACCTTTTTGACGAGGAAACTGTCGCTTCCCATCATTGCGATGGGGCATCCCGAGCTGAATCGGGGAGAATATCACAACTGCACCACTCTACCCGAAGTCAGGCCAGACGGCCGGCGACGAGGAGGGGCGGGACTTAGCGATCCCTGAGGCTGGACCCGAGTCGAAATGCCCGGGCGTTCCTACGTACTCCATCAGGCTGGAGATCAAGCCACACGTAGTTCTGAAAGTGCAGTTTAACGTCATGCAGGACGCAGAACCCCGTTTGGGGAGGTCTTAGTTTAAGGTCGTAGAGCTTGGACCATAGGGGTAGATCTTAGTTTAAGGTCTTAGAGCTCGGACCATAAGAACCTCAAAGTACGCCGCATCGTGGTCCTATCCCCTGGATATGCGAAGATGCACTGAGGGATAGTGTTAAGAGTGTCGAGATTTCGCCTGGTCAGAATGGGAGGTGGAAAATGTGATGTGAATCATGCGACCATTCACTCAAGGACTGGGGGAACCGGCGTAACGATATGGGAGTACTGCCGACCGTGGCGGAAAAGCAGCATCAATATCGCACTAACCGTTGATGGAATGAGGCAGAAAACGAGCATCGACCGCTCAATCGCAGGATTCATATCGATTTGCTACCCGAGGCCATTGGGGGCACCAGCCCGAGTCGGTGGGAGAGCACTGAGGCATTGTGTCCAAACCGTTCACGGGGGCTCCACCCAGGGCGTAGGCGATGGGTCCGAATGAAAGGGAGCACGAAGCCTGAAAAATGGGAGGAACCTGACCAAGCTGAACCTGACCCTCCTGGCAATAAACCAGAGTACTCTTGACACCAGTGGACCACTGCAAGGGACCGAGGGACGCGCCTTGAGGGTGGCCTGAAGGCGGCGGATTCCCCAGAGAAGGGGGGAATCTTTAAGAGGTGGGGGGCTGGACCCGAAGCTTCAAACATCCGGGCGTTCCTACGTATCCCATGCGGATGGGAATCAAGCCACACGTAGTTCTTGAAGCGCGGTGCAACACAATCGGGCACCAGCGCGGGGAAGGGTGCGGGTCTGACCCTCGCACACAGAAGAAGCGGTATTTGATATTTCTTGTTTGTCCTTAAAGATGGATGGTTTTTCTTTGTGCAGCGACATGCCTGTGATTAAGGAATCCCTGGCGTCGCCACAATAATCAAGCCATGAAAGGCATTGATGAATGGCGTGGTTATTAACCAGCGCCCAACGTGAGTGTCCCCTGAGGAGAACATCACGATGCAGTGCCGTTTCTCGTCGGGCGGCCAAGACGATCACAGTTTATGGTCGTGTGGTAGGACCAGACAACACAGTTTAAGGTCGTGTGGTTCGGACCGTGGAGGAATCCGCTTATCGCGATACGGCGGACTCAGCGGAGGTGGGAACATACCCAGCCCTGCGGTCACGCACGATTCCAGGAGAAGGATCCTGGGATAGGGGCATGCGTATGTCCATCACCCGAGGGGCAGAGATGCTAGCCTCCAGATATACTCGGCCCAAAACGCGATTGTTCGGGCGACTCCTTCCTCCTTATGGGGACGAGGGTCCAGCTACACATGGCCCTTAGGGAGGACATCAGCATATATCCTTGGTGCTCAGATCGTGGGAGCCTCGACAGACACCATTACCCTGGTTGGCCTGCTTAACGTGTAAAGGTGTACCGAAGGTCAGTATGAAGAGAGCGTCGAGATTCCACTACAACGCACAAAGGCGGAGTGTGATGAGGACCGCGCAACCAATGTTCGGAGCCTAAAAGAGCCGACATGGCGATCAAGGATGTCGCTGACCATATTCGCAACACAACATCCGATCGCGTCAGCCTAGGACGAGGCAAGCAAACGAGCATCAACCGCTCAAGCGCAGGATTCATATCGATTTGCGGCCCAGGACCCGCCGGTAAATCGACCCGGAGCGGTAGGAGAGCACTGAGGCATCGTACCCAAACCGCTAACGAGGATCCCTTTGAGTGAAGGCTCGAACAAGAGGAAGCGCGCGGCCCGAAAAGCAACACAGGACTTTCCGGGATTGAATCCGACACTACGGGTCATAGACCAAAGTACCCAAAACATGTTAACAGGTCACCGGAAAGGGTCGGGGGACTCACCCTGAGAGCAACCAAAAGACAGCAGATCCCCGTGATCAACCAAGAGACGGGGCTGGACCTGAAACACAAGCGTCCAGGCGGTCCTACGTATCCCATAAGGATGGGAATCAAGCCGTACGTAGTTCTTGAGAGGCAGTTTAACGTCATGCAGGACGATGAAAAAAAAGGGGGGAGCAGAAGGCATCCCCAAACGTGGGGGGCATACAGCGTGGCGAGCAAACCGACGTGAATGAGGGCATAGCCCCACGTTCACACCATACGCCACATACCCAGAGGCAACTGGGCCAAGGGCCCGAGATGGGATGGAAATTCCCGAAGGATGGGGCTGGGCCTGAAACATGAATGTTCAGGCGGTCCTACGTATCCCATAAGGATGGGAATCAAGCCGCATGTAGTTCTTGAGAGGCAGTTTAACGTCATGCAGGACGAATGATGAACAGTTTAACGTCTTGTAGCTCGGACGTAGTACAGTTTAACGTCGTGTTGGACGAATGCTAAACAGTTTAATGTCTTGTAGCTTGGACGAAGATGCTTGGCAGTTTAACGTCTTGCCGCGTGGACGATATGCTGGGCAATTTAACGTCGTGCAGCTTGGACGTATGCAGTTTAACGTCGTGCAGGACGTGGTACACTCAGACAAAGTACTGCTTGAGGAACCTAGCGTTGGTGGGAGGAGTGACACGCTCACCATCCATAGTCGCTAGGGAGTACGCGCCATTGGGATAAACTTTGTGGATGACAAGAGGTCCCTCCCACTTGGGCTCCAACTTGGGTGGCTTCCTGCCGGGGATCATTGGCGCTCTTAGGGATAGCACTAGGTCATCCTGCAGGAAGGAGCGGAGGCGAACCTTCTTATTGAAAGCTCGAGCCATTCTGCTTTGATGCCTCTCCAAGTTGTGCAAGGCAAGAAGTCTATTCTCATCCAGTGCTTCCAACTCGACTAGACGGGCTTCAGCAGCTCTGTCCGGCGCTTGCTGGTCGTAGACCGCAGTGCGCAAGGACGGTAACTGGATCTCGATGGGCAGGACGGCCTCAGCTCCATACACCAGGGAATAAGGGGTCATCTGGGTGGAATTGCGAGTCGTCGTCCGATAAGCCCAGAGGGCGTTGGGGAGCTTGTCCGGCCAACTCTTCTTATTCTGACCAACCATTTTTTGCAGAATGTTAGAGAGGGTTTTGTTAAACGCCTCGATCTGTCCATTTGCCTGCGCATGATAGCGAGATGTATGGTTCGAGCGAATGTTGTACTTGGCGTACAACTTCTTCAACTCGGCTGCTCGGAAATTGGTTCCGTTATCCGTGAGGATAGCGTGAGGCACTCCAAATCGATAAATGATGTTGGAGGTCACGAAGTCAGCGATCGAATAGGATTTGACCTCTCTGAGCGGAATCGCCTCTGCCCATTTGGAGAAGAAGTCCGTGGCGGTCAGAATGAACCGGCACTGGAGAGCCGTCGCCGGCGGGTAAGGTCCCACAACGTCCATCCCCCAGACTGCAAAGGGCCAAGAATACCTGGTGGTATGGAGAGGCTCCGGCGGCCGATGCACAAAGTTCGCATGAACCTGGAACGCATGGCACCTCCTGGCATACTCGATGCAGTCATGGATCATGGAGGGCCAGAAGTATCCCAACCTCCGAATCTGGTGGGACAGCTTCGGCCCAGTCTGATTGGCACCGCATGAACCAGCATGAATCTCTTGCATGACTCGTGGGATCTCAACTCCCTGAAGGCAACAGAGGAGAACACCATCAAATCCGCGTCTATAGAGGATCTGCTCCAGGCCGGGACTGCTCTGGAGGACAAACTGCGATGCGCGGCGTCGAACTCGCTCGCGCTCGGCCCGATCCGGCGGGATAATGCCATGTTGGAGGTACTCAACCAAAGGCGCCATCCAATCAGGGGCTGGTTCGACTGCCATATCTGGGGTACTCGGGGCTCCGGGCGTAGGGGCAACCGTGGTGAGATTACTTACCGACGGGCCGCGATCTCCCTCCAGGATAATGGGAGCGATGAGCCTGCGGTGCGTCACGCGGACGGTCAGGTTATCCTGTTCAGGCTCCGCAAGTGACGCAGCAAGGCTGGCCAAAGCATCTGCTTGACCGTTCTGCGACCGGGGAATATGGACAATTTCTGGCCGAGAAGGGAACCGGGCCATCAGAAGGAGGGTGCACTCCAGTAATGGCACAAGTTCCGGCTTCCTGACAACATAGTCGCCATTGATCTGCTTAACAACTAGCTCGAAGTCCCCTTTCACGCACAGATGGGGCACGTCGATCTCGAGGGCTAACTCGAGGCCGGTGATGAGGGCATGGTATTCCGCCTCATTGTTGGTACAGCCCTCTGACAACAGGAAAGAGTATGGAAGTACGGCCTGCTCCGGGGTAATGAAGACGATACCCAAGCCCACTCTGTTGACCTTAGGATTATCGAGTCTTCTACCGGTGGGGCTCCGGGAGGCACCATCAAAGTGCATCTGCCAGCATGGACCAGCTCGATCGACCGAGAGGATGGCCTCATCAGGAAAACCTAGATCCAGCGGCTGATCCGCGGAGGTTGGGTGAGCAGCCAGAAAGTCTGCCAATGCTTGCCATTTGATGGCCTTCTGAGACACATACCTGATGTCGAACTGCTGGAGAATCACAGCCCACCACGCTAGATGGCCAGTCAACATAGGCCGGCTCAGGATATATTTCAACGGGTCTACCCGAGAAACCAACTGTAACTCATGGTGCTGCAAGTAGTGTCGTAATTTCTGTACGGCAAATACGAGCGTCAGGCAGCTCTTCTCGATGGGGGAATACCTAACTTCCGCATCGAGGAGCATGTGACTGAGGTAATAGAGGCTATTCTATGTTCCCTAGTTGTTCTTCTGGGCGAGAAGGGCACCCAGGGACCGTTCCAGGGCGGTCACATAAAGGACCAGCGGCTTCCCGGATACAGGCGGCATCAGAACCGGAGGTTCTAGCAGGTACTGCTTGATTTCCTCGAAAGCGGTCTGACACTCTTTATCCCATACATAGGTGGCACCTTTCTTCATGAGCCAAGAAAAGGGCTTACACTTGCCGGCCAGATTCGCGATGAATCGGCGTATATAGGCTAAGTGGCCTTGGAACCCTTGCAGTTCCCGGATGTTACCTGGGGGAGGCATCAGGCTAATCGCCCTGATCTTCTCTGGGTCGATCTCAATACCCCAGTATCTTACCACAAATCCAAGGAACTTTCCGGAGGTGACCCCGAAGGCACACTTCAATGGGTTCATCTTCAGGCAGCGAGACCGGAGGAAGCCGAACACTTTCTCAAGATCTTTGAGATGGTCCTGACGCCGGCGCGATTTGACCACCAAGTCGTCGACGTAGCATTCCACCAGTGTGTCGAGGATGGGCTTGAATATGCGGTGCATCGCCCGTTGATAGGTGGCACCTGCATTCTTCAGGCCGAAGGGCATGACCCGGTAACAGAAGGTACCTTGGGGGGCCCTGAAGGCAGTGAACTCCTCATCCTCAGGGGCCATCCGAATATGGTTGTATCCGGAGTATCCATCCATAAAGGAGAGGGCTTGGAACCCTGCCGTGGCGTCAATCAACAGCTCTGTCACTGGAAGGGGAAAATCATCCTTCAGATAGTGGCGGTTGAGATCGCGGAAGTCGATGCAGACTCTAATCTGCCGGTTCTTCTTCCTGACCGGCACAATGTTGGCCAGCCATTTGGGGTACTGGACTTCCCTCACGAAGTTGGCTTTGATAAGCTTGTCAACTTCGGCCTCAACCATGGCACCGTGGAATGGGTGCATCTTCCTGGGAGGCTGCTTGAACCCGCGATGGTTCGCCGGGAGACCAAGGCGGTGGACGGCTACCTGAGGATCTAGCCCTGGCATCTCGTCATAGCCCCAAGCGAACACATCACGGTGCTGCCTGAGAAAATCCATGTACTGCTGCAGCTCCTCAGAGGGCATGGCGGCACTGACCAATGTGGGTCTTGGATCTGCTTCGGTTCCAAGGTTCACTTGTACTAACTCATCGACCGTGGCAGATACGCCCTCCTCAAAGGCAGGGGGTGCATCTTCCACGTCCTCTCCACTCGGGGAGGGATCGTCCACGGGAGAGACTGCGTTGAAAACTGCATTGGGGCTACCAGATCCTGCTGGGCCGCTGGTGCTGGCATGGGCGGTCGCGGTCATCTCATCAGGAGATTCACAGGCCATCGAGACCATGGCTACGTCCAACCGTTGAATCGGGAGGACGTAAGCGTCATCCAAACTTGCCCAGGGATCACTTGCAACAGCGATAGGCTCGACCTCACCTGCCAGGATCTGCTTATCCTTGCTCTTGTAATAGTCCACGTCCAGATAGCGGGCTTCACATGAGGCAAAAGGAGAGGCATCTCCTTGAAGCACGCCTACTCGACCGTTAAGGGAGTATTTGAGGCATTGGTGGTATGACGAGGGAACCGCCGCATGAAGGTGGAGCCATGGCCTGCCCATCAATGCGTTGTACGCAGTGTCTTGAGAGACTACCATGAATTCGGTGTTGGCAACCAAGTCACTGAACTGGGTCTTCAAACGTATCTTGCCGACCAGAGTTTTCTCAATGCAGTCGTACCCCTGGATCCTGAGGTCGGAGGGGATCAAGTCATCCTCAGACAACCCCAATCTCCGGAGCATCCGAGTTGGAATCAGGTTAATCCCGGACCCCGTGTCGACAAGACAGCGTCAGACTTCAAGGCCATTGAACTGGCCGGTAACATACAGCGGACGAATGTGCCCCTGTATAGGAGGGTCTTCATCCTTACCAGAAAACGAGATAACTGCCTGACATTCGGCGTCCTCAATCGTTTCGGTGTGAAAGGCCTCTGCAGCCGCAACCTCTGTCTCAAACTGGAGGGGGCTCTTCAGGGCTTCAGCGAGTGCCTCGCGCATCTCAGATGACATGCGCAGAGCCTCAAGGATGGAGAGTCTCGCCGGGATGTCGGCCAAGTGCTTCAGGACATCATACTTTTTGGCCAAGCGCGAGCCCCTAGTTGCAGGAGGTTGCTCTGCGGTTGGAGGCATGACGGGCCTTGCCGGTTGAACTGGCGGCCGGCTGGTACTTGGCGCATCTCGCTGTTCATTGGTTGAAGCCCGAGAAATGGTCACCGTACTATGGTCAGGAGGCCGGGATGGACTCGTGGAAGGGCGGAGCTGATCGCGACGCGGCTGAGGCGGTTCTGCCTGGTCCCATACCACAAACAGTGGCGGAGGCGAATCCGTCATCCCCGGATGGGGGGGCTGCGCACGCTGAGCTCGTTCTTGAGCCTGCTGCCTGGTCTCAGTGGCGTGCACGGCTTGGCTAGAGGTACCAACTGCTGTGCCCTGGCGACTCCTGTTGTTGCGGCTCCTCCGACGGTGGCGATGACCGGAGACACTAGGGAGGTCCACCTGGTGTTCTTCAACGTCGGGAACCGAAAAGGGATTTACCAGCTCGACGGTATTAACCGAAGCGTACCCAACACTGTCATCGGATGAATCATTCACCACTGGGCGGATCCGAGGAGGGATCCCCATCTCTGGGGGCATGAAATCGCCGAGAGTACGGGATAGTGGCGGAACTGGCGGGGCGCGCTCTTCCTTCTTGCGCCGCCGCCGTTTGCTCTTCCCGGAAGAGGCAGGCTGGGATGACGATGCCGAAGCAGCACCCGCAGATTCTGGGGGCTCAGGCTGATTCAAGCGCGCACGGATGATTCCATGGGCGCGAATGATCGTCTTGCGGGCCATCCAGTTTTTGTACTTCTGGGACCCGCGGTCGGAGACCAGCTGCCATTCGTCCTCATTACCGCTATCGTCTTCTGATCCCACGAACACGCCCGCCACTTGTGCTGGAGCTGGGCCCAACCTGATTACATTGTTGTTAATCTGGTTTTGGAGCCAATCCTTAAACACATAGCACCGCTGGATGGTGTGTCCCAGGGCCCGATGGTAGGGGCAGTAGCGGGGGCTATCCGTGAGATGTGCCTCCTCTGGCCTCCAACACTCAGGCAGTCGCACAATCCTCTGCTCCAGGGCGCTCCGGAAATAACCGGGAACCTGATCCTCGTGAAATGAGTAAGTCAGGTATCGCGGGCCCCTGGGAGCATGGTCTTGACGAGGGGCTGGAGGGGCCTGCCGAGGAGGTGGACCCTGATTATCTCGCCTGGGTTGCGGCGGTACATTACGCGGAGGGGCCGGCCGGTTCTGAGGCTGCCGCTGCTGGGCCGGGAACTGAGCCCGTGGAGGCGGATTCCTGTGAGGCTGTGGAGCTGGCCTCACCGGCAGCAGCTCCAACGGCCTGGGAGCCTCTATCTGGGCAACAACAGCGGGCTCAGCCCTGCTGGCTCTCCTTGCAGGAATCATAGGAGGCAGCGGGTGTGCCTGACTGGCTTATTGCAGGGCTTCCTCAAGACGTTGAGCTTTTTCTGAGAAGTCCCTGAACCCTCCGGGGTAATTCTGAGTGATCAGGGAAGGGACCATCTCGGTCTTGACGTTCCCGACGCACATTGTCAGCAACTGCTCCTGAGTCAATGGCATGTCAAGGGAATACGTGAGACCCTTCCATCGGGCGACGAAGTCCGCGACTCGCTCATCAGGCCTCTGCTTGCACTTGAAGAGGTCTGCGATACTCGTCTTCCGAGTCGTGGAACTGAACTGGTAGAGGAACTGTCTACGAAGGTCCTCCCAGCTAGTTATCGACCCGACGGGGAGCTGGCTGTACCAGACAAATGCTGGCCCTTCCAGTGTCTGGACAAAGCAGCGAAGCTTAGCGGCCTCTTGCTGCGCCGAAGTCCCCAACATAGGCCCGCACCTCGAGTTGAAATGGGCCAAATGCTGTAGCAGATCTCCAGTCCCGTTGAAGGGGGCAAAAGTGGGATTCCCGAATCCCGGAGGTGCCGGCATGTCATCCACCCATGCTGGGTATGGCTTGCCGTCCGGTGGGATTGCCACTTGCCGAGTCTCCAAGGCTTCTAAGCGGGCGATGAGTGCCACCATCAGATCGTCCGGACATGGGTTCCAGTCCTGGCGAGGATCTCTAACCACGAGCGCATTGCATGGCCCTTCAATCGGGTCGTCGACCGGGTCGTCGAACTCGGCAGCTCGTGGGATGGCGGGCGGAGCGGCCCTTGGGGCAGCGGGAGGAATCCGAGCGGGGTCTCTCAGGTAGTCACACCGCTCGGGAGGGTGTGGTGAAACATACCGCGCCCTCTTGCCATAGGCGATGGCCTCTCTCCTTTCGGTGAACACGGCATAATCACGGTTGCCCGGGAGAGCCTCATCGAGGGGTGGTTGTTCCTGTCCCTGCTGTCCTGGCCTAGGATCACCGTAGTCAGGCCGCTGCTCTGCAGCGCGCTTGGCGAGGAGCTGGTCAACTAGCTTCTTCTGCTCGGCGAGCTGTTGACGTGGCATAGCCTTCTCGGGATCCTCATCCGCCCTCTGCGTGGAGGCAGATGGGTCGGCGGGCTTTATAGCCTCGCCGTGCTCTTTACCTTTACTGACGTTTCGGCTCAACGTCAGTGCTTCAGTGGGTGCGGGGAGTCCCAGGAGGTTCCTCTGATGACGAGTAACTCTCACCGATGGATCCAACAACGGCTTGTCTTCGGGGGGAGAGCCCCCGTCGAGAAGTTCCAAACCGTTCCCATCCCCCGACAGGTCATCCATGTTGACTGTTTCTGTCCCTGGGGATGTACCCTCAGGGCCGCCCAGTGGATCGGGCTGTCGGCGAATCGCACTGAAGCGTAGGGCAGCGTACTGCCCCCACCCACGGATATACACGTGGGGAGTGGCTTCCTCGATAACCTTGCGGAGTACTTGAAAACACTCAACGCATCGTTGTTGGAGGGCCTCGTGGTGCCCAAATGACCCGGGGTGCCGAACCGCGGGGAGCGTGGCCAGGTCAATTTGACGGCACTGCTCACCAATATCCTCCAGGTGCACTTGACTCCCGGGATATGGCATTTGTAAGCGGTGAAGACGGGAGTGAGTCTCTCGGAGAGTTCGGCGGAAGCATTCGAACTCATCCGGGGTGAGCGATTCGGGTGCATCAAAGTCCGGTCCTGCGACTGGCCAAAACTTCTCAGGGAAGTGGCCCTCTGCAAGGACGGTCTAGAAGCTCCACGACTCAAACTCGGGACCCAGGTCCCCTTGGTCCTCTTCAACGAGTGGGAATGGACGGGGAACCGGCAGTGGTGCCGAGGCGGGCCGCCGGGCCGACGGGCTGGCCGGCGGTGAATACGTCGAGCAGGCCGATTGGCCTCCATATCCCGGGCCGCCCTCTGAGGGTGGCGGTGCCCCAGCTACCACATCACGATAGGACGGGCCGGTGAGCGAACATCCTGCCGTAGCGTCGGTGCTCGCCGAGGGTGCACTGGATCGTGGTTCGACCGTCGGTCCCCAGAAAAAGTCTCCGGCTTCTCCGATCGAGGCGGAAGGCGCTTCCGGAGGGGCCGGTACCAACCGCAAGCTTGATCCTTGGGGGTCTACCAGGCCCTCACTACTCCAGATATACCTTCGGAGGGAAGCGGGGATCGTATCGATCTTGCTCTCGGGAAGTACGAGGCTGACGTGCCGCATTCCTACCCCTGCCCCTGACTGGTGGGATTGGGGGGAGGGCTCTGTCGCCGAATCATACTCCGCCTCTGTATCAGAGAAACGAACCGGTCGGATCTCTGTCCGGAATTGCGTAACATTCTTCCCTCGGCATCGATGCCTCGCCTTCCTGCCCCTGGGTGGTTCTTCGGGGCATGGCTGATCTCTATCCTGGCGTCCTCCGGCCGCACTGGTGCTGGGGCCAAGAGGACTGGAAACCAAGGTGCGAGGAGCACCGGGACAGATATCAAAGGGGACGCGGGGAGAGATGATTCCGGGCAGGCCTCCGGGCCGGGATCGGAAGGCGGGGTGACCCATGCCTCTTAGATCGGCCACACGGAGTAGACCCTGTTGGTGAATAGCGCTACCACGTGGTGGTCCGCGGTGGCTATTGTCTGTACCAGCAACCGGGAGAGTCAACCCGACCTGCCTTTGGGGCGGTCGGGGCCTCGATCCAGGTCGGGCATAGAAGTGCCCCTGCTCAGGATGCGCAGGGGCCTGGTGACTGGAGCCAGCAGTGGCTTGAGCCAACGCGGCCGCTGTTGCTAGGGCCCCAAGGTGGGCATCCTCTTCCGCTCGAGCCCGACGTTGGCGTCGGGACAAACGAGTCGGGATGAGCGGCGCGGGCAGGTGGAGAGCCCGTTCTTCGACTTGAGAGGCCTGGCAGCGATGTCGCCGTGGCCTGACAGGAGCCCTCATCGCGGATCCCTGGAGCGAATCCCAGATAGGGTGGTCCCGGGCATCTTCCACCTCATCCGCATAGGGGAAGGAGTTGTCGGAGCGCTCCGGGGATAAACTCCCAAAGCGGTTGGACGTCGAGGTAGGCAGCGGTGCCTCCCTGCGCGGCCCTCGGGGGCGGCGTTGGTGGCGAGGTGCAGCTCCCTCGAGGTCTAGGCGAGCCATGTCCCTGGTGGGGATGACTCCCTCTTCCTCATATCTCCGCACCAAGTTGTTGATCACCCATCTTTGGATGACCTCCGAGGGGGAGAGAGGGCGTGGTTGCCCCGCAGCTGCGGCTGCTGGGACGGCTATGGAATGGGCGGGACCGCGCGGAGTAGCCGCGTCAGTGTTTCCCCTACCCCTGCGCCAGTGGGCGGATGGCGATCGGGCACTGGATTGGGCGACCTGATTTCTGAAAGCAGGGAGAAAAACCCATTAACACTGACAGGAAAAGGAATCGACAACCAACCATAAGTGCCACGACGCCTTCCGTGGGGGGGACCCAGGCCATCGACGTCGCAAGACGGAGTGCCTGATTTCCCTTCCCCAGCCCCTGGCGGGTAAAACTGAATGCTCGGTCGAGCAGCATGCTGGTCTTCCAACACCTCTGAAAGCCATCGGTCTTCGTATTGAGGATAAGAGATTCACGTCGGGTTCACCATTTTTCTGTTTCGGTGCGGATGTGCGTCGGGTTACGCTGTTCCGCCAGGACGCGTTCGCCCGTGCACCCGTCAACCCGAGGGGATGGGCGCGCGGCTTGTGGCCCCGCAGTCCCGCTTTCCAAGGGCGGGCGGCATTCGTCCCTTATTCAGGGGCGTCTTCTCCTTGATCGAAACCGGGATGATGGGATGTCGGCTCCTCCTTCCGTGGACGTCTCCTCGGAACTCGTCGCCTAATCCGGGTCTCCCTCATAGATTTAAGAATGTTCGTGAATTTCGTTCCCGGCGCCATATCTTCATGGACACCGGTTAATTACGCTGCTTCCGCCCGGACGCTCCAAGGAGTCTGGTCGGGGTAGCAACCTGCGGTGAGGAGACCGGGTGGCTCCGGGTGCTGGGGGCGTGTCTTGACACTGTGCCTCTGCATGTCTGCCTTCCGTCCCTAATAGGGCTTCTCGAAGGCATGATGGCCTGAGGCATCCCGCGCTGGGTGCAGGGAACTGTGTTACCTGAGGTTTTCCTCAGCTTCCCATGTATAACACGGGGTATGCCGCGAGTTTAACGTCCAGCGGGGACGGCATCAGACTGATCAACACGAGGAGTGGATCAGATGACAGAACCCCTTGCGGGGAACCTCGGACGCTGGGGCCAGCACATGGGCGGCTTCCCGAGTGAAGTGGAGTGGAATGAAATGGCATGACCCCACCGGGATGTGGCGGCCCGGGTGAGGATCAGGATGGATGATGGAGTGAAGAGCTTGGACCCCGTAGGGGCTTCCTACGTACCGCGCGTTAGCGTGGATCAAAGTCAGCGTAGTTCGGATGTACAGTTTAACGTCATGCTGGACGTCGGCAAGCCGACTCACGAAGAGATCGAGGCCGCCGGGCGGAGGATTGAACCGAACCACCTCGCACAGAGGGGGATGGAACGGCCGGGTGGATCACAGTTTCACGTCATGCTGGACGTTGGCAAGCCGACTCACAAGGAGATCGAGGCTGCCTGGAGAAGGATCGAACCGAACCACCTCGCACAGGGGGGGATGGAACGGCCGGGTGAATCACAGTTTCACGTCATGTTGGACGATAAAAGGAGAAATAGAAAAAGGGGCAGTGGGGAAGCACAATGGAGATACACTCGTGCAGTCTCCCACAGGGGCGGATTCATAGGTGAATCGACGCGAATATGAACCCGGGAGGGGCCCACGGATGGACGAACCGACGTGAATACGACCGGGATGACCAGGTGGTGGGCTTGAACCTCGGAGAGGCTTCCTACGTACCCTGTTTAGAAGATAGGGATCAAAGTCCATGTAGTTCATTCTGTCTGTAACACTCTACCCCCGTGGGCGAAGGCCACTCCAATCCCGACATCCCTGCAGAGATGCGCGGGTGGGGGCCACATCCAGACCGGGGGGATCCTGCGTGCGAGACACGGGATCAGGTGATGCGGACGGTTTAACGTCATGCCGGACGAAGTACAGTTTAACGTCGTGTGTTGAGGATGAAGCGGACGGTTTAACGTCTTGCCGGACGAAGTAAAGTTTAACGTCGTGTGTTGAGGACGAAGGTGCTTGGCAGTTTAACGTCTTGTCGCGCGGACGAAGTACAGTTTAACGTCCTGCAGGACGAATGCTGAACAGTTTAACGTCTTGTAGCTCGGACGATATGCTAGGCAGTTTAACGTCGTGCAGCTTGGACGTGTGCAGTTTAACGTCATGTGGGACGAATGCAGTTTAACGTCGTGCGGGACGTTGAAGCCGCCGATAGGTCCGTGTCACTTCGCGCGAGCCTGGAGGGTCGCACGAGAAGACAACACACGGTGCGGGCACCCGGGATGAGGGTCATCGGGCGCCACGCAGGCGGGTACCCAAAGGGGGTCAAAGGGGGCGACCCTGGCGGTTTGCGCGCAAAAGAGGAGCTTTGCGCGCAATACCGCGGGTCGGCGCGCAAATGGGCGGGCTGGCGCGCAATTGGGACAGCACTTTGCGCGCGAATGATAGAGATTGCGCACACCGGGCTTCGGATAGCGCACGGGGGCAACGACTCATTCTTTAATGAATGACCACTTTGGAAATGGGGGGTGCGCGCAATCGGGCTGGATTGCACGCACCTGGGGGCAATTGCGCGCAAGAGGCTTCTTTTGCGCGCAAATGCCTTTGAGTAAAGCGTTATTCAAAGGAAAGGAGCCAAAGGGATTGCGCGCGAAGGCGAACCCCGAGGCCTTATTGCGCGAAAGAAAAGAGGTTACCTGAAGATCGGCATTGCGCGCGGAAGGGGTTGGATTGCGCGCACGAGAGACCTTTCGAATTCTGGCTACCTTCAAAACGTCGGGGGTCGCCTTATATTTATAGGCAACCCCTGGCGCGGAATCCGGGTCGCAGGCGCGGAATTCTTGTCGCGGGCGCGGAATCGGGCCCGGCGCGCAAGGGGAGTCGCGCGGGCATCGGGCGCGCAAAATTGCGCGCCGACACAGCGCATTGCGAGCATCCCGGGAGGTTTGCGCGCCGGACTTCAACATTGCGCGCGGGTCTCCAAAATTCCGCGCAAGTCCTCCGGGCCCTTCGGAACATGCTTCTAACTCCGAATATGACCTCGCTTTCCACATCCGGAGCTTCGTTTGGGAACAACGGACTTTTCCGGCGTCTACAATACCAATATAACATTTTAAAACATTATTTTAGAATTTCACAATAAAATTTTAAGGAATATAAAACATAAACATCACAACATATCATTTAGTCTGTGGATCATAAGGGCACATTTCATTATATTCAGACATAGTTATAAGTAATCATGATTCAAATATAATCATGTTCATTCAAAATAATAATTAAAGACAGTCTAAACAAGTATGAAAAAATAATTTTCAAGTATAATTTTAATAGATAATTGTAATACATAATTAGAGTTGCGCATAAAGTTTAAATCTTCAATTCCATCCATTAATACTGTGAAACATACACTGGTTACTAAAACACTGAGTGCTAAAATAAACGTCATGCCATTAGCATATACTTCATCTAATAGTCATAAGTACTAGCTCTTAATCATGGATATTCTACTAGTCAAATATCTACTTGGTTAACTAATTACCATAATCATAATGAGGGAATATATAATATCAGACCCTATCAAGACCTTATGTCATGACCTGAAATGTAAATGGACTCATGCCATGACCTGATTGTCTCATGAGAACAATTGATGCATCGAGGGGCATTCATTAACTGGTCCTCAACCCGTTATACCGAGTATATTATATTCCTCATCTGCCAAATAGGGTCGTATATTCAAAATGTATCATACCACTTTGAATATTTAATTTCATTTTTCATATTATTCAGGGTGTCCCGTACTACCTTGAATAATTTAATTCATATTTCCATAAAAGGTCATAATATTTTTATTTACATTCATTTGCATTTACATATATATAGTAATTCAGGCATATATGTATTAATTACAAAACAATCAAATGTAAAGCAATTTCATTGAATGGAGAGTATGATAAGAATATTATGGAATATGTGATTACAACCAATCCACTAAAATAAATACAGGTTTTGTTACATAAAATGATAACACTATATGCTAACATCATTAGTGATAAATTACACATTTGAATTTCATCTTGGATTGGGTGATTAATTAAAAGATAAACCAAATATTTCTAAAGGGGTATTAAACACATAAATACCAAAACATTCACTTTTGGTAGTCTTATGATTAATAAATCTCAAGGTACACATAAAGGTAAACATGAAAAGAATTAAATTCACCAATAACTAACTCCATTTAGTATATGTTTGAAAATAAGTGATTCATAAATATGTATGTCATAGTATTAAACCATAAATTTTATACTCATGAACTGTCCACTATTACTAAATGCATCAAGAGTATAATATTATAAATATCAAAAATTAGGTTATAGTATTATGTAAATCTGTTGAAGCAAAAAGGGTATAAAGTTGAGTTTTCAAACAAAACTAAACATATTTCTAAAGCAACCATTTTTATTCTTTCTTATCAATCCTTCTAAATAAAATTGAGGACCAAAGATTACATGTATACACATACATTCACATATTTGTATATACATCATCTATTAAAGGGTTTTTACCCAAAATCAATTTCCATCCATATGACTTTAACATATTAGACACATTATCTACCAAGAGTCCCTAAAATAATAAATTTTTAAATGTTAATTTATTAAAAAATCTTACATAAATATTTATGTAAACATATATAAATTATATGTATAACTTATTCCTACACCAACATTAATTGGAACATACTTATTTACCAAAAACATAAATTAATCATAGAATTTCATTGTTAAAAGACTTCAAATCAGTCCAACGGGTGAGTTATATAAACTATATAATTATACTTTCCCGTTTATACTATATATATATATGAAAATATAATTCCTTTTGTTTAAAATGAAATACTACCTCATCTTTGAAACTCCAATTCTAGAGGTCTTGAAACCGAACATAATAGAGGTTCATTTAAAACAGTATTGTTATATATATATATATCTGTCTGTGTGTGTACATATATAATTAGATATATAAAGTATATATTTATATATATATTTCTTGATAAAAATAATCCTTCAGGTTTAAAAATCACCTCAAAACCCAAATTCCATAAGTCCTAGGATCAGGGTATATACAGGTTTTCAACCAAACCACAAGGATGCACACTTTTGAAATTGAGTAAACACAGACACACACACACACACACACATGTATGTATACGCCTTAGTAAAATTTCCTTACACACATAAAACTACTCGAACATGAAAAAATAAGACCTAGGATCATCATAAACTTTTTAACTAAATTGAAAGGTTATAAAAATATTTTTATGAGCATACATATATATGTATATATCCTCAAAAGAAACATCACAAGACAAATTGTCCCATACCTGGATTAAGGGGGAGGAGAGGTTTGGTATGGGCTCATGGGAGCTTTCTGGAGGTTTGAGGAGAGGAGGAACAATCGAAGGAAATATGGTGCAATGAATTATTTTTAAACACTATTAGTTATAAAAGATACGTCATATTTAATGCTACTGTTGGAAAACCATGGCTTACATGTTATATTAAAAAATTGGGGGATGTATTTATAGAAAAAGGAGGGCAAGGGAGGAATCAGATGGTGATGGGAGGAGTCATGGGTGTGGAATAAAGAGAATGGGAGGGTAAGGGTTATTGGTATTGCATAGGTGGAAGGAAGAAGAAGGTGCTACGAGGGAGGAAATTTGGAAATAGAATAGACAGCGGAGATTAAACGTGGAGAATGTCAGATGGCCACAGATGATACGATGATTAAAAAATAGATGCTTTTGATTAGATCCATGGTATTTCATATGGCTCTGATTAGATGTGGATATTTAAAAGTCTCAGACAGCCAAGATTAGATCCCCGTTGGATCGGACATCACACACAAAACGCGGATGATTCCGCCACTACTAGGAGTCGAGTGCTGGATTGAAATAAACAGCCCAGAAAGCACGCAACCTAATCCAATGGACTAGATTCGATCCTGGACAATGTTTCTCATCCCACATCAAAAGAGAGGGATGTTTGACGGTGCTTTATAACCCAGGATCTTTGACCAACAAATCATAATTCACCCTCCCCCTCCCTATACTGCCCCATACTAGTTTCTACGAGTGAACTCCGGCGCCCACCCATGCTGTCGTGCCGCACTTCATGGTGGTGTTATGTACTCTTGTGTGCCCTTCAGGGTAGCTATGCCCCTAATTTCTAGACATAGCATGCACTGTGCGTGCACACAATCCCACAGGCCAGACTTTGCTAAGGTTAAGGGCTAGGCTCGGCAACCTAGCATGTGTTACCTCTCTTAGACCGACTAGAGGGCCATCCCTTGTGTGGTTTATTTTTTGTTAAACATTAATACTATGATTCCTAACACATAAATAGGTGTTTTTTCAAAGAAATATTGATTTAGTTTATTAATCATTACATTTTTAAAACACAAGGTTATAATTTGAAATTTAATACATCCATATGAAAACAATATACTAGTATTATAGAAATCAAAAACATAGTTTAGTAAAAAAAATTATTAAACATTAATAATTGAAAAAAATTCCAAAATATTTGAAATATTTGAAAGATGTTTGAAATCCTCATCTCATATTAAAATCACACTAAGTGTGACCCAAAATATTAAATCATTGTCCTTTATAAAGTTCGTAATAATAGGTTATATTATATTTTCAATACATAACATAAATGTTTTGGAAAACTAAATTTAAAATTTTAAATTAATCCACCAAAAGACCAATGACTATAATTATAGCTATTAGAAACTCAAAAGTCACTCAAAGAGAAACGGTCAAATTTGGGACATATAAAACCATACATTAGGGTGTCTCAATCTCAAGACAATTGAAGAAGATTGTGCACATAATTCCAATAATGCTCAGTGTGGTTATAGTGGATCTGTCCATACTAATGTTCATTGTGACGGATCCAAAATACCCATATTATCTTCTTGGGGGTTTTGTTGTTTTGGTTGATCTCATTGTAATTCTAATAGGACTTTTAATAGTTATTTTTGGTTAGTATATTTTCAAATTGATCTTGTTGTATTGTAAACACTTTAGTGTTTCATTTAAATGAAATGTATGATATTTATAGATTTCAAATTTGTTCGGATAACATGAAAATAAAACCATAATATTACTATTACATGAGAGGTTAGTTTTGTGGCATCAGAAATATTAAGTCAGGGTACTGTCAGTTGAATGTGAGGGTAGTAGGTGTTATGATGACCACTTTTTTACTAGAAGTAGGAACTTGGAGTTTCTAGTTATTCCATTTAGATTATCTAATGTGCCAGTTATATTTATGGAGCATCTGAATAGTGTCTTCCATAAATATTTGGACAATTTTATGGGTTTTTATGATATTTTTTCCTATTAACAAAATTATGAGGATAATGAAAAACATATATTGATTATTCTATAACCCCTCAATGAAATGAATATTCATAGAAAATTCAAAAATTGTGATGTTTTATTACAAAATATTTTTTTCCACAGACACATTTTAAGAAAAGATGGAAATAAAATGTATCCCACCAAATCAAAAAATAGTTTATATATATCCAAGACCTAAAAATGTTATAGATATTTATTGTTTTAATTTATTTGTATGATATTGTAGGTGTTTTTTGGAAAACCCGTAATTTTTATCAATCCCACTAATAATATTGACGCAAAAAGAGTTAAATTAATCTCGACGGAATAATGTGATAATTGTTTATAGGAAATGAAAATAATATTGTTAAATAATCATGTTTTGACACATCCCAATAGAAATGTATATTTCATCATCTTTCATAATGATTATTTGAAGGGAATTGTTTTTTTAAATGTTTAATGATCATTTACATTCTTATGCTTCATGACATCCAAAACCTCATGATAAAAAAACATCTAAAAAAATATTTTAAATTAGATAATGTGGTTTTTTATTTCCAAAATTGGAGACATAATTTAAATAAAGAAATTAATGAAATATAAATGGATCATAAAAGTTTTTAAGTATGTATTCACTCCAAAAGAGTTTAACATGATGTATAGAATATGGTTGGAACTGATAAACAATTATGAATACATGATCTATTACATCGTGGAATACAAAACAATGTGGTTGATTCACTAGTTTAGAAAAATAAGTCTTTATTAACCATGTTATTTTTGGAACATGGCCATTTGGATAATGATTTGATTAATTTTTTCCTAGAATTTGTAGATGCAGAAGCATATTCTTTTTTACTTTTTGGGTTAGTGTAATTGTCTCTATAAAACAAAATTAATCAATATCAGAAAGAAGACAATGAGTTACTTGACTAAGTAGAAATGGTTAATAAGGGTTTGTTTCATGAATTAAATGTATGTAAAGACCGAGTTTGTAGATTTGGAAAAAGATTATGTATTTATTATGATTCCCCCCTAAAGAGTATATTATAATCGGAAAATCATAATTCTCAATTTTTCTTTAATCAAAGAAGGACTATGATTTATAGAGACCATTGGTGGTAAAAATGGTAGGATAGAATGAAAAGAGATATTACTAACATTACCATGTTTTTTTTACATTTCAAAAGGTTAAATATAAAAATTATTTATAGTAGGGGATTCGACAACATTTCTGGGTTCTAGAGTGGATATGGGAAAATATATCCATGGATTTTATAGGGGGGTTTTTTTACTAATTGAGATAAAAAATATTTTTTGCTTACTGTTGATAAATAAACTAAATTATCGCATTTTTTTCCATTATATATATATATTGTATTTAGATCAAATATATAAATTAATTATCAATGAGATAGTCAATATATATGTATATCCCCTCTCCTTCATATCTGACTATGATCCCAGATTCTTATCAAATTTTTGTAAAGGAAATCAAACATTATTGGGTACTAAATTAAAATTTTGTATAACATTTAATTGTTAATAAGATGTAGAGTATAAGAGAAAAATTAAAATTTTAAAATACTTGCTTCATTCTTGTTCAATGGATTATATAGGAAGTAATGAACAACATATTACATTTGTTGTGCTTTATTTTAATAACATTTTTTATTTGTTTATAAAATTGATGCCTTTGAAGATTTATATGGAAAATGTTGTCGAACTCCAACTTTTTGGGATAAAGAATGATAAAAGAAGTTATTTAAAATAGAATTGGTAGAATAAGTGATTGTAAAGGACAAAATGATGCTCCATTATTTGAGGACATCATAAAGTAGGCAGAAACATTATGAGGGAAATTGGAGGAAAGGATATTCATTCTGGGAAGGTGATCATGTTTTTGTTAAAATGTCATCATGGAAAATTTTTCTATGTTTTGGTAGGATGGTAAATATAAATACATGGTTTATTAGAGGATATGAAATCATATATAATGATGACTCAATTACATACCGAGTGGCCCTTCCTCTAATTTTATCCCATGTATACAATGTTTTTCTTGACTTGATTTTAAGAAAGTATGCTCTAGATTAATCTAATATTTTTGTCACCAAGGTAGTTCTATTTGAATATACCCTTTATTATGAGGAAAATAAAATTCATATTCATTATCATGGAGAAAAATTATTGGGAAACAAGGTAATTTTTTAGGTCAGGATTATTTTGATAAACCATATGGTTGAAGAAGCGACATGGGAATATGAAAATACTATTTGGGAAAGGAACTCATACTTTTCTAATAAGTGAAAACAATTGCAAGGATTCAATTTCCAAAAGGGTTATATAATGTAACATCCCATGTATTGATGGAATAAATTATTTTCATATTTATCTATATTGTTTTATTAAATACTTATATTCATTATAGATATAATAATTAAATTAAAAAATTAAAAATGAAATAGTTTATTTATACTAATTTCATATAAGTTAATAAGATTAATTTTAAAATTATTTATCATTAATTTTAAAAAATTAATTTCATATTTTAATTCATCTTGTCAAAATAATCATAGAATAATATTTTGATAATTTTCTAAAAATATAGATTTTTCAATGAATAGTGAAAATGATTCTTTTTATTGGGAATGTATTTTAATTAAAAATTCAAATAATTTTTTATTAGTTTTATATTTTTGTTAGTTAATTTTTATTTAAATTAGGGATTTTTAAATAGATTTTATACAGTAATTTATTATAATGGCATTCAATTTTTTAAAATGTAATTTTTTTGAAAAACTATTTTTCTTTTCATTACTGAGTTTAATGTTGTATAAGACACTACAACTAATTTATTTTGAATAATAAAAATTATGATTTAATAATTATAAATAGTGGATAAAAATTTATTAATTAGTTCACTTCTATTTTTTCCATGTTTATAGATAGTTTAATTGTTTTGGTTACCATAGTAACAGGTGAATAAGGTATTTTTGGTTACAAATAAAATGATAAGAACTAGAAAATGAAGTAAAAACATACCTAAAAATTATTGGATGCCATATCATGACAATATTCATCCAAGGGTTAAATTTATACCATTTTTTACTTGTATAATATTATGACCACTCTAATATATTATTTAATGAAATGTCAAACAACTCACACATGTGTTTTAATAAGTTTTTGGCACCAAAATATTGCACGAAAGGAAGGAGCAACAATGAATCCCCACATGGTGCCTCGCGAAGCACCGATGCGAAGCACCCCCGAGCATCGCGGTCCTGTGAAGCAGCGGAGGTGGTACCTCTCCGCGAAAAAATTTGACGCTCGCGAGCACCCTGCGAAGCACCGGAGGTGGTACCTCTCCGCGAGTGGGCTGACGTTCGTGAGGGTGCCACGAAGCATCGGAGGTGGTGTGGGAGTTTAGCTTCGCGGCACCCCTTGCCTATAAATACTGGGTTCCCCCTGAGCCCAGAAAGACGGAAAATCCGACCTTTCATCTTTTCCTCTCCCGAATCGTGAAGCACCCTTTGCCCTGGGAATCATGAGCTTCGCGAGGTACTTTTACTTCCCGTGACACCTTCTCTTTGTCTCATTTTGATCCCCTCTTCCGAGAGGGATGCCCTTCGCGAAGCTCAAGGGCATTCGCGAAGGAGGGGGATTCCCAAGGGAACCCGGGCAGCCGTGGAGCCTTTATGCTTCGCAAAACACCCATCCTATACGAGTGATTCCCATGCTAAGGCAGGATCGCTACACATCGCGAAGCACACTGCTTCGTAGCACCCGGCCTCGCAGGGCACCTCTGCTTCGTGAGGCGGTGCTCTGCGAACACTATTCCACTTCGCGAAGCACCCCCCATTTACACCTCTTCCCCATACTAAGGCAAAGGCACTCCACTTCACGAAGAACACTCCTCTGCTTGACAATTACTCTTCCCGTGCGACCCTCCAGGTTTGCACGATTTGATTTCAAAGTCCCACGGACAACACCACTCATAGCGTTGCTTCGCCTGATGCTTCTTCGCATAGACACGCTAACGGCTATTGCTTCTTCACATAGCCACACTAACGTGGACCCCTCGATGGTTCACTCTACGACCCCCCTTAACCACGGCCTTACTGGTACATTACCTCCCCTAGGGAGCAATGGGGACCAGTTATGTAAGTCCTAGGGGTGCGGAGTAAACCCACCTTATCCGTGCTACAGGACGTTAAACTCCCAAGCACCTCGTCCTCAACACATGATGTTAAACTGTGATCCGGCCACGTGCTTCGCACGAAGGGTCCCCCCAACTCGGACATTTTTTATGCCACCTGTCTCCACAGAGACGGGGTCACCCTTTCCACAAGGGATTATATCCTCCTTCTCGGAGTAGCATATGTCTATGGGAGATGGGAAACCACCTTGGTATAAGCCCTTATCCCCTCTTGTGGAAGGATGCACCCCTGCATCTCCGTACATCCCCACTACCAAGGTCGGTGGAGGGCGTAATAGGGAACGAGGAACCTCCCATCATTGGTCCCAAATCCCTCTTTCTCTGCGCTCTGCCACACTTTGGGCCTCCATCCTGGAGTAAGTCCCAGCACCACGGGCCGCCTAACGCGTAAGCCCCTCTTCGCTTCTCACGGACGCACCCTTCGCGGTGATCGTCAGGTCTCTACTGTCTCTTGTTTCTCACACCGAGCACAACTCACGTGGGATTAGAGTAAGCATTGGCCATGACAACACCTCGTCCAGCATGACGTTAAACTGTATGCCCTCGTCTAGCATGACGTTAAACTACACGCCTAGCCGAACTACGAGGACTTTTATCCATGTCAAGGCGTGGTACGTAGGAGGCCTATACGAGGATCAAGCCCACCACCTGGTCGTTCCGACCTCATTCACTTCGGTTCACCACCTTCTCGCATGACGTTAAACTATATTCCATCATTTGAACTACGTGGTCTTTGATCCATGTCAAGGCATGGTACGTAGAAATCCTTCACGAGGTTCAAGCCCACCACTAGTGGACCCCCGGGTCTACTTTCATGTCGGTTCACCGATGAAACCACCTGAACTATGTGGTCTTTGATCCATGTCAAGGCATGGTATGTAGGAAGCCTTCCTGAGGCTCAAGCCCATCTCTCATTGGACCAAGGTCCACCTTCACGTCAGTTCGCTGACGACTTCCATCATTTAAACTATGAGGTCTTTGATCCATGTCACGACATGGTACGTAGGAAACCTTCCTGAGGTTCAAGCCCACACATCATTTATTCACGTCGAGTTCTACCCTCATCCCGCATGACATTAAACTACATTCTAGTCCGACGGAAATCCATTATGACCATCCAGAACTACGAGGTAATTGATCTATGTCAAGGCATGGTACGTAGGAAGCCTCCCTGAGGTTCAAGCCCATCTCCAATCGGACCAAGGTCCCTTCTTCACGTCGTTTCGCCGACGAAGCCCCTTTGAACTATGAGGTCTTTGATCCATGTCAAGGCATGGTATGTAGGAAGCCTCTACGAGGTTCAAGCCAACCACTCGTCGCTTATTCATGTCAGGGTTCATCTTCGTCCCGCACGATGCTAAACTGCATCCCGGTCTAGCGGCAAGTCGTTTAGACCAACCTGAACTACGTGGTCTTTGATCCGTGCTATGGCATGGTACATAGGAAGCCTCCAAGAGGTCCAAGACCGCCACCACTGGGATCCCCCTGGTCTTCCTCATTCACGTCGGCCTTCCGGCGTCCAACCTGAACTACGTGGTCTTTAATCCATGTCACGACATGGTACGTAGGAAGCCTATCAGAGGTTCAAGACCACCGCCTGTTGGTCATCCCAGCCTCATTCTCGTCCGGTCACCAGCACCTGGGCAGCCTAGTGTGTAAGCCCCACACCATCTGAACCAAGGTCCACCTTCACGTCGTTTCGCAGACAAAACCCAGCAGACCCATGGGATCACATTCATGTCGGTCCTTCGCCGGCACCATCACGAACTACGCGGACTTTGATTCTCTGCCACATGGATATGTAGGAGGTCTCTTCGAGGCTCAAGCACAATTTCACTATCGCCCATGTGATGGTCCCATTTCATTCCCCCTCTATTTCCTTCAACTATCCATCACCCATCCTGATTCTCACCCGGACTGCCATGTCCCGACAAAATCATACCATTCCGCTCCTCTTCGCAGCTGCCAATGGGTTGGTCTCGGTATCGGAACCCTTCAAGGGAAATCCCTCGATCCGATCTATTCCAGCTAATGCTCTGATCGAGCTAATTTGTCCCCCGCTGGACGTTAAACCTGCGGAATACCCTGTGCTAAACACAGGAAGCTGTCGAAAACCTCAGATATATGTATATGGCATATAATTCCCCATGCTCAATGTGGGATGCCTCAGGATTCCACGCCCTCGAGAAGGCCTATTACAAGGGATAAAAGACAAACACGCCAGTTCCCCAGCATCAATACATGCTACTGATGCCTCGACGTGACTACTCCCCCAATTGTAGGTTGCTGCACTGACTGGACCCTTTGGAATATCCTGACAGAAGCAGTGTAATTAACCGGTGTCCATTGAAACATGGCACTGGGAAGAGTTTCACGAACAACGTATTAAATCTATGAGGGAGACCCGGACTAGGTGACGAGTTCCGAGGAGGGATCCACGGAAAGAAGAACCGACATCCCATCATCCTATTTCGATCAAGGATAAGACATCCCTGAATAAGGAGCGAATGCCACCCGCCATTGGAAAGTAGGAATGTGGGGAAACAATGCAGCGCGTCCTCCTCCGCAGATGGACGGATGCGTGCGCCCCGGTGAAAGTGTCGGAAACAGAAAAGGTGAACCCGACGTGAAATTCTTCTCCTTAATGTGGAGATTAGTAGCGTTTGAGACACCAGTAGATTGACATGTCAGTGGATCCAGATATCTGGCGCCGGGTCCCGCCCAGAAAATGGTGGGCCTGGCGTGAAACTCACCAGAAATTGGGGTAGTAGAACATGGGGCATTCCGTTCTACAGCGTGTCGGCGTGGATCCTTCTAACAGACACGGGGAATGGAATGACGCTGGGGAACTGGTTGTCAATCATTTTCCTCGTAGTGCTGATGAGTTGATCTCTCCATTTCCCAGGAACCAGGCTGCTGCTACGGAGACACGATCACCGCCCGCTCGCCTACATAGGGGCAGGGGAAATACTAGCATAGCCGCCCAATGTGGCTTCGCTGCCACCACGACGGCCTCTACATCCGTGAATATGCAACGCCCACGTCCCCTCTCCCCGTCAGAGATCATCCAGCGAAGGGTGATCAACAACCTTGTACGCAGGTACGAGGAGGAAGGGGTCATCCCAACCCAGGATATGGCCCGCCTAGACCTGGTGGCATCCAGACCCCGCCGTCAATGCCGCCGTAAGAGGCCGCGCAGGGAGCCCATGCTCCCCACCCCAACGTTCAATCGTTTCAGGAGCCTATCCCCAGAACGCCTCGGCGATTCCTCACCTTATTCTGATGATATGGGTGACGTCCGGCTCAGCCCGCTTAGGGTCCCGACCCAAGGGCTCCGGGTGAGGGCTCCCATTCGGCTGCGTCAACCCCGCCGTCCGACTCTGCAGGAAGAGCAGGCAGGATATACCCCTGCACCACCCGAGCCAGCTCGCCTGACCTAACGTCGGCGCCGGGCCCGGGCTGAGGACGCTCGCCAAGACACGTCGACTTCAACAACTATTGTGGCCCAATCCACCGCCTACGTACATCATGGAGTTCTTGCATACAATGAACAGGGGAACTCCTTCACCTGATCGGGATCGAGGCCTCAGCCGCCCCACGGGTAGGCTGGGTCGACTCTCAGGGTCGCAGGCCCGGGCGATGATTACCGTGAACCAATCCGCGGTAACGTCACTCCATACGGAGGTCCTCTCCATACCACCATTCCATAGAGCATGGTCTTTCCCCGCTCCGAATCTCATCACAGAGGTATGCCTCGTGCTACCCCCATCCTGAAGTAAGACCCGCCCCGTGGCGGTGAAGCTCTGCGCGGAAACCTTTCCCGCGCCCACTATACAGGGTATGGAGTCCATCCTCCTGTCCCCGACTGCCGATTTGAAGGCACCGTTCATACGGTCCTTCTCCAATGTGGGGGTCCTCCCTACGCCCTCTCTGCAACGGGCGAAGGTCCTCCTCGCCCCAACAACTCGAGGAGTGAAGGTCAGCCTCGCTCCGCCCGCATCGACCATGGAGGTCCTCCCCATGCTCATGCCGATTCCAACAGAGGCTCCGCCCACATGGGTGATGTCCATGGATGTCCTCCCCATGTACCCTTCGACAATTTGCCTGGTGTCCCTTGCACCCCGGCCACCTCGAGCGGGAACCATCTCCACCATGGCGCCAGCGCCGCCCCAAGACTACATAGTGGGAATCAACCCTGTCCCGAGGAGCCACCCCGGGGTAGAAGAGCGGGTTGTCACTGCCACAAGAAGAGTCCTGGGAAGGCCCGGGTGGAGATCAGACCTTCTCGTTTCTCGGATTCTGAAGTGGAATGCGACTCCGTGATGGAACCTTCTCCCCGCTCCTCCACATCAAAGACTGGGGTAGGAACCAGGCGTGTCAGCCTCATTCTCCCAGAATACGAGGCCCACCGGATTCCCTCCTCTCTCCACAGGTACATACAGGACGAAGAAGTCTTGGAAATTACACAGGTCATGACCATGTAATCACCACCGTTGTCACCAGAAGCACCCTCTACCTCTACTAGAGATTACGGGGAGCTGTTTTGGGGAACAACGACCGCAGAGCAACAGCGTAACCCATCACCGCTGACCGAGACTCCTGTGCCTGAGGCTGTGTCTATCATCCCATTGTATCGTGATATCGTGGTCAGGTCACCTCACTCTTCAAAGGATGGCCCGGAATTCGGCTGCCAGTCAGCTTGTTCGCCGTATTCTTCACCGCCAAGTTTACTGTCCTAGGGGTCTACCTCGGTAGCGTTACCGGTCCCTCAGCTGCCCCCAGTCGAAGAGTGGGGAAATACAGGGCCATACCCCGAGTTTGAACCCAGCAGCTTCTGGAGCATTCTCGCAGCATATCACTTCCCGGAGAAGTTCTGGCCGATGGAGGCGCCGAATTTTCGCTCGCCCAAGTCCCTTACCCCAGAAAAGGTGGGGTGATTTTTCCAAACCCTATGGGCGACACACTTCCGCCTTTTTTACGAGCAGGTGATGTACCCCTGAAGTCGAGAGAACTTTGAAGAAATCGGCGAGCAATGCCGCCAGATCGATTTGGCCGCACTCCCTGTGGCCCAGCACCCTGATTCACCAGGCCGTCAGAGCACCCTTCAACGAAAATGTGTTCAGAGTTTCAAAGTACTCTGCAGAGTCATCAGGGATGCTACCCCCCATGTGCAAGTCCATGGCTGGGGACACTATGCCTCTCTCCTCTTCGACCCTATCTGACGGCAGCCCGATTCGTTATGCGACATTGAGGACATTCCCACGAGAGGGGTCACATTCCACATGACTGACGCAGTGGAAAGGGAAGACAAGCATGAGTTTCTCGATGGAGACTTACCCCCTAAGGGCATACTGCCACTGCTGGACCTATCAGGGAGGGTTACCCGTCAGTAGAGGAACCTTCTAGGCCTCCCTGTACCCACCGAGTTGTTGGTACTCAGTCGAAATGCCGGTAAGGGTTAGGAGCACATCGGAAATGTCAAGCACTCCCAACCATCTGCCTCTATACAGAAGACAGACGAAGATCCCGAGAAGGCCATGTTATGCCAGCAGCATGCTGAGCAAAAGAGGTTGGTTGACGAACTCTTGGACGAGCGCACTGTAGAGCGGCGACCCGACTATGGTAATCCCAAGATGAGGCAGTAGGGGCAGGAACAATTCCCCCTGGTGAGATCTCTCCAGGAAACCCTGATCAGGCTACTTCCACAGATAGGGCAGAAGCCATAACATACGGCAAGAGGGCGCGATACGTCTCGTCAACCCCCCTTGAATGACGGGGCCATCTTAAGAACCCGGTCCGGGTTCCCCCAGTCACCCCACAAGTCGTTCCTCTAGTCGATCCACGAGCCACTGAAGCCATCTACCGTGTTGAAGAACCTGGAAACGCACTTTTGATTAGGGATCCCCATCAATATAGGGAACCCCACCTAGATGACCTTAAAACGACACTCATAGCCTTCCTCGAAGCGTTGGAAATGCGGCAGGTGGCAGTCCCACCGGATGGTAAGCCGTATCCTGCGTGGGTGGATGATATGCCCGCACCCTCAGGTTTTGGGAACCCCACTTTCTCTCCCTTCAACGGGAAATGGGACCCACCGCAGGACTTGGCCCATTTTTCCTCCAAGTGCAGCCCCATGCTGGGCACTCTGGCCCAGAAAGAAGCCGCCAAGCTCTGATGTTTCGTGCAGACATTGGAAGGTCCCGCATTCATCTGGTACAACCAGATCCCTGTCGGATCAGTGACCGGTTGGGAGGATCTCCGCCGGAAGTTCCTATATCAGTTCAGCTCCATGACACAAAAGACCAGCATTGTAGACCTCTTCAATTGCAAGCAAAGGCCTGATGAGCGATTCACAGATTTCATCGCCCGGTGGAAGGGACTTACGTACTCCCTCGATATGCCACTGACTCAAGAGAAATTACTGACGATGTGTGTGGGGAATGTTAAAACGAAGCTGGTACCTTCCTTGATTACCCAGAACTACCCTGGAGGATTCCAGGATTTCTCAGATAAGGCTCGGCGCCTTGAAGAGGCTCTGCAACAGGCTAGTCAGGAACGTTCGCTTCCCCCTATGATCCCAGCCAGGAGGACTGCCAGAGCTGAAACTGCCTCGATGGCCCAAATAGAAGCCCCCATGAAACTGGAATTACTGCCAGCAGCACCATCCCTGCAACCCCGCATAGGTCCTCCACCTCAAGCACAAGCTCTTGCCCAGCAGCGACTACCTCAGAATCGACAGGTTCCCCTGTGCAATGCGCCACCTCCACCTAGGTGAGACAATCAGGCGCCACCTCCTCGACAGGCCCCTCCGGCCCCTCGTCAGGGCCAGGCCCCCAAGGCCCCCTATCTAGAAAGAAGGCACCATACTTATTCGTTCAATGAGAATCATGTCCCTGGCTACTTCCAAAGTGCTTAGAGCAAGGGATTGTGCGCCTGCCCGAGTGGAGAAGGCCGGCAGAGGCGAATCTCATCGATCACCCCAACTACTGTCCTTATAATCGGATTCTGGGCCACACCCTCAAGCAATGATATGTGTTTAAAGAATGGCTTCAAGACCAGGTCAAAAACAACATAGTTATGTTGGTCCCGACACCAACACAAGTGGCGAGTGTCTTTGCAGGGTCAGAGATATGTAGCGACAGCAAAGGCGAGTGGCAGCAAGTTCCCAGCCACGGGTCCCAGAGATTCGACAACTAGATGGCTCGAAAACCTGTCGTTTGTGCCCATGGTATCATCCGGGAATGCCTGAAGCAGTCGGAACCTTCAGAAGAGGTAGCCAGTACCTCTGCATCGCCTTCACAGTCGACCTCTTCCCAAATGGGCAAGAAGCGACGAAGCAAGAAGAAACAATGTGCTCCGTCGGTGCCGTCGTCATCCCGCACTCTCGGTGACTATATTCCCCCTGATATTGGGATTCCTCCCAGAGGTTTCCCGGTGGTGGATGACTCATCTAGCGACATCCTGGGGTACGCTTCGGATAACACCGTGGAGCTGGTAGAGCCCTATATGACTCCCGATGAAGGGGAACGCCAGGCGAGCCTCCCCAAAGTCCCCAGCCGACGTCAACGTTAGTGGAACCACATCCATGCTGGTCGTCGAGACACTTTAGCGGGCACTTTCAGCCAAGTCGTGCAGACTACTGAGACCAGACAGCAGGCTCAACGCAGAGCTCAGCATGTGCAACCCCATCTGACGCCCTCAGCTTTACCTCCACCGTCGTTTGTGCTACTAGACCATGGAGAGCTGCCTCGTTCATATCACAGCCAGTCTTGCCCAGCTACAGGACAATCTTCACTGTCCGATCCTAGTCCGGTGACTACTCCCCAGGCTTTAACTAGTATGCGGCAGGATGTACCCAGCACTAACCAACCGCCGGATCAACCGGCAGGACCCGTTGCGCCTCCAACGGCAGAGCGACCTCTTTTAAGCAGAGGTTCGCACTTGGCACGAAAGTACGATGTCCTGAAGCACCTGGCCGGCATTCCAGCAAGGATTTCTATCCTTGAGACCCTTCTCCTATCGTCTGAAATGCGTGAGGCACTTTCCGAGGCCCTAAGGAGCCCCCTACAGTTTGAGACAGAGGTAGCAGCCACAGAAGCCTCCCACACAGAGGAAATTGAGAACGCCGAATGTCAGGCAGTTATCTCGTTCTTCGGTGAAGATGAGGACCCTCCTATACAGGGGCATATTCGCCCTCTGTACATCACTGGCCACTTCAATGGTGTTGAAGTCCGCCGCTGCCTTGTTGACACGGGTTCCGGAATCAAACTAATTCCGACTCAGACATTGCGAAAGATGGGTCTGTCTGGAGATGATTTAACTCCCTCTGACCTCAGAATCCAGGGGTATGACAGGACTGAACAAACCCCAGTCGGCAAGATCCGCCTGAAGACTCAGTTCGGTGGCTTAATTTCCAGCACCGAGTTCATGGTCATCTCTCAGGACACCACCTACAACGCGTTGATGGGTAGGCCATGGCTCCATCTGCATGCAGCAGTCCCTTCGTCATATGATCAGTTCCTCAAATACTCCCTCAATGGTCGAGTAGGCGGGCTCCAAGGAGATGCATCTCCTTTCGCCTCTTGTGAGGCCCGCTATCTGGATGCTGATTATTACAAGAGTAAGGATAAGAAAATCCTAGAAAGTGAGGATGAACCCGCCACGGTCACAAGTGATCCCTGGGAAAGCATGGATAAAACCTACGTCCTACCGATCCACCGATTGGAGGCCATGACCCCCGACATGGGGAATTGTTTTGTTGTTTCGGGTATGAAAGGAAGGCATATTCCCATGTCCAAGCGTCGGTGGAAAATCACCTCGTACTCCTACACCAACCAGGATCAGGTGATCCCGGAGCCTCCTACCCCTTTGCGGTACCGGAATGTCAATATTATGGCAATGGCGGTACGCTATACGTGTCTCTTCCACCGGGATGGAATCAACCGACTCAAGCCGACATGTCACCACTATTTTGATGTCATCAGACGTGGCCCCTTAGGCTGAAGGCCATATGGGATAGGGTCGACTGCCTTTATTGCTATGGTCTCAATGGAGAGTGAGCCTCCTGATATGATGACCACTGCTGCCCAAGACGACACCACCTTCCCCTCAAGTTTTGATAGCCTTTAAGTATCTCCTGCCGTGGGAAATCCCCCCGCGAGTGAAGAGGAAGACCTAGAGGATACTGCCCCCGCCTTTGAGGAAGGCGTCTCTACCACGGTTGATGAACTCGAATAGGTGAACCTTGGTAGTGAGGCAGATCCGAAACCCACATTGATCAGTGCGGCCATGTCCCCCGAGGAGCGTCAGCAGTACGTAGACTTTCTCAAACAACATCGTGACGTGTTTGCCTGGAGTTACAACGAGATGCCATGACAAGATCCCCAGGTAGTCGTTCACCATCTGGGACTCCCGGCAAACCATCGTGGGTTTATGCACCCTCCCAGGAAGATTCACCCTTCTCATGGTGCTATTGTTGAGGCCGATGTTGACAAACATATCAAAGCCAACTTCTTTAAGGAAGTCCAGTACCCCAAGTGGCTTGCTAACATTGTGCCAGGCAGGAAGAAGAATGGGCAGATCATAGTCTATATAGACTTTTGTGACCTTAATCACCACTACCCAAAGGATGACTTCCCCCTCACAGTGACTGAGTTGTTGATTGATGCCACGGCTGGGTTCTAAGCTCTCTCTTTCATGGATGGGTATTTCGGGTACAACCAGATCCGGAAGGCCCCTGAGGACGAGGAGTCCACTTCCTTCAGGGCTCCCCAAAGTACCTTTTTCTACCTGGTTATGCCCTTCGGCTTGAAAAATGTTGGTGCCACTTATCAGAGGGTCATGCTTCGCATATTCAAACCAATTCTCGGGATGTTGGTGGAATGCTACGTAGATGACCTAGTGGTCAAATCATGCCAGCGCCAGGACCATCTCAAAGACCTTGAGAAAGTGTTCGGTTTCCTCCATTCCCGTCACCTGAAGATGAACCCGTTGAAGTGTGCCTTCGGGGTCACCTCTGGGAAGTTTCTAGGCTTTGTTGTTAGATACCGAGGCATTGAGATCGACCCAGAGAAGATCAAGGCCATCAGCCAAATGCATCCCCTGAGCAATATTCGGGAACTTCGAGGCCTCCAAGGCCACTTAGCATATATACGCCGATTCATCGCGAATCTGGCTGGCAAGTGTAAGCCCTTTTCCCGACTCATGAAGAAGGGTGACGCCTACGAATGGGATGAGGAGTGTCGGACTGATTTCGAGGAAATCAATTAGTATCTGCTCCAACCTCCAGTTTTAATGCCACCCATTTCTGTAAAGCCGCTTGTCCTTTACGTGACCGCCCTGGAACAATCCCTCGGTGCACTGCTCGCCCATAAGAATAACGAGGGTACTGAGAACAGTCTCTACTATCTCAGCTGCATGCTTCACGATACAGAGGTCAGATACTACCCTATCAAAGAGAGCTGCCTTGCGCTCATCTTTGTCGTATAGAAGTTTCGGCATTACCTGCAGCACCATGAGGTACAATTGGTCTCCCGGGTAGACCCACTTAAGTACATCCTGAACCACCCCATGTTGGCCGGCAGACTAGCGCAGTGGGCAGTGATTCTCCAGCAGTTTGATATCAGGTTCGTACCTCAGAAGGACATTAAGGGACAAGCATTGGCATACATTTTAGTTGCACATCCAACCTCCGCGGATCAATCCATGGACCTGGATTTTCCTGATAAGGTGATCTTCTCAGTTGATCATGTCGTCCCATGTTGGCAAATGCACTTCGACGGTGCCTCCCGGAGCCCCACCAGTAGGAGGCTCAACGATCCTATGCGCAACAGAGTGGGCATGGGTATCGTATTGATTACCCTGGTGCAAGCCATCCTGCCATACTCGTTCCTATTGTCGGAAGGCTATACCAACAACGAGGCAGAGTACCAGGCTCTCATCACCGGCCTCGAGCTGGATCTTGATATCGACGTGCCCCATCTACAAGGGAAAGTAGATTTCGAGCTAGTAATAAATAAAGTCAATGGTGACTATGTCATCAGGAATCCGGAGCTTGTACCATTGTTGGAGTGCACCCTCCGCCTAATGTCCAAGTTCTCTTCTCGACCAGAGATTACCCATGTCTCGCGGTCATAGAACGGTCAAGAAGACGCCTTGGCTGGCTTAGATGCGTCGCTCGCAGAACCCGAGAAAGATGATTTGATCATACATGTGGCACACCGGAGAGTCATTTCCCCTGTCACCCAAGAGGACAATGATGGCCTGCAGGTAAGTCATCTCACCATCGGGCCCTCTACGTCAGGGGTACTGGGTTCGTCAGACACAGTGGTTGAAGCCACTCCCGACTGGAGGGCGCCTTTTTTCGAGTATCTCCAAAATGGTCGCCTCTCGGACGATCGGGCCGAGCGCGAACAAACCCGACACCGCACACTGCAATTTACCATCTAGAGCGGCCCTAGTCTTGAACAGATCCTTTATAAGAGGAGCTTCGATGGCGTTCTCCACCGTTTCATTCAAGGAGTAGAGATTCCTCAAGTTATGCAAGAGGTTCACGCCAGTTCCTGTGGTTCCCATCAAGTTGGGCCGAAGCTTCCCCATCAAATCCAGAGGTTGGGGTAATTCTAGCCCTCTATGGTCCATGATTGCATCGGGTATGCCAAGAGCTGCCATGCATGACAAGTTCACGCCAACTTTCTGTATCGGCCGCCGGAGCCCCTCCACCCCACCAAGTACTCTTGTACATTTGCAGTATGGGGACTTGATGTAGTGGGAACATATCCACTGGCGACGGCTAGCCAGTGTAGGTTCATCCTGACGGCTACAGATTTCTTTTCCAAGTGGGATGTGGCAGTTTCACTCAATGAGGTCAAGGCCCGTTCCATCATCGACTTTTTGAGCTCCAATATCATCCACTGATTTGGGGTCCCTCATGCCGTCCTCACCGATAACGGTACCAAATTACGAGCGGCTGAGCTAAATAAATTGTACGCCAAGTACGACATCCGCTCGAACCATACCTCCCACTATCACGCGCAGGAAAACGGACAAATTGAGGTGTTCAACAAAACCCTCTCCAACATTCTGTAGAAGATGGTTGGTTAGAACAAGAAAGGTTGTCCGGACAAGCTCCCCAATGCCCTCTGGGCTTATCGGACGACGAATCAAAACTCTACCCAGGTGACCCCATATTCCCTGGTGTATGGGGCTGAGGCCGTCCTACCCATTGAGATCCAGCTGCCATCTCTGCGCACTGCAGTCTATGACCAGCAGGCGCCAGATGAGGTGGCCGAAATCCATCTAGCTGAATTAGAAGCACTGGACGAGAACCGGCTTCGTGCCCTGCACAATCTCGAAAGGCATCAGAATAAGACAGCGAGTGCCTTCAACAAGAAGGTTCGCCTCCGTTATTTTCTACAGGGCGACCTAGTGCTGGCCCTTCGAGCGCCAATGATCCCCGATAGAAAACCTCCCAAGCTAGTACCCAAATGGGAAGGGCCTTATATCATCCATAAGGTTTACCCCAACGGGGCGTACTCCTTGGTGACCATGGATGGTGAGCGCGTGACACCTCCCACCAATGCCAGGTTCCTCAAGCAGTACTTTGCCTGATCCTATATGGTCCTGCATGACCTTAAACTGTACGGACCCGCATGACCCTAAACTACACGTTACGGTCCTGCATGACCCTAAACTGCACATTATGGTCCTTCATGACACTAAACTGCATGTTACGATCCCACATGACCCTAAACTACACTTTATGGTCCTACATGACCTTAAACTATACGGTCCCGCATGACCCTAAACTACACGTTATGGTCCCGCATGACCGTAAACTGCACGTTATGGTCCTGCATGACCTTAAACTGTACGGTCCCGCATGACCCTAAACTGCACGTTACGGTTTCGCATGACCCTAAACTGCACGTTATGGTCCCGCATGACCCTAAACTGCACGTTACAGTCCAGCATGACCTTAAACTATATGGTCCAACACGACCTTAAACTGTAAAGCACCATCCTGCAGGATGGTAAACCGCAAAATGGTCCGAGCTCTATGACCTTAAAATAAGATCTCCCCTTGTCCTTACTGTAAGACGTTAAACTGCAAGCCAGTCAGGCCTTCCTAACCGAGGCTCAGCCTCAGGCCCCTTGGCCTCCTTGGGCCCCCGACCCCCCGTCCTTACTGTAAGGCGTTAAACTGCAAGCCAATCAGGCCTTCCTGACCAATGCGCAGCCACGGGCCCCTTGGCCTTCATCGACTCGGAATCTCTTATGGGATTGTGCGGTGTGGTGTGGTATTACATCCTCATTCACGTCGGGTTACCCGCCGTACCATACATACGCCCAGTTGAGATACATTTCTCATCCAGAACAACGCTAAAACTACTCATCAAGAACTACGTATGGCTTGATTCCCATCCCAATGGGATACGTAGGAATGCTCAGACACCTCGTCTTGAGCCCAAGCCCAATCTCTTCTCTTTCACTATCCCCCCTGGGAATAGTTTCCTTGCAGATTCCTTTAGTAGCAAGGAGTAGGCTTTCTTATCCCTGCTCATACAACCCTGCTCATACAAGGATTGTAAGGGTTTCATCATGTGCTCACTCCCGTTCTTCTATCCTCCCACGTCCTCACCGCATGACGTTAAACTTCATGGCCTTCAAGAACTATGTATGCCTTTATTCCCATCCTAATGGGATACGTAGGAATGCCAGGGCATTTCACCCGTTGGCCCAGCCCAAAAGCCAAAATCTTCCCCTCGGGTCAAGACATATGGCAGGGTGCACACTTTTTCCCCAACTCACATTGTGCAAGCCTCGACACGGCTGCACGTCCCCCTGGAGACGTTCGCCTCTTTCGTGGATAGATACAGCTATTCTTCACCCACTCCTTGACTGGGATTCCATCATTTTTCACACCCGGAGGGACCCCCAAGAATGGCCTGGATAAAACGCCCAAGGGCTCTCATACCGATACGGGCCAACACCCCCAAGGGTTTCCGAACAACAAGCCGATACAAGTCCCGCGTCGCGAATTTGATCAACGGTCGGCGCTCATTTGCTTCTCCCATATCAGGTCACCATCAGGACGTTGTGTTTCAAACATGGTCGACAGTGTCCTGGATCATCGGGTCCTCCCTGAGATGTCCAAAACATCGAGTGCAGTAACTCATTCTGCCCCATCCTAAAGTAACAAACTTCCCTCTGGGTGGTGCCAGCATTCGGGCCCACGACCCCGATTCTCTTATAAGGAATGTGCGGTGTGGTGTAGGATTACATCCTCTTTAACGTCAGGTTACTTTCGATGCCGTACACACCCCTGGATTAGATACAGGTACCTCTTTCCACGTCCTTATGTAAGACGTTAAACTACAAACCAGTCAGGCCTTCCTGGCTGATGCCTAACCTTAGGCCCCTTGGCCTTCTCGGGCCCCTTCGCCCAACCTCTTACCCGGGGTGTACGGTGTGGTGTGGGACTATGTCCTCATTCACGTCGGGATCATGTACCATGCCGTACGCCTTCCCTCACGAGGCCCATTTTCCTTTTCGGGCCCCGACCCTCGTCCTCACTACAAGACGTTAAACTACAAGAAGGTCAGGCCTTCCTGACCAATGCCTAACCATCAGGCCCCTTGGCCTTTTCGGGCCCCGGCCCAGGTCCTCTCTTATAGGAGTGTACGGTGTGTTGTGAGATTATTTTGTCATTCACATCGGTTTATTCGCCGTACCGTACACCTCCCCTGTTTGGGGGTATATTACTCCCCTCCTCATCTCGTATGACATTAAACTACATCTAGAGAACTACATATGTCTTTATTACCATCCTCATGGGATACGTAGGACCACCTGAATGTCTAGGATTCGGGTCCAGCCCCATCTCTCGGGAATCTTCATTCCCCTTGGACTACCCTTCCTCCATGAGAGGATTATATGGTGTGGTGTGGGATTATGTCCTCATTCATGTCGGTCTTGTAATGACCACGCCATGTACATCTCCCTCCTGAGTTGTTCCGTCGACCCTTTTCAGCGGTTCACTAATGTGCCTAAGGGTACTCTGATTTGTTACCTGGAATGCCAGACTTTACTCGGACACATCCACACCCACTTTACAGGCTTTTTGTATCCCTTCATCAGGGCTTCCATTATCTTTCACACCTAGAGGGACCCCCAAGAATGGCATGGATACTACGCCGAAGGGCTCTCCTACCGTTACGGGCCAACGCCCCCGAGGGTTTCGGACAACAAATCGATAAAATCCCGCATTGCGAATATGGTCAGCGTTCGATGCTTGTTTGTTGTTCCCACGTCAGTCTAACGTGATATAGATACTATTTTTTCCGCCACGGTTAACAGTTTTCCTCTATCGCCACGTCGGCCCCATTAAGCCCAAAATTTCGGTTACACGATTCACATCCTTCTCCATTATCATCATGTCCAAGTAGAATCTCGGAACTCTTGTTACTATTCCTCCGTGCACATCTACGTGTTGGGGGAACATGTCGTTCAAAGGTGTCCATCGGGGCTCTCTACCGACTCCCCTTTGATGGACACCCCAAGTACTACGATAAGGATTCCCCCCTTATTTCCCACACTGAGTTTAACTCACGTGGGCTTAGGGATCGGGTTAACATCTGCGCTTACTCGGGGATTTGTCACCATCCATGGTCCGAGCAATATGACCATAAACTAAGATCCTCTCAGAACTACGTTCTGCTTGATTCCCATCCTAATGGGATACATAGGAATGCCCAGACCCCTTGTCTTTGGGTCCAGCTTGAGTTCATCAAATTCATATCTCTGGTCCTTCCTTTAGGACCCTGACTACGGGACTGTGTGGCATAGTGTGGGATTATGTCCTCATTCACATCGGGTTTACAATAGCTGCACCACACACACCCCGTTCGAAGAGTTATCCCTCTTATTCCTTGTCCTGCATGACATTAAAAGGAACCCTTCAGAACTACGTGTGGCATGATTCCCATCCTCATGGGATACATAGGACCACCTGAATGTATAGACTTCAGGTCCAGCCCCACCTCTTAGAGATCTCCCGATCTCTCGGTCACCTAGGCCCCGTGGCATGTCCCTCTCTAGGAGGGGCATATAAAGGTATGATACAGGGATTTTGGCACTATGCCCCCTTTTCCCAGGAATCCTCCATCTCTTGGCCTCCCTCATGTTGAGTCCCTCGACCCCTTATAGTGGTTCACCTATGTGTTAAGAGTACTCTGGTCTAGAACCAAGAGTGTCATATTCGACGTGGTCAAGTTCCTTCCACATGCCAAGCTTCGTGTTTCCCTTCATCAGGGCTTCCATTATCTTTCACACCCGGAGGGACCCCCAAGAACGGCCTAGATACTATTCCCAAGGGCCCTCCTACTGTTACGGGCCAACACCTTCGACGGTTTTCAGACAACAAATTGATACAAATCCCGTGTTGCGAACATGGTCAGTGGTCGATACTCATTTGTTTGTCCCCATTTCAAGCTAATGCGACATGATGCTGTGTTGCGAACATGGTCAACAGTAATCCTTTGTTTCCACGCTAGCCCTTCCCAGCCTTGAATGTTGGATACATGATTCACATTATATTCCACCCCATCGTGTACAGGTGGAATCTCGACACTCTTGGCGCAATGCCTCAGCGTACCATTGCATATCAGGGGGACAAAGCTGCAATACAACGTCCTTCGGGGCTCCCCTGGTCCGAGCTCTAAGACCATAAACTATGATCTCCTCAGAACTATGTTTCGCTCGATTCCCATCCTCATGGGATACGTAGGACCGCACGGATGCCTTGTCTTCGGGTCCAGCCCATTTAGGGAGCTAGTCTCTCCCCCCTTCATTTCACCTTTTACCTCTATATAGGCCCATCGGCCTATTATTCCTCTCTCAGGACTGTGTACGATGTGGTGAGGGATCATGTCCCCATCCACGTCGATTATGTCGCACGACACATGATGTTATTAATATTTTCATGACTTATTATATTCCCCCTTTACTTATTTTATATGAAATGTGCATAATTTGTGTGAAATATTAATGTTTTAATATTAAGTATAATATTTGAGCATTTTTAGAAGTAGTCAAATTGAGTCAGTTTAATGTTTTAATTATAACTATCCCTATACTGATCCAAATTGTGTGGTTCTTGTTTTGTAGGATTCTAATTTCAATATAAAACATTTCATTAGAAGGAACCATGATCCAATTCTGCAATTTGAAGGGTCATATGGTCCTCACAAACAAGACCAAAGAATCTGTGAAGAAACTGGACTATTCATGATGATTGATTTACTGGGCTCAATCTAGAAGTTCAAAAACCTTAACTCTCCACCATATTTCGGGGGACACTACATGTCATCTTGGATAAAACTTTCATGGCCCAAATCCAAGTACAAGGGGCCCAAATGAATCTTTGAAGTCCAGCCCACCATTCTGGACGAGAATGAAAATCAGTATAGTATGAATGACATATCTCCTGATGTAATCATCCAAGCGAGCTGAGATTTTTCAGTGTGAAAGAGGGGATTTAGGTGGACGACTTTTTTGAAGAAACCATTCGGATTTGAAGGCATCTTAATATTAAAAAACCCTTTCACATTATGGACTTCAAAAAGACTGGATTGAAATGGACATTTTAAGTTTGTTTACTCAACCGGCCATAACTTTTTATCCTTACGTCCAAATGACTCCATATTTTGAGAGTAGTCTGACAACATTATTTTCTACAACTTTGAAGAAGGATCTATTTGAAGATTCGGCTGTCTGAATTGCCAAATTGGCGATGCAAGTGGAGGGACAGATTGAGAATGCAAACAGTCCACTCCTTGGGCTATAAATACTCTCTCCTTCTCTCCTTGAGAGGGGTTGGAATTTCAGAAGAGAGGAGATCATATTGGCACGACCAAAGCTTTTCCAAAGGCTTGGGAGGACCTGCCAAACTCAAGTTTTCACTTGAGAGACCTTTCCTCCTCTCTTTCTTTTCACTTACTTTTGTGTTCTTCATTTTTGTAATCTTGTAATTCTCTTTCTTTGTAATTCTGTTTTAATGCAAGTTACTTCTTCAATATCTCTTATTCTCTTCCACCTTCTGTATTTTAATATTAATGTTCTTAAAATAGTTTAAATTCAGTTCAATCCCCTTCCCTTCTTTAGCTTCCTCATTCAATCAAAAGTTCATTTTTTATCAGCATTTTTCGTGTGTGTGTATCGACGTACCACTCTTTTCTTATCCCTTTCTTTTTCTTCTCTTATTAATTTATAATCATAATAATTATAACCAGATTATTAATCACCCAAATGGCTGAGTAAATCTATCATTGGGGTGATTTATAATTTAGGTATGTTAAGTGATTGAGAGCTTCTGCTCGATGGATATTCTTTGAATTAACATTGTGTATGTTGGACTTAACATGTCATGGATTAATGACTTGTTCTGTTTAACATGTGGTTTACATGGATTATTGGAACCATAAATACACAACCATAAATAATATCTGATTGAGATTATAACCTTAAGTTAAGTTAAGTCTTGGTTTAAAGCCTTAACACTTAAGAATTCTAATCATCATCATCTTGTGACATGGGTGTTAATTTAAATGCAATATAAAGCAAAGCTCGAGGATATCACAAGCTTAACTAAACTAATGATGAAATCACCCCAATCTTTATTAATTTGGTAAATCAAACATCATCCATAAATCATTTCAATTAAGCTCTGCAAACAAACCCCCCTAATCAAAATACAATCAACTAAAAACAAACGACTACTACAAAGTATCATCGCCAAGGATTCGACCCGAGTGCTGCTATACACATTAGCAGAGCACCGGAACCTTGAACGGTCGATAGGCGACAATCGGCCGCACTTTCAAATGGCGCCGTTGCCGGGGATGGTGCTTTAAGTAGTCATTAGTTTCTGGTTATTGTAAAAAAAAACCCAAAAAAAAAATATACAAAAGTTTTAAAAAAAATTGAAAAAAAACACAAAGAAAAACCCGTCTTCCTCTTAAAAATCATAAACTGAAAAAAATACAAAGAAAAACCCGTCTTCCTCTTTCTTCCAAAATCTCTCTAAATGCCCCGTAGCCTTCCAAACAATCCCTCGGATTTGTTTGACCCTGAAATTGATAGAACTCTTCGTCGAATTAGGAGGACCATTAGGGATAACCAAATCACCCAAGAACCAATCATTGCCCTACCAATTGAATTAGATATGGCCAATCCTAGGGAACAAACATTGAAAGAACTTGCTGCCCCTGATATGAATTACCAACCTCTTAGTATTCAATATCCAAACATAGAGGCTGACTTCGAACTCAAGTCGGGTTTGATTCATCTTCTTCCTCATTTCCATGGTCTAGCTGGTGAGGATCCTCATCTTCACCTCAAAGAGTTCCAAGTGGTCTGCTCAACCATGAAACCTCAAGGGGTTTCTGAAGAACAAATCAAGCTTAGAGCTTTCCCCTTTTCCCTAGCGGATTCTGCCAAGTCTTGGCTCTACTACCTCCCACCTGGTTCCATAAACTCATGGGTTGACATGAAGAGACTTTTCCTTGAGAAGTTCTTTCCCGCTTCCCGAACAGCTTCTATCCGAAAGGAAATAAGCGGCATCCGTCAATTCCCTAATGAATCACTCCATGAGTATTGGGAGAGGTTCAAAAAGCTTGTGGCAACTTGTCCACACCATCAAATCCCTGACCAAATCCTGATCCAATACTTCTATGAGGGGTTATTGGCTATGGAGCGAACTCTCATTGATGCCGCAAGTGGCGGTGCTCTTGTTGATAAAACTCCTGCAGCTGCAAGAGATCTCATAAGTAACATGGCTGCAAACACGCAGCAATTCCATACTCGAGCACATGCTCAAGTGAAACAAGCCCAAGAGAATCAATCCATAGAGCCCAACAAGATGACTGAGTGGATGAGTGAACTTACAGGTCTTGTGCGTCAACTAGCGGTGGCTACCAAAGCCCCAAACTCATCTTCTCCACAGTCACTATTCCCTGGACCTATCAAGAATTGTGGAATCTGCAACTCTCTATCTCATCCGACTGACACATGTCCACAACTTCAAGATGATCCATCTGATTCATCTAGTCCAATGGAGATCAATGCGGCATATGCTCAGCGAAACTTCAACCCTCAACAATCAGGTCAGTTTGTTAGAAACTTCAACCAACCCCACTCTGAGCCCTTCTCTTCTACCTTTAACCCACCTCTGAGGTATGGTAATCCCATTTCTCATCCTCCTCAATTCCCTCCTCAAAACCCAAACCAATTCCAATATGGTCAAGGTGGTGGTAACTTCCATCAACCTTATCCTTTTGTTCCTCAACCTCAAAGGAACAATCCTCCTCCTGGATTCCACTATCCTAACGAGCCTTCCCAATTCCCCACCTAATACAATCGCTTTCCCAAGAACCAAAATCAAGGCCAACCCAATTTGGGACAAGCCTCTTCTTCTAAACAACCATGGGAAAGTGCTGTAGAGGATCTTTCTTCCTTCACCCGTTCTATCCTCAAGAACATTGAAACCCAAATAGGTCAACTTGCATCCCACCTTAGCCAGCAACAACCATCCAATTCATCCCAACTCCCAGCTCAACCATTACCCAACCCTAAGGGCAATGTAAGTGCAATTGCACTTAGATCGGGAAAGCAAATTGCTATGCCCCATGATGATTGCTCTACCTCCCCTTTCGATGTTGATCTAGAAAATGAAAAGAACAAAAAGCTGGAAAAGGAACTTGAATCCACTCCTTCACCTCATTCCATTCCTCTAAGGAACCCAATTCCTTTTCCTCAAGCCATCTCCAAGCCTAAGAAGTCCTTTGAACCTGATCCTGAAATGCTTGACATGTTTAGACGTGTTGAAGTGAACATCCCCCTCTTAGATTACATCAAACAAATCCCTAAGTATGCCAAGTTTCTTAAGGAATTGTGCACCCATAAGAGGAAACTTAGGAACATTGAAAATGTTTCAACCCAACAGTCCATTCCCATGAAGTGCAAAGATCCAGGGACCTTCACGGTTCCATGTCAAATAGGGAGTTCTAACTTTGATGATGCACTCATAGACCTAGGAGCCTCAATTAATGTAATGCCCAAATCCATATTCTCCAACCTTGGTCTAGGTCCCTTGCACCCAACGGGTATTGTCATTCAATTATCCAATCAAAGCACTGCCAGTCCTGAGGGGATAATTGATGATGTTCTTGTTCGGGTCAATGATCTTATCTTCCCAGCTGATTTCTATGTCCTTAACATGGAAGGTGAGACGACCTCTTCTCGATCTCCCCTAATTCTAGGAAGACCATTCCTCATGACTGCGAGAACCAAGATTGATGTCCACTCAGGCATCTTATCCATGGAATTCAGTGACCAACTGGTCAAGTTCAACATTTTCCAAGCCATGTGATACCCATCTGAGGATCACTCTGCATTCTCAATCCATGCTTTTGAGGACACTTCTAAGATTCAATCGAACCCCAATCCACCATGTTCTTCATGTTCTAATGATAAAGGATCTTGTGAAATCTGCACCATGATTAACAAAGTCATAAATGGTGAAGTTGATGTGGACCTCTCATTCATAGACTCCATCAATCTAGAGGAACTTGAAAACTCTCTTGAATCCCACATCAACTCTGATATCTACTGCTCCACCTTGGACAGTGTTGAGGAAAATTATCCAAACCCATCTAGAATCCCTTCTCCTACTCCTAACTTGTCTAGCTCTCCAATCAAGGCTGAAACTGATCTAAAACCACTTCCTTCACACCTCAAGTATGCATTCCTTTTCCATGATCCCTCCTACCCTGTCATTATCTCTGCTTCACTTTCTGAAACTGAGGAGTCCCAACTTGTTCAAGTGTTAGAGGAAAACAAAAATGCCTTAGGTTGGACCCTAGAGGATATTCCAGGAATCAACCCTGCCCTTTGCATGCATCACATCCATCTAGAGGAATCATCCAAACCAATTAGGCAACCTCAAAGAAGACTCAATCCACTCATACTTGAGGTAGTTAGGGAAGAGATTACCAAGCTTATTCAAGCTGGTATTATCTACCCAATTTCTGATAGTGAATGGGTTAGTCCAATTCAAGTCGTTCCTAAGAAGGGCGGGATAACAGTTGTCACAAATGAACATGGAGAAGTGGTCACAACTCGAGTGAAAAACAAATGGCGTGTGTGCATCGATTATCGCAAATTGAATGCTGAAACACGAAAAGATCACTACCCACTTCCTTTCCTTGACCAAATGCTTGAGAGATTGGCCGGAAAGTCACACTATTGCTTTCTTGATGGTTACACCGGCTACTTCCAAATTCCAATCGCACCTCAAGACCAAGAAAAGACCACATTCACTTGCCCATTTGGAACCTATGCCTATAGGCGAATGCCTTTTGGACTTTGTAATGCTCCTGCAACATTCCATCGGTGTATGATGAGTATCTTTTCTGAATTCATTGAGAATTGCATGGAGGTCTTCATGGATTACTTTACCATTTATGGCGAGTCATTTGAATCTTGCTTAAATTCACTCTCATTAGTCCTTCAAAAGTGTGTCAAGTGCAACCTTGTGCTGAATTTTGAAAAATGTCACTTCATGGTTTCAAATGGGATTGTTCTAGGGCACATAATTTCTCAAGAGGGTATCCAAGTTGATCCATCCAAAATTGAGGTGATCCAATCACTTCCTGAACCCAAATCAGTTCGAGACATTCGGTCCTTCCTTGGTCATGCCGGTTTCTATCGGCGATTCATTCAGAACTTCAGCAAGATTTCCCTCCCACTCACTCGTTTACTTTAAAATGATGTCACATTCAATTTTGATGAGGCTTGCAAGAGAGCCTTCTTTGAACTCAAATCTGCTCTCACATCTGCTCCAATAATCCAACCCCCAGATTGGTCCTTACCATTTGAATTGATGTGTGATGCTTCTGATAGGGCCATTGGGGCTGTTCTTGGTCAAAGAAGAGAAAACATTCCTCATGTCATCTTTTATGCCTCAAAAACATTGGATGAAACTCAATCACACTACACTGTGACTGAAAAAGAACTTTTAGGTGTGGTTTTTGCCTTGGATAAATTCCGGCCCTATCTCTTAGGTGCCAAAATCATCATCTTCACGGACCACTCAGCATTAAAGTTCTTACTTAAGAAAAGTGATTCCAAACCAAGGCTAATAAGATGGATTTTAATGCTCCAAGAGTTTGACCTTGTGATAAAAGATAAACCTGGAAAAGAAAACCCTGTGGCTGACCACCTGAGTAGAATTTCTAATTCTTCTCATTCTGAAATAATTGATCCTGAATTTCCAACTGAACACCTCTCATCTCTCACTCCAAAGTTACCATGGTATGCCCCAATTGTCAATTACATGGTTTCTGGTGTTTTCCCTGAATATTTTTCAAAAGAACAAAAAGAAAAGATGAAAAGTGATTCAAAGCATTATTTTTGGGAAGATAATAAACTTTGGAAAACTGGGGCTGACATGGTAATTAGGAGATGTGTTGATGAAACTGAACAATCCTCCATCTTGGAATTCTGCCACTCAATGCCTGGAGGTGGCCACTTTGGACCACAAAGGACTTCTCGAAAGGTCCTAGATTCTAGATTCTTTTGGCCTTCACTCTTCAAGGACTCACACGAGTTCTGTCAATCATGTCCCACTTGCCAAAAGTTTGGCACAATTTCTAAAAGAAACGAAATGCCTCAAAAGCCATTAATCTTCTGTCAACTTTTCGATGTTTGGGGCATCGATTTCATGGGACCTTTTCCCCCTTCCAATGGATTATCCTACATTCTCCTTGCTGTTGACTATGTTTCTAGGTGGGTCGAGGCCAAACCCACTAGGAAAGATGATGCTCAAACTGTGAGTGAGTTCCTCAAAACCCATATCTTCCATCGATTCGGAACACCACGTGCTTTGATAAGTGACTTAGGAACTCATTTCTGTAATAGAACCATGGAGTCACTTTTGAAAAAGAATGGGGTTGTACATAAAACATCCACTGCATATCACCCTCAAACAAATGGAATGGCTGAACTTTCTAATAGAGAAGTGAAAAGAGTGCTTGAAAGAATTGTTAAGCCCACAAGAAAAGACTGGCCCGATAGACTTGGTGAAGCACTTTGGGCCTATCGAACAGCCTATAAGACACCCATTGGGATGTCTCCATTTAGGCTAGTCTTTGGTAAAGCCTGTCATTTACCAGTTGAAATCCAACATAAGTCATTTTGGGCTGTCAAAACATGTAATTTTGATTGTGAAAAATCTGGTGAAGAAAGATTGTTGCAGTTGACTGAATTGGAGGAGCTTCGACTCGATTCGTATGAGAAATCCATTCTATACAAAGAAAAGGAAAAGTCACTCCATGACAAGCACATTCTTCGAAAGGTATTTCATGAAGGTGAAAAGGTAATGCTCTTCAATTCTCGATTTCGACTTCACCCAGGTAAGCTCAATTCTCGTTGGGATGGACCTTTTATTATTACTAATGTTTACCCATTTGGTGCAGTGCAAGTCGAAGACCCTTCTTCAAAAAGAACATTCACGGTAAATGGACACCGGTTAAAGCATCACCATGAGAGGCCATTCACTTCAGGTTCCACATCGACTTCCATTGACCCACCACTAGATGGAAATGGCGACCCACCAAATCCAAACCAGGGGGCACCTCTTTCCCTTTAACTCTCTCTCTATCTCTTCCTCTCTCTACCTCTTTCTTCTTATTACTCTCTCTTTCATTTTGTTACCACTTTATTCATCAAACCCTTTCTTTTTATCTTTCTTGTGTGGGTGTGTATTTAAAAAAAAAACCTTCAAAACTAAAAAAACCAAAAAACACAATTACTTAAAAAAAATTACAAAAAAAGAGTCATGCTTACTCACCATCTAGTTTTGAAATTTTGTCCAACCATTTTGGGGAGTCAAAAGGCTTTTTTTAAACTCAAATATATTGAATTTTTATCTCAAACTTGGGTAAACAATTTTGTGTCAATAACAAACATTTTGAATGAACAATTTTTGGTGGAAAATGATTCTCCCCTACCGTGAGGAATAACATTAGCCTTCATGCCAAGGTCATCTATGGCCATCTTTTTCACTGTGTGTCTTCACCACTGATTGTGAGTCTTGAGTTTGTGGACCTTCGAGCTGAATTTCCATCTTTTGTGTGCATTAATATGATAGAGGCATTTTCTAAGCCACATGAGAATCAGAATAGCCAAATAGCCTCCCATTACCGTTACATTGATCCTACTTTTGAAAGCCCCTTTGAGCCTATGAAAACCTTTCTTTTTATAGCCACATTACAAGCCTAATACCTTGTCCCACCCAACATCTTCATGGATTTTCATTGTACAATTTATTGAAATTTAAGTGTGGGGGGAATGGACTTCATTTTTGGGCGTACTTTCATTGATTTTCAATGTGTCATCATATGCTTGAGGGCAAGCATCCATTCCAGTGTGGGGGAGAGGTTCTAATTCTGTGAGCTTTGGGGTGTATATGTGTAATTGTCATTTGTACAAAAGTCATTGAAAAGTGTTCAAAAAAAATGAAAAAAAATTATATTAAAAAATGATGAAAAAAAAGGAATGGGTTGTGTCTTGGGTGGGTCAAAAATCATTCATCATCAACCTTTGATCGTGTTATAACTACTAAAATTAGTTCCATGAGAAGATCAAACATGGGTTGGGAGATGACTGTGAGACTTGTTTCAAGCACAACTTTCGAAAAAAAAAGAGCAAAAAGAAAAAGAAAAAAAAAGAACACTTGAATCTTTTTGTATTGTGTCATTATTGGAAGTCTTACATGTTGTACATATTCCATCATCTCACCCTATTCCATTTTCTATCTCCCTCACTTTTCATTCATCACACATTCATTCCCTTGTAAATATGTGTTTCTATTTCCTTTCAAATCAAATTTCAAAATAAAATGTGCATTGATTTTTCCATGTTGGTGTTTTTAACCCCTCTTTTCCTTTGGACATTATATACCTACCGTCCCATATCCACTGAAAAACCCCTTAAAATACATATTGATTCTTGTACACATTAGATTTTGGGAATGGAAGCTGGGAGCTCTTACAAACTCTTGATTTTCACTTTTTGTTGGTGAATGAGTGAACCTCCTAAAATACATTTTTATCATCTTGAGAGGAGTAAGTTTTGAGTGCCTACATTTTCTAATTCAAACCTTGAACATGAAAAAATGAATTGTTTCTGATGCATTATTGTGAACCAAATTTGTGATGGAAATCAATATGGATGAGTGAAATAGTCTAAACCTCCCCTGATTGGAGAAAACAAAATTTTAATATTTGTTGGTGAGTGAAAATGACATTGTCATGTTTTTATATTTGTTGCACATGAGGACACGCGCAAATCTAAGTGTGGGGGAGTTGATGTTATTAATATTTTCATGACTTATTATATTCCCCCTTTACTTATTTTATATGAAATGTGCATAATTTGTGTGAAATATTAATGTTTTAATATTAAGTATAATATTTGAGCATTTTTAGAAGTAGTCAAATTGAGTCAGTTTAATGTTTTAATTATAACTATCACTATACTGATCCAAATTGTGTGGTTCTTCTTTTTTAGGATTCTACTTTCAATATACAACATTTCATTAGAAGGAACCATGATCCAATTCTGCCATTTGAAGGGTCATATGGTCCTCACAAACAAGACCAAAGAATCTGTGAAGAAACTGGACTATTCATGATGATTGATTTACTGGGCTCAATCTAGAAGTTAAAAAACCTTATCTCTCCACCATAATTCGGGGGACACTACATGTCATATTGGATAAAAATTTCATGGCCCAAATCCAAGTACAAGGGGCCCAAATGAATCTTTGAAGTCCAGCCCACCATTCTGGCCGAGAATGAAAAGAAGTATAGTATGAATGCCATATCTCCTGATGTAATCCTCCAAGCGAGCTGAGATTTTGCAGTGTGAAAGAGGGGATGTAGGTGGCCGACTTTGTTGAAGAAACCATTCGGATTTGAAGGCATCTTAATATTCAAAAACCCTTTCACATTATGGACTTCAAAAAGACTGGATTGAAATGGACATTTTAAGTTTGTTTACTCAACCGGCCATAACTTTTTATCCTTACGTCCAAATGACTCCGAATTTTGAGAGTAGTCTGCCAACATTATTGTCTACAACTTTGAAGAAGGATATATTGGAATATTTGGCTGTCGGAATTGCCAAATTGGCGATGCAAGTGGAGGGACAGATTGGGAATGCAAACAGTCCACTCCTTGGGCTATATATACTCTCTCCTTCTCTCCTTGAGAGGGGTTGGCATTTCAGAAGAGAGGAGATCATATTGGCACGACCAAAGCTTTTCCAAAGGCTTGGGAGGACCTTCCAAACTCAAGTTTTCACTTGAGAGACCTTTCCTCCTCTCTTTCTTTTCACTTACTTTTGTGTTCTTCATTTTTGTAATCTTGTAATTCTCTTTCTTTGTAATTCTGTTTTAATGCAAGTTACTTCTTCAATATCTCTTATTCTCTTCCACCTTCTGTATTTTAATATTAATGTTCTTAAAATAGTTTAAATTCAGTTCAATCCCCTTCCCTTCTTTATCTTCCTCATTCAATCGAAAGTTCGTTTTTTATCATCATTTTTCGTGTGTGTGTATCGACGTACCACTCTTTTCTTATCCCTTTATTTTTCTTCTATTATTAATTTATAATCATAATCATTATAACCAGATTATTAATCACCCAAATGGCTGAGTAAATCTCTCATTGGGGTGAGTTATAATTTAGGTATGTTAAGTGATTGAGAGCTTCTGCTCGATGAATATTCTTTGAATTAACATTGTGTATGTTGGACTTAACATGTCATGGATTAATGACTTGTTCTGTTTAACATGTGGTTTCCATTGATTATTGGAACCATAAATACACAACCATAAATAATATCTGATTGAGATTATAACCTTAAGTTAAGTTAAGTCTTGGTTTAAATCCTTAACACTTAAGAATTCTAATCAACATCATCTTGTGACATGGGTGTTAATTTAAATGCAATATAAAGCAAAGCTCGAGGATATCACAAGCTTAACTAACCTAATGATGAACTCACCCCAATCTTTATTAATTTGGTAAATCAAACATCATCCATAAATCATTTAAATTAAGCTCTGCAAACAAACCCCCCTAATCAAAATACAATCAACTAAAAACAAATGACTACTACAAAGTATCATCGCAGAGGATTCGACCCGAGTGCTGCTATACACATTAGCAGAGCACCGGAACCTTGAACGGTCGATAGGCGACAATCGGCCGCACTTTCAACACAATACACATTCCCCGCCTAGCATCGATTCTACTATGTCTGCGCTTCATGACGTTAAAATGCATGCTTGGTCCTATCACACGACCCTAAACTGTGATATTATCGTCTTGGCCGCACGATGAAAAACAGCACTGCATTGTGATAACCTCGTTGTAGAGGAAATCATGTTGGGTATTGGTCATGTTCCATGCCATTTTTCAATGCCTATCATGGCTTGATTCTTGTGGCGACACCACTTCCTATTACCCTAGGCCTGTCACTTCCCAAAAAAAACCACTCACCTTAAAGGACAAACAAGATTTATCAAATTCCGCTTCTTTTAGTGCAAGGGACACGCCCTCACTCCCCTTTTTCCCTGGCACTGGTACCTTACCGTGCTGCCTTGCAGAACTATGTATGTCTTGATTCTCATCTTCATGAGATATGTAGGAGCGCCCAGGCACTTCCCCGCGGGCCCAGCCTAACCTTCGTGTTCGGTCCCTCGACTTGAGCATTTCCCCAGAGAACACATGGTAAGTAGGGCTTAGGTCCTTATTCACGTCAGGTTTGGTAACCACCTTTCCATGTTTCCCTTTCTCCCCTAACCCACTCAGGGTCCAAGCTCTAATACCTCAAACTAAGACGTTTTCAAGAACTACGTACGGCTTGATTCTCATCCTCATGAGATACGTAGCAGCGCCCGGGCACTTCCCCGCGGGCCCAGCCTAACATTCACTTTCGGTCCCTTGACCCAAAACCTCTACCAAGGGGGTCGTGCGGTGTGATATGGGATTATGTCCTCATTCACGTCGGGTTGTTCACCGCACCGTACACACCGCCTATTCCCATTCAATCCAGGTGTTTGAGTTACTCCACCATGTGCCTCTGATGTTTCCTCCCGCTCTTTGGTCCGAATTCAATGACCCTAAACTAAGATATCCCTATGGGAAAGGACTCTTCTCCCTCTATCTAATACGTCTCGTTGTTGTATTGAGATGTGTTTTGACAAAGAGCCGGAAGTGTGGGATGTTCATGGGGACATTCCCCTCATCCCATGACCAAGCATCATGAGCTCGCTATTTGGATCCTCATCCTCTTCCACATCCAAATGGACCCTCGGACGACATGGTTACTAGGCTTAAGGGCTCTCCATGGGTGTTAGACCTAAGGGCCTTCCAATCGTTTTGGGCCATCGTCCCTAAAGGATCTTTGACAACATTTGCAACATAGACCCGTGTTTCGAACATGGTCAATGGTCAACCCTCATTTGTTTGTCCCCATTCTAGGATAAAGCGATATGGATGTTCTGTTTCCGCCACGGTTAATAGTTACCCTCTATCGTCACGCCACCATCATTGTGATCCAAATCTTGAGCGTCATGATCCACACATTTCCACTTCCTCGTGTTCAATTAGAATTCCAACATATCCGGCTCTATCTCTTCACGAATCTAAGTGCGCCACATGGGCATGTTAGTATCATGGGGCTGGTATTCACCAAGAGTCTCTCCTCCCTAACCTCCCCTTTTCTGTGTTGGGAAAGTCCCACCACTAATTGTTTCCCACACCGAGAATGACTCATGTGGGCTTAGTAGTTTTGGTAGGATGTGTACCAACACAGCCAAGCATCTCATCATCCTGCATGATGTTAAACTATGCTTCCAGAACTACGTATGGCTGATTCTCATCCTCGTGGGATACGTAGAGACACCCTGGTATTTTGCCTAGGGTCCAGCCCATAGAAATCATCAATCCCATTCTTCCCCTTTCCGGCCCCCTGGTCGGACCCCTCGCTAGAGAGGCCATGTCCCAAAGAAGGACGGATCCATGACCAATCAAACGCCCCCATCTGGCGTACTCCCACCACGGTGGTGTAACTACCTAAGTGTCGAATTCTGTTCGGACAAACCATCACACCATATTCCACGCTTTGCGTGCCCCTTATTCGGACCCTTTTCCCCTTTCATGTCTAAAGGGACCCCCTAACGGACTGGTCTCATGCCGCATCGGCTCACCTACCGTCCTAGGCCAACGTTCCAGAAGATTGGTCATGTTTGGAAGGACCCCCTAATAGTATGGATGGTCGACCTATGGTCCACCAACTGTCTTGGGTCAACGTCCCGAAAGATTGACCGACAACATTTGTGACATGGTCCCGTGTTTCGAACACGGTCAATGGTCGACCCTCATTTTTTCCCCATTCCAGGCTAACGCGGTAAGGATACCGCTTCTCCTCCGTGGTTAACGGCTATCCTTTATTGTCACACCATCCCCACAGTGCTCCGAACCTTGGGCATCGTAATTCACGCTTCTCGTTTCTGTCTGTTCGGACCGATTTCAGTACCCCTGGTGTTGCACCGTTCGTGCATGAGGGCACGCTAAAGAAATAGTAATTCAGATGTTTTGAGAAGTTCTTTCTCCGGCCAAGCCTTTCCCATCATTCAGAAATCCGTATTGGTAATCCAAATCCTAGATGCCCGGGGTATGGTCTTCACTCTTATGTTAGGTGGGATGAGAAGGCCACTATCTCATGTTTCTCACATTGGGCTTGACCCACATGAGCTTGGGGAATTAGCGCCGAACGTCCCTCAACCATTGTAGTGATGTAACAAACCGATTTAAACAATGGAAATCATGTGTGCTATGGCATTCAAAACAAAGGAAGAAATTGAAGCACGGAAGTACCAATAAAAGTTTTTCAGTTTGTTACAGTACTCGGGGGTCGACTCCCCCCATGGATGGGTTGACCTCGTGAAAAGAGCATTGCAGATCCGCCACCCTTCGGCTTATGGCGTCCAAGACTTACTACCGCTGACTCAGATCCCGCTCCTCCTCAGCAGCGGCGGGGCGCAGTTCATCAGCCTTGGCTCTAGCCCTCTCTACCCCAGCCTGAATGGAAACCATCATTCCAGAAGCCTGCCTCATATGCTCCTCTGCCTCTGCCTGCTGGGCCCTCAACCGTGAGATAAGCTCAGATTGTGCACTAAGAGAGGCTGAGTGCCCATCTTCCCAGGTCTGCAGCTGTTGGACCTCTCTTTCAGCGTCCTGGAGCTTCTTGATGTTTGTCGCCTTCCTCTGATGCTAGCCTACGCTGAGCCCACGATCATGCTCATGGATCATCTCATCCATAAGATCTCGGAGGAGCTCGTGAGGACGTTGGGCATCCACTCCCCCAGTGCATAGTTCGCTCAGCCGTGAGCGATGTCTGTCCATTTGGTCCAGCCATAGCACTTGGGGGTGTCCTTGATGAAGTGCATGATCAGCTTCCACGATCAGTGGTAGACTATGCTATTGTCTTCCTCATCAGAGCCCGTTTCATCCTAGCCCGCGCGATTGGCAGGCTCGTACGCAGGATACACCCACAGGAATTCCTCGGCAGGATCTGCATCTGGCGTTGAATCCGACACGACATCTGGCACCGAAGCAGGCATGACGGGACTAGGATCGGCTGATTGATCCTCTTCATTAGAGTCAACCTCAATGACCTCAGGCACGACCCTGCTGGTGGTCCCTCCAGTGATGATATGTGTTGCATCCTGGGGAGATGGGGGGACTATCGCCACCATCACCGGCATGCCCCTAGGAGGGACGCCACCAGACATACCGACTAGCCTTGCCGCAGTAGCCCATGCCAGTCGGAGAACTGTACGACAGAGAGGGACATAAACATTAGTTGGTATAGTCTACATATGATGACAAGGAAACCGGTAGAGGAAACTTACAGAGGCCGACCTCCTAGTGCTTCTCTTGAGCCGATACTGACGGGACCCCGAGGCGAGGCCCTCCGTATACTGTTGGAAGGCCTGGAGATTCTGGAGGAGCCACCTCGGGTGCTCTGGTCCCACCAGACGCGAAACTAGACGCAGCCATAGGCACGGGTTCTGAAGGCCCTGCATCATCACCCGCCGAAGGGCGAGAACGAGGCATGCGAACAAGTTCCTCCTGCATGGCTAAAACATCGGTGGGAAGTACATAATAACCCGAGAATGGACCCCAAGGAAAGAAGCTCGGAATGCTACCTCGAGAGCCTCCACGAAATCGTCGGAATCTGAGCCTTGATCTCTGACCTCGCCCTCTTCCAACGGGCTCCCTCCTCCAGCCTCATCCTCCTGAGAGAAGTTTTCTGATTCTTTCAGAAGGGGGAAGCGCTCCCTCAGATCGGAAGCTGACAACTGTGGGGGGACCGTTTGATCCAGCAGTACCCTCACCCGGTCTGTCATTGGGCGAGGGACACCACTGGAGTGAATGTAATCCTCCAGCTCATCCAACTATTGCTCTGCCTCTACCGGAGACGCCATGAAACCAGCTCGGACTGGGCCTATGCCGGGTAATTCCATCCCGAGGTGATTCAGATGCGCCCATATCTTGGGTGGACTGAGGAATTGCCAGTTGGCGTCCCAAATGTCCCAGGCCTTCGGGAAGACGGCATCCTCTGTCATGTCGATATGACGCAGCCGCATCCCCGGAGCCTGAGTAAATATCCTACAAAATCCCCACGATGGTTCCCCTCCAGATGACCCTGCTCTTATGGAATCACCGGATCCGCCGTTGTTGCCACACCCTCGGCCGGTGCGGGTCTCACCGCCACGGTAGCCCCGCCACCGCGAGAGGCCCTAGCTTCCCTCCGACCCCAACCACGGGATAGAGGAGGCCCATCATCACCAACACGAACAGTTGTCTGCTTCAGCATCTCCCCTGGGTAAGCAGCCGCCCAACTAATGGTATACTCCATCACCGATCCGAAAGCTGCGGTGGATGGAGGCAATGCAATTCGCATCTTCCCATCTTCCCGTGTGAACATGATCCACAACTGCCTCATCACACACGAGTGCTCGTCGTGATGCACCTCCCAGTAGACATGCGGGGTCAGCCACTGGAGGCACCAGAACTGCCTCACAAACTGATGCGGGGTGTACGGTTCGCAGAGCGGCTCACGATCCACTTGTTCCACCAAAACTCCGCCTTGAAAGGCCAGGAGGTAAGCCCGATGCTCTTCTGTTCCCCGCCCATCGTTGGTGAATATACCCATCGGCAATGGGAAGAGGTGAAAATTTAACTCATCCTCCCTCGACAACCGGTTCATCACCATAGGCAAGGCTAGTTTGAATGGCATGCTCCCGGCCGCATTCAGGATGGAGGGGCAGAATTTTGATCCCGATGGCGAGATAGGGTTTGGATACTCATAGATCTCCCTGATGTGCACCGCAATCCAACCATACAGGAGGTGGAAGGGCCTGCATATCCTTGGCGGCTTCTTGCCCTCGCTAATGTGCCACAACATTCTATACAGCTTGGAGAGCATGGGGATCACCTGATTTACCCACTTCCCCATGGCATGCATGGACGCCATGATGAACGAGCTGGGCCGCACCCCCATGCTGGTATCCCTCACCGGTATGATCCAACCGCAGATGAGAGCCGCAATGAACGCCGCCAGCCTGACTATCAACTTTTGTTTAGTGATGACACTGAAGCCCCAAGTCTTCCATTGTCTATCTTCCAAGACCCGCCAATACAACTTCTCCTTACCCCGTTGGGCTGGCCTCGGACAAGTTCGAGGCCTCAGAGGGAATTCTCGATTTTCTGGGAAATTCAGGAAGCACTTAAACCACTTCTTAAAGTGGACATCCCTCACTGCCTCCTTGTCCTCTCCAGGGACGAGTTCCATTAGCACTGACGCCAGTTGCGGCATTTGTTCTTCATCCTCCCACACGCTCATGAAGGGGAGGAAATCATCATACATGGACCCCAAGATCAGAACCCCCGAAATCTGGTGGACATCCCACAGGCTGATGCCAACCTCCCCATGGTGCAGGTGAAAGGTATTGGTCCAAGATGACCATATGCTTAGAAACTCCGGAATCAGTTGTTTCAGTTGGTAAATGTGGAATTGAGAGGCCCATGCCTCCTCATATAAACCCACTCTTCTAAGCTCCGCACCATACTCCTCGCATGAGGCGCCTAGCCAGTAGGCACATGCCCAGTCATCAGTAAAGTTGCCGCCCTGGCGCAGGTCCCACTCATCGGACCACCCCTTCTTCGGATCCTTCAACGCCGCCTTCAGCATGGTACGGTACAAGGGAGGGGATGTCTCTGGTTGTAGTGGCTTTCCGTCAATATCGTTCAAATGGTTGTAGAGACAGTTGGAGGTGACGGGTGTGAAGTCCTCCCATGCATGACCATCGGCCGCACTGAACCATTGGTGCTGACATGGCGAGCTCCTAAACCAGCAAGCTGGTTCGTCCCTGCTCGCCTCAGGGATGAAGACGTCATCTCTCAACCTGAAGCCGTACAATGGAAGCTTCTTGCATTGCGGATAATTCTTCTGACCCTCCGATAGTAGCTCTGTCAAATAAATGTGGTCTGAGTGGCTTCAGACCATCTCCCCAAGGCCCATACAGTTGTCCGTTTCATCCCTCCAGGCAACGTCGCCAATCACTCCCAATACAGATTCTCGATGGGCCATTTCAGCTCCGTCACTCAGGAAAGATTTTTTTTCCAGAACGGATCGAGAAGCTGGATCGCAAAGCCGGCTCGCGAAGGTCGGTTGCGAGACCAACCCGTGGAGTCTGACCTAGGACGGAAAACATGAGTTCGCTTGGCGAGGTCTCGGAGTCAGAGACCCGCAGTTTGCCGCGAAGCTCGATTCGGGGAGAGCAGGCGAGGAGTATGCATAGCTTCGCGAAATCGAGAGCACAAAAAGACAAGATAATCGCGTGAAGACAAAATAGGCTGAACCCCTATTTATAGGCAGTGACCCCGGATCATCGCGGCGCGCCTCGCCCACACTGAGCATTGCGGCGCATTCGGATCCGTGGCCCCGGTCCACACCGCGGGCCCCCTTCGCGAAGTCACATCGCGAACCGCCGACAATTTTGGCGATTTTCCCTCAGACTTCGACCCTGCGATCTGTGGCTCCAAGTCTGGGGGGGCATTTGTTGGCACCAAAATATTGCAAAGATTCAATTTCCAAAAGGGTTAGATACTGTAACATCCCATGTATGGATGGAATAAATTATTTTCATATTTATCTATATTCTTGTATTAAATACTTATATTCATTATAGATATAATAATTAAATTAAAAAATTAAAAATGAATATTTATAATCATTTCATATAAGTTAATAAGGTTAATTTAAAAATTATTTAACATTAATTTTATAAAATAAATTTCATATTTTAATTCATCTTGTCAAAATAATCATAGAATAAAATTTTGATAATTTTCTAAAAATATAGATTTTTCAATGAATAGTGAAAATGATTGTTTTTATTGGAAATGTATTTTATTTAAAAATTCCAATTATTTTTTATTAGTTTTATATTTTTGTTAGTTAATTTTTATTTAAATTAGGGATTTTTAAATATATTTTATACAGTAATTTATTATAATGACATTTAATTTTTTAAAATGTAATTTTTTTGAAAAACTATTTTTCTTTTCATTAATGAGTTTAATATTGTATAATACACTACAAATAATTTATTTTGAATTTTAAAAATTATGATTTAATAATTATAAATAGTGGATAAAAATTTATTAATTAGTTCACTTCTATTTTTTCCATGTTTATAGATAGTTTAGTTTTTTTGGTTATCATAGTAACAGGTGAACGAGGTATTTTTGGTTACAAATAAAATGATAAGAACTATAAAATGAAGTAAAACATACCTAAAAAGTATTGGATGCCATATCATGACAATATTCATCAAAGGGTTAAATTTATACCATTTTTCACTTGAATAATATTATGACCACTCTAATATATTATTTAATGAAATGTCAAACTACTCACACATGTGTTTTAATAAGTTGTTGGCGCCAAAATATTGCACGAAAGGAAGGACCAACAAAGAAGCCCCACACACTGCCTCGCGATGTACCGACGCGAAGCACCCCCGAGCATCGCGGTCCCGCAAAGCACCAGAGGTGGTACCTCTCGGCGAACGAATTTGACGTTCGCGGTCCCGCTGCGAAGCACCGGAGGTGGTTCCTCTCCGCAAACGAATTTGACATCCGTGGTCCCGCTGTGAAGCACCAGAGGCGGTACCTCTCCGCGATCGAATTTGACGTTCGGGTTCCTACCACGAAGCAGTGGTGGCGGTACCTCTCCATGAACGAATTTGAAGTTCACGAGTGCACCGCGAAGCACCGGAGGCGGTACCTCTCCGCGAGCAGCCTGGCGTTCACAAGTGCACCGTGAAGCACCGGAGGTGGCACGAGAGTTTAGCTTCACGGCGCCCCTTGCCTATAAATACTGGGTTCCCGCTGAGCCCAGAAAGACGGACAATCTGACCTTTCGGCTTCTCCTCTCCCGAATCGTGAAGCACCCTTTACCCCGGGAATCATGAGCTCCACGAGGTACTTCTATTTCTTGTGACGCCTTCGCTTTGTCTCGTTTTGAGCCCCTCTTCCGAGAGGGATTCCCTTAGCGAATCTCAAGGGCATTCGCGAAGGAGGGGGATTCCCAAGGGACCCCGGGCAGCCGTGGAGCCTTTATGCTTCGCGAAACACCCATCCAGTACGAGCGATTCCCATGCTAAGACAGGATCGCTACAAATCGCGAAGCACACTACTTCGCAGCACCCTGCTTCGTAGGGCACCTCTGCTTCGCGAGGTGGTGCTCCGCAAACACTATTCCACTTCGCGAAGCATCCCCCCATCCACACCTCTGCCCTATACTAAGGCCAAGGCACTCCACTTCGTGAATCACACTCCTCTGTTTGACAATTCCTCTTCCCGTGCGACCCTCCAGGTTTGCACGATGTGATTTCAAAGTCCCACGGACAACACCACTCGTAGTGTTGCTTCTCCTGATGCTTCTTCGCATAGGCACGCTAACAAATATTGCTTCTTCGCATAGCCACGCTAACGTGGACCCCTAGATCGTTCACTCTACGACCCCCCTTAACCACGGCCTTACTGGTACCTTCCCTCCCCCAAGGAGAAATGGGCACTAGTTATGTAAGTCCTAGGGGTGCGAAGTAAACCCACCTCGTCCGAGCTGCAGGACGTTAAACTGCCAAGCACCTCGTCCTCAACACATGACGTTAAACTGTGATCCGGCCCCGTGCTTCGCACGAAGGTTCCCCCCAGCTCGGACATTTTTTACGCCACCCGTCTCCACAGAGACGGGGTCACCCCCTCCACAAGGGATGATATCCTCCTTCTCAGAGTAGAGTATGTCCATGGGAGAAGGGCAACCACCTTGGTATAAGCCCCTAGCCCCTCTTGCGGAAGGCTGCACCCCTGCATATCTGTACTTTCCCACTACCAAGGTCGGTGGAGGGCGTAATAGGGAATGAGGCACCTCCAATAATTGGTCCCAAATCCCTCTTTCGATGCGCTCTGCCACACTTTGGGCCTCCATCCTGGAGTAAGTCCCAGTACCACCAGCCGCCTAACGTGTAAGCCCCTCTTCGCATCTCACGGACGCACCCTTCGCGGCTTGATCGTCAGGTCTCTCCTGTCTCTTGTTTCTCACACCGAACATGACTCACGTGGGCTTAGAGTAAGCATTGTCCATGACAACACCTCATCCATCATGACGTTAAACTGTATGCCCTCGTCCAGCATGATGTTGAACTGCACGCCTAGCTGAACTACGAGGACTTTGATCCATTTCAAGGCGTGGTACGTTGGAAGCCTCTACGAGGTTCAAGCCCACCACCCGGTCGTTCCGACCTCATTCATGTCAGTTCACCACCGTCCCGCATGACGTTAAACTGTATTACATAATTTGAACTACGTGGTATTTGATCCATGTCAAGGCATGGTACGTAGGAAGCCTTCACGAGGTTCAAGCACACCACTAGTGGACCCCCGAGTCTACTTTCACATCGGTTCACCGATGAAACCACCTGAACTACATGGTCTTTAATCCATGTCAAGGCATGGTACGTAGGAAGCCTTCATGAAGATTAAGACCATCTCTCATTGGACCAAGGTCCACATTCACGTCGGTTCACTGACGACTTCCATCAATTGAACTATGAGGTCTTTGATCTATGTCAAGGCATGGTACGTAGGAATCCTTCCTGAGGTTCAAGACCACCCATCATTTATTCACGTCGAGTTATACCCTCGTCCCGCATGACTTTAAACTACATTCCAGTCCGACGGCAAGCTGTTGTGACCAACCCGAACTACGAGGTCTTTGATCTATGTCAAGGCATGGTTCGTAGGAAGCCTCCCTAAGGTTCAAGCCCATCTCCAATCGGACCAAGGTCCCTTCTTCACGTCGGTTCGCCGACAAATCCCCTTTGAACTATGAGGTCTTTGATCCATGTCAAGGCATGGTACGTAGGAATCCTCTATGAGGTTCAAGCCCACCACCCGTCACTTATTCACGTCAGGGTTCATCTTCGTCCCACATGACGCTAAAATACATCCTGGTCCAGCGGAAAGTCATTGTGACCAACCTGAACAACGTGGTCTTTGATCTGTGCTAAGGCATTGTACGTAGGAAGCCTCCACGTGGTCCAAGACCGCCACCACTGGGACCCCCATGGTCCTCCTCATTCACGTCGGCCTTACGGCGTCCAACCTGAACTACGTGGTGTTTGATCCATGTCACACCATGGTACGTAGGAAGCCTCTCAGATGTTCAAGCCCACCACCTTTTGGTCATCCCGGCCCCATTCCCATCTGGTCACCAGCACCTGGGCAGCCTAGTGCGTAAGCCCCACACCATCTGAACCAAGGTCCAACTTCATGTCGGTTTGCTGACAACACCCAGTGGACCCACGGGATCACCTTCACGTCGGTCCTTCACCGGTATCATACCGAACTACGCGGACATTGATTCCCTTCCACAGGGATACGTAGGAGGTCTCTTCGAGGCTCAAGCCCAATTTCACTGTCGCCCCTGCGATGGTCCAATTTCATTCCCCCTCCATTTCATTCAACTCTCCATCACCCATCCTGATTCTCACCCGGACTGCCATGTCCTAACAAGATCATACCATTCCACGCCTCTTCGCACCCGCCCATGGGTTGGTCTCGGTATCGGCACCCTTCAAGGGAAATCCCTCGATCCGATCCATTCCAGCTAATGCTCTGATCGGGCTGATCTGTCCCCCGCTGTACGTTAAACCTACGGCATACCCTGTGCTAACTATAGGATGCTGAGGAAAACCTCAGATATATGTATATGGAATATAATTCCCCATGCTCGATGTGGGATGCCTCGGGCTTCCACACCCTTGAGAAGCCCTATGACAAGGGATAAAAGTCAGACACACCAGTTCCCCAGCATCCAGACACGCTATTGATGCCTCGACGTGACTACTCCCCCGACTACAGGTTGCTGCCCTAACCGGACGTTTTGGAATGTCCTGACAGAAGCAGTGTAATTAACCGACGTCCATGGAAACATGGCACTGGGAATAGTTTTACAAACAACGTATTAAATCTATGAGGGAGACCCGTACTAGGTGACGAGTTTCAAGGAGGAATCCACAGAAGGAAGATCTGACATCCTATCATCCCGTTTCGATCAAGGAGCAGACGTCCCTGAATAAGGAGCGAATGCCTCCCACCTTTGGAAAGCGGGAATGCGGGGCAACAAAGCAGCATGTCCTCCTCCACAGATGGATGGATGTGCACGCCCTGGTGAAAGCTTTGGAAACATAAGTTTCATATTATTAATATTGTATTATCAAGAGGATAGGTTCACCTATAAAAATATTTTTAGAATATAATATATATATATATATATCTTCTACAAGGTATTTTATTTTTCATTTAGAGGGAATAAATAATAAACATAAATGCATTCACAATGGTGACGCAATAATTATTCAATTATTAAAAAATGATATTAAATATATTAAAATAAATACACCATGTGATAAATTATGTTATCCACATATTTTATAAATTACCTTGGCATGATAAGTATATAATAATTTTTTTTCCAAATGTGTATGTTTTTTTGATATTATTATTGTCAATGTAATAAATTGTTCCAAAATTTATATTATTGATATTTTATAGTAAATAATATTTTATTAAATGATATAAAATTATGAAAAATCATAACATAATAAAAGTTGTTTAGATTAGGTTTAACATATCAACCATTTTATATCTATTGGATGTTTTTTAAATTTATAGTAACTATATTGACCCTCAAAGAGTAAAAAATCAGGTTTCCATAATAACAATTATAGACGCTAAATAAGGTTTAAAACCAAATAATAAGGGTAGAAATATTATGAAAACGTGTATAATTTTTATTTTATGATAATATTTTTAACCAAAAGTATCTTATATTAAAATTAACTCACATTCAATTCCATTTAAAATTAAAAATAATTTATATTAATTTAGTAGGTTGATAAAGTCTAGAGCTATCCTCCCCTCTCTCTTAAAACAGCTACAATAATTCTCATTTTTTACACATAAAAATTCATTTGGATTGTCTATTACGTACCCATATACTTATTAAGAGTTCCTACCCTTATTTTATTGTAATTGTTTTAGTAATAAAATAAACCAAAGTGGTATTACGGTTCTAAAAAAAGAGATTCTCCAAATAAGATGGATCATTTTAAATCAAGATTTTTGGATTTGATTCTTCTTCCACATACCTAAAACCTTCACCAACCATGATAAAATGATAATTATATTATCCCCATTATATAATGATTTTATTATATAATATTATGACCTATATCAATTTCCTCATCCATCAAATGGGAAAAACTCATTTTTCATGTGTAAGGAAAACTACTGCCTCACGAACCATTGAAATTTTCTTGGATCACGATATCTCAAAATTGGTTATAATGATGGAATTAATATTTATACATGATAATAATGTCATATATATCATTATTTAGAAATAATATACCATTTATATTTTTTCATTTATGTATAATGAAAAACGATAACATCATTCATGCGTACCATTGGACTACCACCTCCACGAAGTATGTGATTCATTTTTCATCAACATGTCACATGTATAATATATGTACATATGATTATATTTAAATAACTAATTATATATATAATTTACTGTTATCATAATTGAAATAAAAATAATATTTTCTTTCTTTCCATAATTATCGTTGAAAAATGAAAACGTTACTCAGTCATATGTTCGATGTTCCGTCTCCATGATTGTAACACAATTCATTTTTCATAAATTTCATTCATGGTTGGATGTAAAATTAAGATATTTGTATTTAATTGGTAATTATGTTAGGAATATTATTACATATATGGTGCAGTAATGACCATTTCGACTATAGTCAACATACCTAGGACATTTTAGACTTATGTATCGGATATCATTAAAATATTTGATGTGACCATAATTAATTGAGTAATTATATATTACATATAATGAAATTAAATATAGGAATAATTGACATAAAGTTTTTCATAAATAGGTATCAATTAACCAATGTTTATTATTATGTAAGTTAGATAATATAGATTATGAATGAGACTCAAGGAGAGGAGCATTCTATTAAAAACCTTCTTTATATGTTTCTCTTTCAAATATTTTTACAAAAGTCAAAAAGAATGTATTTTTTTAACTTATATGGATTGATATTATTTTACTTATTCTATTATTCCTTGATAATTTTTATTTTCTTTTATATGAATTCACTATTATTTTCAATGTAAATTGTTTCTTAATTTAGAGTATTGGTTTTTTGTTTTAAAAAAACTATTTAAGAAAAATGGATTTTTTCATATCTCAATGGTGTTTAGAGAGGTTTCAAGTAGTTTTCAAGGATTTCATTAATTATATAGTCCATTGAAAATATTTATGTGTGTTTGAGCCCAATTATATCTCATTTTGAACCTTTTATATCTTATACGATGGGTGCCCCTAGATATCCCACCAATACATTGGGTTCCCTGAAGATTCAAGTCATCCATATGGTTATTTAATATTTAATAGTGATTGTAAAATTGATTGTAAGGGTGATAAAAAAATTATACAAAGTAACCAAAAAGTTTTTTATATAATTTCGAATTATTTTTCAAGGAAATCATTTAATTTGAAATCATACTATAAGAATTTTTTTAAGGAAAAAGATTCACTTTTTATATAAAAACATATGTTTTTAAGAAAGAGATTTTAACAGGTTTTCTTATTTTTTTAATAAACTAAGAGTTTTATTCTATTATGAAACATACTAAGTTATTTTCCCTGTTACATGTTTTAAAAAAATAACAGGGTTTTAGGATTGGTATGAATAATGAAAATTTTATGTTAAAAGCTTTGAACATTTCTCATGAAAGGAAATCATATTTATTTTTAAAATTATTATATTATAGAAAATATATACTGAGTATAAGTGAAATCTTTGTAATATATTGGTTTGTTATGTAAGATTTATCAGCTGTTCATCTAAAAATATTATCCTAAAAAGAACAACACATGTAAAAGAATGAATTAATTACTTAAAATTAATGATTTTGTGATATTTAGTGCTAGGTTCTTGAGAAATCATGAAGAAACAAATAACAAGACATAAACATGCGTCATGTATAATAGCCTATAAAATATTACATGGTGTAAAATGTCCCATAATTTTTTAAGATTACCCACTAGACTAGTACATTATGTCTCATCAGAATAACAATATTACCCAATTTATTTGAGCACTATCTGGGCGCAACCACCATATAAGTTATATAAGACACACCCAGTTCTATCTAGGTACACCAATCATAACATTTTGATGATATATTTGTTTCAAGTAATGAAATAAAGCCTATGGCACAACATAATACTTATCCATATAAATAAAATTATTTTTATAATATTTTATCATATCATAATCAAAATAATTTCATCATGAATATTTTTGAGAGACGAACTAAAGTCATGTATTACATTATCAAAGTAATGTAGAATAATCTGGGTATGTATGTGGTAGAAATATGTTAATTATTTTAAAATAATACATATAATAAATTCTTATTTTTATTGATCAAAATTTATATAAAATATCATATGGGATACGTCAATAGAAAAATAACCCTTTCACTATGAAATCAATTATTTAAAATCAAAATATTTACAATATATGATAGAAAAAAATATTTAAGAAGAATCATTGAATATTAGAAATAAATATTCAATATATCCAGTTTTCATACTTATTTTAAATTCTATACATTTTATATAAGATAAAAGAAACATTCCATTACCACACTTCTTAAATAATTAAAAAAATTATCATTTGGACAACGATAAGATTATTCCATGAAAAACATTTTGTAAAAAATAAAACATGTGTAAAAATAGAAGGACCTTGGAACACCCTTAGAGGGGAGGGGAGAATCGGGGTGTCAAATATTTCTTTAAAACTTATGGATCTTATTCCCATATTGGTATAAACCTATTAAACCAATCTAATGAGAATGAGAAGAAAACAAACAATCACATGAAAAGAGAATACAGACCAATTTTTTCATGGTACAACACTAAGGGATAATTCTAATGAGAATATGCTCTAATTTTTTCAGTCATACAATATTCCCCTAATCTTCACTATTTGTGGAGTAAAAAAGATTAGCATAGTCAATCTATGTCAGGGGCACTTTCTTTAAAATGTTTTAGTGATAACACACTACATCCCATAGATATATTCTATTGACTCAACCTTGCTCACTACATTGGGAATAATCTGATCTAAGTTTATTTACATGAAGGGTTCATCAATGGGATGAAATTAAATAATGAATGCTCACCTGTATTCTAGATTCCATATTGAAGCAATGTTTTCCCATGTAGCTGTAATCTACTATTCTGCATCCTGTTTTTTTGGGAACTTATCCTCTGTGAAGTGTCCTTCTTCCACCACATACCGTTATGCACTAAGTAATGCCATTGAAATATTCCCTCCTTTCTCTGTGTGCCTCCCTACACACCATACAGGGAGTGCTCTGGGTACTTCCTCCACAAACCCTGACCGCGTACATCCTTCCCAAACCACTTATGTGTAAAACTCATGCACACCACATACGAGTACTTCTCTCACGTACCAATTCTTCTTCGTAGACTATCTCCTCACCTAGGAACTATCATCCATGAACTTTTTTCTACAAACTGTGTTATGAAAATTTTCTTCCGTGAACCATTATATAATTCTTCAAATTACTTTTGAATTTCTAATAAAAGACTTATTTGATGGCTTTTCCCCCCATAATCCACTCTAAACATAACCGAATTCATTCACATAATTTTTAATCTCATAGTCATGAAACTAATAAAGAAATTATTGCTTCCTATATTGGAAAATAGATCTGAATAATCTACTAAACATAGATTTATCAAATAATTGATAATTCACCGCCATTAATTCATACCTACATCTCCCATGAACCATATACCCTATACAATCTGGGTACATGCATTCTCCCATCGTGGTGGCCGATGTCTTCCATAGACTGATCTCTGCCTCTTTTTTTTCCAAAATCATGTTTTCCTGAAACTAATTCACCTCCCATGAACTATAAGGCTCATGTTTAACCACAAAAGTTCATCATGAATTGTTTTCCATTCGGGGGACCAGTTTTTTCAAGTCAACATAGTTCCCTTCATCGTCCATAAAATGTTCTTAATACATGGTAAGTGGTTCGTCCCCTGGGGAACTATGTTCCCTTCCTTTTCTAATTTCCTTCCATGTCTTTCATATCATTCAATCCTATGCATAAATACTTCCTTTTATAAAAACAAACTCTTTATTTGAGGCCCAAAGATTTTTCAAACATTAGGAAAATATGCCACCTTTAATACTGCTTTCAACCTCAAATTCGAGACAACTATCCTAGAAAACTCTTTGATTGAACCAATTAGGATTGGAAACAAACACAAAACATACTCCATTTCTATCAAATAACATCCTTGGATACAATAATAATATATTTAATACAACATTTCAGGATTGTAAAAAATATTATTGAAACTATTTTTTGGAAACATCGATATCGATGAAAAAAATTAGACTAAAGAGGGAAATAAAGTCAACTTATTTCAGAAAATTATCAGTAATTTTATGTAATAAATAGAGGATAATGGTAATATTATTTGAAAATACCATGAATAAAAATAGGTGAATAAAATTAAAGGGTTTTAGTAAAAAAACATCAAATAATTTCTTACAACAAAAATCCAATATTAGATGATCCCAATTAAAATGATATTAAAACATAAACCCTTTCCAAATAGTTAACATCTGGATCAAAAATCACATGAATGACCTATATGAATTATAACATAATTATCCTAATTTATGTTTGAATCATAAAATAATATTTTAGGTGGTAGTATATACACCATTTAAAATAAACAATGTGTATAAAGGAACATGTGTCTCAATAGAGGATGTTTTGAGAAAAACCCCTTAACATGGGTAATGAATTTGTTAAGTATGTATTTTATCATGTGAATAATGAAAATATATAAAATATTTTATTCCTGAAGAATTTTTTTAGGATTATTACAAATTAGATAAATTATTTACATAATTAAATATAATGATTTATTTAACTACATTATCTATTGTGTCTACGTTTGATGTTTTGAGGACTCTAAATTCATAATTTAAAAACATCACTAGTGTGTTGCCAATGGTCAAATACACAATTATTCCATCATATACAGAATAGTAATTTTGAAATATTTATCATTTTTTTATATAAATAATACTTTTAAAAATATCCTTGAATTTTGGATATGAAAAACGAATTATGTTACAATCATAGAAATTGTAGATTATATGCACACATGTGTAACATTTCATTTTTCCAAGTATCATGATGGAATGATGGTTAATGTTATTTAATATTTAGATAATAATAAAAATATCATTAATATAACATTATTTAGTTAAATTCAATTATATATAATATCCATGAGATATGTTAATAAAAATGAATCACCTCACATTGCGATATGGTAATCCTCTGTACACATGAACAACATTATCATTTTTTCATCGATGGTAAGGTAACAAAGAAAAGGATAATTTAATTTAATAAAATGATTGATATTTAATTATTGTCAAAATTAAAAACATAGTCCATATTCATTAATATCCATGCTAGGTGACGATGTAAAACAAATTATAGCGGTTCATGAGACGTTAGACTGTTGTACAAATATATGATAGTTTTGTTTCCCATATAATTGATGATGATATGGATGAATATTATTCAGAAAAAAAATAGCATATCAGTATATATAATACTATATTTTCATTATACTTTAATGTTTTACATAATTGATGGTGGAAAAAGAAGATGAAAAAAGTTGGATCTTTGTGAAGATGATTATCGTTACTAATAATAACCTCCTTCGGATCTCTTACTAATAACCCTACGGTTGGTCTACTGGGAAGAAAAGATGATTTATAATGTGTATAAGAGTTTTTTGGTGAGATATATTTTGGTCGAGGTCATGAAAAATGGAATGATTGGTATGAATAATTTGGGGGGGGGGGAGGTTCCTTTTAATGTTTAGGTGGAGTGAAATTTCTATAAATACCAAAAACTATTGAATAATGGGAAGTCAATCTCAAGAAAAGTGCCACCAAAATTGAAGCAATAATATATTGGGTGATAGATAATTCTCATATACACTAGTAAAAATTAATATAAATATTTTTAAACTTAATATCCTCATTACCTATATTCTTACTCAATTTTACCATTTCAATTTTTAACCATGGTAACATTTTTTTATTTTTACCATTCATGTTTAGAAAATAGTAATTTAACATTACTATATAATATAAATTATGATTATTAAATATATGGAATCTATTTTATCTTATTTATTTTTGAGGATTTTTTGAATATAATTTAAAATTAGATAGAGAGAGGTTTTTGAAAAAATTGATTTTCATGAAATGTGTTTTTCAAGCATAAAATAGTTTTATAATAACTATATGAAATCTTATCTTAATTAATATTAATTTAAATTAATATGTAAGGAAACATAATATATAAATTTATTTTAAATAATTAATTATTATGGGTTCTTTTAATATTTTAAAATGGAAAAACCTTATGAACATTAATATAGTTTTTAGAAATATGTGTTCTGAAACATAAAAATATTCTTATATTAAAATATAGTATAATAATGGTTTAAATGTAATTAATTTTCTTAAATAATAATAAATAATACTTATGTTACATTAAAATAATTTAATAAATAAAATTTTATCTCAAAAATGATTCATTTGTTAAAAATAAATGACAGTTTTACAAAATAATGGTATATTTCACAATTTATTGGAAATTAATTTTTTTTCTAGAAAATACGATAATTTACCCATATGTTTATATCAATATGATAATTTAAAATTGAATATAACTTTATAAAATAAAATTATGAAATTTCATGACATTTATTATAATATTTCCCCATACAGTAATAAATATCATTTATGAACGAAACATATTTTTTAATGAATAAATTATATTTTTTAAAGTTGAGTTCAATTTTATTATGAATTATTAAATAAATTTATATTATCTATCACCTTTATATATATTTCAAAAATCAATTAATACTATTCATACCCACCAATTTAACACCTTGGTTATATAGTTATTATTTAAATGATAATATTTTAATATTATATATTTCCCTTAAAACATATTATATCATATTGATTACAATATCAAGAACAATGTTATTGTAAACTATCAGGATATTATAGTATTTTAGTATTGATAATGGGTTTTTAAAAGGAAGTTATATTTCAATATCTGAAAATGTTTTTCATGAGGTTTAAAAAGAGTTTTTCAATGGGGTTATGTTGAAATGGTGGAAAATTAAAATGGATTATTTATGATATGTTAAATGATAATTATAGATAATCAAAAGTGAGATAAATATAACTTATATGATGGGTGATCCCGATACAACTTATATGAAGGGTAATCCCAATATAGCATATATAACAGTTGAGCTTGATATCGCTCTCAAATGCATTGTTTATCATTTCTTTTCTTCAATTGAAAGAATCAGCAAGTTTATCAATAAGGGTAATATGAATTAATCCCTCACATAAAGTCCTCCAAAGAAAGAGATAAAATTTATTTCGTATTAATTATGTTTAATTGGGGGATAAAACTAATTTAATTTCAAGAAAAGATAATATTGATAAAAAATTCAATGTGGGAGATTGTAGTTCCAATCACATGCTAATGATGATATATTATATTTTATTACAATAGATTTCAGAAAAGTAAATGATTATTTTGAAAATGGGTATGTTTAATGCAGTCATTATAAAAGAATGATAAGAGGTTTATGATGGATACTTTAGAATAAATCCATTAAAAATAAATATTCCTCATGGAGGAACTATCATCTATGGATGTTCAAGAAGCAAATAAACTGAATGAATCAATTTTAGATTGATGAACCAATCGAATAAAGATATTTATAAATGAAATATGTACCTATAAAATTTTACAATAATTAATTAATATATGTTTTGTCCTACTGAATGATATATAGAAATACATAGAAATGTTTTTATACGAAAGAATCTGTTAACATCAGATGATTACTAAAGAGATATTTATTATTTTCATGTCTTGTATTGAAGTACAAATAATATCATTCAATATCTATTTTAGTTAAATAATAATGTTCCATAATATGTGATAACTGAGAAGCCTAAATAATACTCTGAATAAAATTAATGATTTATTAATAATAGTGAACCAAAAGGTGAATCCATACCATGTTAATCTACAAAGTTAAAAAATAGAATTATTGGATGGAAATACAATTTTAAAGAATTTCGAAAAGACCATATATTTATTTCATATGGAATTTATAGTTAACATCACCTAGAAAGATATGTAATTCCATAAATAAAGAATCACAAGATGTATGTAAGAATTCTAAGATTCCTTGGAAATAATATGATGAATAATATCCCGAGGACTATACTATAGAGTACGATGATAAACACAAAAATATTAATGCATTTAGATCTCTAAATGGAGATTTAGTAATGGGAGTCTATAACGTAATTCAAGAAGGAGTGTCTTGAACTACTAAAGCATTCATATAAAAAATTGTGATGACGTTAAACTATTTATTCATCATCATAACAACACTTTCATAAAAGAAAAACATTGATTAATGTTTATATTGAATTTCACAAATCATTTTCATTAATGATTAGGATTCATGTAATGCATTATAATGTTTTAGAGATACAATAATATGTATAAATGGAATAATAAAGAAGTTTAATGGTGGTATGGTGCCTGATAATTTCCCTAAACATATGATAAACAACATATTTATCATGAGTAAAGACCAAATAAAGAATATATAGAAGATAACTATCAAGAAAGAGGAACTATAAGCTGATGATGAATATATCAGAACTAAAAAATCATAAGAAGTTATTGAATGAAAATATTTAGATGAGTCTAGATAATTAGAATGAATAACATGGGGATTAAATGATTGTGTCTAGAAGAAGATACAAACCAACCACAAACTAAATGGGGTTTCTTTATAAATATTCAACTAAAATAACATGAATTATTATAGATAATATTTCATGTACTGAAGTATATAGAATATTTTTTTGATAATATGGATGTATCTAAAAGGTCATATTGATTATATTAGAAAAAAATATTATAGAAGATGTTGGACGGAGTCTAATAAAATTTAAATTCATACATTTTAATCATTCCATGATAAAAATTAAATAAACATCATTAATGTATGTAAATATCATAATGTAAGAAAAAGTTTGAGGAGTTGTGAATGATTTTTAATGATATGTTTTGTGGGATCATTGATGTAGTCAAATCTATACACCATCAAAAGATATTAATGTGTTCAATTAAATTTTTCATCATAATAGTAATGTTAAAAACAATTCATTCATATTCCCAATATATTTTTGGAAAATATTTCATATATAATTGGGGAATAAGAATTGAGTGGAATTATAAAAAAGGATAAAAAATGATTGACCTGTTGAATATAAAAAAGAATATGGACCCAACCACGAACATATATATGATTATCAAAAGGTTTATATTTTATATGAATAAAACATGGAGTACCAATTTATAATGATATATTTCTATAATGAGAAGTCTGAAAGGTGTAAATTCTAACGAATGTAAATAATAAACTTCTAGATGTTTTAGAACTCAAAATTTGAGCACTAAGTGTTTCGGAAGGATGTTCATCTAGAATAATACATTGAGTGTTTCCATTGAAAACACTTCATGATTTATGGGGATTTGGTCAATGTGTATGATGGATATTGCACATGTTTATAAGGAATTCAGAGAACCATCAAGGTGGATGTTTAAGGATATTTCATGATGATTAATAGTTCCAGTATAAACAATTCTATTAGAGGAAGAAGTAGATTTCAGTAGAACACTCAACAACATGTGTATATTTCTGTTTTCAAGGTGTGTTTGATTCTTGATGAGGCATAAAAGTGATTCAACGTCTCAACAATTGTAATATTTCATGGATATTATAAATCAAAATCATTGTAATGTACGATTATAGATATTGTAAATATTAAATTCTAAAATTGATGTTAAGCCTTGTAAACATTGATGTGTTTTATATACATTACATTTTAAAAAACCATAAGATAATGGTGGAGAGGGTGAATTTAAAAAGATTCATACATCCTATATAATTAGAATATGTTCGAAGAACTTAACCAAAGGAAAAATTTCAGTTGAACATAGTCATTAAAAGCTCATCACCGCAGATTCACACCCCCCCTCGCTTAGTGTGACCGCATGATCCCCTAGGAATATCACAATCTATGGTTATAATATTATACTCAATAGAACAAGATAAACAATCAATAATTATAATACTTTATTAAATTAATAATTAACAATAGGATCCCTATTAGAGATAGTTCTATTATACATACTAATTCATGATTATTTTTAACAAATCCGTGGTCAATATTTTATTTAATGTGGCATGCAATGTAGTTCATGACAATTCTCGATCTCCAGGAGTATTCTAACAAAATATAGAACATATATTATCATTATTTAAATTATATATAATATTAAGCTAAATACATTCAATAGGTGGGTTTCAAATATTCCTAAAATATTAATATATTTATATATATTTATATACATATATATTGATATTATAGTAGAATGAATGCGCACATAAAGATTCCATATAGTAAGGAGATACTCCAAGGGGAAACCCAAGAGTGAACCGTCATCATATCATTATTGGTTTCAATGTTACATAATGAACACAAACCATAATATTTGTCAATGTCCGATTTTACCCACGTTTTGAATATATGGTGCACCCAATGATGGCTAAGAGACTACACATCCCCCTCCTCAATCAAGGTAGAATATTTTAGAAGATAATGATATTACTTAGGTGGAAGGACACAAAGGCTCTATACCCAATATGATCTTACATATCCCATCATTGAGAAAATAAGAAACATTAAAAATTATAGCTCAAAAACATATATTCATCACTTAATTTCTCCCCCATGAACTACGTCACATTAGTTACTCATGATCTTGAGTATTAGGGATACCAATAGATAAGAACAAGTTGGAATTAGAAAAGATAAAATTATAATAATGGGAAGAAGAATAGTAATAATAAATATTAAAAATCACAATACTATTAATGAAAAATATGAACCTACAAACATACTTAAAATGGAAAACTAATGTTCCAAATCATTTGAGAAAAAAGGGATTCGTTTTTATAGGAAAAATGGTGATGTTTTTATATTTAAATATGTCCACTGAAACAATTCACTTGATAAAACCCTTTAATTATTGAATTAATGAACTTTTTCTTATTGAATTTTGTCCCACAATGTCTCCTATATTGACCAAAAAATATATGATTTCTTTTTCACATGTCGAGAGAGTTATATCTAATTTAATCTGGAAACATAATATTACATACCTAACACTTCATATTTCACATAGTGGGTGCACCATGAAATTATGTATTTGAAATTGATATAATAATGTCGTTATATAGTAATAAATGTTATTATTCATATGTTTATATTCCACTATGTTGAAGTTTTTCTCCATTGTGCCTTTGCATTGTGAAATATTCAACAATCTTAAAAATAGTTAGATCTGGGAATAGATTTTGAGGCTTGTATTGTGAGATTCTTTTGGGACACTTAATGATGGATTCAAATTTTGGTCTAGTTTAATGAAATGTTTACCAACGACTGTAGAATCCTAAAAAATAATTGCATAATTTAATTTAGTTTATAAAATTTTATTGTTGAAATATAAAAAACATATCATAAATTTAAAATCAAATATTATGTTATTTTTCCAAATAATACTCAAAAGTCTTCTAAAATGATGAAATGTGATAATTTCCCTTAAAATAAATCTTCAATAGGATTAAAAAATTTAACTAGAAGTAAAATAATTTAAAATAATAATCCTATTAATTCCCCCATACATAGGCTATACAATCCTGTGAAGTCTACTAATACAAAGGTCAAAACAAACATCCCAAAACATAAATTGAATTACATCACAATTATCATGTAAAATGAAAAATCATGCTTGTAACATATATAAAAATTACATAACTCCTCATAAAACATAAAAATAAAATCAAACTCATTTTAATCACCACACACTTGTCATAACAACCTCCCTTGAAAAATATTTCTCTCTTCACTCAAAAAGTATTCTGTGAAGTTTGTCTCATTCTCAAGAACTTGTTAAATATCCATATAATTTTTATCCTCACGTTATATCCACATAAAAGAGTAAAAAAGAATTCAATAATGAGATATTTTCCATGGTATTTTTTAGGATATGGATTTTATGGTTTTAAATGTAGAAAACTTGAGGTAGAATGAGGTGTGTTAAGCTCTAAAGTGTAATAATTTCATGAAAATAGTTTTTTTCAATGATTGGTGTCCTCCTCGATCATCTCAAAAATAAATCACCACCAAACTCCTCTTTTTATTATTTGGAATTTTCCTTTTCTAATTTTAACATAAATGATAAATTTATTCCATCTTTTGTCCCCATTTTATCATTGTATCAACTTCCATTCAGATTTTTAATTTTTCATCAAAATCACGTTTCTGTGGAACATGGAGGCATATTTTGTTCCAAAACATTTGTGAAAACCTGGAATATATTATTAAATATATTTGGGAAAACCATATATATTTATGTCATAGAATAAATTCCAAATTATAATAGTAATAAAAATGGAAATAAATTCAATTTAGATCAAATAGATTCCTCAGGAAAGTAGAATCCAACACATATCCCCCCAAAATGAGTTTAATAACATTGATTCATTTAACTTTTAGATCGATATAAAGGGATAATTGACTTTTAATATGCATGAATAACTAGGTATTTCAAGGATATTAGGTGAATAATAATGGATATTTAGAAATTTTGGTAAAATAAAGCCACATATTGTAAAAGTGTTTTCAAAATGGGGCCTCAATTATATTCAACACATTCCTGGAATACTAGAATCTTTGAAAAATTTAAAATCAATATGTTATGGATAACAGAACATTTTTCAGAATCTCAAAAAAAATGAAAAATGTAAATAATACGTCCAAAAGGTATAGAGACCTCTTAGGTTGGAAAATACATTCAATTCATACAGTACTAGGGCACTTTAATTTCATAATAAATAAAACATCCTCATATAAAAAGATAGGAAATGATGAAATAAAATCACTTAATTACTCTTTTAAATCCTAAATAATTCAAATGAATAAATTTTCCCAAAACACTAGGATGTATTAAATTTTCAATTTAGTTGATAATGGTAAAGTTTCATAAATTCACACCAAAAAAGAACAATGAAAACATGAAAATTCTGATAAAGACACAAAAAATAAAAAAAGAAGCATACAGAAAAATACTAAAAAGAGATTGAAATACCTAACTAACACATTTTCAATTTAATAGACTATTTTATTTCAAAATATGATAACCAATATTTCAATATATAATTATAATTGGGCAGCCAATAAAATAATGAAAATGAAAGAGACATCCAACTTTGTTTTCTAATAGATGCCTTAAATTAAGATCGTAGTTTCTAATAAAATAAAACTATGATAAATCATGTAAAATAGAGTATAAAAAATAAATGTAATGGGGAAATAAAAGTGGATAATTATTTTTTTATACTCATATGTGGGTGATAAATGTTTTGATTCCCATATTCAAAAAAAATTAGTGGAATTTCCCAAATCTGAATGTTGGTGTAGTTTTATTGAGATGATCCACCACATGTGACATTCCATAATGTCCATGAGTAAAATATTATATTTTAAAATCCCAAATAATACATGAAAATTACAAAACCCTGAGAAATAATAAAAATATAATTTTAGTTCTAAATACAGAGGGATGAAATGAAAGGGTGATCCATGTTAAATTATATGGTGTTATACTCCATATGGTTTGAATGTTTTTTTGTAAAGGAAGTTTTCATATAACCACCTTCCCCTTCAAATATTATCATTATTTCAAAAACACCACATTGGTGATATCTTCATTACCATTCAATTCCTTCTCCATTTTTTGTTTCAAAATTTATAGAAAAATAAATCTCTAAAAAAATTCATTATGAATACAATTAAATCATGAAAAATAAATAAATAAATCATCTCTTTCAAGAAATCCAACTGGAAAATTGATCTCTTCTAGAAGGACCATTTTTAGCTCAATCTTAATAGGTTCATCTTTATCACTATCTTATAAATCAAGAGATATTTAGAGTGGTCCCGTTTTCACATTATTAATAATATGAGGATCATGTTTTTAGTTATCATAAACAAAGTGATTATAAGAATCTTTCAAAAAATGTTGACCTGCCATAAGTATATTTTCTATAATGTTTTCATAAAGGAACTCCAATAGAAGTGGTTGAGTTTGTCATGTTGTAGTAATTAATATTTTTAGATTCGTCTCAACCACCTAGGGTTATTTGTCAAAAAACATTATTGGAGAACTCGCATCCACTACTCATTATGGATATGTATTTTGGTCTAGATCAGACTTCACCAGGAGTACACAAATATATACATCATCACATTCACCAAGAGTATTATATTTTTCTATATCTTATTTATGTTCTTCCATCTACGATTCATGATCATTTTGAACTTTTTATAGAACCTTTTATTGTCCATTCCATTTAAAATAATTTGAATTGACCTATATCATGAATAAAGAAAATTTGTTTTAGTTTCTAAAATATATCAGTTTTTTTTATAAAAAACAATATTTTATGGTGTTATAAAACCTCAAAAGTGACTCTAGATTTAGGTGATACAATTTTTCATAGATCCTTGACTAGTTTTTTCTTTAGCTAATCATGACATATTAGTCACACCTAGCACCGGTCTTGAGGAGGTATCTCACATTACACCGAATTCCTATTATAACTATTTATATTCTAAATAATATAAAAATAAATAATATGAATATGTTAGTTTTAAATATGTATGAAATATATATATATATATATATATATATATATATTTTATAATAGTATAATGAGGTCAGATTGATGTTAGATCAAAATTAGATCCTACTATGAGAACACCTAGAGTGAACATTTATAATCTCTTTATTATTTTAAATTTTACTTAATGAACACAATCCATAGTATGTAAAAAAATAAAATAATACCCATTTGTTAATATATGTTATATTAAATTATTTCTTAGAGACCTCACATTCAGCTCCTTAATCAATTGGGAATGTCATCGAAAAAAATCAAGCCTTAGGTAGAAAGTGGATACGCAAATGCATCTTACCCACTAAAATCCTACTCACCCTAACTCTAGGAAAATATGAAAATTTTAAAATGATATCTCAAAAACATGTGATTAACACTATATTTCTCATCCAGGAACATCCTCAGTTTAGTTACTCATGATCTTGAGTAATGAACATCACAATGGAGAATAAATAGGAGGAAACAAAAAGATACAAATACGATAATGAGAGGAATATGAAAAACATTATATATTAAAATTTTATAATACTATCTAATAAAAAATCCCTAGAAATAAATTTAAAGGGAAAACAATTTTTCCATCCCTTTCAGAAAGGGAAGGGATAATTTATATATGACAAACAAGTGAAATATAATAATTATAATATATCCACTTAAAGAATATGTGTGGTAGATCAATTTAATAAAATAATTTTTGAAATTATTATTCATGAAAATTATTTAACTATGTTTAATATCATGTCCTAAGAAATATAATGTTCACTAGTTATGTATGTAATGAGATATATCAAATTTACTCTAAAATAAAAAAAAATCATGGTTGACTCTTCATATTTCAAATTTCTGGTTTCCCATGGATTTATGATTTTAATATCAATAGAATCAAGTGGGATGTCAGTTATAAATGGTGTTTATCTATATGTTCTACTTTACTATGTTTAATTTTATCTCCATTGGGGTCATCATTTGTGAAATATTGGCCCGTCTTAAATAATAGTAACATCATGGAATTTATTTTGAGTCTTGAATTGTGATCTTCCTTCTGACCTGCAAAAAATGGATTCATCTCTTGGTTATGTTTTATTAAATGAATCCCGACCAGAATTGAAGCCTAAAGAAAGAATTAAAAAAATAAATGTATTCAATAAAATTTTATGGGAAAAATATGGAACAAAATTTCAATAGATAAAATTAAATATTAAGTTGTTTTCTCAATTAATCTCAAAATAATTCTAAAAACAAATAATGTGTCAATTTTTCTAGAAATAACACATTAGAAAAATTTAAAATATTGAAATTAAAATTAAAATATTTTAAAATATTTTCTCTAATAGACACAATAATATTTCATGATCTCCATTACATATAGCATTCAATGATCATCAAATAGTGATATCTCCTTAATGGGTAATAATTGAATTCTCTTTGTTATATGATCATCAAACAACCATATAATTTCTCAAACACTTAAAATTATTAAAAGGATATTCATGGTGTTCTTGAGGATCTCATACAACTTCTAAAAAGAAATTGGGAATGGTAGAGATTTCTCCCTAGCCTTTGGTGATCTGCTATTATCTATAGACTGCTATGGTGTCAATAAAAAAGCCTGAAATACCCTTTTTATAATAGGAAACCACAAATGGAAATAAAAATTATGATATATATATTTAGGATTCAGGATATATATCCCATAAGTATACATAATATTCTTTTATAAAAATTTCCCAAAAACTGTATCATAAAAGTAGTCTTCTAAGGGAATAGTATAATGATAATAGATATAAGAACTAGTCTTCATGGACCCCCACTATTGAGTCTCTCTAAAATAATGAAATAATCTTTAATAGATATATTTGAGTCCATAACCTAAAATTTAGGAGATTAAACGAAGTGGATACTTTATAGGTTCATTCCACTAATATAATTGCCCACATCCACATGGATTTCATCCAAAATATCCATTAATCATTACTCATCCATTGATTTCATATCCTGTTGAGGGTGTATGACTATCCAAAATCATCTAAAAGAGTGTTACCATTTTCTAGAGTGTATTGGATAACAAAATAACATGACTATTCCTGTTTAACCCACTGAAATTTCAATAGATTTTAATCTTGTTGGAAAAAAATATGTTTCAGACTCTTGTGCTACATAAAAACAAAAATAGAATTCATTGTATAGTTATATCCTGCAACATTTGAATGCATGAATAATAGTGGCCAACTCAAAATCATGGGTAAGGTAGTTCCAATCATGATGAATAAACTATATGAAACCATACCCTATTATATAGTTGTCCTATATAAGAAAATATATGAGGATCACTAATCAATTGGGAAAATACACCTCAAAACCCTCACCTAGATGACATAGAATAAGAACAATTGTCCTATTTAACTAATTATAAGGCTATGGAAAAGAAAAATCACAACGATTGACCAATTTATTTGTGATAATTTATTGGATAATGTTATCATTGGAGTATTAATAATAGAAAATTCCTAAAAAATGTAGCAGTAATACCCAAAAATATTAAGAAAACTATAAAACATGAAGATGTTTATTGATACTTTCTCAGAAAATATTGTTTCCACCTTCTCTATGACCATTGAAACAACAGTTTTAGTGAATGTATTTGTACGTAATTTTACCTCTCAACCCTGAAAAGATCATTTAGATATCATATCTTATAGCCAGTGTTACTTTAATGCATATAGAATTGTATGAAGATTCCTACAATGCTCAGCATGAGACCTTTAATACACAAGGATATATCAACAAATACAAATAAGATTGATTATACAAATTGGTGAAATATCATAATCAATATGGAAATACATACTACATGAGCATTTATTAGACCACAAAGCTCCACCAAATACACTAAATGTTCATACTCGATTTAGAATGTTTTATTAGGAATATCCTTTTATGTATATTGAATCTGAGGGTAACCTTATCATTTCTCAATTTTTTAGAAACCACTTCCCCCCTTAAACTAGTGAAATAGGTTATAAATAATAGTATAATCATAGTGGGTCTTAATCATGAACTTTTTCAACATCCACTAGTCCTTTTATAAGAGAAGTTTCAATCAATATTCTTACAGAAGATAACCATATCACACCAAGGAAAGTTCATGGTTGGTTTAACTCTTTAGATCTGAGCACCTCTACCCAAATATTTAATTCTATAGTTATAATAAAACACAACAATTTTGTGAAAGATAGATAAATGTTATTATAACCACTAAATAGATGGTAAAATAAACTTTATAGTTAGTAATATTTCATCATAAGTCATTAGGGAACACATTAGAATATAAGTCCACCACATCAGGTGAGACATAAAAAATGATCTAATAACAAGACATGTTATATCTATATTGAATTATTTTAAATTTCCCCCATATGGAATTAATTGTCTAGAATATAACTCCCAATATCCATGGATAGTACATTTAATATAAAAATTATATAAGAAATACACTTTATTATTTTAATAGTAACTAAAATTTTGAAATATATTTATCTAGTTTTTCATACATATAACAACAATGTTGTCTATATTAATAACCATTAGATTTCAAAATTTTCCAATTGATTCCACTACTAATGAATAAGAGGTATATTTTCATGTATTATACATCCTATTTCCCAGAGTATTATGAATTATTGTATTTGAAAGTAAAGCCTCGAAATTAATATCAAATAAAAAATTACAATTTCATTGAGACAAAATAATTTTAATAAAATATATCAAATAATTATCATTATAAAAGAGAATATACCAGGATTGTACCACTCATTTTAGATCTCTCAACATCATAATTAATTATAAGTTGATCTATAATATATATTAAACCTATGTCCATATACCAACCTCGTGATATGACTCCATTCATAAAAAACTGCACTCTACATATTCATCCCTAACATCCCCCTCAACCCCCTCAACTATATCCTCTAGATAGTAGTTTACATATTATAATAGAGAGTAAAACTAATTTTTCTTTGGATACCTAAGTCTACCAGGGTCATTGCTCAAAAAATTAGATGTTCCATTTTCATGTAACTTATTATCTGATTGTGATGAATAAAAATATTGGATCTTCTATTCATCAATGGTACTATTATGATTAATATTTTCAAGAAACCCACATATATGATGTTTAAAAAATATGTTCTTGATATATGTGATGAAACTATAATAGCACCCTTACTTCCCCATTGAAATCAACCACTACTGGTCCCCATTCATGATCGTTTGCAACTACTCATGGAATTATAGCTTGGGTTTGGACTAGGTATTGGATCACCATCTCTTGAGAATCCTTTAAAAGATATCTCTATGAGGATATATTTCTTGAATAGTTCTACGAATATTTTTTTTATTAAAGAGTGTAACCTATGTTTTTATCATCTCTTTAACTTCCATTATGAAATGAATTTCTATATAATACTCTACACAAATCAAAATTATATTAAAGAAATGATGGTACATAAATTCGGTGTGGTTATTCAATGACTAACAACAAACCATTACGTACGTTTATTAATTACACAATATTCACATGATATTGGGATTATATATATAAATATATATGATCTCATTGAACCTTTTCCTCGTAAAGCCTTGGTTATTCCTAGCATCAAATATTGTTCAAAAACAAAAAAGATCCCCCATTCCGTACATAATGGTGTCTGGATAAACATAGTACTACATGGGAGTTTTGATGATTTTTAGGTACTATAGATATGAAAGACACACCCCTTAGCATGAGGTGGTGATACATGTCACAAAAACATTAGAGGATGTTGAACTTAGTACTCATTCATGACATCATAGTTTATAGGATCCTTTCATGGAGATCTCTATACTTATATGTAATGTAAATGTTAAAACACCTCTAAGATCAACGACTCAAGTAGAGGGTGAACTAATATCATATTCTCATCCTCTACAACCTAATATGAAAGAGGTATTCATATAGGAAACATTTCCCATAATAAATTGCATAATAAGATCAATAATTTATGATTTAGAATAAATCCTGAAGGCGTAACAATTCATTATAGGTCATTTGTAAAACTATTTGTCCCTCACTCACTTCAATTTAGTATAACATTATATAATTTCGAAAACATTTTTAATTATTTTAAAAACATTCTCATGCTTAAATAACCATTAAAATTGAAATGAAAACATGTTTTTGCTAAAATATAAAGGAATCTAGTTATAATTATCATATAAAAATATTATTAATCATTGGGAAAAAAATTTATCCGTATTTTCTTAATTTCATAAATAAATATATATATATATATAAACATAAATTATTTAGTATTAATATTCCAATTATATAAGTAATCAACCAGTTCGAAAAATAATATGATAACCAATCATATCTAATAAGATATATTAACATGATATTTTAATTTTTCATGTCTACTGATTCCTAATATAATGAATGTGACATATGAATATAGAAAAAATATGAATTATAAAGTTATGAAATATCCTTGGAAACCATTGGAAACATAATATTACACCATTTTTATAATAGAAAATAATATTTATGAGTTCGTTTTAGAGACCATATTGTTTTATTATTCAAGATACACTCATTTCACATACATAATGAATTTATAGGTGTCATATAACACCAATATGTTACATTTTTGTCCTATATACCTAAGCAACACACATTCTAAAGCATATAAATACAACACATGCACCTCCCATTCACTATAGGTCGGAATAAATGTTGAGGGTCAAAAATTACTCATTGAAAAGGTTATTTCTACCCATTATATAATGTAATTAATAGGTAATGTGTGTGACTATAGGTTGAATAAGTTATCTCAGTCTTGGTTAGTTTAAAATAAAATGTGTCATCAGTAGAACTATGTTTCAATTTGTAAATTATAAAATATTGAAAATATATCATTATCATGAATCACATATCATGAATGTTCAAAAATAAATTTACTATGTATAAGTAAAGAGTGAAAAATCTGAAAACCAATGTATATATATAAGCGTGTAGGTTGAAAATGCTTACAAAAAAATGAATGTCTTCCTTATGTGAATCCACATTAAATGAAAAAATATATCCCATGTGAATATCAAATATCTATGTAAAAAATGATAAAAATATAGCATCCATGATTCATGCTCTAAGTGTTCTTCTAACTCCAATAGTTTGGTTTCTTTAACATACCTAGATCAAGAGAAAGTAACATCTGCATGTGTTCAGTGAGGATAATCAATGGAATGATAATGAAAAAGAAGTGGGTCATCACCACTCCACCCTTGTCAACTTGTCATAAGTTTAAGTGTATTTCAGCAATTTTGTAATAAACAAAAAATAAGAATATGGAAAAAAAATTAGTTAATACATACAAATCATCATTAAAATGTAAATGCCTATATTTGGGTAGGGTCTGTAACTGAAAACAATGATCACTTTCTCAATATCTGAGGTGATATTATAGGTTTAATCCAAACAAGTGGCTTTATAAAAACATGTAACAGTTCAAATATTTATATATAATCATCCACATATATGACTATATATGTGAAAATAATTCAAGGTCATAGTGGCCAATCATAAAAGTAATGAAATATGGCCAATAAAATCCATGAAATCTATAATCACATATTATAGATTAAAAGAATTTGTTTAATGAGTTAAGGGATAGTGAGAACATCCGAGACAATCAATTAGCATAAAAAGTCAGAGCCTAATTTCCATCCCAATCATGAGACATGTCTATCATCAAGATTATACCTATTCTATCTAAAATACAAAAAGTTATGAATATTACAGTGACCTATAAATGTCCAATAATTTAAATGGAATATTGTATGATATTTAAATATATTATATTATATTAAATTATTGTATATAAAATTTAAAAATTAATGGACAATACTCATGGATATGAATTTTCATCTATCATATTTATTAAATCATTATTTATTAAAAAGGAATGTTAAGTTAAGAATAAAATATGAAGCATATGGTCAATTATATCAAAGAAACCTACATGCCTATGGTATCCAAAAGAGGTAAAACAATTTTTATTATCTATAAATGATTTACAGAAAATAATTTATTAATTTAAACTCTTTATTTAATGTTTTTACTATGGTCCAAGTTATTGTTAGGTTAAATCCCTATGATTATCAAAGTAATAAGTGGGGAACCTACCAATTTATTTATGTTAAATCTATTTAATATCAAAGATATAGTAATATTGAATAATTATTTCATAAAAATATTTCTCCCCAATGAACATTTAATTGTTTCGTCATAATAATACAACAAGTATTGATGAGAAAAAACACCAACTACATAAATTCATAATATTATATAAAACTACTACCATAATTCATATAAAAATGTTAGACAACCATATAATCTTATAATTTGGTGAACCATTCATAAAAATGAATAATAAGTACACGAGATACTTTAATATTAAGAATAAAATAATAAAAATTGAAAATGACATGGTGTAAAAATATAGAGAATAACATGAATGGGTTAAAATGTTTATGTGTATATATAATGATTAATATTAAAATTGGCGATTATGGTTTTTTTGTGAATATGAGTACTATATATTATGAAAATTTGAAATAATTAACATTATTAAATATTTCTATTGACTAATTTGACAACTGGGAATTGTGATCATTGGTGGTATAAGGGTTCCTAATACACTATTAGGATTAGTTAAAATTTATAGTAATTTTGAATGCTAAATACTACCTAACGGATGAAATATGGCTTGAACTAGTTGTAACATCCCATATGAATTTCTTTTATTAGATTTTGTGTGTAGAAACCATGCTTGAGTAAGCCTAAAACCGATTTCCACTACCATTACATTGGAATTATTATAATGTATAAAATCCAAAATGGTAGGTTAGTTTAGTAGAATTGGTAAAGTAGATACATACATGAGTCTTGTATTATAAAAGAATACACTAATAATATCATAATTGTTTTGAGGTTAACTTTATTCACACATAGAATATCCTTTCAAATCTTTCATAGTACACTTCCTAGATTCCTAGGAAATGGAATCATAATAAGGTAGGGATCAAATTCTTATCAAGGGTGAAGTATAGTAGACAAAAAACCAACCATTGATAATAATTAATATGGTAAGATAAAAAACATAACACACATTCTATGTAATTAATATACTAGAAGGGTTCTGTATGAAATATAGACTCTAGATAATTTCAAAGAAAAAACTTCATGCATAATATTAATAACTGAATTCTCAATATAGAAAACTCTTTATTATTGGACATCATTTTTCTTAGGAACATGACACCTTCACTATTATGATATATCCTATAAAGTAATTAAAATATACTTGATAAATCCCATTACATGAGGCTAATAAAATTAATCATCCCATGAGACTACCAATACATCGAGGGGATTCTTTAACTGGTCCCCAACCTATGCACTGCATATCAAAATAATTAATCATATATAGAATAATTGATTTAATTAATGAACCACATGCCTTATTATAAAATATTCTTTTTTATTAAATGATATAGATTTATAAACATATCCTTAATTAATTAAATAAATTTCATATAATAAAACATATCTAAAAAAATTATATGGTTTAGGAAAAAATATATCCCTGATAAAGTATATGGACATTAAGTAGATATTTAATGTCTAATGATCATAAGGTATTTATTATTTCATGGGATCTAAATATAATAAAGGTAGTTAATTTTAATTCCATCGTTGGTAAAATAGATTATAAACCATCCTAAGGTAGAATAAGGGTTTTATCAATTAAATATATCCTTGGTTGAGTAAGGGTAATGGTTATTAGTTTTTGGTGAATATAATTTACATAAAAATATATTTAAAACATTCTTCTGAAAAATATCCTTTTAATTTTGAAAAACATCTCCAAAACTAGTTTTTTTGTTAAAATAATTTTATTAAAAATATCTTTCAAAATTTTCAATGTATTCATCAATGAAATGACAATGGGTAATTACATAGATGTCATAAAAGGTAAAAAACATTTTTTTTCATGCTAAAATGGATTTAAATGATCATTATTAATAAAGAGAAAATAACATTCCTTTGAAAATAATTTTAAAAGAAAAAAGTGTTAAAAGTTTCTTTCATATGTTATTTTTATAATGTTAAAAACATTTTTTAAAATATCTTTATAAAACTTGGTTTTTGATAGAAAACTTATTTCTGGACAAATAGTGAAATTATCTTGAGTCTCTTAAAAACATTTTATAAAATATTTTGAGTACCAAAGAGTGTTAAAATTGTACTATTACATGGAAAGGGTCATGTAAAAATATTGGGGAATATAATTAAAGGGTTTATTGAACAATAATATTTAAATTATTTTAATTTAATTTCAATAATAAGTAATCCTAATTAGAATGAGATTTTCAAATAAACCTTTAAAATGATCGTAGTGTTGATGTGAGAATTAGTCAATGAATTGATTTTGTGTATAAAATTTTAATACACATAAAACATGTTTAAATACAAAAATATGTAGGTAAAATGTATTACACACATAATCTTAGAAATTGATAAAAAAAACTAATGATGTAATACAACCTAATGAAAAGAAATTGGGTTATGAGATTTTTTTCCACTTGGTAACTATAAATTTTAATCTCCTTAGATGAAAAAAATAAGATTGAAACTAATATAACAGAAAGAATTATTTATTCATGATATAACATGTAAAATGGGATGTATATACACTATAAAAAAGAAACTAGTTGTATAACTTTATAATATGATTCAATAAAATAACATTATGAAATCCATTACTATAGAGACCCGAAGCATGACGTACATGGACATTACATTACTTTTTTGGAATACTTAGTACATAACGAAAACAGACACACAAGGATCTTAATAGTTTAGTGTCTTAGGAAACTCGGAATAAAATCTTCTAATCGTGGTGAAAGATCTTCAACATCTCCCAATAAAGATCTTCCATTTTTTTCTTACCTAAAACCATTATTTATATCCTAGTGAAAAGAAAACATAAAAGTGGTGAGCTCAAATGCTCAGTGAGGGTAAGCATGGATAAAATAAAACATACCATATACATTTGAACATAAAAAAACATGAACATTAAAAATCTTGAGCAATGACATAAAACATGGAAGTACATAATGCATAGATCATAATGGAACATAAATCATGATAAAATATCATGGGAATAAAACATGTAATTGTGAAATCCATTAATCACATGTAATGATTTCCATAGTAGCCAAGACATTGCTGCCAAGACCATTTTAATGGACAAAGTCCGTTTCTGAATCGAGTTCACTCCTCGTTCCAGTCCTGTAATACTGAACCAGATTAACTCACTGTTCCAGCCATGTCTATCTCATGAGATATGAATCTTTACCCAATGCATTGGAGGTAGATATATGTTCCACCCATCTCATAATGAAATCATTCTTACTTGTTCCACAAAATAAACATACATCATTCATAATAACCCAATGAATAAAATGGGTTTCATAAACATCATCCCATTATAACATAATCCATATAAATGAAATGGATATCATTTCATAATAATAAAAGTGAAAACATGTAAATCATAGAGACATTATACTTAAAACATACACATATAAAATAAAGTCATCTTAGATGGAAAATGGTTTTGATAAAACCCTTGAAATGAATTCTTGAGGAAAATATCCTTTCTTTTTCAAAATCAATTTCCTTTCGCAAAACGTCATGAAATTTTAAAAGAAAAATATATTTTTTAAAATATTTATGAAATACTTTGGAGTAAGCTTTATGAAAATAAGGATTTATAAAACTGTAAAAATCCGTTCATGCCGTATAAGTTAAAAAAAATTCTTCTCGTACTTTTTCCCGAAAAGTCAAAAAGTACCTTGTAAAAAAAAGATTCTTTACATACCATGTTGTAAAAGTAAAAATGGGTAAAAATGACTTTAAAAATACATGAAATAAAATTAAAAATTTTATGAAAAAAATTTGAGAACATATGGACATGGATAATAATCATAACCCCAGTAAATACTTACTAATAAACAATCTCGGATAACAATGAGATTGGAAACGTTATCCCTTACCTTAGGTCCGATTTGCTTTGAAAGTGTCCAAACCTCATGTATAATGATTTAAATAATGTCAATGACTTATTACGGAATCATATTAATTTTTATGATATCATATATGGTTCAATTATGACTTTATATTACCCATTCTTTTGTAAATTAATGTTAAAGTAGCGTTTTGGGTAAAATCATCTTATTTATCGTACGTGTTTGGACTTGTCGTTCATCATGTTATTATTACTTATATCATTATTTACATACATCCAAAAAGTAAATAATGATTTATATATCATATACATTCATTATATATCCATCATATACAAGAATTTATAATAGTACATAACATATGGAGGTAAGAAATGAAACGCACCGTTCATGGAGACGGTAAGCCGTACGTACGCATGAACGCTACTTTCATTTATATTTCTTAATTTAATGGAATTAAAACATAATGATACATAGGTATATTATAATCCCAGTATCATATATAATATCATTAACCACATCCTTTATAGATCCCACATAAGGTATTAACGAATCACATCACTTTGAGGGGGCGGTAGTCCGCACTTACTCAAATGAGATTATCGTATTTACCAACTATGGAAACCATAAAGGATTGATATAATTGGGAAGTAAAGAAGCATAAGGAAATAATAAATATAATATATATATCATATATAAATACGGTTCCATCATAATGGCCACCATGAGAGGTGGTAGGAGAAAATCGAACAATCATCGTTTCGGGAGGTGTTAATTTGCCATCACAGAAAAATTATGTTCTTAATCCATTTGATGGAGGTGTCTGTTAGTGTAGTTCTAATCCTTCTCATTACAAGATCCTATTATTTTTAGGATACTGGTGTTGTCACAAAAGAAAGGATTAAAAATATTTTAGGGGTTGGAGAAGTAGAATAAAAGAAAACAACTTAAGAGAAACTATTACCTTTAATTTGGGTACCTTCCTTTTGATTGAACCAAAAGGACTTCTTGGAGTGTATTATGCCTAATTTATGGCTTCAAGGGGGAGTATAGGGATGTATGGAGCTTATTTGGGCAGATTTTGGATGAGCCAAAATCCTTTAGAGGTGTGAGGAATTGCAGAGAAGTGGTCTCATTTTATAAGGGAGAGGAGGGTCTCTTTAGGAATGTGTGAAAACATTATTTATTATAAACATATATTCGGTTTAAAGAGGTCCAAAACACTTTAGTGTCTAAGATAAGATGACTCATATTCGAAATAAAATCATCCAATTGGAATTGGACAGGTTTTGGATGATATGTTATTCATTATAATCTTATTTATTTAAATCATTTATTAATGAGGTAAGCACTACATCATTGTTGTGTCATACATAATTTAATACATATGAGGTCATAAAATTATGAAACAAATTCCATGATGTAGGGAATATGATTAGATTTCCAAATAATATTTATAGTCGAAAATATATCTTATATAACCCCTTCTAAAAATTAATTAATAAAAGATTTTTGTTAAAGTCAATTTTGACTTTACATTAAATTAATTAATCCAACTTGTCATGTTCACTACCATGTGGCTCATTGGGGTCCCAAAATCGGCCCAATGATGCCCATGGTCGGCCCCTACTCATCCAATAAGGTTAGGACAAGTGTCAAGGTAATTTTGAATTATTATAATATTCTTTTAACATTGAATTACCCTATTTACCTTTAACCGTAGTAAATAAAAATTACCGTAGTTACTATTCATAATATAAAAAAAATAAAAGTAACCTATTAACATAATTTGGACCCACTGATTCCAAATATGGAATCAATTCTTCAAAATTCAAAATACAGAGGTTGTAGTAATTAATTTAATATTAATCTTGTTGTTAAGCAAACGGGTTTTAAAAGTTAAAACATTGCCAAAGATTGAAATGTTTTTACATATGAATTCAATGTAAAATTAATTCTAATGACATACATTATATTAAATGGTAAAAATATATTCTATTTATACATTAAAAACATTCAATATTATAATTTAACCATATAAAGTATTGCGATGAAAAAAGTTGTTTTTAATTAAAATATAGTGTGTTTTTACTATTCATTAAAATATGAAAGTTATCAGAATAATATGAAAAATTTATCCAAAGTAAATGTTTATATCCTGATTCTAAAGAAGAATTTTATTTTGTCAAATTTAACTTATAAACATGTCAAAACTAGATTTAATGTGGGTGCACCATCAAAAAGAGGCAAAACTTCATTTTTTGAAAAATACTTATTTTACCTGAAAAATTTATTTTGTTCTTATACCATGTTCTAGAAAATGTGTAAGATGAATAAAAATGTTATAAAATTAAAAATTTAGTTATTACTATTTATAACGGCTAGTTCATAATAATATTATAATAATATATCGTTGTTTAGTAAAACCCGGTATTGCGTACAACACACGCTATCGAAGAAGGTTGTGATTGCGTGTAATGCAAGACAAGTCAGGGTTGCGTGTTGTGCAAGACTCTTTTGTTGTTGCATTTAACAAAATCCAACCATATTTCATTTATACATTGAATATATATATATATATATACACTCAATGTTGCGTAGAAGAACTACTATCCCACAAACTTGAAATTGTGTGTAACACGATCCAAGATTAGTTTTGCGTATACTACAAGCTAATACGGTGTTGCTTATAGTGCAAGATAATCTTGGTGTAGCGTACAACAAATGATATGAAATAAATTAAAAAGAATATATCTTATAAAATCTCAGGTTGTTACATTTTACCCCCTTAAAATGAATTTCTCCCTCGAAATTCGTTGGGGTTATAAATAGTTTACTATTTATAGAAACCCACATCGTAAAAAGGAATACAAAAACTTAATTTTAAAAAGTAAAGTATGAAACGTAACGATTACCCAAAATTAACTAATCACTGGGTTTCCACATAAGAGAACATTAGTGAAAATATGGATAAGGAAGAGAAATCTAACCATCATGTTCTGATGGAGAGTGGTAGAGAACATGGCTATGAAAAATCCAACAATAACAAAGCCATAAATTTGTGATGATCTAAGGTACCATCTGATTCATCGGATATAAGAGCACTAGGAAAAAAGTTTTGGTTTTCAATATCATTTCCATTAAAGTTGATGAATTAAAAGAAATACTTACATTATTTTCGTACAATCTCACTATTGTTCATGAATTGAACAATTTCCACTTCAAATCTTAAAGAAATAAAGTTGAGTTTCTTATTCATGAAGCGTTAGCAGATCATTTGATAGAATGACGGGTCATTCCATCTATTTCAAAAAAATGTTTATCAAAAGTTATAAGTCCATCTTATGGTGAGATTAATCATATATGGTTCCAAAAATGGACTTATACTTTATTTATCATACCGCTTATTAAAATAAAATTGCGTTCCACTAACTTAGGACTTCCTGTAAGCCATTGGTATGAGATAAAGGCTAGTCGCACTTCATTTGTGGGTTCGATTCCCATAGCCTTATCCGACGCGATGGGATGTCACCTATCCTTCATGTTGTCCTATTTCTAAAACTACATTACTATAACATCCCATCAATAATATCCAAAAACATTTCTATCCTTAAACAATACTAAATTATGTCCAACATAATCCATTCCAATCTTTAGGCTTATCTAAAATAATTTGGTCGAGGCTCATAGTATAATGAAAATTATTACTTGAAATGTCACATAACAATCTCGTGAATGCCATCATTTATCCCCCATATATCATAAGATATATCTTTTTCGTCAAATTACAAACATGTGAATACCTTAATCATGTATTCTCCTGAAGAATGAATACCCATTGACCTTCAGTGAAAACATGAATGCAGTTAAAAGTTAACACTTTCCACATACCAAAATCCTCACAATTCTATATACTCAAACCATGATATCACTTAGTCCTTATATCAATCATGAGCTCATTAATACAATCAAACATCTCATTTTCTTCTTATCCCTTCATTATGCACATATCATCTACATTCCAGAAATATATGAATAACCTTTCATGGTTACTTGTACCATTCATACACTTTCAAAACACAAGGAAACACAACAGTGTAACAATCCTTAGATGTCTCTTTATTCCATAGTACCACAACATTACACTTGATAAACATGTAATCATTCCACTACCTTCTTAAACCATTGACCGAGCTTCAACAATTCTTTCATCTCACATATCATTTGCAGTCTCTTCATCATCATCAACATAAATTCTACCCATACGACCATACTAATTCTCTTCATGAGACTTTCCCTTAGGTCATTGGTTTGCATAATGCCCATACATTACACATTTAAAACATTTAACCATTTTTGATGTAGTAGCAATACCATTATCCTCATCCATGGTGTTAACTGGACCTTTTCTTTTGTACTTACTGGCTTTATGTCCTTCTTTTCCACACCCAAAGCATCTTCAAGTTCCTTTGAAACATTATTCTTGATGCCTCTTCCCACATGATTTACATAGGGGAAATTGTACTTTCTTTCCTCTATGATCATCAGGAATCTCCATCTTTCTCTTATTAGCCGAGTCAGGAAACATACCAAATTTGAGTTTATTGATCATATTATGAGATTTATGATTCGGCATAATAATGATGTTTGGACATCCAAATCCCATTTCATTTGGTTGCTCATGAAGAATATCATTCCATTGTCCGTCATATCCTCCATTACCGTGAATCTTCCTGTTTCCAGCCATTTTCTAAAACCCAAAAAGAATAGTGTGAGAGGAAAAAATCATAATAAAGGGGGATTAAATTCAATATCTAACATCTTAGGTTTAATCTAATATCGTTACCATAATTCTTAGACTATAACCTATACTTATACTTAACCTTAGGGACATCCCTAGACATACCTTAGAAATATCTCTAGGGAACTCACTAAAGTTCTCGCATCCTAGTTTCCAAAGGTTGACTAAACCTTCCCTCTGATACCAACTGTAGAGACCTGAAGGTTGATGTACATGGACATTACATTACTTTTGCGGAATACTTAGTACATAAAGAACACAGACACACAAGGATCGTAATAGTTTAGTGTCTTTGGAAACTCGGAATAAAATCTTCTAATCGTGGTGAAAGATCTTCAACATCTCCCAATAAAGATCTTCCCTTTTTTTGTTACATAAAACCATTCTTTATATCCTGGGGAAAAGAAAACATAAAAGGGGTGAGCTCAAATGATCAGTAAGGGTAAGCATGGATAAAATAAAACATACCATATACATTTGAACTTAAAAAAACATGAACATTAAAAATCATGATCAACGACATAAAACATGGAAGTACATAAGGCATAGATCATAATGGAACATAAATCATGATAAAATAGAATGGGAATAAAACATGTAATTATGGAATCCATTAAGCACATGTAATTATTTCCATAGTAGCCAAGGCATTACTACCAAGACCATCTTAATGGACAAAGTCCCTTTCTGAATCGAGTTCACTCCTCGTTCCAGTCCTGTAATACTGAACCGGATTAACTTACAGTTCCAGCCATGTCTATCTCATGAGATATAAATCTTTACCCAGTGAATTGGAGGGAGATATAGGTCCCACCCATATCATAATGAAATCATTCTTACTTGTGCCCCAACATAAACATACATCATTCATAATTACCCAATGAATAAAATGGGTTTCACAAACATCATCCAATAATAACATAATCCATATAAAAGAAATGGATATAATTTCATAATACGAAAAGTGAAACCATGTAAATCATAAAGACATTATAATTAAAACATACACATATGAAATAATGTCATCTTATATGGAAAATGGTTCTGATAAAACCCTTGAAATGAATTCTTGAGAAAAATATCCTTTCTTTTTCAAAATCAATTTCTTTTCGCAAAACGTCATGAATTTTTAAAAGAAAAAGATTGTGTTTAAAATAGTCATGAAATCATTTGGAGGAAGATTTATGAAAATAAGGCTTTATAAAACCGTAAAAATCCATTCGTTCCGTATAAGTTAAAAAAACATTCTTCTCCTACTTTTGCCCGAAAAGTCAAAAAGTACCTTGTAAAAAAAAGATTATTTACATAACATGTTGTACAAGTCAAAATTGGTAAAAAGGTCTTTAAACATACATGAAAGAAAAGTAAACATTTTATGAAAACTTTTTGATAAAATATGGACTTGGATAATAATCATAAACCCAGTAAATACTTACTAATAAAAAATATCAGATAAAAATGAGATTGGAAAAGTTATCCCTTACCTTAGGTCCGATTTTCTTTGTAAGTGTCCAAACCTCCTGTATAATGATTTAAATAATTTCATTGACTTATTACAGAATCATATTCATTGTTATTATATCATATACGGTTCACTTATGACTTTATATTACCCATTATTTTGTACATTAATGTTAAAGTAGCGTTTTGGGTAAAATCATCTTATTTATCGTACGTGTTTGGAATTGTTGTTCTTCATGTTATTATTACTTATATCATGATTTACTTTTTACAAAATTTAAATAATGATTTATATATCGTATACATTCATTATATATCCAGCATATACAGGCATTTATAATAGTACATAACATATGGAGGTAAGAAATGAAATGCACTGTTCATGGAGACGATATGTCGTACGTACGGATGAATGCTACTTTCATTTATATTACTTATTTTAATGGAATTAAAACATAATGATACATAGGTATATTATAATTCCATTATCATATATAATATCATTAACCACATCCTTTATACATCCCACATAAGGTATTAACGAATCACATCACTTTGAGGGGGCGGTAGTCCACACTTCCTCAAATGAGATTATCGTATTTACCAACTATGGAAACCATAAAGGCTTGATATAATTGGGAATTAAAGAAGCGTAATGAAATCATAAAAATAATATATATATCATATATAAATACAGTTCCATCATAATGGCCACCATGAGAGGTGGTAGGAGAAAATCGAACAATCATCGTTTCGTGAGGCGTTAGTTTTCCATCACAGAAACATTATGTTCTTCATCCATTGGATGGAGGTGTGTGTTAGTGTAGTCCTAATCCTTCTCATAACAACATCCAAGTATTTTGAGGATACTGGTGTTGTCACAAAAGAATGTATTAAAAAGATTTTAGGGGTTGGAGAAGTAGAATAAAAGAAAACAACTTAAGAGAAACTATTACCTTTAATTTGGGTAACTTCCTTTGGACTGAACCAAAAGGAATTCTTGGAGTGTCTTATACCTAATGTAAGGATTCAAGGGAGAGGATAGGGATTTAGGGAACTTATTTGGGCAGAGTTTGGATGAACCAAAAGGCTTGAGAGGTGTGAGGAATTGCATAGAAGTGGTCACCTTTTATAAGGGAGATGAGGGGCTCTTTAGGAAAGTGTGAAAACATTATTTTATTATAAACTTATCTTTAGTTTCAATAGGTCCAAAACACATTAATGTCGAAGATAAGATGACTCATATTCGAAATAAAATCATCCAATTGGAATTGGATAGGTTTTGGATGATATTTTAATCATTATAATCTTATTTATATACATCATTTATTAATGAGGTAAACACAACATCATTATTGTGTCATAAATAATTTAATTCATTTGATGTCTAAAAATTATGAAACAAATACCATGATGTAGGGAATAGTTTTATCTTTCCAAATAATATTTATAGTAGAAAATATAACTTCTATAACCCCTTTAAAAAATAATTACTAAAAGATTTTTGTTAAAGTCAATTTTGTCTTTACATTAAATTAATTAATCCAAATTGTCATTTTCACTACCAAGTGTCTCATTGGGGTCCCAAAATCGGCCCAAGGATGCCCATGGTCGGCCACTACTCATCCAATAGGGTTAGGACAAGTGTCAAGGTAATTTTTAATTATTATAATAGTCTTTTAACCTTGAATTACCCTATTTACCTTTAACCGCAGTAAATAAAAATTATCGTAGTTACTATTCATAATATAAAAAGAATTAAAGTAACCTATTAACATAATTTGTACCCACTGATTCCAAAAATGGAATCCATTTTTCAAAATTCAAAACACAGAAGTTTCAGTAATTAATTTAAAATTAATCTCGTTGTTAAGCAAACAGGTTTTAAAAGTTAAAACATTGCCAATGATTGAAATGTTTTTACCTATGAATTCAATGTAAAATTAATGCTAATGACATACATTATATTAAATTGTAAAAATATATTCTATTTATAATTTAAAAACATTCAATATTCTATTTTAACCATATAAAATATTGCGATGAAAAAAGTTTTTTTTAATTAAAATATAGCGTCTTTTTACTATTCATTAAAATATGAAATTTATCAGAATAATATGAAAAATTTATCCAAAGTAAATTTTTATATCCTGATTCTAAAGAGGAATTTTATTTAGTCAAATTTAAATTATAAATATTTCAAAAACTAGATTTAATGTGGGTGCACCATCAAAAGGTGGCAAAACTGCATTTTTTGAAAAATACTTATTTTTCCCGAAACATTTATTTTGTTCTTATACCATGTTCTAGACAATGTGTAACATGAATAATAATGTTATAAAATTAAAAATTTAGTTATTACTATTCATAACGGCTAGTTCATAATAATATTATAATAATATATCGTTGTTTAGTAAAACCCGGTATTGCGTACAACACACGCTCTCGAGGAAGGTCGCGATTGCATGTAATGCAAGCCAAGTCAGGGTCGCGTGTTGTGTAAGACTTTTTTGTTGTTGCGTTCAACAAAATCCAACCATATTTCATTTATACATTGAATATATATATATATATATATATACTCAATGTTGCGTCGAATAACTACTATCAAACAAACTTGAAATTGTGTGTAACACGATCCAAGATTAGTTTTGCGTATACTGCAAGCTAATACGGTGTTGCGTATACTACAAGATAATCTTGGAATAGCGTACAACAGAAGATATGAAATAAATTAAAATGAATATATCTTATAAAATCTCGGGTTGTTACAATTACCTTGAATTTTTTTGGGTGATTGTCTTATAGCCTCATGTTTAATTATTTTAAGAATGATAATAAATTATACAAGAACCATGCTCATATTTATAATATCAAATTTTATCTTATTATTGTAACATCCCGGATCCGGGTGCTAGACAATGGGCGCCTCGAACCCGATGGGTCACATGACCTCCAGCGCATTTCCCCAAATTCTTGAGGCTGCCGAATAGCATCGATGGCCTAGATCTAATAGTGGGAAAACTATGCCCTCATTTGTCAAAGTGTAGCGTAGTAGAGAATTAAAAACATACCAAAAGCGGAAGCAGGAAACAATACCTAGCTGAAATGGACAATGGTACTGAAATGAAAGATGAACAACAATCATATATATGATGACTCATTATGTCCCTAATTCAAGGAAATCATCCAAAACATGATACACTGCAATCCAAAACAATACAACACAAGGTACAAGTATAACAAATCAAAACAAACAGTGCAGTAGAAACCCCACAGCATCGCAAGCCTAACCTCGGTCCCATGCTCTCCTACTCTACTAAAACAATCAAGTACATGTATAGAGACTCTTTCCCTTATCAACACCAGCAGTAATATAATCTTTTTGGGCCCAAGATTTGACCCAAACATGGTGTGAGAAATAAATCCCAGTAGGCAACCACCAAAGGCTCGTGCCCAACTATCAGTGAAAATGTGAAACAGCAGTATGCAACAACGAAATGTAGTAAATTAGGAAGTACTCAATAGCATCTACTCTTACGAGTTCCATTACCATTAAATTATTATTTTATAATTCAATATAATTTAATTATAAGTTCTCGAGACCTGGCTTCGATCGACAATCTCTTATACATTCCAACATCAAAAACCACAACAGGATATCTAACAAGTATAAGGTAATAAAAATACCAAGAATTTGCTTTATCATTCCATTTATAACATAAGAAATCACTATAGTGAATATTGAAGTAAACAATGTCCCCAGACATGAAAATCCTTACCCTCAGGAAAACAGAATCGAAACCTTCAGGTGAATACCCTCAGGCATAACGAATATTTCCCTCATGCATACTAGATATTACCCTTAGGCATGGAAGATACTACCCTCAGGCATAAGTAACATTTCCCTAAAGCTAAACAAAACCTTTCCCTCAGGATAAATAGAACCTTTCCCTTAGGCTAAACAGATCCATTCCCTTAGGCTAAACAGAACCTTGACCTCAAGCTAAATGGAACAAAATCAAGTAATTGGGCCGATCCCAAAGCATAAGAAAGAAATTTATATATTTTTTCTATCAAGAAAACTCAAAAAAAATTATTATCATAGTATACCCATGGGTATCATGGCCAAACGGGCAAACAAGAGACCCGCACCCTCGGGGTGTCCCTGGATCAAAGCAACGATCAAAAGCAGTAGTTTATACTTGTTCATTAAACTTCCTATGAAATTATAGGTATCTTAATAGTCAAGGACTCAAACATACGACACCCCATACATTGGTGTGTATCACAATGGTATACAAAATCAACTCGACAGTTGGAAATAAATGCCTGACCACCTACCTCGATCTCCTTGGATTGATATACGTGAACGACGCCTCCCGAATCAACTGATAATGATGTAGATCTGGGATAAACATTTACACATTCATACTAAAATAACTTCCCTCTAGTAAATAATTGTAATCTGAGGTTCATGAAGAGTGAATATCTCACCCTTGTAGTTCAAACGTGATCGCCGACAAAGGAATCGGTGTCCCGGTGTGTGACCAGGAGCTCCTCCATGTTCCGGCCTCCCCTCCCATGGCCCCCATCGAGTTATAAGATTCCTCTATTGAAAGAGGAAGCTACTAACTAATTTTATTGAAAAAAAACATAACTACATGGAATGTACACTCAAGTACACGGTGTATACTTTCCATTTTTTAACTGTTTCTCTGGAAGCCACTTTCCACTACACCATGGTTCATCTGTCGACTTGGTTACATAACGTATATTACTATGAACACAGTGCGTACCATTAATCTACTGGAGGATATTCCCACAACCTTACCGTTAACTTGTCGACTGATTAAATTGCGTGTATTACTAAGTACACGGCATGTAGTTAGTTTTTACACCCTGAATTGCCGACAAGCCTACACGCCCTTATTCTCATCCCACACGACCAAAGTACAAAGCATATGGAAAAGTACACGGTGTGTACCCATAAATTTTGTATTTTTCCCCATTCCCATTATTTACTCAAAAACATTAAAGGAAATTGAAAAAAAGATACTCGTACCTCATGAATAAGAACTGGGTTCTTACAAACTCCCCCCATAAAACAATTCGTACCTGAATTTCCCTTCCAATGGTGGTAATGATAAAGCTGAGAACAACTCTAGCCACTGAGCATGTACATTAGTCTCCCACTCCCCAGATTCATCATGCACTTGGCCATGCTTCCATAGCACCCGTACAATGGTAATTGACCGGCCTTGGAGAACCATTGTGCTCCTATCAACCATACGAATCAGATGCTCCTCAAAGGATGCTTGAAACTGAAGCTCAACCTCCATGGGATGAAAAATGTGAGACAAGTCTGAGTGATAACGGTGCAGCTGATATATGTGGAAGACGTCGTGGATAGCCTTGTACCTTTGTGGTAACTTCACCTAATAGGTAACCGGCCCGACCCTCTCCAGAATCTCAAACAGTGCCACATACCTTGATGAAAGTTCACCATGTCTCCTGATCCACATGTGTCCCAACCTCAGTAAGACAAGGAAGAAAACCTGATCCCTGACAATGAACTCTAATGGTCGTCTATAGAAATCAGCATAAGATTTATGATGAGACTGTGCAGTAGCCTTTTGTTTCTGAATCAACTGGATCTGCTCTGAAGTCACCTTCACAAGACATGGTCCCATTAAAGCTGCCTCACCTTCCTCCATCCAGCACTGTGGTGATCAGTATGTCCTACCATATAAATCCTTATGAGGTGACATATCAATAGTTGCCTGAAAACTATTATTTTAGGAAAACTTGGCCAGTGGTATGTGCTTCTCCCAAGAACCCCTAAAGTCCAGAATGCATGCACGTAACATGTCCTCTATAACCCGTATTGTACGCTCTGACTGGCCATCGGTCTGAGGGAGGTAAGCTGTGCTCATAAGCACATGTGTTCCCAGTGCCTTCTGAAAACTCTGCCAGAAATGAGTCGAAAAAAGGGAATCCCTATCTGAAATGATAGACAGAGGAACCCCATGAAAACATACTACCTCTCGAATATACAACTTTCTAATGTCTTCAACACCGAAGGTCTCCTTGATAAGAAAAAAGTGATCTACCTTCGTAGGTTTTTCCACAACAACACATACGACATCATTGCCTAGAGGTGACCATGGTAGCCCAGTCATTAAGTCCATCGTGACATCGTCCCATTTACATTTTAGAATGGGTAACTGTTGTAATAGTTTGGCCGGCCTTTGATGCTCCGCCTTCACTTTCTAATAGGTGGGACATCTCATAACAAAACCAGCTACCTCCCTTTTCATATCCGGCCACACATACTGACCTCTCATGTTACGTTACATTTTGGTAACATTAAGATGCACTTCCCAAGCTGAAGCATGAAATTACCATATCAATTCCTCACGTATATTGCATGAAACCCACACTCGTCCAGGAATATGCAGTACCTCGTCATCACCTATTGTCCAACCAGGAGGAGGGTCCTCACTTTCTACTGATTTTTGTAGAGATAGGCCTTCTAAATCTGATAGTTGTATCATCCTCACTCTATACAGGAGGGTATAAGTCACTGCGAAGGATGAAAGATAGATTCTCCCTTGACTATCATGCACCTCCAAATGCATTTCAGAGAACAAATCCATAAGGTGCAACTAACCACAGGCCTCCTGCACTGCCTGTATCTGAGTCCTCCTATTCAGTGCACCAGCTACTGCATTACCCTTACCAGGTATATAGAAAATATCAAAGTCGAAGGATTGACGGTATTCAACCCAAATTTTCTTTCTCAAATTCAATTCATGCTGGGTAAATATGTATTTAAGACTTTTTTGGTTTGTAAACACCAAATAATGTTCTTCCAAGAGATAATGTCTCCAACAACGTAACGCATGAACAACTACATCCAACTCGAGATCATGCCTTGGGTAATTCCTATCATGTGGCCTCAACTACTGAGACCTATACGCAACTACTTGATTTCCCTACATCAGCACTGCTCCAAGCCCAATACATGATGCATCATAGAAAACTGTATAGATTTTACCTAGGTCTGGAAGTATCAGGACTGGTGCGGATGTCAACCTTCCCTTCACTTCCAAAAAGGTTTTCTTGCATGCTTCTGACCAAATGAACTTCATACCCTTCTTAGTAAAACCCATCAACAGTGCTGCTAAGCGGGAGAAGTCTTGTATAAAGCGCATGTAGTAACAAGCCAGCCCCAAGAAACTCCATATTTCAAACATGTTCTTCAGCTGCTCCTAGGAATCCACTACTCTCACTTTCTCTGGGACTACCACAACTCCTTCCTATGAGATAATATGACCCAGGAAGTGAATCTAGTCCATCGAAAATTGGAATTTTGTGAGTTTAGTATATAACTGATGCACCGTTAGTATACTCAGTAAAATCTCAAGATGGTTATCATGGTCGTGTCGAGTGTGAAAGTACACCAAGACATCATCCATGAAGACTACAACAAAAGAATCTTGATAGGGATGGAACACACAATTCATCAAAAACATGAAAACTGATGGCACATTTGTGAGTCCTAACAAAATGACCAAGTACTCTTATAGACCATATCTACTCTGAAAGGCTATAATCAGTATGTCTGATGGTCTAACGTGCAACTGATGATATCTGGATATCAAGTCAATATTTGAGAACACTCATTATACTTGAAGTTGATCAAAATGATCATCAATCCTTGGAAAGGGATAGCGGTTCTTAACTGTCAGCAGGTTCAGCTTCTGATAATCCACACAAAGTTTGAGGGTACCATCTGCATTCTTCACAAACAAGACAGGAAAACCCCAAGGAGACATATTGGTTCAGATAAAACCCTAGGCTTGTAACTCCTCTAACTGTATATTGAGATCCTACAATTCTAGTGTATCCATCCTGTATGGAGGAATGGACATTAGTGCCACTCCAGGCATAAGCTCAATAGAGAAATCCACCTGTCGCACCGGAGGGAGACCTGAAAAGTCATCCGGGAAGACATCCCTGAAACAATTTACCATTGGAGGGAAATCCATCTGAATTGTTCCCTGGTCATCCTGATATAAACTCACAATCTGGGCAATCACTCCACCTCTCCCATGATTCTCGGGTCTATCTCGGCTCGCTTGGATAGCCCATTCTCCCTTATATAGAAACTGTCCACTCTTGGGTGAAGTTAAACTCACCCTACGATGATAAAAATATACAAAGGCTCGAAAGGGTACCAACCAATCCATCCCGAGAATGACATTATAGCTCATCATCTTTAATACATAGAGGTCCCGTATAAAGTGACACCCACCAATCACTTGGGGAAATCCTTGCACTGATGCACACCTGCCATTATAATTCCCAAACGGTGAGTCTAGAATCATGATATCAGAAGAAGAAGAACCACAGATCCCAAGGATCTCCACATTGGGCACAAATATAAAGTAATGTGTAGCACCAGTATCAAAAATTACTGAAGATAAAACAGAAGAAAATAGAATTATACCTATGATAGCGGAAGGTCTGGGATCCAGCTCTTGTTGGGTCTATTGCACCGCATATGCATACCCAGTGCCATCATCCTACAACACAGCCTGGCTACCCAGAGCTGACCTGCCCTATTGTTTCTGAGATCCTGGTGTCTGGAAACCATGGCCACGACCACCACCTCAGCCTAAAGGTCATGAAATATTCCAATTCCATGACCGGTAAGAAGCTTTTGGCCCTGCTCCTGCTGGCAGAGTCTGCACAGAACCCCTCTCACTTGTCACTGGTGGAAATTCCCTACAAAAACGCTGAAGATGACCCATCTTGTAGCAAAATCAGCACTCCACTGGGTCACGTGGACATAGAGGTCTCTTATGATCCTCTTTACCACACTAATAGCACATTACTAGGACACCTAGTGAATTATTCTGGATAGTACTACAACCATGAGAGAAAGTCATCTACCTCTTCCTCTTACTGGTAAAAATAGAACCAGAAACTGGTGTTGAACCTCTCTGGCCCACACCACTATCTTCCTGCAGGTTCTTCTTAGTAATCAACACATGGTTTAAAATATCATGAACTGTAGGTAACCTGAAGACATTCACCAATGCTCTGATGTCATACCTAATACCATCCTCAAAGAGTATAGCCCTCAACGTTTCATCACCCACCAGAACAGGTGCAAAACGTTGAACTTCGGTGAAGCGGGAGGAATAGTCCATCACTGACATGACGCCATACGACAGATTCATGAACTCTCAAGTTTGATCTTCCTTTAGCATCTCTGAAAAGAAAAAGTCATAGAAGAATTCCTGAAAATTTTCTCAATCCATGTCTCATTAATTCTCAGTCTAGGTGGTAACATACCACAATCTCTTGGAAGAATCATGCATCATGTAAGTATCAAGCTTGACCCTCCTCCCCAGAGGCGTCTCCCGATACTCATAGATCATCTGCATAGAATCTAGTCATGACCTTGTAACCTATGGTCCTCCATCCCCTAAAAACGTAGGCGGATTTTTCTACTAGAATATACGCGTCAGCTCTGCCATAGATTTAGAAACCGGCGGTGCTCCCTGGAAGGTCTCTAAAAAAACTTCAAGCATTCACGGAACTGTGTATCCACACCTGCGTCTGGAATAACAGTCGGTGCCACATCTGGTACTACTAGAGGATCCCTTGGTATCCCATGGCCTACCATCTCTAGAGTATAATCATCGCCACTCTCTTGGAGAGTAACTCGAGGTCGTCTTGGTGGCATGAATCTACAAGGTCAAACAAACGCCATAGATTAAGATCATTGATGATTAAGAACTGAAAGAGTAAGAAGGGAATAGGAGAAAGAAAACATTCAACTTTTACAAAACAAGACTACACAGTGTGTATAACAACTACAAGACATGTTCCCTTAAGTATTTTACATGGTCATGTACCTCTTCTATAACTGGTCTTGTAACACCCCAAACACAGGACATTTTTTCTTAACACACAACGTGTACATGAATATTCTTTACCTGCCTGATTCCTTCTGCATGGCTAAGCCATAGGGCTCCCCTTAGAACAAGGTTACATGGCGTGTTACACCCGATCACGGAATGTACACCACCCTGTTTCCCCAGCCACACGGCCAAGTCCACACGGTCTATCACTAGTCAAGACTACATTGTGCGTCTTATAGGTACACAACGTATACTATACGAGATTTACTGACCCATGTTGCTCGAGACATGTACGGATACACGGCTCACACTACACAGCGTGTTCCAGAAGGACTTGGCGTGTACTTGAAAAGATAAAAACGATCGGTGTTGTTAGCAACATGGTTGGATCTGAAGATTACACTACACGGCGTGTTCGGAATTGACACGGTGTGTATAAGCTAATATTTCTCCATCCATGATGTTCGTCACACAGGCAGACAGAGGGTCAACCATAAATGGCGTGTAAAACTGGTAGACGACATCTGTCCCTAAGAACATCCCTATCCCGTCTCTCTTCCCACACGGCCTATGACATGGTTAGAGACTACACGGCGTGTACATAAGGTACACGACGTGTCTTTAAGAAAAATAGTTTCCTCTAGAACAAAATAACACTTCATGTGTAGTAAAAACTACACGGCCTGTATTCTATGTTTTTCTGGACAGTAAGCCACAAAAACTACCCCGGAGTCCAGAAAAACACTAGAACGAACACCAAAGTTCCAAATTCCGATCTGTGGGGGCTCATACTCCCGACAAACCAAATCTCGGAATCTAAAACATTTTATAACACAGTAAACCAGTCGATGATCCAACAAATTATGGTTGATGAGGTCCCATAGTAGTTAGGAACCAAAGTTTGGAATTCATTCACAATACCTTAAATAACAATACCCTGTCAAATAGCTGGTATTTTATCAAGGAATCTATCACAAAAGATGAATATTCTTCCACAACACCTATCACAACAATATGAAATTTATAATGCACCTACATGGCATGAAAACTCTGCAAGGCATGTGATTCTAACATGCACCTTAACGATTCATGAGATGGAATACCCTAATCTAACCGGGTTTCAACTAAATAGAACCCAAGTGTAAAATATAAACATCACACCTCAAGTATGTCACCCATCGGTGAAAATCAAATCAACTATAAAATTGAAAAATAGAAAAATTGCAATTTAACAAGTTAGATTGGTTTTTCCTTCTACACTAGTTAGCTACACCCAGGCACAACTTATTACCAAGTACCTATTCCTTCCTATCTCTGGATAAAAGCTCCAAACAGTATTTCAAGAGAAAATAATCCTTGGATACCACTTTTTAAGATCCTAGACCCGGGTGCCACACAACGGGTGCCCCAAACACGGTGGGTCACATGACCTCAAGTGCATTTCCCCAAACTCCAGAGGATGCATACTAGAAACAAGGGCCTGGGTCTAATTGTGGGGAAAATATGCCCTCATTTTTTATAGTGTATCACAACAAATAAATACAAACATTCTAAAAGACGAAGCAGTAAACAATGCCAAACTGAAAAGGACAATGATACTGAAATGAAAGATGACCAAAATTCATATATATGATGATGAATTATGTCCCTAATTCAAAGAAAGCTTCCAAAACATGATACACTTCAATCTAAAACAATTCAGCATAAGGTACAAGTATAGAAAAGAAGAACAAACAGTGCAGCAGGAACACAACAGCATTGCAAGCCTAAGCTCAGTCCCATGCTCTCCTACTCTTCTGCAACAATCAAGTACCTGTATAGGGACTCTCTCCCTTATCAGCTCCAATAGAAATATAATCTGTTTGGGCACAAGACATGACCCAAACAAGGTGTGAGATATAAATCCCAGTACACAACCACAAAAGGTTCGTGCTCAACTGTCAGTGAAAATGTGCAGCAGCAGTATGCAATAAAGAAATACAGTAAACTAGGAAATACTCAAAATCAGTTACTCCTTTCAGTTCCATTACCATTTAATTATTATTTAACAATTCAATATAATTGAATTATAAGATCTCGTGACTCTACCTTGACCGAAAATCTCTTATACAGTGCCACAAAAAAACAGCAACATGATATCTAACAAGTAAAAGGAAATAAAAATACCATTCCTATGCTTTAGCTTGGTAGGTATAACATATGAAATCACCAGTGTGTATATTCAAGTATACAGTGTCCCTAGACATGAAAATCTTTACCCTCAGGAAAATAGAATCGAAACCCCTAGTTGACTACCGTCATGCATAATGAATATTTCCCTCAAGCATACTAGATATTTCCCTCAGGCATGAAAGCTACTTCCCCCAGGCATAAGAAACGTTGCCCTCAAGCTAAACAGACCCTTGCCCTCAGGCCAAAAAGAACAAAAGCAAGTAATTGGACCGAGCCCAAAGCATAATTAAGAAATTTATTTATGATTCCCCTTAAGAAAAACTCAGAACATCTTATAATCACGACATACCAATGGGTATCCTTTCCAAATAGTCAAAAAAGGGAACCGCACCCTCAGGGTGGACCTCGATCAAAGAAATGATCCCAAGCAGTAGTTTATACTTTTTCATTAAATTACCTTTGGAATTATAGGTATCTTAATAGTCAAGGACTCAGCCATATGACACCACATACATGGGTGCATAGTACAACAGTGCGAAAAATAAACTCAGCAGTTGGAAATAAACACCGGACCACCTACCTTGATCTCCTCTGATCGATATACATGAACAACGCCTCCCAAATCAACCGAGAAAGATTTATATCTGGGATAAAATATTACACGTTCATACTCAAATAACATACATTCAGTAAATAATTTTAAGGAGAGGATTAAAAAGAGAGGAGATATCACCCGCATGGTTCAAACGAGATCATCCGTGAAGGAATCAGAGTCCCAGTGTGTGATCGGGATCTCCTCCATGTTCCGACCTCCACTCCCATGGCTCCCATTGAGATCTAAGCTTCCTATGTCGAAAGAGGAGGATACTCTCTATTTTTAATGAAAAAACATAACTACACGACATGTACTCTCAAGTACACTGCGTGGACTTTCCATTTTTAAACTCTTCCTCTAGCGGCCACATTCCACGACACCACTATTCATCTGCTGACTTGGTTACACGGTGTGTATTACTAAGTACACATCGTCTGCCATTTTTCCACTGGAGGCTACTCCCACCGCCTTATTGTTCACTTTTCGACTGATTAAATGGCGTTTATTACTAAGCACACAATGTGTAGTTAGTTTTTACACCCTGAATCACCGACAGGCCTACACACCATGTATTCTCATCACACACAGCCAAAGTACATGGCGTGATGAAAAGTACATGTCATATAACCATAAATTAGGGATTTCCCCCCGTTTTCCTTATTTCTTCAAAAACATTAAAGGAAAAGGAAAAGAAGAAACTTTTACCTCAAGAATAAGTACCGTGTTCCTACAATTATAAGATTATATTACCCATTTTTAAATAATTCATCCCTATTGTAACTATTTTGGGTGTTAATTACATACATTTTTGAGTATGTTAGGACACATTTTTTTCTTATTATATAAATCATTATTTAATAATCTCCATGATGTAAAAAATGATTTATATATCTTTTTTATTCAGTATTTATGTTTTTATAATAATCTATAAAATTTTGAAATTGGAAATGAAATAAACCATTTATGGAGACGATAGGTCGTACGTACTCATGAACATTATTTTCATTTTATTTTCATATTAAAAGTAGTAATTATTAATGATATATATGTATATTATAATTATAGTATCTTAATTTTGTCATATATTTAACATATATTTTTTTAAAACCATCTTTAAAACATTCCATGTATAGTGTGAATGAATCATATCGCTTTGAGGAGGCAGAAGTCAATATGTCCACAGACAATGTTAACATATTACCAAAAAATAAAAATCATAAATTTATGTGTTATAAAATTATTTTATAATCATAAAGGCGTTATAATAATCTTATATATTATATATGAACAACAAATAAATCAATTTTTCATCCATTACAGGTGGTAATGGAAGAAAAAATAACTTCAGTTTGGAGGCGATTGTCCGCCGCACAATCCAATGATGACTGTTTATCCTATTTGATGGATGTTTTTAAAAGTGTAAGGAAAACTGATAGCATAAAAAATTTAAATATATATAAGAAAATTAGTTTATTATATAAAAATTATAAAATAATAATTGAAGTGGTGGGGATGTAAATGAAACAAAACTGATCATTCGGGAATGTTACTACTTATTCGGGTAACTCCTTTTGGTTTATACCAAACGTTGTCCTTGATTTTCTTTCATACAAAAGTTGTGATTATATTATTATGGGAGTTATGTTGAGATATTTTTTTTGATGGTTTAGGATGATCCAGATTAATTTATAGGTCTTAAAAAGGGTTATGGGTGAGTGCATTTTTATATTGGAGGAGGAGTGGGATTCGTGAAAATATAAAATGGTTAACACTATTAGGAGGTCTCCCTTACATAATGTTTCTAAAATAAAAGACTGAATTCAAAAAATGGATGGATATTGTAGAAAATGGGCCATAAAATAGGGGTTTTACATATTTTTTGGTCATTATTTCTATTCCACTTTCGGTTGAACCCCTTGTTAAGTATATTTTTCTTTTAATCCTATAATTAATTTTAATCATTTTTATTAATATTTTTTCCTAAATTTAATTTTATATTATTATAAATTATAAATTATTCTTATTATAAATATTCAATCCATTTTTTCAAATTCAAATATCTAATGGGATATAAATTAATTTCAAATTAATCTCGTGGACGGGATGAGAAAATAGGGTTTTGAAGTAAAATTGGTCAAAAGATTTAAATGTTTTTATATCCAATATCAATGTGAAATTTTTTCCAATGAAATAAATTTTATTAATATATATATATACATATATAATTAATCTAATTAATCTTTAAACCTAATAATAAATATATTTTATCCTGATGAAAAAATTAGTTGGAAAACTATTTTTAATTAAACTTCAGTATTTTTCACTATTCATCAAAATATGAAATACTTAAGAAAAATACCAAAAATTATCCCTACGAAAATTTTTATGTTAGTATTTATAAAATTAAGTTTATTTTGACAATTTATTTTTTTTTATAAATTTGTGAAACTTTTTATTTAGAATAGGTTCTCCATTAAAATGCGACAAAAAGACTTTAAAAAATATAGCTTCTTATGGGTACATTTGAACATGTTCTTATAACATGAATATAAATTCTATTGAAACAATTTCAAAAATATTTATTTAAATATAATATATATATATTTAATTAATATAATCAAATAATATTAATTATTTTAGTTTATTAATAAAATATCTATTGGACCATAAAAATTGAATTTTATAAAAACATTTCTTTTATGTTCATATGGTTTCTATATTCATTTATAATGAATTTGTAACCAATGTATTAATCAATATATTTTCATGATTTAGTTAATAAAACTAATAAAAACCAATTTAATGAGTATGCGATAAATTTAATTTTATATAATAATAGTAATTGTAATCGGTAAGACTTTGTATTCTATGTATTGTAAGCTATCAATGAAATTTGTTGTTGTATATAAATTAAGTTAACTATGTGTTTCATGAATTGAAAGCTATATAATATATCGAATTTATATAACATATCAAATTTTTTGTAATTTATTGGGATATTATTTTACCTTATGCCCTTTTTTTGGGGTTTCATACACACTATTGAATGCAATGATATTATATTATAATTTTATACTGTTAAATTCACCCCCACCTTAATTAAATTCCATCATAACAATTGAAACCTATTCTCAGTGATCAATGGTATGATAATTTAATATTTCCATGTTCAAAAAAAAACCCACGTCATAAAGTAGTTTATAAAACATTCTCTTAATAATATTGAATGATAAGTAAAAAGGTTACATATAATAACATATAACTATTTTTATATATTGAAAAACATTAGTGAAAAGTGAAAATATGGGTTTTAAGGTAAATCATAACTCTTTATTAGGAGTGATTGAGGTCATTTATCACATACATGTTAATGATCAGTGGAATATTAAGGGCCTCAAATCCATATATTTTTTTACCTAAAAGGTCGTTAGTTCAACAAATAGAATTTAAATAAGATATATTTTTTATTTTGAGATAATTTTTATAATGTTGAGGAATTATTTTTTGACCAAGAATGAATGTAAATAAACAAACTTGATATATTTAAATAGAAAAAGTTCATCATTTTTTCTCTTTGATCAATTTTTCAATTCATCCATTAATCTAAGAAATGAATACCCACAAATGTAATTCTATTATTGAATCACTAAAATTCACATATTTTAAGATCTAAAAAAGGTTTTTTAGTTTGTATATAACTATTTTCCAAAAAAATATGTTTAATTAAATAATATATAAACCTCACAAGTGGGAATATTGGTTCATCAATAAAATTTAATTATAAAATTGTTTATCTAAATGAAATGAGAAATTAACTAAGACACCCCATATGAATTTGGTATACATGAAACCATTACCATCCTTAAATTATAGGTTCAAGCCCCATCACCTTCCCGAATTTGATTGGTTGTCAAATAACATTTGGGATTTTTATTTTCTAAACTATATTAATATAATTTCTAAAAATAAATATGATTTACATCCTTAAAAATTAATCCTTAAATAGCCTTTAATATAATTATTTTAATACAACCCCAATACATAAATAAATTATTCATTTATTTTTACATAGGTCCTTCCATGGCCTAGAGTTTATCATTTAGAAGAGGGTATTGAATCTGGTAATTACTAGGTTCTCCAAATATAAGGAAATGAATTAACAATGGATCCTTAGGATGGAATTTGTTTCCGTATATTTAACTGTTAATTATTACTTGATAATTGTTTTCTTTATGTACATATTTCCAACAAATAAATAATTTACATGTTCGATTAAGACACTTTCATGGGTGAATCCTTCCATAATTATTTCATGATGGAAATTGATCACTTTTTTCTCCATGGACTCCACCTCTCAAGCTCTCAAAAAAGTAAACCATTCTATCCTTTATTGAGTCCAACTGTTGGTTAAAGTATATTTTGTTGATCATATATCGGGAAAACTAATTATTCATGGACAGAATATCTTCAACACCTATCATTATCCCATTTGGTTTCTCATTGCCTCCACCATTTCCTTCATGATAAATGTTAACATGATCCCTTCAGAATCCATCCATAGACTAAAACCAAAAATCATATTGTCAGAAACAATTATCATAGTGTAAAAACCATATAATCATTTTAGGGTGTCTAAATATTGATATATTATTTTCATCCTATAACACATCATGTTTAACCTTGGTCATTTATTATCATTATATATTCAAATCAATTATAATTGTCCATAAATAAAATTTCAATTATTCAAATCATACCCCCATGTGTTTCAAATTGGGTTTTCAATAAGGCTCGTCTTCGTGTACCAAGTTACACTTGACTTAGGAATAACCCACCTTTTTAAATTTGTTTCCCCCAAGAACATCTATGATAGGACCACATCCACATATAGTATCCAAATAAGGATGAATTTCTAGGAGAAACGAATAATATCTATATAAAAAACATTAGGATGTTATTCTATACTCATCTTCAAATTATACATTACTTTTATGTTATATAATCGATGTTTTCCTAAATCTAGTTCCCAGTGTTTTTAAAAAACATCCTTTGATACCAAATATAGTAACCCAACCCCACTAATATCATATTCGGTGTCTAATACCATAATAATAGAATAATTACAATGAATCAAATCCCAAATGATTGATTTGTTTAGTAGTCCTAGTAAACTAAATTAATACATGATTGTTGTATGAAAAACTAATACCCTATTTACAATACGTTTTTCAGGGGTAAATTTATTCTCACATAGATTATAATTACATATATTTCTATGTAAACTTATTGGATTCCCAGGGAAGGGAACATATATAAGGGTGACCTCAAATTCTCTTTATGGGTTATGCACAATGTAGAAAATAATGAATCAACGAGAATGGTCAATGTGGATAGGTAAATATCTAAACACACATTCCATGTAATCAATAAACTAAAACAATGTGAGTAAATAAAATGGAAATGTAAATAACTGATCAAATATTCCCTTTAAAATAAATGGATAAGGAATAATTAATATGGCAAGGTAAATATATAAAAACACATGCCATTGAATCAATAAGATGAGAATGAAATTTTTTTTCAACTGATAATGTCAAAGAAGAAATCTCATGGATAATAGTAATGAATGAATTGTCAATAAATCCAATACTAAATTATTGTACATCTTGTTTCCCTAGAACTTAATACCTTTACTGTATAGATATATACTCTATATGGTTTAAAATATAGTGGTTAAAAACCAATTAGCTTAGGATAACCAACTAATCCATCCATGAGATTACTGATGCATGGAGGGGATTGCAATAACTAGTCTGAAACCCATAATTTGCATGTCTAAATAATTCCCCATATATCAAATAATTGATTTAATTAATGAATAACATGCCTTATCATCAAATATCTATATTTATTAATTGATTGGGATTTATCCATATTTCCACAATTAATCCAATAACATAGATATTATACACTTTATTTAAACATTGTATTTGTTTTAAGAAATAATCATATCCAAGATAGATGATGTGGATATTTATGGGAGATTTAATATCTAATAATCATATGAAACTGAATATTACAAGGGGACAAAAAAGAATCAAGGTGGGGAATTTCAATATTATCCTTGATCACATAAATCATAAACCATCTATATGATTAATAAGGATAGTACCAATACAAAATATCCTAATTTTAGTAATTATAATGGGTTGTTTTGGTGATAAATATAAATACCATGAAAAGATCTTTTAATCATTATTGAGGAAAATATCCTTTTGATATTGTAAAATATGTGGAAAATAAATTTTATTTTAAAATATAATTTAATATCATTTTCATTAAAAATATACTTGTAAAATATCAATTGATGATTAAATTAAATTATATAGGGTAATTTCATATATGTTTTACAATGTAAAAAACCTTCATTTTCACGAAAAAAAGTTTGAAAAGTGCCTTATTCAGAATGAGATAGGAATATAAATTTGAACAAAATTATCAAATAAAATAGTGGTAACTATTTATTTGATAAATTAATTTTAAAGGGTTAAAAAAATATTTTTTTTATAAAATATTACTTTAAGAGATAATATATTTTTGACCGATGATTGAATTGTTTTCGTGTTTTCCTAAAATCATATATTAAAAAAATCAACACAAAAGACTGGGAAATGATACTATTATCTTATAAAGAATAATAATTACTAGATGATAATAAATTTAATGTTTTTATAGAACAAGGATCATATAAATTCCTTCAATGTAATTTCAAGAATAAACAATATCCATTAGAATGTGATTGTGAAATAAACCATTAATGTGATCATAATATTGAAGTGATATTTAATAAATGAATTGAATATGTATATCAATTGTAAATTAAAATAAAACAAGTTGAAATGTAGTGTTTTATAGTGAAAATTAATTACACACATAATTTAAAAAATTAAATAAAAAACTAATGTAATATAACCCAATTAAAAGATATCAGGTTATAAAATTCTTCTCCACATGGTAACCCTTAATTAAAATCTCCTTTGATAGAATAATTCAAATTAAAAATAAAAATAAAGTTAAATTTTTTTTATTCATGATATTAAATGTAAAAGGCTTTATATATACTCCAAATATTATAATTTATGGTCATAATATTATAATATGCCTCAATGAAATGAAATTGAGATGAAATCCCTCACCTGGAACTTCCTTCTGGGTGAACGTTCTTCAACCTCATGTATAATAGTTTTTATAAATCTAATAAATTATAACATAAATATAATAATATTTATAATATGATATATGATCTTATTATAATATATTATTACCAATTAGTTCATAATTATTCATTATTTTCACTAATTCGATTATTGATTGCCTAGTCTTCATGTATGTTTTGACTTTTTATTTTTTTTATATTACATAGATCATGATTTAATCATATATTAAATTTAAAACATGATTAAAATATCTTATATAATAATTATATATTTATATATAATAATTCATAAAATTTGGAAATATGAAACGAAATACACCATCCATGGAGACGGTACGTTGTGCATACAAAAAACATTATTTTAATTTTATTATCATATTAAATTAACTAAAAGTAAATGATACATATGAATTTCATAATTTAATTATAATATTTATGTCATATATGTAACATATTTTCATTAAAACTATCCTTAATACATTCCACTTAAAATGTGAATTAATTATATCGCTTTGAGGAGGAGGTTGTCCAGGCGTCCACAAACGAGGTTATCAAATTACTATAAAATAGAAAGAATAATTATATGTGTTATAAATGACTTAAATAAGAATAAATGTATCATATATATCATATAAATCTTATATAAATTTTAAATAAATCATTATTTCCATCCTTAAATGGTGGTAATGGAAGAATTAACCAAAACAGTTCGCGATGATTTAGTTTGTCTTACACATGAATAATGATTGTGTATCCCATTTGATATATGTATGTAAAAGTATAGGGAGAAATATATGTATAAAAACATATTTTAATATTTAACACACTGATTTCATTTTATATATATTATGTAAGAATAATATAGGGGTAAATAATTAAATTAAACAAAAGTGATCTTTAAAGAATGTTGCCTATTATTCAGGTAACTCGTTTTTGTATACCAAAAAACATCATTGATTTTCATTAATCAGAAATTTAGTATTCTATTATTAGGTTAGGTATTTTGGGAGATTAATTTTTCTCGGTATGAAATATACAAATGGCTTGTGATGTGTGAATAATTGGGATGGGTGAGTGAATATTTATAGTAGAGTAGGAGTGAAATTCTAATAAATATAAAAATGCACACACTATTATGAGGTATCCCATACATAATGTTCATAAAATAATTAAAAAAACTATATAAATGGGAGTACATGATCTAAATATTGAAAAAATATGGTTTGGACAATTTTTAGGTCATTTTAGGGATTATGTTTATTTATTAGTCCCTTTTTATGATAGTTTTTCTCATAATCGTTGTAATTAATTTTAATAACTATCACTAATATTTTTTTTCAAAATCTATGATTCCATACTAGAAATTAAAAAATTTAAAAAATTCGAAGAGTTAATCCATATTTTTAAATTTAAATCATTTAAGTGGTAAAAATAAAAATAAAAATAATCATGCAGATAGTATGACAAAGCAGGGTTTTAATGTAAAAAGTTTCAAAAGTTTGAAGTGTTTCTATAAACAATCATAATTTGAAATTTATTTCAATGACCTGAATTATATTAATAGATTAAAATTTTTTCTAATTAAATATTAAAATAAATAAAAAACATATTTTATCATCATCAACAAATTAGAAGTGAAAATATATTTCAATTAAAATTCTATATTCATTATTTTTCATCAAAAATGAAATATTTCAAACAAAATACCAAAAATTCACCAAAAGATAATTTTAAAATTAGTATTTCAGAAATTATGTTTCATTGAATAATAAGTTTTATAAAAGTGTCTAAATTTTATTTTTAATTGCTTTGATAATAAAAGTTGGTATAATTTCCATTAGGAAAATATAGGGTTTTCTATGTGAAATTGGATTTGTTCTTATCATATTCCTATAAACTTTCTTATAAAAATATCTATATTTTTTAATATATAATAAAAAGAATTAATTAATATCATCCCCTAATAGTAATTAATTTTTTTATTTTTTTGAATGAAATTGGAGTATAGAAATAGTATTTTATAAAAACATTTACTTTATGTTAATTTGGATTCTATATTCATTTATAATTGATTAGCATCTTTTGAATTAAAATATTAATTTTTACAAGTTAGTTATTCCTATTTATAACCACCAATTTAATGTCTAGAATATTATTTTCATACTATATAATAATATTACTATTATTTAGGAAGACTCGGTCATTCATGTGATGTAATCTATTGAAGAAACTCATTGTTTTGTATAAAGAAAGCCAACTCAGGGTTGCGTTTATTTCAAGATAACTCATTGATTGAATTTATTTTAAAAAACTATATATATTGTTAATTATTAGTATATTATATTCAATTACACACTTGGTGTTAGATGTCATAAATTCTGTTGAATATATTTTTTTTACATTCTAATTTTGGGGAATTAAATTTGAAATAAGATAGTATCACTAGGGTTCTCTCTTTTTCAGGTGAAAGAAGAACTCAATCATGTGTTCTTGGAGTGAAAGTTTTTGAAGGAGAAGTTCATGTTAGTAGAGAATACCTCCCAATCAATTTTTGGTGAACTACCCTAGAATGTAACACCATTTCACACCTTACCCAAAGGGCATATGTTGTGGTGATTATATTTTTTTAATCTTGTGTTTTAGATGTGTTACAAAAAAAATTCAATGAAATTGAAAGGGTTGATTACTCGTATTCATTATTTTTGTTAAAATGTATCAACCAATCATAAAATGTAAAAAGTATTTAATTTGAGAATAAATTTTATAATATAGATTAAATATTATTATTTATAACTTAGAAGTTATCCATGTTGTGAAATTTAGTATTTTTTTAAAATAGCTAAATAAGGTAAAATTTGTGGAATATGGTAAAATATTATAAATCAAGTAGATATTAGATCATATTTATGTAATAATGAATTTTCTACCAACAATGTTATATTTTAATATTTTTTATACTAAAAATTACATTAAGTCATTAAGGATGGTAGTGGAGAATAATGTTTATAGAATATAACTAAAGGAAAGTAGACTAAACAAACATTTAATAGGTTATTCCATTAAATTTTTCTACATACACCTATAAATACCCACACCCTGATCTCATTATTACACACAAAATTTGAAGTTAACTATTCATTTATCTATTAACGAGTCTCTCCTCTATCCCTCCATTCATTATTTAAATATTTTGGTTGGATCTATGGCCAAGTTCCAATATATGAAACTCAAGAGAGGTAAGGGTTCAAATTTCTCCCTCTTTATTTAATAATTGAATTTTTCAGATTTTCGATATAATTTAAAGTTACATTTTATATTATCAATTTCTATGTATTAATTTTATTATAACCCCAGTAAAGATTTAATGTGGATACATTACCCAAACACCATAATTTTTACTCTTTTTGTTAGCCGTAACTATGTGAATGTAGGGGATTATTTTCTCTCTCTTTGAATGTCCTATTTACATTTACTATTGCTATATACTTTTTTATCAACCAATTATTATCCGAATATTTTTTTATTCCATTTTATATTCCATTTTTTTGAAAGTAAACATGTTTTATAATTCTTATGACTCATATTATATCTAATTCATAAGTTCTTAACATATCCAACCCTCATCATAACCAAAATAATTCAATATTTTAGTTAAGTAAACGGTTTTTTGTTTTCAATGAAAATAAATCCATCTCTATATATTTAAAGAGCAATTTATTTTTCCAAATATTAATATATGCATCACAACCTTGAGATGAGTTTTTTTGGTATATCCTAGACATCATCCGGTAGCCTGGTGAAAGATACCTTATTGTACACCTTGTTTGAAACTCATGAGGGATCTAATTGGGAAAGTTATAGTACATTTTATAAACTAAAACATAGACTTTATACTGTGGTGAATAATTTATTTGTTTTTTTCACACCAACCATTGAAAATTGAATTTCCCAAACACACTAAAAATCATTAATCTAGAAAAGTACATGTTAGATATAAATTCATATAAATCTCTTGTTGTGGGTACATTTTGAAACATGTTAATTCTAGATTATTCATTATATGATTTTGAGGAATGGATGTAACATCCTATATAAATAAAGAACATGAAATTTTTCTTATTTATTAATATTTGTGAGTTAAATATTAATTTTACTTTAAATAGGGTGCTATGATTAGATAGAATACCTGATATGCAACAATGGGGTTCTTTTAAATCTTACGTTGCACACAATTATGAGTCATACTGAAAAATAATAATATTATATTATTATTTTAAATATTAGTTAATTCCTAGCCATTATAATGTTGGGAATGAATAGAACTAACTACAATATGATTATACATGTTTTTTAAATGTTTTTACATTTTTCCAATAAATTCTAGAGCCCTAAAATAAGAAAGAATTTAATGTTAAGCATAAATACTATAATATTATTGAAAGGGTCAATTTACTACCTTTTAATGGAGAACCCTCTTTAAATTTAGTTTTGGTCAATTTTATATGTTCAATTTTAAAAAATAAAATTCTTCTTTAGAATTGGGACATCAAAATTTACTTTGGGAAAAAATTTTTTGTATTTTTTTGATTAAATTCATCTTTTTATGAATACTGAAAAATTCTATTTTTTAATTCCAAACATCCTTTTAATATAAATTATTTATATGCTTAGATAATATTTTTAATTGGATTTAATGTGTAATTAGATTATAATTTTACTGTTAAATCCAATGGTGGTCACTATAATGATTTTCACATTGAAATTGGACATAAACAACTGTCAATCTTTTGATCGATATTGTTTCATAAAAACAGGCTATTTGTTTTGACAGCAATAATTAATTTTATATTAATTAATTCAAATTCAATGATTTTAATTTTGTAAAATAGACATCATTTTTGATTGAATAGTGAAACCACTAATTAGTAGTTAAAAACCCGACTTTTTCATTTAAATGAAATTTTACCACATCTGTGAAGTAAATTTTGAAAATAAGACATATTTGGTTGTTATTAGTAACTAAAATATGGTTCAATAAGATGAAGATAATTTTTTGGTGAATATTAACTTTTGACTATTCTTTACCGCGGTTAAAGGTAAATAGGATAATTTAAGGTAAAAAGAATATTATCATAATACCAAATTACTTTAACACCTGTCATAACCTTATTGGATGAGTCATGGTCGTCCATTTTCATCCTTGGGTCGATTTTGGGAACCACATGGAGCCACATTGGAGTTATAATGATACTTTAGATGAATTAATTTAATATAAAGGCAAAAATGACATAAAGAAATATCTTTTAGAAAATTAAATTTTACATATGGTCATATAAGTTATCCTTTCAACTATAAATATTCATTGGAAAGATAATAATATTTTTTACATCATGGAAATTTTTTATATAATTTTTAGACATCAAATAAATAATATTATTTATGACACAATAATGATGCAGTATTTACCTCATTAATAAATGATTTAAATAAATAAGACTATGAATATTAAAATAACATCCAAAACCTATCCATTTATTATTTTCTGAATTTATTTCAAACATTAGTCTTCTTATCTTCGACCTTAATGAGTTTTGGACTTTTAGAAACAGAAAATCACTATATAATAAAATAACATTTTCAAACTTTCCTAAAGAGATCCTCTTCTCCCTTATAAAAAAACCAATTCTAACCCATTCCTCACACCTATCAATCCCTTTTTATCATCCAACACCAGCCCAAATAATCTATAAAGATCCCTCTCTTCCTCATATAATCCTTACCATAGGTATAAGTCACTTTAAGAAGAACATTTGGTTCAAACCAAAGGGAGTTACTCTAATTAAAGGTAACAATTTCTCTTAAATTCTTTTCTTTTATTTTACTTCTCCAACCCCTAAACGCCTTTTTATTCCTTTCATTTATAACAACACTAGTATCCTCAATATACTAGGATGTTTTTATGAGAATTATTAGAACTACACTAACACACACCTCCATCAAATGGGTAAAAAACATTCTGTTTTGTGGATAGAAAACAAACACCTCACGAAATGATGATTGTTCTATTATCTCCTACCACCGCTCATGGTGGCCATTAAGATGTAAATGTTTTTATATATGATATATATTATTTTTATGTTTCTTTTTATTCTTCTCTATTTTTATTTTATATCATATCTTTATGGTTTTCATTATGGGTAAACATGATAATTTCATTTGAGGAAGTGTGGACAACTGCCCCCTCAATGTGATATGACTCGTTTATGCCATACATAGGACGTATAAAGGATGTATTTAAAGAAATTATATATTATAATATAATAGAATTATAATATACCCTTGTATCATTATGTTTTCATTCCATTAAAATATGAAATAGAAATGACAGTTGTGTTCATGCGTACGTACAACTTACTGTCTCCATGAACGGTGCATTTCATTTCTTATCACCCAATTTTATATACTGTTATAAATACCTATATATACTATATATATATGATATATATGATATATAAATAATTAAAATAATTTTGTGGAAAATTTACTTTTTTATCACATGGAAAAATTGTAATTATAACAAGTTCAATTCTGACTCTAGTTCTGAACATCGACAAGATGTCCAATACGAGCTCAAATAATTAACTTATTGTTATTTAAATATAATAAGTGATATAAAAGTAATTACAAACTTTAAAAATGTTATTATTAAAATTTAAATTAACATTATTTTATTATTCATGATGAAAAAGGAAAAAATAAGTCAAGTTGGAAACAAGGTAAGAGATTTCTTATCCCACTTTTAATTATGTGAGATTTCTATTGTTTGCTACATATTTATTGCATGTGGTGTATTTTGTACTTCCATTTGATATATATATATATATATATATATATTATCTCAATTATATTTATATTCATGGTATTTTGTGATTCATTTGGTGGTTATTAACTTTAGTTCATACGAATCGATTGATTACAACGTGGTAAGGTTTTTTCATCTCACTTCTTATTCTCGTGAGATTCATGCTATATTTGAGACTATATACTTTGGGTATTTTATGGTATGACCATTATTGTACTCTTTTTCTAATATAAATTCATTTGTGGGTATTTAAATATTCATCATATGATCCTTCTTTCTTATAGTGTAAGTTTTGTAAGTTACCAAATCTGTAGGGGAACTTTTCACCCTCCTCTTTTTAAAAGACATCTATTTGTAATGTCTTTTAGTTTATGTATTATTATGTTGGGATATGTTCTTATATATCTATATTGATTTATATTTTGTGTCAAAATTATGAGATACCTTTTTCTCTCTCATCAACTCAATTTTTGAATTTTAATGTGACGTCATTAGGCTGTCGAATTTCTGTAAGAGAACTTCTTAACCTAATTTCAATTCTTTTGGTTAAACATCTACTTATTGATTATGTATTTCTATGAATATTTTTGAATATAATTTGATTGATTCACACTTAATATCCACTTATATTGAGTGTATTATTATTTTTCACACATTATTACGTAATTGATTTGTCCTTAATATAAGGATACAATTTTTATAAGGGATTTCTTCTCAATTTACATTCCATTGGGACTTAGTTATTGTTATGCACAAATTCACTTTTATATAGTGTATATACTATCCTTTGGAATATTATATCATGAATCCCTTTATTCTCATGATATAATAATGTTCTGATTAAACGTTATTCCTCAATTATTTGTATTCATACGTCTCTCATTTTTTTAAGAACTCTTTAACTAAAATATAATTTTTAATGATTTAAAGATTTATTCTTCTAAATTTTTATCATTAATGTACATTTTTTCAAAATGGTTTTTTGGATTTCATTTTATGTACATTAATATTTTCAAATGATAATTCATTTAAAAGCTTAAAAGTGGTATGAGACACTTTGATTAAAAAATATCTTTATTAAATGTTTAAAATGGTATTTAAAATGATTTGATAAATCATTTTTTATTTCAATATCTTCATTTGATATATTGTGATTGGAATGTCGCAATGTTATCTTTACTTTATTATTGTGTTATTTTTTATGAATATGTTATGGTTATTGGGAATTATTTACGTATATGGGTGGTTCTGTGATAATCCTAGGGAGGGTGAGCCCAAGATATCTCTCCAGTTCATTTGGGAACATGACAGACATAAACATTAATGTTTCTCCTAAAACATTTATGGAATATACTGTGATGGGTATTCCAAATATGACGCCCTATGTAGTTGTGATAGCTAAAATGTAAGTATTTTATTAATTCCATAAGTTACCTTTATGATTTATTATTCCACATGTTTTTCATAAATCTTATGATTTTCTATGGTATGTTATGATTGGAAGGTATAGTTTCATTGACTTGTATTTAATGATGGTATAATGTTTTACTTCATTATATTATAACCCTTATTGAGATTTTTATGCTCATCCCAAGTTTTTGAAATGTTTTCCACATGACTTAAACAAGAATAGGGTCAAGGATGGGATTAAGGAAAAGTCATGTTGTCTAAAACATGGAACTAGACTTGCTTCCTTTATAATGTTTTTATTTAACAAAAAAATGGATACTCAATAGTAGTGTCTACATGTAATGTTCAAGTTTATATGTAATAGGTATGGCCTAATTCTCTAAAACTCTTAACCTGAAAAGATCCTCAAAGTGAATAATTCATTTAATTTCGGATTATGTAATCTTTTAGGTGGGTCCTTATAGTTGGAATTAGAGGTTGATTTAGATAACTTTAGAGGTTAGTGTGTTCTTTAAGAATAAGTGACCTTACCATAATTTTTATTATTTTAGAAAGATTCATAGTTATTTTAGATAAATTTAATGAATTTAAGATAACATGAATAATTATATCTTAGTATTTACCCTCCTCATAACATATTACATGATGATTTTACAAATATACTCACACTGAACTTTTTGGTTTTAGTAAATGGAATGATCTAGTAGACACTGAAGTAATAGTGGATGTGATGAAAACTGTGACAGTTTTTTGAATGAGCAACTGAATAAAATGACTGATCCAATGACAACTCATGTGGTTATTCACAACCAACTATCTAGAGTCAGGATTGACCACCTGAACCTTGGTTATTTTTATAAGGCATAGTATATGTGAGAAACAAATCCCAATGGAAGATCAGGTAATAGTCATAAAATTAAGTATATTAAAAAACCTACATGTCAAGTATGTAGAGAGGAACACATAGGATACTGCTTCAAAGGGACGGGAAGATTCTATAGATCTGGAAATAATGGTCATAAATAAAAAACCTACCAATGGAAAAATGGAAGCATCCAGTTGACTCTAGAAAACGGAAAGAAGTTCTGTCTGATGGATCAATTGAATGTTTTAAATGTGGTGGGCATGGTCATTATACAATCAAATTTCTTACAAAGATGTTTCAAGAATGGGATCACCATAATCATAAAAATATATGTTTACCAATACCTAATGTTATTCTGATTGAGGATGAAAAAAATGACAATATCCAATGAAAGGTATGAATTATTTATTAACATATGTTTTGATATTATTGAATTTGGGGATATAATTCATGATTTTGTTTTTAGGGAATAATTATTTCATAGTAAGTTGGAAAGGAATGGTTAATGGATAATGAATAATGTTAAATGAGTAAGACGTCAACATATAAAAGATTCAAGTTTTATGATACATTTTAGGATGATGAAATGAATAAATGTATTAAGGCTTTTTTGATGATGGGATTACATTAGTAGAGATTTTATAGTATGTGTAACCTAGAATTTTGATATATAAAAATTTTATTGAAGGAAGAATTATCTTTAATTTTGTTGATATATTTATAAAGAAGCATTTGGGTTTATATGATCCTTGAATTTAAGGATATTATAGGTTAATGCATTTTAGGATACTTAATGAATGTAATTAGTTACCCTTTGTGGTTAAAATATGTTATGATTATTTCTTATAGATTTATATCTATGGGGAAATGTTATAAAATTATGTAGTGTTTTAAAATGGACAAGACGCAGACCATGAGATAACCCATCATGTCAGTTAAAGTACATGTAATCGAACCCACAACCAAAGTGCAATTGGGATTTCTCACCTACCACTGGAATATGAGAAGTCAATAGTTAATATGACTAATTATTTTTAGTTATATGATTTTATAAATCAAGAATAAGTTGATTTTGGGTTATCTCTAGAAATTATTAACCTTTCATAGAGAATATGTGATTTGGTTAATTACACTTCAGTATGATACTTTGTGAGTAGTCGATGTTTTTGGAGATAAATGTTATGATTTTTGAGAAAGACTATGTGATCAAATCCTTTTGAAATTCTAGGTTCCAATCATAGTTTTGGTTACATAGAATAATTTATGGACAGTTTTTTATTGAATGGTCTTTTTGAAATTTGGGTATTGTTAGACAAAATTTGGAGATTAAGAGTAGTTTTTCTTTTTGTAAAAGTTTATCCTTTTAGGAGGTTATCTGGTCTTGTACTAAACATTTTTGTTTTGGTTGATATCTAAAGATAGGGGAGATATATAGTGTATATTTTGTGGATTATGTCATACTCTAGAAGTTGATTCGTGCACTTTTCATGTGACCAAGTCAGTTTGAATACTCATCAGTTAGAGAAAAGATGCATTTGTGGTCGAAATTTAGTAATGGATCAAGGTCTACATAACATGTAATTATGTGTCCTTATGTTTTTAGTTAAGATCATAAATAAATTCCTCAACTTTATGAAAAGTAACTTAAAACAAAAACATTGTCTATTAACGTTTCCTACAGGGGAATTAAAGACCGTTTAACCCATCACATGTTTGTGATTTTATGTTGTTTATCTTTCTCCAAATCATGTTTTCTATCACTCTCCATCAGAACTTGACCATATGTTAAATCTTCCATATAAATCTTTTAATACATGTAATCCTAGAATGGGTTATCTTGGGTGACCTTTATTCTTCTCTTTCATTATTTTAAAGTGATATTTTTACTAAATCTTTTTTGATGTGGGAATTTTAATGAAGTTTCCAATCCCAGTTTTGAAATTGCGAGGACGCAATTCCTAAAAGAGGGGAAGGATGCAACATCCCAAGTAAATAAAGAACAGTACATTTTTCATATTTATTAATATTTGTGAATTAAATATTAATTTTTCTTTAAATGGGACTCTATGATTTAATGACATACCTGATACACAACAATAGGTTTCTTTGTAATCTTATGTTGCACACAATGCAGAGTCATACTGAAAAAATAATGGTATAATATTATTATTTTAAATAGTAGTTAACACCTAGCCATTGTAATAGCGAGAATGAATAGATCTAACTAAAATAAGATTATACATGCTTTTTAAATGTTCTTACATTTATCCAATAAATTTTATAGCCATAAAATAATAAAGAATCTAATTTTAAGCATAATTACTCTAATATTATTTAAAAGGTCAATTTACAACCTTTTAATGGATAAATCTATTTAAATTTATTTTTGGTCAATTTTTTATGCTCTATTTAACAAAATAAAATTCTTCTTTAGAATCGACACATCAAAATTTACTTTAGGTAAAATTTTGTTATTTTTTTGAAAAAAATCATATGTTGATGAATAATTAAAAATACTGTATTTTAATTCAAAACTACATTTTAATATAATTTATTTATATGGATATATTATATTTTTAATTTGTTTCAAAGTTTAGCTAGATTATATTTTTACCATTTAATCTAATAGTGGTCATTGAAATTAATTTCATTTTGAAATTGGACATGAACAAATGTCAATATTTTGACAGATATTATTTTTTAAAAACACGCTATTTGTTTTGGCAATGAGAATTAATTTTAAATTCATTATTGCAACTTCTATGTTTTGAATTTTTTAAAATTGAAATCATTTTTTAATTCAGAATATCTAATATTTCATAGGCCTAATTTTTGGTATTTTTCTAAAAAGCATAATTGTTTTTGAATAGTGAAACCACTAAGTAGTAGATTAAAAACTGACTATTTCATTTAAATGAAATTATACCATTTTTGTGAATTTAATTATGAAAATATGACATTCATTGTTGTTATGAGTAATTAAAATGTGGTTCAATAAGATGAAAATAATTTTTTTGGTGAATAGTAACATTTGAATTTTATTTACCGCGATTAAAGGTAATTAGGGTAAATAAAGGTAAAAAGAAAATTATAATAATACCAAATTACCTTAACACTTGTCCTAAACTTATTGGATGAGTCATGGCCGAACATTTACATCCTTTTGTCGATTTTGGTACCCCATAGAGCCACTTGGGAGTGATAATGACCCTTCAGTTTAATTAATTTAAAGTAAAGACAAAAATGACACAAACAAATATTTTTAAGAAAATTAATTTTTACATGGGGTTATATAAGTTATCATTTCGAATATAAATATTCATTGGAAATATAAAAAATATTTCTTACATCATTGTAGTTTTTTGACAATTTTTAGACTTCAAATTAATAATATTATTTATGATACAAAAATGATGTAGTATTTACTTCATTAATATATGACATAAATAAATACGATCATAAATATTAAAATAACATCAAAAACCTATCCAAATATTATTGGATGAATTTATTTCATTCATGAGTCTTATTATCCTCAACCTTAATGAGTTATGGACATTTAAAAATAGAAAATCATTATATATTGGAATAACATTTTCTAACTTTCCTAAAGAGACCCTCTTCTACCTTATAAAAGGAAACCACTTATAACCTATTCTTAACCCCTCTCAAACCCCTTGGATAATCCAAACCATTCCCAAATAATCTTTAAATATCTCTATCTTCCACCTAAAATCCATACCATAGTTATAAGGCACTTCAACAAGTCCTTTTGGTTCAAACCAATGGGAGTTACCCGAATTAAAGGTAATGATTTCTCTTAAATTCTTTTATTTTATTTTACTTCTCCAGCCCCTAAACTCTTTTTATTACATTATTTTATAACAACACCAGTATCCAAAATATAATAGGATGTTGTTATTAGGAGTTTTCAAAAAACACTTACACACCTCTCCATCCAATTGGTAAAGAACATATTGTTTCTCTGCATGGAAAACTAACGCCTCACGAAACGATGATTGTTAAAATATCTCTTACTGCCTCTCATGGTGGCCATTAAGATAGAAATGTATTTATATATGATACATATTATGTTTCTTTTTTATTTTTTCTTCATTATTATTCATTTATAGCATTTCTTTATGGTTTCCATTATGGGTAAATGTGATAATTTCATTTGAGAAATTGCGGACTACCGCCCCCTCAAAGTGATATGACTCATTTACGCCATAAGTGGAATGTATAAAGCATGTATTTAATGAAATTATATATGATAAAATACTGGAATTATAATATAACTATTTATCATTATGTTTTCATTCCATTAAAATATGAAATTGAAATTAAAGTATCATTCATGCATACGTATGGCTTACCGTCTCCATGAAAGGTACAATTCATTTCTTATCTCCAAATGTTATGTAATTTTATAAATATATATATACACAGGATATATATGATATATATGATATCTATATAATTAATATCATTTTAGAGATAATGTAATTTTTTACTACATGGATAAATTGTAATTATAACAAGTTCATTTTTTACTCAAGTTCCGAACATCGACAAAATGTCCAATACGAACTCAAATAATTAACTATTTTTTATTTCAAGATAATAAGTGATATAAAATGAATAATAAACATGAAAAAGGTTCTTAATCAAGTATAAAATAACTTAAATTTACTATTCTGGAAGAACAAAGAACAAACAAGCCAATTTGGACACGAGGTAAGAGATTTCTTATCTCACTTTTAATTTCGAAAGATTTCCATTGTTTGGTAGTTATTTATTGGATGTGGTGTATTGTGTACTTCCATTTGAGATATATATATTATCATGATAATATTCATATTCATGTTATTTTATGATTCATTTGGTGGTTATTAACTTTTGTTCACATGACTTGATTTATTATAATGTGGTAAGGGTTTTTCATCTCACTTCTTCTTCCTGTGATATTCAAGCTATATTTGTCACTATTTCCTTTTTGTGGTGTATGGAATGAAAATTATTATACTCTCTATGGAAAATAAATTCATTTATGGGTATTTAAATCTTCATCAAATTATTATTCTTTCATGTGGTGTATGTTTTGTAAGTTACCAAATCAGTAAGGTAACTTTTCACCCTCTTCTTTTTAAATGACTTCTCTTTGTTATGAATTTTAATTTACATATTATTATGTGGGGGATATGTTCTTATAAATAATTATTTCTATAATTTATTTTCCAAATGATGAGATTCATTTTTTTATCTCATCAATTCTGTTTCTTAATTTTAATGTGATGTTGTTTGACTGTCGAATTTCTGTAATAGAACTTCTTAACCCAATATCAATTATTTGGGTTAAACTTATACTTCTTGATTATGTAATTCTATGAATATATGTGAATATACTCTGATTGTTTCACACTTAATATCAACTTATATTGAGTTTATTTATATTTTTTACACATTATTATGTAATTGAATTGTCCTTAATCTAAGGATACAGTTTTTATAAGGGATTTTGTCTCAATTTACATTCCATTTAGACATCATTGTTATTATACATTAATTTAGTTTTATATGGTTTATATAATGTCCTTTGGAATATTATATCATGAATCCCTTTATTCTCATCATATTATAAAGATTGGATTAAATTCTATACTTTAATTATTTGTATTCAAGCATCTCTCATTTTGTTAAGAACTATTTAACTAAAATTTCATTTTAAATGTTTTAAAGATTTATTCTTCTAAATTTTTCTCATTAATTTCCATATTTTCAAAATGGTGTTTAAGATTTATTTATTTTTACATTAATGTTCTCAAAAGATAATTCATTTAAAAGATTCAAAGTGGTATGAGACACTTTGATTTATAAATCTCTTTATTAAATGTTTTCAATGGTTTTAAAAATGATTTGATAAGGCATTGTTTATTTTAATATATTGATTTGATATATAGTGATTGGAATGTGGAAATTTTATCTTTAATTTATGCTTGTGTTATGTCTTATGAATATGATATGGTTATTGGGAATCATTTATGTATACGAGTGATTCCGTAATAAACATAGGGCGGGTGAGCCCGATATAGCTCTCCAATACATTGTGTAACATGACTGAGGTAAACGTTAATGCTTATCCTAAGATATATAGGGAATATACTGTGTTGGGTATTCTAAATGTGACTCCATATGTGACTGTGATCGCTACAATGTAAGTATTTTATGAATTCCATATGTTACCTTTAGGATTCATGATTTCCGTATGTTATTCATAAATCTTATGATTTCCTAAGGTATGTTATGATTGAAAGGTATGGTTTTATTTACTTGTATTTAATTATGGGCTATTATTTTCCTTCCATATTTTATAACCCTTAATGTGCATTTTATGCTCATCCCTAGTTTTTTTGAAATGTTTTCCATAGTAAATAAAGATGAATAGGTTCAAGGATCTGATAAAGGAAAAGTCTTGTTGTCTAAAACATAGAATTATACATGTTTCTTTTTAAGAGATTTTATTTTATAGAAAAAATGAATACTAAGTAGTAGTGTCTACAAGTAATTTTCATGTTTATATGTAATAGTTATGGCCTAATTCTATAAAACTATAAACCTGAAAAGATCCTCAATGTGAATTATTCATTTAATTCAGGATTACATAATGTTGAAAGTAGGGTCTTTATACTTGATATAGGCATTAATATTAATTAATTCACTAGGTAAATCAATTAATGAAAGATATAATTTATTTTTACTCATGGGAATATCATGTGTGAAAAGTTTCATTTGGATAATGGTCCTTGAATATCTAATTTCTTTATCTATGAAACTTTTTCCTTGTATAGTCTATAAATAATTTTAATTTGATTTAATGTATTAAAAATTCATGAGATGAGTCGGGAAAGAATTTATATATCCCCTTGGTACACATGTAGGTGTTAGAGTATAACTAAGATATGAAAATAACAGTATCATTACTTTTAATGTATAATGTATTGGAAAATGTAGTTAATGATATTATTATGATTTTCAACATTTTAAATGTTGAAATTTAATATTATTTCTATGATATATGTAATTATTCATTCATAATTGTTACATAAATTAAACTTATGAATTAATATTTATGGATTCGATTTTACACATTATGTGTATTTTTCCATATTTATTGTAAAGACCTCGACTCTAATAACCTGGAATTGGAGGTTACATTATTATATTTGTACTAGATACATGTTATCACATCAAAAATGATATGATTGTTTAATATTCTTGAATAATATATATAAATTAATCAAACATTAAATTAAGGAAATTTATATAGAACACAATGTAATATAAAATTATGCTTCATTGAAATCATATAAATCATTCTTCTTCATAACATTGGGAAAGGAATCAAAATACGGGTGAGTTAATATACACAGTAAGGGTTATGTAAATAAGAATATATCATGAGTAAATATAAATAATTCACATGGAAATGTAAATAAATTAACTAACATTTCATTTAAATAACTTGATGACCATTATCAGAAATGGAATCATCAATTTGACAGTATAAATAATTGAACATGAATGTAATATAATTAATAAAATGAGAGGGAAATTATATAAGAGATAATATCAATGTGAAAACTACATGAATAATAATTATAACTAAATTCTCAATATTTTAAATGCAAAATTGTTAGACATTGTTATCTCGTGAATAATGATACCTTTACTTCAAGAACATTCACAAGACAATTTAAAAGTATGTGTAAATCCACACTTATTGCTAGAATACTGATTCACCTCATGAGAATACCAATTCATTTAGGGGATGTATAATTTAAGGAAAAAACCATCACTAAATGTCCAAATAATTACTCATATATCAAATAATATATTCGATTCATTATTAATATAAGTTTTTATCAAATATCCATGTTGAGTAAATCAAACAGATTTATCAATATTTCCCCTATTAATCAAATAACATTAATAGTAAAAACTATATGTAAAAATGTAACACATATTAGTAAATAATCTTATATGTGATACAAAAATATAGATATTTTGTATATATGTAATTTATAATGAAATACTATCACAAGAAAGTGGTTGCCCCAAGAAAAGGTTGAAAATACCAAAATTAAACGAGATATTAGAGGTGACCATATTCTTATTGGGAATATAGGTTCATATAAATAGAATCATTAATAAATATGTATTTATTTCATATACATCAAAGGGGTTATATATTCACCACATTAATTTGAATGGGTTCATATTAACAAAAACTTCTCAAAGAAATAGAAATTTAGATGAGATCCTCTACAATGATTCTAAAGTTGAAGTGATAATTATTCAATGAATAGATTGTGTTTTTAAAAAGTAATTACAAATTTAAAATACATTTAAATACAATATAATATAATAAAAATTTATTACACAAATAATCTAAGAATATCATAGGCAACAAATAAGTAATATAACCCATTGAAATTAAATTGATTTATAAAATCATTTACCCCTTTGAAATTTTCAATTCAAATACCAGTGAATGTAATAATTCAAATTAAATCATAAAATACTAAGAGGTGTGAATTATGCATGATATATAATATTTAATGGGGAAGTATATACACCATGTAAAAGGAATTAGGTACAAAATGTTACAATATGCTTCAATGAAAGGAAATGGAGGCAAAATCTCTTACCTCACACTTACATTTAGTTGAAACCAATTTAACCTCATGTATTGTGGTCTCAAACATGTTATTAAATAATAAAATACTAATATTAATATATATAATATCATTTATTATCTTTGTATGACATATTATCACATGTTTTCTAATAATATTTTATTATTAATATTGTTAAAGATGTAAATAACCTTATATTCTCTAGCATGTTTCAACGTAAATGTTATTATTCCTAATCATATTTTAAAGTACCATCATATTTGGTAATATATTAATTTGATAAATATAATTTTAGCTAATTAGATATATTTTTAAAATATAAAATCAAATTTTATGATGGAGAATGAATCACATCGCTTCATGGAGATGGTAGGTCATACATACGCATGTGTTACATATCAGTTCATCAACTATTGATATGTTAAGGTAGTTAGTGATATATTAATTTTTAATAGTCAGTATAATTTCACTCATATACCATATATCCATTAATTTTATCCTTATTAACTACCATAAAAATCGTAAATGAAAAATGATTAACATTTTTTCATGAGTTGGTAGTTCTCTGTACACATGAGCGATGTTATGATAATTTAAATTGAATGGAATGTAAGAAGGTATATGTGATATTAAAATTCCATAATTATAAGTCTAAAAAAGATATTATATATATTTATAATTTTAAACATTATATCCAACCACGATAGGTGTTGATGGTATATTATTTACACCAGTTTCTTAGTGGGTACTCTACCATACTGATGATCACGGATTTTATTTCTCTTATGGATGGGGAGATGAATAAATTTTATTCCACAAATATAATAACATTTCAATATATGGTATGTATGAGTGTTATTATATTATAATTTTTAATACATAACTCATGTTTGTATGTTAATAATGAATAGGACATAACGTTGTTGAGACGATAACAATCTATTAGAGAGGCCCCCTTTAGATGTACCCTTACAGTCCTTAAGTATAGTATTTTTGGAAGAGAGGTATATTTATTATTTATCAATGTGTGTTTGGAAAATATTCTTATAGTGTTAGGTTGATCCAAATGTATTTAGATGTGTGAATAAGTTAAGGTAGGGTGTTCCCTTTTAAAAATGACGAGAGGTGTAATTTTATCAATACAAAAAAAATATTCATTAATTAGAAGCCACTCCCACACCTATAGCCTCCAAAATAAATAATTAAATAATTTAGGTGAAGATATAGTTGATCCACACCTCAGAAACACAAAATAAACACATGTTTAAACATGTTGTTCCTTAACAATAAATTATCCTAAACATTACCACTTCATATTTAATTATAATAACTAGTTTATAACTGGTAGAATTTATCATTTTAATACTAAATAAATGATACTATTTAAATAATTTTTACCCACTTGTTTAGATATTTACACTCTACACTTTAGGGTCATTTTTTGGCCTTTGTCTCACTAGACCATCATGCTATGTTGTAATAGGTATGCGGGCCTCTCAGTTTTTAGGTTATGTAACAGTTTCAACATAACCTTCCTTAAAAGAGTAATTTATTTATTCTAATTAAAGGGGTCTTGGGAACAAACAGTTAAAAATTTATTTTTTGGATACTTTATTTTATTTTTCTATTATTTAAATAATTATTGTGTTGTTGTTTGTTAAGCATTTAAATTAATTATATAATTAAAAAATTTAAAATAAATATCTCTAACAAAATTATATTAATTATTCTCAAAATTAACATCAATATTTTAAACATAATTCTCTTTTCTCTATGTTACCATATAATTGATTTTTAAAATCAAGAGAGTGATAATTTTTCATCTAATTTACTTCAATTGTTATATTGGTCATTTTTAGGGAAAACAATACTAGAAGCTAATGAAAATAGGGAATAATGTTATAAGGGTCTAAATATATCCATCCAATAGTAATTATACATATTTTATCTCACTTTTAATCTTTGTTTTATTAGTTTAAAATTATTATAAACTCATTTTAACCATAACTATGGTAATTAATTATTGTAGTTTTTACTATTCATTAAGAAAAAATATTAATTTCATTATAATGTAAATAATAATAATTAATATTGAAAATACATAATTAGTTATTCTATATTATATTCACATATTTAGAAAAATTTAATTTCAAATTGAACTTGTGGACATAATGAAAAATTGGTTTTCCAAAGAGAAAATTCTATTAAATATTGAATGTTTTATGATAAAAAGTTAACATTAATTTTATTTCATTGAAGTAAATTTTATTTTTAATATAAAAAATAATTACTTTTACATTTAAAAAAAATTAAACCTATATGTATCTTTTAAATTCATTATTTGAAAAGGCATTTTTCTATAAAAACTAGTATTTTTCATTATTTATAAAAAAATATAATCTTCTCAGAGAATTCTCAAAAAAATTCTAAAATATAATTTTTAGTTTATGATTTAAAAAATTCAGATCATTTAATAAATTAAATATTAGAAAATTTATAAAAATTAGTATTAAAATATTCATGAAACGTGCAACAAAACCACCTTCTAAAAAAATCGTTTTTTCATAAAACATCCCTTTTTATATTAAATGATTCTTATTTTATTTATTATCAATAGAGATCCATTTAATTTAATATATATATGTGTAAATCATATAGTTTTAATAAACTATTTTTTTATATTCATACATATCAATTTAATGGCTAAGTTATAATGGTATACTATATTATGGTTGTCTTAAACATGGGGTAGCGTGTCATATGTTCCATTGAACACATTTTTATTATATAAAAAATTTAGGTTTTCATGTACTGAAAAATATAAAATAGATAAAATTTATTTAAAATAATTATACCTTAAAATATCAAGGGGTTACTTTCTACCCACCTACAATAAATTTTTTCCTTATAATTGGATCTTGTTCTAAAAAATAACAGGTCTGATATTTAAAAATACCTTTTTTTCTAAACTAACATAATAAAATTGGTTAACAAAAATTATTCTAAAAAAGGGAAATGGAAATATAAAGATCATATGTAATAACACATAACAAGGTTTTCATGTAGGAGAATGTTTTTGCGGGAGGTGAATAAATGGAAATGGAAGAGAATAATAACACCCAAGGATTAATAAAGAGTGATTGAGAACATGTTCAGAAGAAATTTAACCACAACAATTCCATAAATATTTTTTGGGTTAAGAGACCATTTGATTCAACATATATAAATATAATATGATGACATTTTATTTCAACATCAGTTTCTTAAATATGAGTAATTATTTTATTTCTTATGAATATAAGGAAACCTAGATATTAGATATCTTTCTATTTTCATAGCACAATTTCATATTTGTTATGATTTAATAATATTCTACATTATCTCTTTATTCAAGAAATGAATATTGGAAAATATTTTTTATTCCTAATGAAATAAAATTTACATTTAACAAATATTATGATCTATAAATGAGTGACATGACTTCCCATATGTTTCTATTTATGTACCCAAACTGGGATGGTTTGAACAAGTAAATATAATATAATAATCTAAAAATAATATTTTGAACACCACTATTTCAAAATTTATATTCCCTATAAAATATTTTATCTAACATAAATTACATATGTACCATAACATCACATATGCTAGTGGTTAGAATTAAACCCATACCACCCTTTGGTTGTGGGTTCAAGCTCTGTGGCCTCACAAGATGCTTTGGGTTGTTAGCCAGAATGAATTTTATCCTTTTTCAAAATCTATATTAAAATAAATACAATATAATTAAATTTTTTTATAAACAATAATTACAAAAATATTAAATATTTGATAATCCTTAATGGGTAAAAAGAAATTTAATCTTATGTCCAAAAAATTTAAATCCATTATTCATTAAATAATATTTCAATATACTAAACCAATGGTTTTTATTGACATAAAAGTATCACAAAATATAGTTAATTGTAATAAAATCCTATCATATAAAAACTTAAACTGGGTATTTATGATATTAAACATATTATCTAACTTACATTTATTAACCTATAATACTTTAGGTTCAAACATGTTAATTCTTGGTCATCATCTATTCAACCCCTTAGTAATGGTTTGTAATTAATATGTGAAATAAATAAATAATGTCCCATGGGAGTGTCAAACCAGGTGTACTGTAAGGATGGTTTTCATTCAATAGATAATTCTTGAGTTAACACATATATAAATGATTCAATTTTATTACCCCCTAGGTACATATGTTCAAAAATAAAATCTATATGTAGTATCTATATTGGGATGTATTTTTAGGAAAAACCACAAAATATGTTACATATAAAACGTTGTATTTTCTTCTATACATATCCTCAAATCCTAGAATATGGTTATATTCCAAAATCTATGTTTTCTTAAATATTTCTTCCATGTTTTCTAATAAATTAACTCATATAACAACTTTTAATATCCCGACTCATTGAATCTAAAATTGGTGATTACTTTATTAAATTATCAATAGATACATTTTATCACATCCTAAATAACAGAAAATTTTAGTCATATTAGTAGACTATATACATATTTCACTATCACATTACATTTGAAGATACGAAATTCACCATAGTGAATGTGAAAAATATTTATCCTTAAAATCATTTAAATATTCTAGTTTCAAAACCTAGGTAAATGAAATAAAATAATAGTGATCTCAAATTATCAGAAAAGGTTATGTATAGAATATTCTGTCATGAATCCACAACCATAGTCACCATGTATGGGTAATTATCTCAAAAAACATTCTATTTAAATAACATGACTATCATGGTGGTGTAATAAATATTTCATGGTATATAATTAAACACACAAACTATTTATTTAATAAACCAAGTGTGAAATAAATCCATAGATAATAAAATTATGAATGTTTTAGGGATAATATTAATAACTAGACACTAAAAGATGTAAATTATTAATTATTATAGATTATAATATGAGGAATAATTATATTTATATTTTCATTACCCTTAATAAGACAGTTTCAGGCTATGTGTAAATCCCCATTTAATGTTATCTTACAGATTCAACCCATGACAATACTAATGCATCAATGGGAAATATAATTCTATAACCCACCTGTCACATCATTTATAATGCATTATTAATATATCAAATATTCAAATTAATTTAGGAATAGTATTCATTATCATTAAATAACTGTGTTTAGTAAAGAATGCATTTCTTTCAATATTTCCCCAATTAATAAAACATCATTAAAATTACAAACCATTTGTATAAATGTTATATGGTTCATGAAATTCTGATATACATGATATAATTATATGTATATTGAATATAAAATTAATTTCTAATGAAAAATGAACACAATAAATATGGTGAGTGGAACATCAACTCCGTTATTTGGGAGGTTCAGGGTTCGAATCCTGGGAGTCTACATTCGGGGCGAGCCTCTCCCCTAGGATCCACCCACCTTGTTGGGTCACCCAGTCTCATCTGGGTGGAAAAAATGTGGTGTGGCCCAATCGCTGACGGATCGCTCGATGGACCATCGCTTTCGGGCCATCACCCTCCGGGACGTTCTGCCATCTCGGCTGGCAACAGCTCCTTCCCCGGCTGGGGTGCTACATTTGGAGTGACCTCTTCATGGAGGAGGGGGTTTCCATGTATGGAGGGTTCGAAAAGGCCACACAGAGGAATTGCCATTTAGAAAGAGAAACAATTAAAAAATGAAATATTAAATGAGGGTTGACAATTGGTTCATCGGGAATATAGGTTTTTCTCAATAAAATATTGAATAATATTTATTTAAATTAAATATTTTAATGGGAATTTATACACACAACATAAAATTTTATATCTTCATATTAACAATCATGCCTCATTGAAATGAAAATTGAGACAAAATTTATTACAACTACCATAATGTTTAAGTGAGAATTAATAAATGAATTCATTCTGTGTCTCAAATGTAAATAATGAAAAGAGAATTGGAAATAAAATAAAATATAATAAAAATTGATTAAACACAAAATCTATGAATATAAAATATTTCAAAGAAGTGATATAACTGAATGAAAAAATTAAGTTATGAAAATATTTACAAATTGGTAATTTTTAAGACAGATTCCATTGGATAAAAGATTTAAAATTGAAACATATAATTTAATTAAGTATGAAATTTTATTGATTCTAAATTTAAAAGTTTTAATATATATATATCATATAAAATGAAATTGGTTCATAAGAATACAATATGACATAATGAATTAAAATTGAGACACAATTTCATAATTTACACTTCTTTGTTGTCGAAAACACATTAACATCATCAATATTGTCTTAAATAATGTTTTCAACTTATAAAATAACTATAATAATATCTATAATATCATATATAATCTTTTTATACTATCATTTCACCTATTTGTTAGAAATATATAATTTTTTATATTGTTTTGAGTGTCAACCACATTGTACTGTGATGCATGTTCTAACATTCATGTACTTATTCTTGATAATATTATGTAGTTGAATTATATTCAAAATAATATTAATGTTATAAATATCATTTTATTTTATATGAAAAATTTTTAGATTCTTTATTTACATTGGATCATCAAGAATGGATCATGTCATTTCATGTAGATGGTAGGCTATATATACACATGAGTGATGTTATCATTACCATAATTGGTGAATTGTTAAGGGAGAAGGTGATATATTAATTTAAAAGAATAATTTTTATGTCATATATATCATATACATTTATTGAGTTTATACTTATTACATTCCATGTAAATAATAACTTAAAAATGAATAACATCTCAATGTGAGGTGGTAGTTTACTGTATGCACGAGTGATATTATTGTATTTTAATCTGAATGGATATTAAGAAGAAATATATGATATTAAAATTCCATTTGTCGAGTTATATCATAAATATTATATATATATATATACATAACATGCATCCTTATATACAACTATTAGAGGGGTTAATGGAAATGATTTATATCAGCTCATGAGGTCGTAGTTTGTCTTACACATGATCGATGATTTTGTTTCCCATTCGATGGAAGATGAAATAAATAAAAATTATTCCATGAACATAATAATATAATTTTATATTTTAAATATAATTTTTTATATTATAATTTCTAACACATAATTTAAATTTTTAAAATATTTATGAAAAATAAAGAGCTTCATTGAGATGATTACACTCTCTTTGAGAAACCTACTTTAGAAATATTTTTAATGACACTATAGTTCTTATTTTTGTTATTAAAGTAGTTCTATATTGTTTCTAATGATTTTATATAGAGATTTTGGTTGGGTTTTGCCAATACAAATAGTTTGATATGAGTAAAAGAGTAAATGGATATAGTTCCATTTTATAATTGAGAAGTGACATTTTTTAGCAAATACACAATACTATTTAATAATATGATGTCACTATAATCCAAAGTGCCAAAAAAATTTATTATAAAGGAAGTGTAGGGATTATATGGCCCAAAAATATCCCAATAACATAAAATATAGGAACGGGTTTAAAAATGGTGTTCCTAAACATGTATGATTTTATACTTTTACCATTTTAGTTTTCATTATGGTAACAAGTATTTTTTCCATGGTAATTTAACATTTTAAGACAGAATAAATGATATTTATTATATATTTTTTCACAATATTCCTAAATTTGAAATTAAATTTATAAAATTAAAATAATATTTGTAGGGTAAAATAATTATAACCCCCCCCCCCAATATAAATTTTTTTTTATTAAAAATCCTCTTTAAGGACAAGTGGGAAACCATCGTTCGGAAAACCACAACCACTACCTGCTAAAGGAGCTCACAAAATTATTAAACACTATGCTGAGGTTATTTAAATCAACCACTCTATATAATTCCCATTGCAAAGTGCTAACCTATGTGTTTGGATCCTCCCTGAGTAGTTCTTCGAGATGAGAGATCATCATGTCCATTGTCTGAATGAATTCTTCCAAAGATATTTTCCCTTGATTGAAACCCTGATCAATTATTCGATCTTTCTTGTTGATCCACGCTTCCTGCTCCTCAGTGGCCTCAACTTGCAACCTTCTTTCATAAATTCTAGAAATTTCCTCAATTGAGGCGTTGGGCCTCATGTATTTCTCAATCATTTCTTCCTTGGAGTGAAATATGAGCGTCAGGAAATCCCTAACCATGTCTTCTATTAATATTGGTTCTCTACTTAGATCATTGTTATCTTTGTCCTTTGGGGCGTTGTTTCCCTTGCTTCCACTTTTCATGGCCGACCTTATTTCTATTGGTTTTGGCAGGTAAGAATAGTCTTTATGCCCCTTTATCTTTTTCCCGTGAACCACAATGCATTTTCAGGAGTTTCGCTTTCCTTTGAGACCCTTATTCCTTATAGGGTTGTGAGGACCTTTCCCTTGAAGACGATCCCAGATGTCCGCTGAAATTTGACTAAAGCTATCAGCACCTGAATCCTCCTCCTCATGCAACATTACTTGATCTTGATCCACCAGACTATCAAAGCGGTTCCATAGCTCAACCCTCGAGCCCTCAATGGGGGGCTTCTGCCCAAATTGCTTGCTCAGCTCACTGGGAGACCTCTTGTTTTCCCCTGCATATTAAACCTTTAGATAGGATGGGGGTTGGATAATGTTTGGGTCCAAGGGACCCAACACACTCCCCTCCTCCCGACTCCCTATACTAGGCACCATATCATCAACCTTAAACACATTCTGTATCCTCGGAGGCTCGGTCACCCTTCCCTCCTCAGGCCTCCCGTTAATAGTGTGGGGCACCTCGGTAGACACAATCACCTCCTTGGAATTCCCAGGAAGTTCGGCCTCCTTGCCAGCCTCTATTGCTGCACATTACTGCTCACATTGAGTGAGTTTCTTCATCTCCACTGAAGGCCTGGTAGAAGATGTCTGTTCAGAGCCAGTGCAGGCCTGTTGCTCCTCAATAGCTCCCGACTCCTTCAACGGTACACCCAGGTCCTACTTTAGCCGATCAAACACATCATTCCCCAAGAAACATTTTCTTAAATTTATAAAGTTTTATTTTAAAAATTATATATGAAATAGATTCCACTTCACAAAATTGTATTGATTATAATATTATTTATAATAATTTTACAATTAATAAAATTTAAATCCTTATGTAATATTTAAACTATCTAAATGAAATTGTAGTTTTCAATAAAACCCAGTATTTTCACTATTCATCAAAAATTAATCTTTTCAAAAAAATATCAATAAATAAATATATGATAATATGGGAATATTTGTTTAAAAAATTATCTTCATGTTGTAAAATTTATTATAATAAATTAGGTAAAATATAATAGAGTTATTTGTTCAAATTTACCCGAAACCTCCTTTCGGAAAACAACAGTTTTTCTAAAAACATTTCATATTCATTCAAATGATTTTTTATTTAATATTTACCAAATAGATATCCATTAAATTTATATTATACTTGATTAAGCTGTAGAACTTTAATTATTTATTTAGTACTGTTATTACAATTCAATTTAATGGTTAGGTTAATAATCTATACAACTTTAAGGTTCCCTTAAACATAGGGTTGATTTTTCTATACACTATCAAAAATAATTATATTCTTCTAAAATTTTAGGGTTCTTTATAACACAAGATATCCAAGGCATCGAATTTATTTAAAAGGAATATACATTAAAATTTCATGGTGTAATATTTATCCTTTAATTTTTTCTATTGTACATTATTACCTTACTAATCATTTAATCTCACCAATATTACTTTTTTTCTACATTTCCCCAGGAAACTAATTGAAATACTATGATTGAAATATTATAGTATTGTTTAATAATGACTTCTAATATTATATTGTAAATTTTTAATTCAAGGTTTCATGTCTCTTGATGCATACAAAAACTTGATCCAAGGAATGTAATATTGTTTACTCTCTTTTACATGTAATGAAGACCACACCATCTTAGGGAATCTCAATTTGGGAATTATAATTGGAAATAGAGTAATGATTTGTAAAAAACCTAGGAATTATAATTAGTATAATATAGATAGAGAACATATATTTCACCAATATAAATAAATTCTATATATTATTCTAGAATGTTTTTGTTTGAATTATATATATGTGTGATTAGAAGTATACTAATTAAATTATAAAATTATCGTTAGATAATGGAACCCTTTAGATGAAACTCTGAATAATTTGGTTAATGGAGTTGACATTTATATAAGGAAAATTATAAAACTTCAAGGAAAATTGAATTGGGTTATGTAAAAATACATTTCATTCATATAGAAACTTGTTTTGTTCTAAAAGGATCAACTATATTTGATTGTTTTATGAGTCAACAACTATCTTATATTAGTAGCACCTATAATCCTATGGAGAAAGAAAATAGATTCGGTCTCTATGTAAAATATGTTTATATTATGATTCCATGACATGGATATATTAATTCCATCATTGTATATTTTAAGAGGTTATGTTGACCAATGGTGGTCCTCAATTAAAAATAATAAAAATATATAGGAGACTATGATCATATAATGGAATTCATTGAAATATATTTTTCTAGAAAATAATTTTCCACAAGAGAAACATGAGGAGGTGGAAATGGAATTTATAAAATAGTGATAAAACAAAGAAGGGATAGTGACTAAGTACAAGGCCAATTTCACTATTTCATTAAGGTATATAGTGGATTATTTTTTCAACCATTAATTGAATATTAATCTCTTATTTGTTGTTTTAAATCATATCCTTCATGGATATTTGGTATATATAAATGTATGAATATATGTGGTGATAGTAACAATTTACTTCATGGATGAGAATGATTTATCAAAATTACTTACTCTCATTGATAAATGAGGAAGTATAGTATAATTGAGTTACATGATGGAAGAAATTAAAAAATTGAAATGAAAGTAATGTTATATTTCTCAACATGCAATAAATATTGGAAGAAAAACCCTTTGAAATTTATAAAATGCTTGTGTGTTAACTATAATTCATAATATAAAAGTGATTAATCCCATGAGTCAAATTATAGAAGGGAAATAGATAATGTAAAATTTTTAAATATCGAGATATTCGACATTACTCTAATATATTCACTATGAACCAATGGATATTTCCATAGAACATGCGAATGGATGATGTCCATGAATTTGACATAAAAACAACTAAATTTAAAGCTCCAAATTATGTGATTACATGTGATGTTATTATATATTCAATGTCAGACAATATATTGATTAATTATAGATATTTTCATTACATTACATCCTATATGATTGAAAAATATTCAATCACCCCTACTACACTAAGGTACTATTTTCCCATTAGATTACTGAGTAGTACATTGAATGTACCAAAAGTTCTCTATGAAGTTAAAAATATGATTCATGTTGGTTTTATGATTTACAATATTATCATAATACCTATGGTGTATTATAATGTATTTATGAAAATTTATAACCCCTCTAATTACAAAGAAAGGATTTATTATAGTGAGAACGAAGTTTTAATTTGTGAGACAAGTAATAAATTATTCATTTTTAGGTGATTTTTCATTACTTTAATCTCTTCATGAACCACCCCATTATGAAAAATTTATTCAATTATTGGAGATAATATAGATATAATTAAATTTATAATGGGTAAGATTTTTAGATAATATAGGAGGTACCAATTGTAAAAAAAATATTTTTACATATTTATGGACAAATTAACTAGATTACCTCCAGAAAAAGAAATTTAGTTCTTTATTGATCTCATTCCAAACCTGAATCAAATATATAAGACCCATTATAGGATAAATCCATTTTACCTAGTTGAGTTGAATAATAAATCACAAGACATATTTGATAAATGGTTCACTCATCCTATTATTTTACTATGGCAAGAACATATGTAGATTGTGAAGAAGAAGGATGGGATAATATGTTTATGCATTGATTATAGAGGAATCCACATAATAGCTTTAAATAAATATTATAAATTTCCTAGTATTTATTACCACTTTTATCAACATCAAGGACCTCAATTATTTTCCAATATTAATATATGATATGAAAACCATTAGTTAAATTTTAATTTTTTTCGTCCAAATACAACATTAATTATAAGGTATGGCCATTATGAGTTCCTCGAAATTGCATTTGTGTGAAAATGTATCCTTCATTATTTTTGTTCGGATAAAAACATTATTTAGAGACTACCTTGATATGTTTTTAGGGTATTTATTGATGACATTCTTATAAACTTTAAAATTTATGAAGAGCATGAAAGTCATTTTCAGATTTTTATCATGGTATTGAAGAAAAAATAGTAATTTGGAAAATTAAAAAAAGTGATTTTTTTGCATCAACTTGTTTTTTTAATTGGGTATATTCTGACTAAGATTTTTATATCTTTTGACCCATCAAAGAATAAGGACATAGATTAATTGCCCAGGCCCAGTGACATAATCAAGATATAAGGTTTTCATTGGTTAAAAGGATTCTATTTACATTTTATTGAAAACATTAATCAATTAGAAAATAAGTTCACTATAATAACATATAAGGGGATATGATCATATAGAATAAGGAATGTGAAGATAGTTATAATTAATTAATTTGGATATTGGTGAAGGTCAATTTGTTGGCTCCTTGGTTTGTAAAATATGGATTTTTTTATTTCTAATGAATCATTAAAGAAAGGTCTTGGATGTTTTCTATAAAAAATAGTAGATTCATGGCCTAAAAATCAACATTGTTGAAACCCCATGAGATTAACTATCTGAATAATTATTTAGAATTAGTATCAGTAATATTTTATTTAATTATATAGATACATTATCACTATGGATAGAGATATGGTAAATACACATAAATAATAGTTTGTAATATATATTTAAGTTGAAATTTTATAATATGAGTCAATGAAAATAGTTGGAACTACACATAGATTATGATTGTTCAATCCAATATCATCTAGGGAAGGTAAACAAGGTGGCGGTTTTTTTCAGTCCAAAAGACTATGGCAATTTATCCATATTGAAGGTAATGTACAATTTAATTCTAAAAGATATACTGATTATGTAAAATGGTACTATAATATAATGGGAATAATCGTTATTATTTAATTAAATCACGCAACCATAATTATTAGAGAAGACTAAGATAGATAAATATATTTTTAAATACATACAAAAGAAAATAGAAGATGTGAAAAATTAGAGAAGAATAGAGTTAAACATTTGTGATCACAGAGTTTTGTTATCTGGAATGAGGTTGTGTGTTCAATATTCCCCAGAGTTTAAGAAGAATCATTTCGAGGAGGATCATATCCCAAAATAGTTTATACATTTTGAGATTACCATAATGTATAATGTTATTCTAGATAAAATTTAGTGGAAAAATTAATAGGGTAAATTTCATAAAATTATTGTAATATTCATTGTATTCTAGTCGGAGAATGTTAATATACCACTACAAAAATGACTTATGTAGCCCTTAACTGTAGTAGAATGATATTGGGAAAATATTACTGGGGATATCATCAAATAGATTCCTAGTAAATATGATGTGTATAATATTATATTGTTTATTGTTGATCTTATAACAAAGTTTTCAAATTTACTTGTAAATAGAAAGTATTTTTCTCTAGAAAAACTTACATGGTTTTATATAAATAAAGTTGTGATACCTCATGGAAAACCACAATCTATAGTCTCGGTTAAGGAAATAAGGTTCACTTCAGAATTATGGGGTAATTATTATAAGTATTTAAATACAATTCTTAATCATAGAATGAAATATCACCCTCAAATAGATGGGTAGTCCAAACAGACTGTCTACCAATTAGAGGACAATCTATTTTCATCCACTCTAGACTTACATGGAATTTGGGATCAATAATTACCTATTTTTTATTTCCCATATATTAATTATTTACACGCAAGAATTAATATGGAATCTTAAGAATCCATGTATAGAATGAAATGTAGAGCTATAACGTGTTGGGTTGGAGTTAGTGAACAGAATCTTTTGGGTCCAAAAAATGTGGAAGAAGAAACTGATAAGGTAGGATCTATCCAGATGAATATCAAGGTATCCCAATGTAGAAAAAAATTAATTCCAGAAATTGAAGGAAGGGTATTTAATTCCAATTGGGAAACTATTTCTATAACGCCCCGACCCCAGTTACCCAGAGTTAGTGTATTATTACATAACATTGGCATGATAAAAGGAATCATGTCCCAAAATACCGACCAATATAGTATCCTTGGACGTACTGGATACACTCATAGGTTTTACATTAAATCATGAAATAAAAACAACAACAACATTTTGTCCCCTTTTTAAACACATTTATATCCGGGTCCCATCCCTACATTTCAGTCATAAAATACATCTTCAGATACTGGGAATAATAAAACATAGAAAGGGGTGAGCTCAGATGCTCAGTAAGGATAACTATATAGCGGAAACTTTCATAAATAAGCATAAACATTTATGGCAATGTATAAGACTAAAACAAAAGCCTTTTATACTTAAGCATAAACATAATATGGAAAAGATAAAATCAAATGATTCCATTTACCTATTCACATGGATATTCTACTAGTCCAATAATCATATGCAATATCAATATCCACTTTCATAATGATGGAATGCATAATTCTAGACATCATAACCACATAGTCAAGGCCTTGTGCCAAGACTACAAATACGATTTTTTCAAGGTCATGTTCCAAGACACTAGATTGTCTCATTAGACCTACAGATGCATCGAGGAACTATAGTGGGCTCCACCCTTCACTTATTAAGTCCAACGCATTCCTCATATGAAAATGTTTAAACATAACATCAACATTCGAATTAAAACTAGCATAAAAAATGTCAATACATTATCCATAAACCATGAATGGTGTAAAAATAACTCATCCACAATAAAAAATATCTCAAAACCATTAATACAATATGAGAGTTTTGTATCAAAATAAATCAACTTCAAACAAGCTTAAAATACATCAAAGGATGTTGACAAAGATGAAATCAAAACTTTTTTAGAGAAATATTTAATTCTTTTTTGAAACCATTTAAAAGGAATATATTTATAAAATAAAATATTTATTTTTCAAATATACTTATAATATTGTATAGAAAGAATTGATGATGTCATAATGGCTGAAAATAGCCGCACCCACCATATAAGTTAAAAAAAGTCATTTTTACCTTAATTTTGTCGAAAATGTCATCAAGTACCTTGTTTAGAAAATGACAGAAAGAGTTATTTCAAAACATAAAAGGTAAAATAATGGTATAAATTACTTTAACTCATTGTATAGTAAATAGTAAAAATGTTTTTAAATACATTTTTAGGAAAACATGAATTTGGATTATAAAGTGGTCCCAGTAGATACTTACGTAAAAACAACCTCGGATAATAAAGTTATTGTGAAATTAACCATTAACATGTAATTTTTCTTGTTCATGGGTACATTAATCTCCTGTATAATAGTTAAATAATTGATAATAAATTATTCAACAACCATATAAGTAAATAAGATATCATATATGACCTTCTAAAATTGCTTTGTTAATAATATTTTAGTAGTATCATCATTTCGGGTGTTAACTGATCTGTTTTCCTTTATATGATTGCTTATGTATGACATTTATCTTATGGATAGGATGTATTTGATTCATATCCAAGATTATTTTTCATCATAAAATGAAAATTATTCTTGAATTATTACGATAGGGAATGAATCTCATCGCGTTCGTGGAGATGGTAATCCATACAAACACACAAGCGACAGTATCATTATATTGATGGTGAAATCCTATGTAATTGGATGGTATATAATATATAAATAATCATTAACATGTTATATTTATTATTTACCTCAGTTATACTCATTATTATACTCATCCAAATAATGAAGTGTTTTAATAACAAACTACACCACGACCTGGAGATGGTAAGCCGTATGTACGCACATATGGTGACTTTATAATTAATATGATAGATAGAATAAGGAATATGGTTGTACCAGTTTTTATAATAACATAGTAGTATATATAATATACTGGATTTATTATTTTATAATGGAAACAACAATGAAAGAGTAAGTGGAAAGATAAAATAACTTGAAAGAGGTGATAAATATTTACCACTTCTTCGGGTTTTTCCTTTTGATGTGTTTAAAAAGGATCCTTATGATGGCTTTATGAGAAAAGTAAGGCCTCTAGGATGAAGGGAGTAAATCTGGGAGGATATATGGGTAGGGTTTGGCCGAGCCAAAATGCATTGGAGGTATGAAATTAAGAGAAGGGAAAGTGTTGTTTTATAATAGAGGTGAGGGTCTGTTTAGGAAAAGCTTGAAATATTACTTCATAATAAAATTATTTATGGTTTCTAATGGCTAAAAAATGAATTATTTCATGTATGAGGTTGGGATGGGTCTAAACCCCTCAATAAATAGGTTTTATACAAGGTTAGGTCATCATATTAACCTTATCTTTTAGATTTAACTCTTAGTTAAATAGTCTGTCATTTACCATGTCTCTTTGTATTTTTATATTAGATGTTTAGTAAACATGCTATAAAAAACCAACAGAACACCATGTGGTTCATTATTATTATATATAACCTTCTCTAATTCCTTTTTCCATTGATTATATTTTTAGGAATATTATATTAATTAATAATATAGTATTTGTTTTAAAAACTCAATTATGTCAATTTTGAAATTATTTACTATTTAATTTTTTTGAAAGCCATAAAAACTTTATTACTTAGAATAAAATTTATTTACCCAACCATAACATGTTATATTAACATAGATAATTAGTTTAATCCATCATAAGTCTCAATTTACATTTATTTAGAAATTTATAATATCAATTGTTTTAATATTTCATTAATAAAGTAATTACATCATCGCATTGTGTCATAAATAAATTACACTTTTTAATGTATAAAAATCATAAATAAAATACCATTATGTAATAAATAATTTTATCTTTCTAATGAATATTTATAGTCAAATTTATATTGTGTGAAATCCTATATTAAAAATGGTTTGGTTATTAAACTCTGAATTAACTATTTGAACTCTTCAATAAAGTAATAATAAATGTCCTAATCTAATCCTAGAAGACCAAAGTGGATCATATTTTATTCCTAAGGTTTTTTTGATCGAATTATACTTATACAATAGAATTAGTACATGTGTTAGGGTAATTAGTATATCATTTTTACCCTTAATTACCCAACTTACTTTTAATCGTAATAAATAAAAGACCAAAGTTACTATTAACCAAAAATTATTTTTATCTTATTGAACCACATTTTTCTTACTGATATTATCCATGTCTCTCGGATTTTTAAAATTCAACTCACAGATGCGGTACAATTATGTTTTATGCATATTCGTAAATGCTCCTAGTAGGTGGGTAAAAGAAGGTAAAAAGTTCGATAAAATTATATATATATATATATAATTATTATAAAATTACTCCAATGAATTATGTTGAATATATATAGGTATTATGTATCTATTTTGACCTAAAATAAATTAAAATAAAATAACTGATTATTTAAATAAAAAGTTTGTTTTAACAAATAACGTAGTGTTTTTCACTATTCATCAAAAATTGAAAGTTTTCACAAAATAGAAAAAATTCACCCTAAGCTAATGTCGACATTATAAATTCAGAAATGAAGTCCATTTTGAAAAATATAAGTTATAAATTTTCAACAAGTTTGTATTACTATTCATAAAGGCCCGTTTGATTTGTCATGGTGTGTTAAAACTCCAAGTTGGGTACAATACAAGCTTCTACACTATTCATAGGGAAACATACCATGGAAGCATGGGGTGTTCCATTATTCCCTCCTTCAAATAATTTCATCCTCAAAATTTCTTGAATACTACCGCACAAAAAGATTTGACTGGTTCTTCATCATAAGTTCCTCTGGTTCCCACATTGCCTCTTCCATATTATGGTTTCTCTATAGAACTGTTACCAGACAAGTCGTCCGGTTTCTCAAAACTTATTCTCTAGTATCATGAATCTGGATAGGCTCTTCATAATAAGATAGATTAGGTTCTAATTAAATTTCCTCATAGGTGAGTACATGCATTGGGTCAATCATGTATTTTCTCAATAGTGATATGTGGAACACATCGTGAACTTTGGAGAGACTTGGCGGCATTCTAAAATGGTAAGCTACAACCCCAATGCATTCGAGATTTTCAAACGGTCTGATGTACCTGGGACTCGATTTACCCTTCTTAAAAAAATGTATAACACCCTTCCATGGAGATACCATCACGGAAACAAGATCTCCAACCTGAAATTCAAAATCTTTCCTACGGTTATCATCATAGCTATTCTGCCTACTTTGGGAAACTTTGTTATGGGTTTGGATTACCTTCACCTTTTCTATTGTCTCCCCTACAAGATATGAGCCTATGAGTTTTCTTTCACCAACATCATCCCAAAAAGTTGGTGTGTGACATCTCTTTCCATATAATGCTTCATATGGTGCCATTTGAATACCTGAATGAAAGATATTGTTATAGTAAAATTATACCATGGGTAAATATTTATCCTAGATACCTTGAAAGTCATTTGAGAAAGATCTCAACATACCTTCTAAGGTTTGTGTAGTCTATTCTGATTGTCCATCGGTTTTAGGGTGGTTGGAAGTGCTCAAATGTAGATCAATATCTAAGGATTTCGAAAGACTTTTCCATAATCATGATGTAAAATGGGTATCACGATCAGAAAAAATTGATATGGGTACTCCATGAAGTCTTAAAACTTCATTAATATACAGTCTTCTTAAACGTTCAAGTGGAAAATCTTCTCTTATAAAAATAAAATGTGATGACATGGTAAGACTATCAACAATGATCCATATTGCATCATTACTTCTAGGAGTCTTTGGTAGTCTCAGGATAATGTCTATCGTAATATCATCCCATTTCCACTCAGCTATGGGGAGAGGTTTCTTGAATCCTCTAGGATGTTGTCGTCCAGCTTTAACTTGTTGACAAACCATACAACTCAACACAAAATCAGCAATCTCTCTTTTCATGTTGTCCCACCAACAATGTTCTTTCAAATGTCAACACATCTTATTCTTACCAGGGTGTATAGCGAAATAGGAGCTATGAGCATCATCCAACAATTCCCTTTTTCAGATCAGGTATATCAGTAACACAAATTAACTTCTGAAATTTCAAAATCCCATCTTCATATATGAAGTCGATCAATCTCCCATCATTCAAAGCTATAATTTTCCTTTGAAACACTTCATAATTATCCTGAGAACTATTTGTCATTTCTATTATAGATATTTTGGAAACCATTTGAAAAAGTATCGATGTTTTAGCGTCCATGATTATTCAGATATCCGTCTTTACTAGATCTATAAAAATCGGATCCCTTTCAACTCTCATCTTGTTCAAAACTCGATGATCCTTTTAACTCAAAACATCTTCAACCTTATTTACCTTCCACGGGTGGTAGTGTATTGTGAAATTAAAATCCATGAGTAGTTCACTCCATCTCCTTTTCCACAGGTTGAGTTATTTTTCTAATAAAATATACATCAGACTCTTGTGGTCAGATTAAATATCACATTTTTCACCATAGAGATAGTGTCTCTATATCATTAGAGAAAATATTATATATGATAACTCAAGATCATGAGTGTGATAGTTTTTCTCATGAATGTTTAGCTGTCGTGATGCATAGGAAATAACTCTATCATTCTCCATAAGAACACGACCACACCCTTTCTTTGAATCATCACAATAAATAAAAAACCCATCATTCCATAATAGTAGAGTCAAGATAAGAGCATTGCATAATATTATCTTAAGTTCATCAAAACATTCTTCACACTCTTTTGTCCAAACAAATTTTACCACTTTATCTGTGATATTGGGTAATGGGTTTTCCAAACGGGATAAATTATAGACAAAATGCTGATAATAACCTACTAAACCAATAAAAATGCGTACCTCAATTATATTCGTTGCTACTAGACATTCTTGGATATCCATTGTCTTAGAAGTATGAATAGAGATTCCATCCTTAGAGACAATATGGCCGTGAAAAGAAATCTATTGAATCCATAATTCACACTTTCTAAACGTCCCATATAATTAATTTATTCTACAAGTCTTTAGGATAATGTAAAGGTGATTTTCTTGGTCTTCATTGATTTTTGAGTATACCAGGATATTATCAATAAATACCACTAAAAAGACTTCAATATATTCTATGAAAACTATTTTCCTTAGATCCATGAAAATAAAGGGTGCATAAGTCAATCCAAAAGGAATTACTGCAAACTCGTAATGCACGTACCAGGTTCAAAAAACTATTTTCAGAATTTCTTCCTTCTTCACACACAACTGATGATATCCATATCGAAGGTTAATCTTTGAAAAATATATATCTCCATGAAGTTGGTCGAATAAATCATCAATGCGAGGTAGGGATACTTGTTCTTTGTTATTATAGAATTGATCTCCCTGTAGTCAATGCACAACCTCATAGATCAACCGTTCTTTTTAATAAAAAGGAATGGGGCTCTCTAAGGAGAAACACTAGGGTGAATAAATCCTTTATTACTCAATTACTCAGGTTGTTTCTTTATTTACACTAATTCTGCAGTGGCCATTATAAATGGTGAATTCAATAAGGGCCTTGAACTAGGAATTAAATCAATTGAGAACTCAATATCTCATTGTATAGGATTTCCATGTAAATACTCTAGAAACACATCAACATATTTTTGAACAATAGGTATGTCCTCTATTAGAACATTATTTTCCTCACCCATGGTTATTTCATTATCTAATTCCCCAATAATTGAATTTAGTATAGCTACTGGGTGCGGATCTAGATAAGAATCAGGTGGTAAAATTTCTACTCTAAAGATAAGGTACTCTTTATCATCATCAATAATTGTAGCGTCCTTATTATTACAATGAATTTTCGTATCATGGTCTGAAAACCAATCCATTACAAGGATTATAACAAATTCAATCATGGGTATGATGATGAGATCAGAAGATAAAGAACATTTATATGCCCTAATGGGAACTGATTCACATAACATTATTGTGATGATACTTTCCTTAGGTGTTTCGACTGACAACTCCCTTGTTAAGTAAAATTGAAAACATCTAATTTTCATAGAAAACTAGGAATATATGAAACAATGTGATGATCCATAATCAAATAAAGCATTGGAAAAACTTGATGAAACCATTAAATTAGCTCCCACCATGTCTTTTGGGGCTTCAACCTCAGCAATAGTGATTGTATAAACTTGTACTTTCTCTCGTGGCCTTTTCTGGGGTAAGATTATTTGGAACTTGGGACATTAGTTTTCATAATGCCCCTTTTATCTACAATTGTATCATTCAAAATTGACAACCTCTTTCTTCCCATTACAATTACGAGCCTGGTGGCCTTTTTCACCACACTTGAAACAGACTCGCATTCCCTTCAAGCAAGTAACAAGGTGTTTCTTCTCACATTTACCGCAAGATGGATATTCAACTTTTCCCTTCTTCTCCTTATTTTCATTTCAATAATGTTCAGCAGATCCCTTCTTCTCCTACTTTTCTTTAAATTCGTAAGACATAGATGATTATTTTTCTTTCTTGATAACACATGAGACCATATCTTCATATGATAAGAAGGAGTGTGAGACTAATGCTTGCTAGAGAAATGGTTTTAAACCATAAAATAATCAATCAATCTTTATATTTGGGTTATATATATAATCTGCAGCATGCATTGCTAACCTTGTAATGTTAGCCTCATATTTTGCGACATTCTTATCCTACATTTGTCTCAGACTCAAAAATGCCCTTTATATGTCTACTCTATGGTCACGAGGAAAGTATTTTTCAAAAAAATTTCTTTATACTCCCTCTATTCCATATTTCATACATCATTATATTCCTTTGTGTTTTTAATCAATGACCACTACTGATCTGCATCTCCCACGAGGCGATAAACTTTCCTGAGAACTTTTTCCCTTTCGCTACTCCCCAAAGCATGAAATATTTTCTCTAAGGAACTTATCCATTTCTTAGATACTAATTAATGTTTACTCCCATTGAATGTTGGTGGTTGTTTCCTCATGAATCTGTCTAACATTGATCCTCCGCATTTTGGATTAGGGTGCTCCATATGGGTAAGGTTATTATTCATAACCTGAGTGAGTAGTCCCAGTATGGTGATAAGCTTATCAGCACCAGTTTCATCACTAGACCCACTATAATTATCTTGAGTAGGATGGGAATCCCTACATGGATTATGTACATGGATATGGTTATCATTCCTTCCACTAGGTGTGATTTTGAAACAATGGAATACAGTAGATTAATTTATGAACCGTAATATATAATTCCGAACATGTAAAACACTTAACCTAAATTTAGAAGTTTATGGATATAATCCCTAATAATAAAAATGTTTTCTTTGATTAAGTATATAATCATAAATCCTTCATAATGGTTTGTAAATAAAATGTGAATTATCCTAATCATAACTCTCAGGAGTGTCGTAAACAAGAGTGCAGTAGGGCCTGTTGTCGTGCACGAATTCATGTTCGAGTCTAGCTCAATGCGGAGTTTTCTAGTTTTACACCTAGGTATATCTGTTCCAGAGCCTCCTCTGCTAACTCATATCCATACAGGGATGTATTTCTAGTAAAACTCATAAAATCTCTACAGCACCAAAATTCTAGGAAGTTATTTTATACTAAATATCAAATTCTATCTTAGGGTAGTGTTCTATAATCATAATTTTTCTAATTCTAGTTTCCAAGGATTGTACTAAAGTTCCTCTAATACCAATGGTAATTCCCCTGACCCCAGTTACCATGAGTCAGTGCATTATTACATAACATTGGAATGATACAAGGAATCATCTCTCTAAAGACCAATCAGTTTAGTAGACTTGGAAGTACTAGATACATTCATATGTTTTACAATATATCATTAAATATAAATATCAACAACATTTTGTCCCCTTTTAAACACACTTATACCCTGATCCAATCCCTATAAGTCAACCATGAAATGCTTTTTCACATCCTGGGAAAAATAAAACATTCAAAGGTGTGAGATCAGATGCTCAATAAGGATAACAATATAGAGGAAACATTCATAAATAAGTATAAGCATTAAAGGAAATGTATAAAATAAAAATAAAATACTTTTAAACATAAACATCAACATAATATGTAAAAGATAAAATCAAATAATTCCATTTACTTATTCTCATGGATATTCCACTAGTCGAATAATCACAGGAAATATCAATAGCCACTTTCATAATGATGGAATACATAATGCCAGACTTCATAACCACATAGTCAAGGGATTGTGCCAAGACTACAAAAAAGATTTTGTCAATGCCTTTTTCTAAGGAACTAGTTTGTCTCATTAGACCTACCGATGCATTGAGAAGCTCTAGGAGGCTCCACCCATCATTTACTAAGTCATATTCATTCCTCATATGAAAATGTTTAAACATAACATAAACATTCATATTATAACTAGCATATGAAATGTCATTAATTTATCCATAAACCATGAATGGTGTAAAAATAACGCATCCACAATCGAAAATATCACAAAGTCTTCAATACAATATAGACATTCTGTATCTTAATAAATAAACTTCAAACAATCTTAAAATCCATCAAAGGATGTTGACATAGATGAAATCAAAACATTTTTAGAGAAATATTTCATTTTATTTTGAAATTAATTAATAGTCATATAATTTTAAAAGAAAACATTTATTTTGAAAATATTATTATAAACTTGTATGGGAAGCTTCGATGATTTTATAACATCACAAAGTAGCCGCACCTACCGTATAAGTAAAATAAAATACATTCTTACCTTAATTTTGTTGAAAATATCATAATGTACCTTGTTTCAAAAATGATAGAAATATTCCTTTCAAAACATATAAGGTAAAATAAGCGTATAAATTACGTTAACCCAATGTCTAGTAAATATTAAAACAAATTGAAATATAGCCAGAATGTCCAAGATCCCAGAAGAAACCTGCTCCCAAAAAAATATTATATAAAAAGTAAACAGTACAAAAAACTCAAAAGATGGGCGCCTTACAAACCCTTGTGTGCATCACACAATTACAATAATCCCTAACCAAACTATAACAATAGTTGGGAAGAACGAAAGACCAGCTAGAACTAACCTCCATAACAGCCCTTTTGGAGGGGGCATCAACAACCTGGTTTGCTTCATGGTAGACATGAGAGACATCAAGTAGTAATCTTTGAGCAAGCTTTAGACAAGAGATCCAGGCAGACATCATCCTCCATGGTATATTCCGGGACCGGTCCTTCAAAATCTGGATAGCAACCAAAGAATCGGACTCCAGCCATAACTTGTACCATCCATAGTGAACATCGTACCTGATAGCATTAATCATGGCCCATAGTTCAGCCTCAATTTCATGTGCATGACCAACATAATGGAAAAAGAAACCCCTGACATAACCCCGATGGGTTCTGAACACCCCACCACACCCAGCAGGGCCCGGTGCACCCAAGGTTTCCCCATCAACATTCAACTTTAACTAGCTAAAGATAGGGGGAATCCATCAAATATATTTCAGCATACATAGTTACCTTTCCCTGCCACTAACACTAAGAGATCTTAGAATTAGAAACTCAAAAATTTCATTATGCATGGAGCCTGTTTAATTCACTAAGGCCAATTTAATGCATTTATGAATCATCATGATCCCTTCACGATGGTTGGATTTGACATTATCGAAGATCAGCCTATTACGAGACTTCCATATGTATGATACAACTGAAATAGTAGCAGCAAGTAGCAAGGCTTTAAGCTTCTCACTAAATGAGGACTGCAGGACCAAGCAGAACAGGGAAGGAATAGATGAAAAGTCAAGGAAGCAATGAAAAACATCTTACATATAACTCCATAAACTCATAGAAAAATCACAGTGAATAAACAAGTGCATAAGGGAGTCATCTGCCATCATACAGAGGAAGCAAACTGGAACAGTGATGATACCTGCTCGCTGCAGAGCAGCTTGAATGGGTAACCTATTTTTCCATATCTTCCAGATGAGTAGGGTATCATTAGGAAAGATGTATGGCTTGTGGACAGTCGCCACCCACGAAGGAAAGCCAGATTCATGACCACACAAGAGCTTATAACATTCCTTTCTAGAGAAGTATCCATTCAAAGATGGTTTCCACACCAAAACATCAGAGTCAACAAAATCAAAATTGAAAATCTCATCATGAAGAGAAGCTTGAATAAGTGCAGAAACATTAGAATTCCCATGAAGATCGGATATGGACAGATTCTTCCCTGATGATGGTATAGTGACAGAATCCCTGAAGGGGGAGGACACCCATGAAGTGGACCAGAAATTCAGATGTGAAATAGGGCAGACCAGCCATATAGATTGAGTCATTATCTTAGAGAATGTTATTCTAACCGAATACTAGACTGAGGATTTAAGGTATAAGCACTTCTTCTTCTGTAATCTGTCAACGAACCTGCCAACAAGGAATTCCATAGAGAAATCAGGCCTGGCAAGAATACTCCATGTGAATTTTTGAAGTAAGGATTCATTGAATAATTTAATATCCTTAACTCCCATTTCCCCCATTTTAATTGGATTAATACATTCTTTCTAGGAGATAGTAACCAAATTTCCTTTGTTGTGCTGAACTAGTCCAAATGAAATTCAGAACCAAACCACTCAGCTCCTTGATAAGGGATCTTGTCCATCTATAGACAGAGAAAGAATAAACAAAAAATGAAGTGATAAATGAATTGACAAGACAGATTCTACCAGCCTGAGACATATTCATTCCCTTCCAACTAGCCAACTGATTATGGATTCTTAAGGCAATGCCTTCCAAATGAATCTGTTTCACTCTTCCCCAAAATAGAGGTATCCCCAGGTAATCAAAGGGAAATTCCCCTCTCTTAACTCGTAGCTTACTTTCAATCCTGTTTTGTTTCACATTTGAGACTCCTTCACCAAAAAAAACAAAGGATTTACTCCAACTAATTTCATGCCCAGCAACCTCTTCATAATGATAGAAAATTCTCTTGATGCAGGATATAGTTCCCCTATTAGCCTTAAAAACAGAAGGAAGTCATCATCATACAGCAAGTGTGAGGGTGCAAAGAGATTCTTACCAGCTTTCATTCTTTTATAAAGACCTGGATTGACAAGATCATTCAGACATATACTAAGGTAGTCTTTAGCCAGAGAAAAAAAAGCCCAAATAAGGGATCACCTTGCCTTACCCCCCTTGAGAACTCAAAGAAACCCCTGGGGGAACCATTAATAAGAATAGAGACATGATAACTTCGTAGAATAGAAGAGATAAGATTAATAAACTTATTTGAGAAGCCATGCATCCTGAGAATGGTGAAAATAAAGTCCCATCTTATAGTGTCAAAATCCATAGAAATGTCAATATTCAAGGCTATATTCCCATTTTTAGTCTTACCTTTCAAGATGTTAATGCATTATGATGCAGTAAATAGATAGTTCTAAATATTTATACCAGGTACAAATCCAAACTGATTAGAAGAGATGAGATCCCTAGCAACTTCACCTAAGCGAAGAGCAACAATCATGCTAATAACTTTCGGAATAGAATTACCAATAGCAACAGGCCTAAAATCCTTGACATCTAAAGCATTCTCCTTCTTTGTAATCAAGGCAATAAAATTGGATTTCATACCACGATTCATAAAATAATGTTGACAGAATTCCCTGTCAGCATTAATAACCTCAACATGGATGATATCCCAGTAGAACATAAAGAATTTATTAGTGAATCCACCCGGTCCAGCAGCACTATCCATATTCAAGGAGAATAAAGCATGACGAATCTATTTATAGTATGGGATATCAAGGAGTATTTTGTTTTGAGTCTCATCCAGTGTTGATTCAATACATGTGACAATCCTACTTGAGTTGTTCACATCAGAATCAGAGTATAGCGTCTCAAAGTGACCAGTCAATGCATTAGCAATATCATTTTCAGAAGTGAGTAACTTACCATCAATCATAAGATCCTTGAGAATTTTCATAATCCTTTTCTCCATATGGAAGTAGTGGAAAAATATTTTATTTCTATGCCCATTATTCTACCATTTTATATTCAACTGATTTTGATCCATATTTCCTTAAGGGACAAAAGACTATCAAGCTTTGAGGAAGATTGTAGCTCCTCCTGAGATGGGGAATCCTACTGCATATTCCTTTTCTGGAAGCCTAAGAGAATATATTCAGCCCCTTTGATTTCATTGACAATGTTGGAAAATGATTATTTGATCCAAAATTTGAGTCTGGCTTTGACAATTTTCAGTTTCGAGATCAAAATTTGTGAAGAGGACCTAGTGACATCAGATCCCCATGCTTCCATAATAATTTCCCTGCATCCTTGAACAACTAACAATGCATTATTACATTTAAAGGGCAGAGGAGCTGACCTTACAATACTAAAACATAACTCAACCATGATAGGATTATAATCTGAATGCAGTCTTGGAAGAGTTAAACCAGAAGCCTCCATTGTATCGCTTCTATCATTCATCTGTACGAGGCAATGGTCCAGCTTGCTAGCCTGCCTCCCATTGATAGTATATCTACTCCAGGTGAAGTCAGAACCTAAAATAGGAAGTTCACTCAGATGGAATTGATCAATACAGTAAATAAAGTCCTTGGATGAGGCCCGGCAAAAATTGCTTCCATTATTTTCCTCTGGCCTTAGAATTCTGTAGAAATCACCAAGCAGGATCCATCTCTTGAACATATTCCCAGAAATTGAGAGTAAGTGATTCCAAAGAGCTCTCCTTCTGATATAATGGTTGAAAGAATAATCAAAAGTAACAAAAATATCATTAGACTGATGACAACAAGATAATGTAACATCTTGATGATCAATCTGATAAGAGTCTATGATTATGCTATTGTGTTTGATGACCCATAAGGATTCATTCCCATCTTGGACCTGATTGCAGGAAACCGGTGAATACCCAATCACATTCCAATTGAATTCTAACCATCGTGAGAAGTTCATTCTAGGTTCAACAATACCCAGTAACATGGGATTGTTGGTCATGATCAAATGATTCAGGGCTCTGGTCATGGGAGAGTTCACAAGCCCCTAGAAATTACAGAATAGTATCTTCATTGATTTAAAGACCGCTGCCTTGTGCAGGGTCCAACATAACTTCCATCTAGACATTCATTAGAAACAGATTCCGCAATATCAATTGATTTACTAGGATCATATTCATGCATTGAGGACTCACAATCATCATCATAAAGAGGGGTAAACCTATTTTTAGAACTGATAGGCATACAGAATGTAGCAAGAAGCTTCCTTTTAGACAACTTCAAATCAGATGTCTAAGAATACTCATCTATAGTTCCCTCAATATTGAGTCCTCGCTGATCCTGTTCCAAAGAGGGCTCAGGAGATAAAGAGTCAAGCCTCTGTTGAGCAGCAGGTTCCACAATCTCAGGGGTCCCCTGTTTGTGTGAAACCTCACCTGTAACAGCATCGCAATCAACAAGCTGAGTTTCAACTACATTTTCCCCATTATCAGTGTCCTTATTTTCTTGAGAGTCTATGTTATTCTCCAGTAGTCTCATTGCATCCTTACCGCCTACCTCATTGTCATCATTCATCACAACAGGAATATCCTGAGGGGTTTCTCTGTTATTTCCCCAGAAACATCAACAATCATAGTATCAACAACAATAGCCATAGTTCCACCCTAATCCTCCACATCATTTTTAAGAAAACACAGATATTGATGATAAATAGGTCCCAGTAGATACTTACGTAAAAACAACCTCGGATAATAAAAAGATTGTCAAATTAACCCTTACCTTGTACTTTTCCTTGGTCTAGGGTAAGTTAACCTCTTGTATAATAATTAAATAAATGTTATTAAATTATACAAGAACCACATAAGTAAATATTATATCATATATGATCTTCTAATATTGGTTTATTAATAGTATTTTAGTAGTATCATCGTTTTGGGTTTTAACTGATCTGTTCTCCTTTATATGATTGGTTTTGTAAGAAATGTTTGTTATTGATTGGATTTATTTGATTCACATACAGAATTATATTAAGTTCATAAACCATATTTTTAATCATAAATTGAAAATTTTTCTTGAATGACTATGATGGGGAATGAATCTCATTGTGTTCGTGGAGACGATAATCTGAACGTACACACGAGCAACAATATCATTATATTGATGCTGAAATCGTATGTAATTGGATGATATATCATATATAAATAATAATTAACAAGATATATTTATTATTTACATCATTTATACTCATTGTTATACACATCCAAATAATTAAGTGTTTGAATAACAAACTACACCACGACGTGGAGACAGTAAGGCGTACGTATGCACGTATGGTGACTTTGTCATTCATGTCATAGAGAGAATGATGAATATGGTTATTCCATTTTTTAATAACATCATAGTATATAGAAGATACTGGATTTATTATGTTATAATGGAAACAACAAAGAATGTGGAAGTGGAAGAAGAAAAGAACTTGAAAGATGTGATGAAATATTTACCTCTTCTTCAGGTTCTTCCCTTTGATTTGATCAAAAGGGCTCTTTAGGTTGTCTTTATGTCCAAAATAAGGCCTCTAGGATGAAGGTAGTAAAGTTGGGAGGATAATTGGGAATCGTTTGGCTGAGACAAAAGTCATTGATGGTGTGAAAATAAGATAAGGGGATGTTTCCTTTTATAAGAGAGGTGAGGGTCAATTTAGGAAAATCTTGAAATATTATTTTAGAACAAAATCATTTTCAGTTTCTAATGGCTCAAAAATGAATTATTCTGAGCCTAAAGTGGGGATGGGTAGAAAACTTCTCAAATAATATGTTTTATATGGGTTTATGTCATCATATTAACCTTGTCTGTTAAATTTAACTCATAGTTAAATAGTTTGTCATTTACCATGTCTCTTTGTATTTTTTATATTATATTGTTAATAAACATACAATAAAAAGCCAAACAAACCCCATTTTGTTAGTTATTAATATATAAAACATTATATAAGTCCTTTAACAAAACCATAGATTTTTAGGAATTTTATATCAATTAATAATATAGTATTTGTTTTTAAAACACAATTATGTAAATTTTGACACTGTTTAGTATTTGATTTTTTTAAAGCCATAAAACATTATCACATAGAATATAATTTATTTAACCAACCCTATAATGTCATAATAACCAATAAAATTAGTGTAATTTATCAGAAGTCACAATTTACATTTATTTGGATATTTATAATATCAATAAATTTAATATTTCATTAATAAGGTAATTATTTCATCATCATTATGTCATAAATAAATTAAATTATATAATGTATAAATTTTTTAAATAAAATACCATTATGTAGGAAATATTTTTATCTTTATAATGAACATTTAATGTCGAATTTATATTGTGTGTAACTCTATATTAAAAATGGTTTAGTTATTAAACTTTTAATTTATCTCTTTTAACTCTTCTATAAAATAAGAAAAAATGACCTAATCTAATCCACGTGGACCAAAGAGGATCATATTTTATTACTAAGGTTATTTTTGTTCGAATTATACTTATAAAATAGAATTAGGATAGGTTTTTGGGTAATTATTATATCATTTTTACCTTTAATTAACATATTTACTTTTAGTCGTGTTAAATAAACGTTAAAAGTTACTATTCACCAAAAATTATTTTCATCCTATTGAATGAAATTTTACTTTTTGATATTAACCTTGTCTCTCAGAGTTATAAAATTTAACTCATAGAAGCAGTAAAATTATGTTTTATACAAATTTGCAAATGCACCTAAGAGGTGGGTAAAAGACTGTAAAAAGTTCAATAAAATTTTATATATCTAAAATTTTTATAAAATGACTCAAATGAATTATGTTGAACATATATTTGTATTATGTATCTATTTTGAACTAAAATAAATTAAAATAATGTAAATACTTATTTAAATAAAAATTTGGTGTTAACCAATAACGTAGTGTTTTTCACTATTCATAAAAAATTGAAAGTTTTCAGACAAATAGAAAAAATTCACCCTAAGTTAATTTCTATATTCTGAATTTATAAAGGAAATCCATTTTGAAAAATAAAATTTATAAAATTTCAAAAAGTGGGTAGTACTATTCCTAACGGCTAGTTTGATTGGTCATGGTGTGTTAAAACTCCAAGTTGTATACAATGAAAGCTACTGCATTATTCAAAGGCAAATGTACTGTGGAAGCTTGGTGTATTACAATGTCTTCATGAATATATCATCATTGAAAGTGGATATAATATTTTGAATGAATGTTAATTTATATACAAGGTATATTGGGATGTTTAAAATGATCCAGTAGATGGTAGTAGTAGAGTATTGTTTTTCCTTTCTACCAAACCCTATCATAAATTTTATATGACTACCATATATCAATTTTAAGGAATTATATGGAGGATCCTATAAATTCCCTAAATATTCGTCATGTTCAGTTGGATCTGGACTTTTCATGTGAGGAAGATCAAATTTACATTCATGGTAAATGGGAACAGTCTCTTTGAAATATAACTACCTATCTTGATATGTTTATTTGGTGTAATATTCTTCCCCAAGACTAAATAGGGGCAAGAATATTCAATAAGATATTATTATACACTTATTTTTATATATTGAATTAAAATTATAAGGAGGATATTTTTTAAGAGTATATAGTTTAATACCCAATATCTTATAATGGTAACAATACTTTCATCAAAATATTATTTCTCAATACATACATTATTAATTCATAATAATAGAACAAAAAATTTATATTAATTAAAAACAATATGAAAATAAATATATAATAAATTTTAAAACTAGTACTATAATGCATGTACAAATGGATAGTTATAGTATAATATTTTACTTTATTAGATCAAAAAGGAAAAAAGAATAATATGTTCATGATACACATTTCTATTCAGAATGAAATAATACACATTGAAATTGACATGGTGTAGGATTATAGAAAATGATATGAAGTGATTTTGATTATGGCCTGTATATATAAGGATTAATATAACCATTATTGGTTATGGACCATTGGTCAATATGAATGTTGTTTATTATAATTGTTTGTAAATATTACCATTATTCAATATTAACATTGGTTATTTTGAACCTTGGTCATTATAACCATTGGTGGTATAGTGATGAAGAATTGATCATTATGAATCGTTTATACTAAGGTTAATGTTGAATATTAAATATCAAAAAAAAGGGGAAATATGGATTCAACTAGTACGAACATGCATCATGATGTTCATTTATTATATCTTATGAATGAGGTACCATCACCGGGGTTCTCCCATAACCAATCCCATATAGAAATCTAACAATAAATGCTAGAGCATATCCATCTAAAGGAGATTTTCAAGTAAGTGGATATCACTCTTTGGTCATCTTTTTATGAATGGCCCCATGAATGTAAAACAATTCAAACCATATCCTTATGAAAATATGATAGCTTTATTAGTGATTAGGTATCTAGGTTATGTGTTTCTTTATAATTTAAATTCATTAAAGAAATCAAAAAGTATGTTTACTCTTATATATTATTTTTTATAAATGTATCAACATGAGATAAAAGGGTCACTGTAAAGAATTAGATAATTAATTTTAAAAAACTAATTACATATTTTAAATAATTATTTCAAAAAAAAATCCAAGGGGTAAAGTTTTATAATTATTGATTAAAATGATAGATTAAATAACAATGTTGTAATACAATACATTGCGTTAAATATAATATATATGAAATCACATCTATCTAATCCTGAATCATTTTATAGAGGTAAAAGTTACTTCACTATTTTTTTAATGAAATTCTATATTATGGAATCAAGGTTGGTAGTTTATCATTATGGTTATAGGGGAGAAACAAATGAAAGTGGAAGAATAAAATAATTGATAACGGATTCCATGAAATTTAACTAAACAAACCTATAAATACACACCCCACCTCTCATTATTATAAACGAAATTAAGTATTTATTCTTCATTTCTCTCTTAAGGATTTCCTTCACTGGCTCTCCATTCATTCTTGATGAGTTTGGTTAGATCTAAGATCAGTTTTCAATCTTAAAAGCTCATGAGAGGCCAGGGTTCCAATTTCTCCCTCTTATTTTCCTATATGAATTTACATATTTGTAGTACCTTTTATATATTCATTTTATATGATTATTTACTATGTATCCAAGTTATTATACCCCAATTTAACTATTATCATCAATACATTACCCAAACTCCCTACTTTATACCCTGTTTTAAGTCCTTATTATACCGTAGTAAGGGTTGATTTTCTCTCTTTGAAAATCCAATTTACATTTATCATTTTCATATCCTTTTTAATGAAAAAGTTACTATAAAATTATTTTATTATATCATATAATTTTACATTCGTTATATAATTATCCCTTGGGTGAATTCCATTCCCTCACATTATTCCCAATTCTTAAGTCGTTACAATTCCAAAACCTCCTCGAAGCCGCAAATATATTGCAGATTTTTTAAGTAATAATTGTTTGATTATATAATAAATTACATACCAATGTGGATACTATAAGTTGATATATATAGATCATGTGAATCTATATTTAATAATCCTAAAAATAGTTATTGGGATATATCGCGGTCGTCATCCCGAGGCATGGTGATTGTGATCTTACTACCCACCAAGTAGTATACTTTTATGGGATATTATTTGGATATTTATCACACATTTTAAAATTGAAAACATTTATTTTATATTATATAGTTTAATTTATGAGTGTATTTGGTGTCATACAATCTAAAATACAATATACTAAACACATTGGAAATATTTATTCATGGTTAGTGCATGTAAATAAAAAAACAAATAAATCACTTGTTGTGGGTCATTTTTAAAAACTATGAATCACTAATTATTCCATATATATTATTAGTGAATTCACATAAATTTTTAATAATACATATATTAGGAAAATATGTTAATTTATTTGTTATATGTTTTTATATAATCATTATTCCATGTTTATACTATAATAATTTGGAATGTGAGGGAATACATTTTAATTTTATGTGATGGGTGGAATTGAAAATTATAGATCCCCTTAGTTCACTAGTATATCTCATTGTACATCTATGATAGTGTAATTAGAGTTTCTATACCCTTTATGTTTAATTTCTTAGTATAAGGTCTCAATAATTTGATTATTATAACTATCATAATTCAATTCCATCTTTCAAATTATTTTTCTAATACAGGTGATTTTGGATACCTATTTCTTACATGGGTTACACTAATGTATTGATAGTTATTTCCTTAATTATACTCTATATGGTTCCTATTTCATATGTATCCATTTTTTTCAATATTTGTTTTTTTTACTGTGAATTTATGGTTTCAATATCTACTTTATTTCCCCATTTCCATAGATAATGAAGTGGAATAATATGATTTAACAAGAATAGAATCTTGAAATAAAAACATGATCTTTTATATTCTAAAGATGTAACTTAATTTATATTTTCACTTAAAGACTACAAAACTTTCATATATGGAATTTAATATCTTGTAGTCTATTTTCTATGTAATAAATAACCCATCAACTCTAGGAAAGTAGGGAAAGGGGAGTTACAACCTCCATGATGTTATTGGAAGATAGTTTTTCCCACCAAAATCCCATTAAAACAACCCAAAATGGTTTAGAGTTAGGTTAATCCTTCTATAATTTGGGTAAAAAGATTCCATGAATAAAAACCTAATGTGTACCTTAGTTTCTTCTAATAAAGTACTTTTTTAGTTCTATCCTAAATGGGATCCAAAATATTTAGAAGATCTCTCGTTTCCCAAGCATATATCATAAGGATTTATATCCTATACTACCAAAAAATGTTGAATAATAAGGATGATTATAGTTGTAATAGGACTCTTTATTGCCTCTATTAAGACATCTCAACTAAAAAATTGCACTATGATAATAGGAGGAAGAAAATATTCTAAATATGAGAAGGAGATGATTAGAATAATAAAATAATATTCAGTAGGATTGAATGAGGGATAAATTACTATATACTCTTATTTTATGTTAGATAAAAAAAATACGTTGAGAAATAGATTTTACAAAGAAAGATTCTTGGTACCATATGCTAATGAAAGTTCTAAAGCAAAAAAATGTAATTTCTCCAGTGACCAATAATGGTTTTTCATTAGTATATTCTAAATAATTTTTATGACCACAATAATATGAACTGTGAGAGATTCTATGATAGGGTCATTTAACATATAATTTATAATTTATTTATAAATTAGATTTACCATGGAAGAAATTAATTATTTAAAGAATAAATTGAGCAATTCAATTTATCTTTTGTTATATCATCATTACACCAAAAAATATAAGAGTATAATCATTCTTAATGTATGCACACAAGCTCTATGAATCCTATTGTGGAACTGATAGAATATTAGTTGATAACATATATGTCCCAATTGCATTGGATCACTCATCATTGATGATAATAAGAATTCATTCATGTTTGAAGGATTGTTCTTATTTTCATCTATGTCTCTTATAATAGCAGAGGATGGTACATCTATTAATTAAATAATTCATGGAAAATTCTTTAATTAGTGGAGCGAATTCTTTAAGGACCATCCATTGTTCTCAAACCTATTCTTTTCTCCATCTATTGTAGAAAAGGATATAATCTAGGTTATCAACCTCGGGCTAGAGAGTTTGTTATTTCATATAGGCCCATAAACAATTTATATATAATCCGTAACCGTTAATTAAAATAATAATAATAATATATTTTGTGACGTCCCGAACCAGACTGCCCCTCAACCCGATCGCTGAGCCCGGTTGGCCACATGACCCATGGCTCGTCTCCCCATAGGCCAGGGGCTGCCAACTAGCAGTGGGGGTATAATTGTAAGTCAGTGGGGAGACAACACCCCCATGTTAGATTACATAGCGGAATAACAGCAAGTGATATAAATAGTGGAAGCACGATCAATGGACAAACAGGAGAAAAAGGGGAAATGTACAAACCAAACAACAGAATTAAGGAAAACCCTTATAATTACACAAAAGCCACATAGGCAGTGTCTGATACAAAATGGATGCATGGCATGCTGATACAATGGAAATAGAAAACAAGCATTCTATACAATAATACAAAAAGAGAACAAAAGTATTCCACGAGCATCTCTAGCCAAGCTCGATCCTCTGCTCTGGATATCCAGCTAGATATACATGTATCAACAACCAGAATCTGGGCCTTTCCCCTACTAGTACCTAGAGTAGTAAAGTCTACACGGGTGCCCAAGAGGTCGCCCGGGTAGGGTGTGACACAAGTCTCAGTAGGCCACCACCAACGATGTCTACATATAATCCAAATAGGTGTTCATAAGAAAAGTGAGTAATAAACTGCAAGTAAGTATTTCAATGTAAATAAGAAACCCTCCTGCTCAGGTTCTGGAAGGACACCTAGCGGGTCTACCTACTTCAGCTCATGGCTGGGATTCTGAACAATCACCAGAGGTATAAGTACATACATATAGGTTATCACTGGAACGAGGTAAGCATGCCTCTCATCCATACTTCTCACATCTGTAATAATTATCTCTGGCCAAAGGTATGAATGCCTCTTGTCCACAAGCACTGTAACTGGCGTGGGGAAGAAATTCCTCCCACCCATAAAGGTTGTATGGTCACGAGGTATAAATTCCTCTCTTCCTAAAACACTGAGATTTCTCTGGCACAGGGTAAGAATGCCTCCCACCCAACGCATGGAGATTCATCCGGCATGGGGTAAGAATGCCTCCCGCCCAACACACGGGTTATCACATGGTTGTCAACACAGCAAGGCATAACCATTCACATCACAATATATAAGGAAAACCATCTTATAATATCACATAAGCAAATCATGGAATACATACATCTCAATTCATTCAAGGGGTTCAGGCTATCTCGCCCTAGCCAACCTCTAACCAAGTCATCTCATTTGCCTAACATGGAAAAGTTTCCTTCAATACCTATCATTTTGGATGAAAGGTGAAGAAGGTCCAATTCCCAAGGCATAACACCTATGGTTGTCCATTCCCGGTCCATACCAAATCCAAACACCCTAATAAGGTTAGATTCATCCCTCTTATACCACACGGGTCATTTAGATATGAAGCAGTCATTATAAATACGATGTTTGGTGAAAGGAAACCCATAGTGCGACAACAATAACTCAATAAGGAGAAAACCCAAAATGGAAACCACGTGAGAAACTACCTTATAGCTGTAAAAGTAGGCTCGCTCGATATCAACCTCAGATTCGCGGTAGGTTGGAATAGATCTGAGTTCCAGTCCAATGCCTGGAAAATAGGGCATATGAGCCTACAAAAAAATAATAAGACAGAGTGCAAGATTTATCGATGAAGGAAGGGTGCGTGAGGTTAGCCTTACCTTGGCCCTTCCAATGCTTCCGACAGATCAAGAATCAGACACTGAGGGAAGAAACCACAAGATATTGAGTGATAAGAGGGTTTGTGAGCTCAAAGAGGGCTCATCCTGTGTTCTGTCCACGGGAAGCAGAAAGAAAGAATACGTTTAGGATTAAATATAATTTAGGGAAAAATGGTAAATTTACCCAGAACTCAGACGCACGGTTTAGGCGCACGGTTTAGCAAACCATGCGCAAACCGTGCGCACCTCACTGCCTTCAGATAAAAGGTCCCACGATTCAGGCGCATGGTTTACCCAAACCGTATGCAAAACGTGCACACCTCCCTGCCTTCAGATCAAAGGTCGCACGGTGTACCCAAACCGTGCGCAAGCCGTGTGTCGGCCGTGCGCCCCTGACTGAAAATCCATTTCTCAAACTCTCGGGCTCCGAACAAACCTTGGACACTCCCCAGACCTTCCCTAGAACATTACCCATATTAAACAATCTTAAAGGAAATATTCGAAAGAAAAACTAATGATCTGTACCATTGTCAAAGAGTCGGGTCATTACAACCTCCCCTCCTAAAAGCAACTCGTCCCCGAGTTGGCCTTCCCAGGGTACTGAGGTGTCATCAACGAAAAGCTCTGGCCATTGAGAACACATATCACCCTCCCATTCCCATGTCTCGTCCTGTACCCAGCTATGCTGCCATAGCACCCGTACAAGAGGAACAGACCTACCACGGAGTGTCTTCACACTCCGGTCAACAGTTCACATTGGATACTCCCCGAAGGAAGCATCTATATCCAGTTCAACCTCGTCATGCTGAAAAATGTGAGTCGCATCTGAAAATTACCATCGTAGCTGAGATACATGAAAAACATTGTGCAAGGTCTAGTATCTCTGCGGAAGTGCAAGCTGGTAATCTACTGGCCCGATCCATTTCATCACCTAAAAGGGTCCTATAAACCTCGTTGAAATCTTACCCTGCTTCCGTACACTTCTCTGCCCCAACATAGGTGAGACCTTCAAGAAAACGTGGTACCCAACCTCGATCTCAAGAGGTCGCTGGTGCTTGTTAGCATAGGACTGCTTTCTAGACTGAGCTATCTGCATACACTTTCTAATAAGATGTATCTACTCTGTAGTTTCCAGCACAAGATGTGGTCCTAGAACATCTTCCTCCCCTGCTTCAAGCCGGTACAAAGGCGAGAAACAAGGCCTAACATATAAGGTTTCATAGGGATCCATATCAATGCTAGAAGGGAAGATATTGTTATAACTGAACTCGACAAGAGGAATATGTTTCTCCCATGAACCTCCAAAATCAAGAACACAGGCACGTAACATATCCTCTATTACTTGTATAGTCTGCTTGGTCTATCCATCAGTCTGCGGGTGATAGGCCGTACTAAAATGTACCTGCGTACCCAAGGCCTTTTGTAAACCATGCCAGAACAGAGATGTAAAATGAGGATCTCTGTCCGAGAAAACAGATTGAGGTGCTCCATGAAGGCGTACTATCTCCTTGACATACAATCTTCCCAATTCATCAACTTTGATGGTCTCCTTCACTGGTAAGAAATGTGTGAACTTCGTCAAACGGTCGACGATAACCGATATTGCATAATTTCCACGAGATGACCTGGGTAAACCGGTGACAAAGTCCATAGAAACATCATTCCATTTCCACTCCGGAATGGACAACAGATGAAAAAACCCTGTCAGACGCTGATGGTCCACCTTCACCTTCTGATAGGTGGAACAACGCGTGATAAAACCGCCTATCTCCCATTTCATACTAGGCCACCAATACCGTCGTCGCAAATCACGATACATTTTGGTGATGCCTGGGTGAAATTCCCATGCTGAGGCATGGAAATCCCTAATCAACTCCTCTCTGATGTCTTCCGGGATCCATACACACCCACGGAACAATAAAGTATCACCCACATCCATGGTTCAATCTGTTGAGGCATCATTAGCGACACTCTCTCATAGAACAAGGCCTTCTAGATCTGATAACTGTCTAGCCCTGAACAGTTCCAAAATAGTAGATGTCACCGCTAAGGATGAGAGAATGGTTTGATCCCAACCCTTCTAAACCTCAACGTGCATCTCTAAGAATTGATCCATCATCTTCCACTCCTCAATAGATTCCTGATCCACCTGCAACTGAGTTTTTCGACATAGCGCATCGACTACTAAATTTCCTTTCCTAGGAGTGTAGGCCAGTTCAAAATCAAAGGATTGAAGGTACTCGACCAACCTGCATTGCCTGAGATTTAGATCCCACTTAGTGAAGATATATTTGAGGCTTTTGTGGTCATTGAATACCACAAAATACTATCCCAACAAATAATGTCTCTAACAACGTAAGGCATGTACAACCACTATGAGCTCGAGGTCATGCATTGGATAATTCCATTCATGGGTCTTTAACTGATGAGATCCACACACAACGACTCACCTGTCCTGCATTAGGACAGCTCCAAGCCTGATACCTGACGCGTCACAAAAGACCGTATAAGCTTTTCCTGGCTCCAAAAAGATCAGTATTGGTGCAGAAGTTAGTCTTCCCTTCATTTCTTGAAAAGATACATCACAAGGTCCCGACCAATCGAATTTCACCCCCTTTTTGGTCAAAGCTACAAGTGGTGCTGCTAGGTGTGAAAAGTACTGAATGAACTGCCTATAATATCCTACATGCCCCAAGAAACTCCTGATATCAAATACATTCTTGGGCTACTCTTAGGAAATTACAGCACTCACCTTCTCAGGGTCAACCGAAACCCCAGACTTAGAAATTATGTGACATAGGAAGTGAACCTAATTTATCCAAAAGTGGCATTTACTGATCATAGCATGAAGATGATGATCTCTTAGTGTATTCAAAACGATATTAAAATGGGTTGCATGGTCATGTCTCAAGAGTGAATAGACTAAGATAGCATCCACAAATACAACCACAAAATAATCAAGGTAAGGGTGAAAGATCTGATTCATAAGATCCATAAACACTGCAGGTGCATTTTTAAGGCAAAATAGCATGACTAGGTACTCATAGAGACCATAACGTCTCCTGAACACCGTGCGAGGTATGTCCTAAGTCCAAACATGCTCCTGGTGATAGCCCGACCTCAAATATATCTTTAAAAACACCTTGACTCCTCGGAGCTGATTAAAGAGGTCGTCAATTCGGGGTAAAGGATAACGATTCTTAATAGTCAGCTGATTTAAATTATGATAATCCATGCCAAGACGTAGGGTTCAATCTGCCTTCTTGGAAACAGAATTGGTGATCCCCATGGAGAAGTACTGGGACGTATAAATATTTTTTCTTCCATGTCCTCCAGCTAACTGTTGAGCTCTAAGAGTTCCTTAGGTGCAATCCTATAAGGAGGAATAGTCAATGGTGCTGCTCCTAGTATAAGATCAATAGTAAAATCCACATCTCGCACTGGAGGTAGACTAGAGAAATCAACAGAAAATACATCACTAAAATGATCCACCACCTGAAGATAAATAGAGGGTTCTAACCTACGGTCATCGAGATAAAGACTGGAAACATGTGTCATGACACCACCTAAACTCTGGTGTTACGGTCCTGCTCATGTCGCACTAAGATCCTATTCTCCCTTATGCATATGCGTGCCTCTCTCTGGTGACATAAATGCCACCCTCCGACGATAGCAGTCAATTCAGGCTCTATAGGGAACTAACCAGTCCATCCAGATTATTCCATCAAAACCGTTCATATATAGAACATACAGGTTCCACTTGAAAAGGTAATCGCCCACCTCGAGGGGAAAATTCTGACAACGATGAACGCCCTCTGAATAGATACCCAACAGGGTATCTAATGTGATCATACTATGATATGACTCAATGTCGAGGCCCAATCTTTCGAAAATCACCTCGGATATAAAAGAGTGAGAAGCACATGTTCCAAACAAAGCATATACTAATGTAGAGGAAACTAGAATCATACCTCGTACAGTAGATAGTCTGGCGTGCTACTCATGTGGCGTAGGCTCGACTGCATACAACTGGCCGATACCACAGCTCGACGTCATAGCCTGGCTACCCTGAGCAGACCCACCCTGCTGGTACTGAGAGTCATACGCCTGATTACCTTTGCCTCGACTACCGCCAAGTCCTGATCGACCGGCGGTATTATAGCCGCCTGACTGAAGTGATCCTTTCGATCCAGCACCAGATCATGGAGTAGGTAAAGATCAATGCTCACTGGACCCTGGGGGAAAAGTCCTACAGACGCGATGGAGATGGCCCAACCTACCACAGCCTCTGCACTCCACTGGGTTTCGCGTACACTGCCTCTTCATATGTCTTAGCACCCAACGTTGGTGACAGGTAAGAGTACCGCCTGAGAAAAGGGTCTGACCACCACTAACACCGTGAGAGTCCTCAAAATGCTTCTTCTTCCCAGAAGCAGATCCACTAGAACCCTTCGATACCAAACCACCTTGGTCCACACTGTCTGCTTCTCTCAAGTTCCTTTCTATGATAAAGGCATGATTGACGATCTCTGAAATGATCATCAGCCTGAACATGTTAACCTGTGACCGGATGTTTTAACACAGCCCATCCTCAAAAAGCCTAGAGACCGTGAGATCAATAACAGCTAGTGTAGGAGCAAAACGTTGTAACTCAGTGAAACGATATGAAAATTCCATGACTGTCATGGTCCCTTGTTGCAGATTTATAAACTCCCGAGCTCTCTCAGCCCTCAAAGACTGGGGAAAAATGTAATCGTAGGAAACGGTCTGGAAATCAATCCATATCATATCCCACTGCTGTCCCGACTGGGTGATGACATCCCACCACCTTCTGGCTAAACCACGAAGCATATAAGTTGTGAGCTTGACCCTCCACTCTGGAGGCGTCTCAAGGTGCTCAAAGATGTTAAGGATAGCTTCCAACCAGGACTCTGCAGCAAGTGGTCCGCCATATCCCGCAAAAGTAAGAGGTTGTTGTGACTGAAACTCACGGGTCAACTCTTCCATACTCAGGGAAGTTCACACTCCACCTTGCATACTATACATCATACGCAAGAATTTATCACGAAACTGGACCTTGGTGCCCATCTCAGGAATAGAAAGAGGAGCCACAGGTTGCTCAACAGGAAGATCAACTGGTGGCTCAGGGCCCACCACCTCGAGAACGTAATCATCGCCGCCTTCAGTGCGCACAACTCGAGCATGTCTTGGAGGCATATTTCTACAATGCCAAACAAACGTCTCAAAAGACGAAACCAACAAAATTAAAGGATGAACTATAAATACTAGGATAGGTACTAAGCCTTCCTACCCCTAAGATCACCCATACACACCCGTATAAAAAACTTATTAAAACCTGAAACTGGTCAAAATTAACTTAATCCAGTGATGTGGCATTTTCCAGCCCATGAGGGCCCATACTAGTCATGAACTGAAATATTACACACACTTGGATGTCATTTCTCACTTACAAGCAATAATCAAGCATTTAAATTTTCCTTTAAGCAAAAGATTGGTTTAGTTGGAATGACATTTTCTGATTCATAAGGGCCCATACACCTTATGAACCAAAGAGTGACACCCACTAAAACCACATCATTCCTCAATCCACAAAAAGCATGAAGGGCTAACACAAAGTTACACATATAACCAAGTCATGGAAATAAACAAGAGGCAATGCTCGCTCAAAATTTAATCATGACATGGCAAGATTCATGGCCTGATCATATTGTGCCTATCGTGATGCATGTTCTAATGCATAACCCTCATTCCATATGGTCCAACCATGAAATCCAAATTCCAACATTGAAAATCTCAATAACATCACAAAACATGTAAATCACCATACAGTGAAATGATATCAATAGTAAACAGCAAAATCAATAACAACATAAAATAGGAAACTTAGTATTTTCCTCGTACATGGGTTCGCGACGCCCAAGCACGGCTCATGGCTAAGTCCCTAAGCATTCCAATTCTCCAAGTCTATTGTCTATAAACAGTAAAGCAAGAAAGAAATAAATCCTCTGATTCCACATTGTGACGTCCCGGACCCGGCTGCCCCTCAACCCGAGCCCCGAGCCCAGTTGGCCACATGACCCCTGGCTCGTATCCCCATAGGCCAGGGGCTGCCGACTAGCAGCTGTGGTGTGATGGTAAGTCAGTGGGGAGACAATACCCCCATGTCAGAGTACACAGTGGAATAACAGCAAGTGATACAAATAGCAGAAGCACGATCTTTGGAAAAACATGAGAAAAAGGGGAAACTTACAAACCAAACAACAGAAGTAAGGAAAACCCTGATAATTATACAAAACCCACATAGGTAGTGTATGATACAAAATGGATGCATGGCATGCTGATACAATGGAAATAGAAAACAAGCATTCTATACAAGAAAACAACAAGAGAACAAAAGTAGCCCACAAGCATCTCTAGCCAAGCTCTATCCTCTACTCTGGATCTCCAGATAGACATACATGTATCAACAACCTGAAGCTGAGGCCTTTCCCCTACTAGTACCTACAGTATTAATGTCTATACGGGTGCCCAAGAGGCTGTCCGGGTAGGGTGTGAGACAAGTCTCAGTAAGCCACCACCAATGATGTCTACATGTAATCCAAATAGGTGTTCACAAGAAAATTTAGTAATAGACTGTAAGTAAATAATTCAAAGTAAATAAGCATCCCTCCCGCTCAAGTTCTGGAAGGACACCTAACGGGTCTACCTGCTTCAGCTCCTGGCTGGGATTCTGAATAATCAACAGAGGTATAAGTACATAGATATAGGTTATCACTGGAATGAGGTAAACATACCTCTCATCCATACTTCTCAAATCTGTAATAATTATCTTTGGCCCGAGGTATGAATTCCTCTCATCCACAAGAACTGTAACTGGCATGGGGTAGAAATTCCTCCCACCCATAAAGGTTATATGGGCACGAGGTATAAATTCCTCTCATCCTCAAATAATGATATTTATCTAGCACGGGGTATGAATACCTCCCGCCCAACACACGAAGATTCATCTGGCATGAGGTAAGAATGTCTCCTGCCCAACACACGGGTTATCACATGGTTGTCAACACAGTAAGGCATAACCATTCACATCACAATATATTAGGAAAACCATCTTATAATATCACATAAGAAAATAATGTCATACATACATCTCAATTCATTCAAGGGGTTCATGCTATCTTGTCATAGCCAACCTCTAACCAAGTCATCTCATTTTCTTAACAAGGAAAATTCCCTTTCATGATCTATCATTTATGTTCAAAGGTGAAAAGGGATAATTCTCAAGGCATAACACCTATGGTTGACCATTCCCAGTCCATACCAAATACAAACACCCTAACAAGGTTAGATTCATCCCTCTAATACCACACTGGTCATTTAAATATGAAGCAGTCATTTTAAATATGGGGTTTGGCGAAAGACAAACCATGGCGCGACAATAATATCTCAATAAGGTGAAAACCCAAAATGAAAAGCGCGTTACCACCTACCTTAGCGCTTTAGGAGTGGGCTCGCTCAATATCGACCTTAGATTTGGAGTAGGTTGGAAGAGATCTGAGTTCTAGTCCAATGCCCTGAAAATAGGGCATATGAACCTACATCATAATAAAAAGATGGACGGCAAGATTTTCTGATGAAGGAAGGGTGTGTGAGGTTAGCCTTACCATGGCCCTTCCAATACTTCCGACAGATCAAGAATCAGACACTGGGGGAAGAAACCACAAGAGATTGAGTGAGTAGAGGGTTTGGGAGCTCAAAGAGGGCTCCTCCTATATTCAATCTGCGGGAAGAAGAAAGAAAGAATAGGTTTAGGATTAAATAGAATTTAGGTCAAAATGGTAAATTTACCCAGAACGTAGTCGCACGGTTTTGGTGTATGGTTTAGAAAACCGTGCGCAAACCGTGCGCACATCACTGCCTTCAGAAAAAGGGACACACAGTTCAGGCGCACGGTTTACCCAAACCGTGCCCAAACCATGCGCACCTCCCTACCTCTAGACCAAAGGCCACAAAGTTTACCCAAACTGTGCGCAAGCCGTGCTCAGGCCGTGCACCCTTGTCTGCAAGTCCATTTCTCAAACTCTCGGGCTCCGAACAACCCACGGACACTCCCTAAACCTTCCCTAGAACATTACCAATATTAAACAAGCTTAATTGAAATATTTGAAAGAAAAACTACTGATCCGTACTTTTGCCAAAGAGTCGGGTCATTGCATCTTCATTACATAACCTTATTTTTTCAAAATCATGAATACTTAAATATTGTTTGTTACATAACTAAACTAATATTTTTTAAATGATATTAAATAACAAATCACATCTATAAGGGGCCTTAATATATCCTTCCAACCATAACTAAAATTTATCAAACATGGAATTATTTATATTTATTTAACAATTAAATATAATTATATTATTCACCAAATAAAAAATGAAAATATTTATTCCCATAAATATTCTATTGATGGACTGGTTAATACAAATTTATTTTAGTCTTCACATATCAAAATAATTTTTTAACACAAAATAATTACCTATTTCCTAGAAAATAAATCTGAGAAATAAAAAAATTATACATTTTTTAATAATGACATAATTTTTATTTTACATTCAACTCACATATATTAGTTCAAAGAATAAGTGATTTAATTTAATATATTTTCAGATTAAAAAGTAATAATTCTTTTACATCATTGAGAATAATATTTATTCTAATATTAAAATCTAAAAAAAATATCAATGATTCATGGATAGAGTAAGTGTTTGACCACATAGGTCTCTTTCTAAATAAATTTAGGCTAGTGAGACTAATTTATAACTTCAATGTCCAACAAAATGTCAAATTTTCTATAGAGAATGAAGTTAATTTCACAATGAAAATTACTACATGTGATTGGTAACAACATAATATAATCTTATTGTCTAAATATCTGAAATTAATCATTTTATATAGTCATGTAATCAACCAATGTTATCAATGTATAATTATTTTATTATCTGAAATGAACTCATCAATAGATAAAAATGAATTTTTATTTAGTCATACATTTTTATTTCAATCCAATGGATAGAGTTATGAACCTTAAATAAATGGAAGGAAAAAATATCTCTTTACATTTTCATTAATTCCATGTCATACATAATAGACCTAGCGTATCATAAAAATCAATGATCATATGTCTTAATGGTATTTATTGATCCATCAAATATCACAACTCATGACGATTACTTTATGGTATACGAAAAGAAAATCCTCAGTGGAATCATGATTATTCTAGAGAGAAACAAGAACATGGAAGTGATGTAGATGTAATCCTTGATCATATTTAACTCTCTCTAAGTATAGGATGATACACTATGGAACATCACTAATTGTAACACCCTAATTATTTATAAATAAATTTAATATAGAATGCATGAAACACTTAGTCTATTCAAAAAAACTCTTTCTTATATCTTATCTTGTAAACATAATTATTCCACTATTATGATTTGAATTTCAAAAAAGTGGAAAACATGGATGTGTACAGTAAGATATTTAGAGTCTGATAGAACAAACCAATTTTTTGGTGAATAGTAACATAACCTTATGAATAGTACCAATAATAGTAAGATTACCCTTATGAATATTAAGTTATATTATTATTTTATTTTCTTAAGGTTATAAGATAATGAGATCTTGATTACTTTTTCAAGGTGATATATAATGGAATATAATTTTAAAATTTTTTATTTTCAATTAAAATATGATTTTAATTAAGAATTTAATTAATCAAATTTTGTAAATTATTTTCAAAAAATTGAGGTGATTTTTGAATTGTACTGGTATTTTTCTGTAATACTCGAATTTTTTGATGAATAGTAAAATATGGTAATTCACCATATATATACATTATTAGTTAAATTCACTATTCCTAGAATCATGGCTATTATAAGAACAATTGGTTAAAAATAACATGTAATTATCACTATTATGGTTCAAATTAATCAACACTATTGGTTTTCCTGAGGGAAATAATAAAATAAGGAATAAGATAATCAAAAAACACCCCTCTTATCCACTATAAAAACTCCCCTCACTCCATCTTCTCTTCACTCCTCCCAGGCATTATTTCTTATTTAAATTCTACTCAAATATCCTCCAAAGATACCCCCCAATTACAAAATCCCTTAGTCCCATGAAAAGATAATAACCTCTCCCTTAAAGAGGCTTTCATGTATGATAACATCAATAGGTAAACTCAACTTTTCATTTCTTTTATTTTTAGTTCTTTTCATTTCTTTTTCCTTTTTTACATCCTTTAATCCAAATGTTATGATAACTCAAGTATGTTTTATGTACGGTAATTTTGTTAGGATAATGGAATAATTAATCATAATTTCTTCGTTCTAATTCAATTAGAATAGAAATTAAAACACCATTCGTGATGTGTTAATTTATCACATTCAAGGATGATGGGTTTTTCAATTTCAATTACCATATTAAATTTTGGTCATAAATCCATTTTTTTGGTAAAAAAGACTATAATATATATATTATAACCTATTTTGAGGTTATGGAATATTTTCTTACACATGATATTAATTCATAAATCAGAATGAGTTTGTTGTGATGAAAACTGTCAATTAACCCAAACTATTATCACTAATGTTGTATATAACGATCCATCATCACCCCTAATAAATAAATGAATTTTATACCCCTGTTATCTGATTGATTTAAAAAAAATAAAAAATTTATTCTAGAAAACCATTATCATCTAACATGTTTATCTTTTCATTTATATATGTAAACCAGTCATGAATATCATCGAAGAAAATACTCCCAAACAATAACATTGAACCTTTTCAACTCATCAAGAAGGGAATTAATGAACTTAAAAAGGATATAATAAATAAATAAAATAAATAATAGGTTACGGAAATATTAATTATTGAATTCAATATGTTTATCCATGACACTACAGTCATGTAATGAAGACTATTGGACTTAAGGTAAGGTTTTTCTACCAGAACCTCTATTTTCATTTAGGATACACTAATTCTCTATACACATCTATTAAATTATAATTTATTCATATTTACTCCTCATAAATTTTGTGTGAATTTTATATATATTCATACGAACTAGAACCTTGTTTTCATTTCTGGGGAGTTATATGTTTTAAACTGTTCGTTCAAAAAATCATCCCAAAATACAAGCATAAATTAAGGGAATTTTTCAAAATGATACCTATTTTCAAGAGAACCCTATAATATATTTTTAGAAACCATTAACTTTCTAAAATCAATAATTTTATTATGAAAATACTATATTACTTCACTTATGGTTTTATACAAAGTATTATCCAAAATAACTCTTCTTTTCAAGGTAAAAGTGTATTTATCTCAGGAATAACTCGATCATTTTGTAAGGGTATCATCATCTATTTCGACACTCTTGTTGATTCTTATGTAATATTGGGATTTATCATTTATTATATCATATACCATATTTAATTTAATTTTTTATGATTAGTTTCACTGTGGATGTTCTATCATAAAACTATTAACCAATTTAATATGAATGGTTAGTGTTTATGCTTAATGTTCATGGAAAGTTATTTAAATTTCATAGGTTAGTTCCAATATGAATATATATGATGTCTATGTTTATCCTCATTAATATGAATAATTCAATGGACATATTAAGTGATGGGTGGGGCCTTTTTTATTGTCTATATTCCATAGTAGATATCATGAGATAACTACGTTGATGGCATGAGGCCTTAACAAAATGGTTATTTATGATATTTGCATGAGGCATTGATAGTATGGTTATATTGTCTATAATTATTCAGTCCCTCATTATGGAACATGTAATTTAATGTTCATAAGGTTATTCGACTAGAATAATACCATCGACTATGCTTCATTATGGTATTATTTATTCATCTCTTATTCATGCCATAATGTGTTGGTGTTTATTTCTAAAGTCATGTGTTTTTAGTTATTCACCATGATTAATGTTTTTGTTTTTGATATCTTCTATGTATTTATTTCCCTTACTAATAATTTGAATTCAACCCCTTTCTTATCTTTCAATTTCTAAGGATACGAAGAGGTATATTATGAATGACATGTAGGGATAACCTAGGAGTTATTGATGTTATCAAAATAATTTCAAAATTATATTTCCTTTATGTTGTAATGTTGAATTTATGTATATATCTTTTTTTCCAAAATAAAAAATATATTAAGACCTTTGGGATAAAAATTTCTTGTAATCATGCTAATTTAATTAGTTACGGAATAGGCATCAAGTAACATTGGTCAGGAATTTACAGTTTATATCATAAGTATTTTAGTAGAAAACATGGAAACTAGATTTAGAACATATGGATTAAAGAACAAAACCTAATATTGACTTTGAGGATAAAAATACAAGAACTTCTTGGAATTTTGGTATGGAATAGATTATGGGTATCTTTTTAGAAAATTCTTCCCTATCTATATACTTCATGTGGATGTGGTTCTAGAATAAATGTACCAAGGAGTAACAACTCTGAGAAGGAGTTTCAGGTATGACCCAGGGTGTCCTAGTACTTGAAAATTAGTCTTACTTCACACCTGATTTGACACTCCTAAGGGATATGCTCAAGATAAATGAACTTTTCATTATAAGACATTTTTAATTATTTAAATGTAAAATTTTCCTCATTGAAACCCTGTTTATGATTATGATATTAGCTTTGTATATGATTTCAATTTATTATATGTATTTTTCTATATCAATGTTATTCATTATGATTCATAAATTAATATAATGTATGAAATTGTTTCAAAATGGTGCCTAGATGAAGGAATGGAAACCACATTAATTCATGTATCCCATGTATGGATTTCCATCTGATGTAAGATAATGATGCTGGCTCTGGTTCTACAACTAGGGATGAAAAACTTATAACTATACTGGGAAGATAACTTAGGTTATGAATAATAAAAATACTCTAATGGAGCATCCAGATCCACAATGCGGAGGAGATATGTTAGAACCATTTTTTCAAAAATATCCTCCATGAATTAATGGAATTACAAAACCATTCGTAGTGGAGTAGCAGATAAGTTCATTACTGAATATATTTCTCTCTTTGGGATGCAATGAATGAAATAATGTTGTTTTGGAATTTTATCTTTTATATAGAGATGCAGATTAGTGATGGTTGTGAATTCAAAACCCAGAGACAGAGGAAGAAACATATGAAATGGAATGGGGGGATTTTAAAGAAATATTCATAGAAAAATACTTCCCTCATGAACATAGAGAAGATATAGAAAGGAATATTCTGAATTTGAGGGAAAAAGGGATGGGAATGTTTCAAAGTATGAATCTAACGTCACAATGTTAGCAAGACAAGTCATGGACTACATATTTAATCCAAGGAACAAGGTTTATTAATTATTATATGGTTTAAAATTATTCTTCTTAGGGGATCTAGTGTCCCAATTTTTCTCATCATATGAAGATATTTTCTAATGTGATATCATGATGAAAAATCAATTCTCAAAGACTTATGATTTTAAGGTAATGCAAGAGAATAAGAGGTCTACTAGAAATTATAGAAATGAAAATAAGGAAATGGGGAAGAATAGAAGAGTTTTCCTTCAAAACTGTTTTAATTATGGGAGGAGACACTATCTTACAATCGTAAAGTGTATGGGTGTTTTTTACAATGGTGGATACAAATTCCTCCTATCTGAGGATTGTAAGGGGAAAAAAGAAGCTACCAATGTTCAAGGATAAAATCCCAAGGATAGGGGACATTATAAAGATTATTGTAACACCCCAAGTAAGTAATGAATAATAGATATTTTTATCTATGTCTATTTATGAATTATATAGTGTTTTAGAGGCTTAGAATGAGAATAAATCCAATCTTAAGCATGAAATACACTAATATTTTTAAAAGATTGTTTTACTGCCTTTTGATGGAAAACCATTTTTAAATCAACATTTTGACAATTTTATAATATCTATTTGTCAAAATAAACATATTATTTATGATTGTGACATTGAAATTTACATTGGATAAATTTTTGATATTTTTCTGACAATGTTAATTTTTTTAATGAATAGTGAAAATACTGCATTTTACATCAAAACTGCCTTTTCATCTAATTTAATTTTATGTTTATATTATCTTTTTAATTGGTATTAAAGTGTAATATGAATATATTTTTACCATTTAATCCAATGGTGGTCATTAGGATTACTTTTACTTTGGAATTGGGCATAAACTAATGTCAAACCTTTCATAGATCTTGTTTCAAAAAAACCAGCTATTTGTTTTGAAAACATGATTTATTTTTAAATAAATTATTGGAATTTCTATGTTTGTAATTTGGTAAAGTGGATTACATATTTCGAATAATATGGTAATAATTATGTAATCAAGACTCTTTTGTTTTTGGACATTATGAATAGTAATGATGGTAATTATCTTTAATTATCATGATTAATTAGTAATCGAGTAGTTAAGGATAATAAAATAATATCATAATAATAAAAAATGACATCAAAATGTGTCCTAATGCTACTGGTTGTCTCATGTCCGACCATGGGATGCCTTGTGCCAAACTTGGGGACCCCATGGATTCACTTTTGTGTGAAAGTGACTTTTTTATCTTTTTATTGTTAAAGAAAGTTAAATATAACAAAGAATGTATCACCTGAGTAAACAATTTTTAATTTTTTATACATAAATGATATTTTGGACTATAAATATTAATTGGAAATCTAAGAAGAGTTCCTACATCATAGTATTTTTTTCATAATTTTTAGACATTAAATAAATTAAATTATTTATGACATCATGATGATGCAACGATTACCTCATTAATAAATGATTTAAATATAATGAAAAGATAATGTAAAATATAAGACATACACTTTTCAAATACCTTTTGGATGAGTGTATTTAGAACCCTTATCACCTTATCCTAGAAATACATCAATGTGGGACCTTTAAAATCTGAAACGCATTTGAAAATAAAGTAACATTTTGTAACTTTCCAAGAGTGCCCCTCCTCTCCTCTTATAAAAGGCCCCCACCTCTACATCCTTACCCACACATCTCAAGAATTTGGCTCAGCCAACCCCTGCTCCCTTTGTCTCTACAAATCTCTCTCTTACTCCTAGAAGCCTCACTTTGGGCAGAAGGCTTCCCAAGGAATCCTTTGCGCTCAAATCAAAAATAGTTACCCGTTTTAAAGGTAGTGTCTTCTCTTGTGTTCTTATGTTTTATTTTGCTTCTCCAACCCCCTAAACTCTTTTTATCCATTTCTTTTTAAACATCTTCAGTATATTCAATATACTAGGATTTTGTTATAATAATAATTCTAGCTACACTTACACACACCTACATCTAATGGTTAAATAACATACTGTTTCTATGGATACCGAATTTCTGCCTCACGAAACGATGATTGTTCAATATTCTTATAACACATTCAAAGGTTCCCATTAAGATGTAAATATATTTATATATGATATATAATATGTTTAGTTTTTCCTTAAGCTTTTTTATTTTTCAATTATGTCATACCTTTATTGCTTCCATTATGGGTATATGCGATATCTTCATTTTAGGAAGTGTGGACTACCGCCCCCTCAAAGTGATTTGGTTCGTTAATACCATATGTGGTACGTATAAAGGATATATTTAATGATATTATATATCATACCATACTGGAATTATAATACTATTATTTATCATTATGTTTAATTCCATTAAATAATGAGATATAAATGAAATTAGCGTTCATGCGTACGTACGGCTTACTGTCTCCATGAACGGTGCATTTCATTTCTTATCCCCAAATGTAATGTACTATTATAAGTACATATATATAATGGATATAAATGATTTATGTTACATATAAATTATAAATATAATTCTGGAATTAAAATATAAATATATCTCATTTAGTTTTAATTCCATTAATATGACATAGAAATGAAAGTAGCGTTCATGCGTACGTACGACTTACCTTCTCCATGAACGGTGCATTTCATTTGTTACCTCTAAATGATTATTTAATATTATAAATTCATGTATATACTGGATATATATGATATATATTTCATCTAAATCATGAATATCATTCTTGAGATAATGTATATTTGACTACGTGAACAACTTGTAAATATAAGATGTTCATTTTTGACTCAAGTACCAATGATCGTTAAAACGACCGTTATAAACTTAAATAACAACATAGTGTTCATGAAATGGTAATAAATGATATAAAAGGAATAATGAACTTGAAAAAGGTTCTTAAGCAAGTAGAAATTAACTCATGTTTATTATTCAGGATGTTATAGAATGATCGTGTCAAGTCGGACCCGAGGTAAAGGAACTTCGTAACCCAATTTCCGTTTTTTGGGTTAATCTTCTACTTTCAAATTATGCCATGATATTATTATGTCCTATATTGTATTTTTACATTATTTATGTTTACATATAGTGAATACACATAATAGATCTATTTTATTTGAAAATTATCTTTGTAAAGGACTTCGTCTCAATCTCTATTCATTGAGGCATATTTTGTTTTATACACAACTTTCGTTTATACGGTGTATAAACCCCTTTGAATTTTATGCTTACTCAAAAGGAATAATTTTTTATATACGAAGCATTTTACTAAACGAAAAAAGGAATGTTTTTTTGTTTTTTTGTCGTACGTATGCGGCGCTAACGACTTCTCCGCCGCCATGACCATTATTTGAGTTTCGGCTTCCTCTACAGGCCATACCTTTTTTAAAAAATGAAAAAAATAAATACCATGTTTTAATTTTCTTTTATTTTGGTATTGAAAATGGTTTTGATAATGTTTTTTATATCAATGTGTTGTATTTATATCTTGTTATTAAAATGTGGAAATGTTATGTTTCCTTTATGCATGTATTATGTGGTACGATTATGTTATGGTTCTTGGGAATTGTTATGAGGACGGGTGGTTCTATGATACACTAAGGGAAGGTGAGCCTGATATAGCTCTCCAATGCACTGGGTAATGCAAAGGAGTTAAACTTTAAGGATTCTTTGAAGAGATTTAGGGAATATACTGTGATGGGTATTCCAAACGAAACCAAGAGGGTTACTCCCTACATAATAACGTAATGAATGCCTCAAGTTACCTTTATGTCTTATGATTTCTATGATTTATTCATAATTTGATGAGGTATGTTAGAGTGCCTATGTTTTATGGGTAAATTATGATTTCATTCTTATGTATATATGAACTCATGTTTCCTTTCCATATTTTTATAACCCTTACAAATATTTTTATTCTCTTCCCAAGTTTTTGAAATGATTTTTACAGGTCAAGGGAAAGGTACATGATGTGATGATAGTGTCAAGGAAGTGTCAATAAAGAATCCATGTTTTATTTTAAATATGTTTCCATTGATGGTAAAAATGAATACAATATTTTATATAACAACTTTGTTTAAATGTGGATTGTAATGCATGTTTTATGATCTAATTCTCTAAAAATCTAAACCTGAAAAGTTACTCAATGTTTAATCTTGTAATAACTCAATATTAAGTAAGGTTTAAGGCTGGGGCCTTATAGTTGATATCATAGGTTAGTTTAGATAACTTTAGGAGTTAGAATTCTATTAAATGATTATCCGAAAATATTTTTTTTATGGTCAAAATGAAAATGATATAGAATTTGAAGATTACCATGTTGCTTCACCTAAGATATTTCTGTGTTCAGAATGGTTTTCGATAGAGGAAACATAGAATCCTTTCTAGGAAGGCATACATAGTATAATGACCTTTCGAATCAGCAACCAGAGATGGTAGGAATCAGAATTGAGTAGTTTACTACACTGATGGCTCAGTTGAATCAGATGAAAAATGTTGGTTGTTTTTATTGATGATATTTTGTTATTTTATAAAAGAAAAGAGGAGCATGAAAGACATTTAAGTGATATTTTTCAAACCTTAAAAGAAAATATATTGTATGGGAAATTCAGCAATTTTGAGTTTTGGTTGCAACAAATTTCTTTCCTTGGTCACATTGTTTCTAAAGATGGGATAACTATTGATCCTGCAAAAACAAAGCTTGTGGAAGAATAGCCAAGACCCACAAATGTAACTGAGATTCGTATCTTCCTTGGTTTGGCAGGCCATTACCGAAGGATTGTTCAAAATTTTTCCCGGTTATCTAGTCCAATGACTAAGCTAACTCGGAAGGGTGGTATGTTTATCTGGACAAAAGAATGTGATGATTGTTTTCAGGAGTTGAAAAGAAGATTGGTGAATGCTCCAGTTTTGGAACTACCTTCAAGGAATGGGGAGTTTCTTATCTACAATGATGCTTCATTGAAAGGACTTGGTTGTGTCCTAATGAAGAATGATCAAGTAATTTCTTATGCTTCACGTTAGTTGAAAAATCATGAGGTAAATTATCCTACACATGATTTGGAATTAGCTGCTGTAGTTTTCGCTTTAAAAATTTGGAGGCAACATTCGTATGGAGTAAAGTGTGAAATATATACCGATCACAAAAGTTTAAAGTATATATTCACTCATAACTAATTGAACATGAGACAGAGGAGATGGCTATAATTAATCAAGGATTATGATTGAACAATTAATTACCATCCGGGAAAAGAAAATAAAGTGGTTGATGCTTTGAGTCGAAAAGGTATTACTTCACTAACAATGTTTTGTTTGGAACGTGATCCTTTGGTTAAGGATTTGATGAACATTGTCATAGAAGTTGTTGGTGCAGGATGTCCTTCTGTTTTGTTTCAGGTATCAGTGAAATCTTCTCTATCAGATGGAATCAAGAAAGCACAGAAGCAAGACAATGAGTTGCAGAAAAAGGTAGAGCTGGTTCAGAATGGTAAGTTTCCGGAATTCAACATTGATAATGATTGTGTTTTGAGATTTGGGAAGAGATTGAATGTTCCTTGTGATTCACAGTTGAAGAGAGAGTTGTTATGTGAAGCTCATAGTTCTTCGTTTTCAGTTCATCCTAGTAGTAATAAGATGTACAGAGATCTGCGGGAGTATTACTAGTGGGATGGAATGAAAAGAGATATTGTTGATTTTACTGTAAAGTGTTTGACATGTCAAGAGGTTAAAGAAAAGCGGATGTTACCAAAATGGATGCTTCAGCCTTTACCAGTGCCAGAGTGTAAATGGGAGAATATATCCATGGATTTGTTGTGGGATTACCGAAGACATCTTGAGGTAATAATGAAATCTGGATTATTATTGATCGCTTGACTAAATCTTCTCATTTCCTTGCTATACGAGATACTTTTTCCCTATATCAACTTTCCCGTTTGTATCTTAAAGAGATAGTCAGGTTACATGGAGTTCCTCTATCCATTATATCTGACCGTGATCCCAGGTTCACTTCTAACTTTTGTAAAGGCCTTCAAAAGTCATTGGGTAATGAATTAAATTTTGGTACAACTTTTCATACTCAATAAGATGGGAAATCAGAATGAACAATTCAGAATTTGGAAGATATGTTATGTGCTTGTTCAATGGATTATAAGGGAAGTTGGGACCAACATCTTTCTTTGGTTGAGTTTTCATATAATAACAGATTTCATTCCAGTATACAGATGGCACCATTTGAGGCATTATATGGGAAGCGGTTTCGAACTCCAACTTTGTGGGATAAAGTGGGTGAAAGAAAGCTGATGGGACCAGAATTGGTAGAAGAGTTGGAAGAAAAAGTTCAGCTGATACAAAAACACATGAGAACAGCTCAGAGCAGGCAGAAAAGTTATGCGGACAACAAGAGGAAGGATCTCTCTTTTGAGGTAGGTGATCATGTTTTTCTCAAAGTATCACCATGGAAAAGTGTGATGTCATTTGGTAAGAAAGGAAAGCTAAGTCCAAGTTTCATTAGACCATATGAAATTCAGGAGAGAGTTGGATCAGTTGCATACCGAGTGGATATACCTCCGAGTTTATCTCAGGTACACAATGTTTTTCATGTTTCGATGTTGAGAAAGTATATGCCAGATCCATCTCATGTTTTGAGTCCAGAGGTAGTTCAGCTGGAAGAGAACCTATATTATGAGGAACAACCGGTCCAGATTCTTGACCATAGGGAGCAAGTGTTACGGAATAATGTGACTCATCAGGTAAAGGTTTTTTGGAAAAACCACATGATTGAAGAGGCAACATGTGAATCTGAAAATGCAATGAGGGATAAATACCCCCACTTATTCGATAAGTAAATAAATTGCAGGGACGCAATTTTCTAAAGGGGGGAAGGATGTAATATCCCAAGTATTTAATGAATAATATATATTTTTATCTATGTCTATATATGGATTAGATAGTGTTTTAGGGGCTTAAAATGAGAATAAATCCAATCTTAAGCATGGAATACACGAATATTTTTAAAAGATTGTTTTACTGCCTTTTGATGGAAAACCATTTTTAAATCAAACTTTTGACAATTTTATAATCTTTATTTTTCAAAATAAACATATTATTTATGATTGGGACATTGAAATTTACATTGGATAAATTTTTGGTATTTTTCTGACAATGTTCATTTTTTAATGAATAGTGAAAAATACTGCATTTTACATCAAAACTGCTTTTTCATCTAATTTAATTATATGGTTAGATTATATTTTTAATTGATCTTAAAGTTTAATATGAATATATTTTTACCATTTAATCCAATGGTGGTCATTAGGATTAATTTCACTTTGGAATTGGGCATAAATTAATTCCAAACTTTTCATAGATATTGTTTCAAAAAACCCCACTATTTGTTTTGACAACGGGATATATTTTTAAATAAATTATTGAAATTTCTGTGTTTGGAATTTGGAAAAATGTATTACATATTTGGAATCAGAAGGCCCAAATTATGTAATCAGGACTCTTTTGTTTTTGGATATTATGAATAGTAATGACGGTAATTATCTTTAATTATCTTGATTAATGAGTAATCGGGTAGTTAAGGATAATAAAATAATATCATAATAATAAAAAATGACACTAACACGTGTCCTAATGCTACTTTTTGTCTCGTGGCCGACCATGGGATGCCTTGTGCAAAACATGGGTACCCCATGGATTCACTTTTGTCTGAAAGTGACTTTTTATCTTTTTATTGTTAAAGAAAGTTAAATATAACAAAGAATGTATCACCTGAGTAAAACATTTTCAATTTTGTCTACATAAATGATATTTTTGAGTATAAATATTCATTGGAAATCTAATAATATTTCATACATCATAGTATTTGTTTCATAATTTTTAGACATTGAATAAATTAATTTATTTATGACATCATGAAGACGCAGTGATTGCCTCATTAATAAACAATTTAAATAAAATGAAAAGATAATGTAAATTCTAAGACATACACTTGTCAAATACCTATTGGATGAGTGTATTTCGAACCCTTGTCACCTTATTCTCTAAATACATAAATGTGGTACCTTTAAAATCCGAAACGCATTTGAAAATAAAGTAACAGTTTGTAACTTTCCAAAGGTGCCCCTCCTCTCCTCTTCTAAAAGGCCCCCACCTCTTACTCCTTACCCACACCTCTCAAGCCTTTGGATCTGCCAAACCCTGCTCATTTTGTCTCTCCAAATCCCTCTATTACTCCTATAAGACTCACTTTGGGCAGAAGTCTTTCCAAGGAAGCCTTTGAGCTCAAATTAAAAAGAGTTACCCGTTTTAAAGGTAGTGTCTTCTCTTGTGTTCTTATGTTTTATTTTGCTTTTCCAACCCCCTAAACTCTTTTTATTCATTTATTTTGTAACAACTACAGTATCTTCCATATTCTAGGATGTTTTTATAAGAATAATTAGAGCTACACTTACACACACCTACATCTAATGGTTAAGGAACATACTGTTTCTGTGGATGGCGAATTTCTGCCTCACGAAACGATGATTGTTCAATATTCTTCTAACACCTTCAAAAGTGGACATTAAGATGTCACTATATTTATATATTATATATTATATGTTTATTTGTTCCTTATTATTATGTATTTTTCATTTATGGCATACCTTTATGGCTTCCATTATGGGTATACGCGATATCTTCATTTTAGGAAGTGCGGACTACCACACCCTCAAAGTGATTTGATTCGTTAATACCATATGTTGTATGTATAAAGGATAGATTTAATGATATTATATATGATACCATACTAGAATTATAATACTATTTTGTATCATTATGTATTAATTCCATTAAAGTATTAGATATAAATGAAAGTAGCGTTCATGGGTACGTACGGCTTACCGTCTCCATGAACGGTGCATTTCATTTCTTATCCCCAAATGTAATGTACTATTATAAGTACATAAATATAATGGATATATATGATTTATGTTACATCTAAATGATGAATATAATTCTGGAATTATAATATACATATCTCTCATTTATTTTTAATTCCATTAATATGACATAGAAATGAAAGTAGCGTTCATGCGTACGTACGGCTTACCGTCTCAATGAACGGTGCATTTCATTTATTACCTCTAAATGATTATGTAATATTAGAAATGAATGTATATACTAGATATATATGATATATATGGAATCTACATCATGAATATCATTCTTTTGATAATGGATATTTGACTACGTGAACAACTTGTAAATATAAGAAGTTCATTTTTGACTCAAGTACCAATGATCGTTAAAACGACCGTTATAAACATAAAGAATAACATTGTGTTAATGACATGGTAATAAATGATATTAAAGGAATAATGAACTTGAAAAAGGTTCTTAAGCAAGTATAAATTAACTCAAGTTTATTATTCAGGACGTTAAAGAACGATCGAGTCAAGTCGGACCCGAGGTAAGGGAACTTCTTAACCCAATTTTCGTTCTATGGGTTAATCTACTACTTTCAAATTATTCCATGATATTATTATGTACTATCTTGTATTTTTACATTCTTTATGTGTACTTATAGTGAATACACATAATAGATCTATTTTATTTATAAAATAATCTTTGTAAGGGACTTCCTCTCAATCTCCATTCATTGTGGTATATTTTGTTTTATACACAACTTTCTTTTATACGGAGTATAAACCCCTTTGACTTTTATGTTTTTTCCAAAGGAATGTTTTTTTATATACGAAGCATTTTACTAAATGACAAAACAAATGTTTTTTTGTTTTTTTTGTCGTACGTATGCAGCGACAACGACTTCTCCGCCGCTGTGACCATTATTTGAGTTTCAGCTTCCTCTACAAGCCATACCTTTTTTTAAATGAAAAATAAATACCATGTTTTACTTTTCGTTTATTTTGGTATTGAAAATATTTTTCATAATGTGTTGTATATCAATGTGTTGTATTGAAATCTTGTGATTGAAATGTGGAAATGTTATGTTTCCTTTATGCATGTATTATGTGGTACGAATATGTTATGGTTCTTGGGCATTGTTATGAAGACGTGTGTTTTCGTGATAAACTAAGGGTGGGTGAGCCCGATATAGCTCTCCAATGCATTGGGTAACTTGAAGGAGTTAAACGTTACGGTTTCTCTGAAGAGATTTAGGGAATATACTGTGATGGGTATTCCAAACGTAACAAAGAGGGTTACTCCCTACATAAGAATGTTATGAATGCCTCAAGTTACCTTTATGTCTAATTATTTCTATGATTTATTCATGATTTGATGAGGTATGTTAAAGTGCCTATGTTTTATGGGTAAAGTATGATTTCATTCTTATGTATATATGAACTCATGTTTCCTTTCCATATTTTTATAACCCTTATGGATATTTTTATGCTCATCCCATGTTTTTGAAATGATTTTCACAGGTCAAGGGAAAGGTACATGATGTGATGATAGTGTCAAGGAAGTGTCAAGAAAGAATCCATGTTTTATTTTAAATATGTTTCCATTGATGGGAAAAATGAATACTATCTTTTATGTAACCACTTTGTTTAAATGTGGAATGTAATGCAGGTTTTATGATCTAATTATCTAAAACTCTAAACCTGAAAAGATCCTCAATGTGTAATCTTGTAATAACTCAAGATTAAGTAAGGTTTAAGGATGGGGCCTTATAATTATTGTCTTAAGTTTCAATAAACATTTCCCAAAAAAGGCCAAGGGAGAAATTCCATGCTTATGCAATCACAACTGTTTATCTTGACATCCCTTATGATGTGGTGGAAAGTACATAAATTATTTCCAAAAACTTAGCCAATGATTTACCTAATTCTGTATCATTTCATTATTTAATATCATCCCATTTCTCCAATAAAATTATATATTTCCAATTTTATTTAATAAGGGTGTTGTTCGTAAAAACTCTTAAGGGAACTATCATTGCAACAAATAAGCATCTGGAAGTCCCCATTATGGAATATAAATGTTCTTTGTCTACTCATTTTATTGTCATACCCATGATTTACATTGATATAATCCTCAGTATAGATTGGATTTAGAAACATTATGTGAAAATATATTGCAAGAATAAGGAGGTTAAAATTTTGGATAACAATGTAGAATCCAATATCTTTAGAGTAGAAACATCACCATCTGATTCTTATCTAGATCCACCCCAATATCTCTACTAAATGAAATTAATGGGGAAGATGTGAACTCAGTATCATTGATTAAGGAAAATAATATTCAAATTCAGTATGTACCTAATATGAAAGAATATAATGATGTTTTTATGGACGATTTACCTAAAACTCCTCCATAGTGGGAAGTTGAGTTCTATATTTATTTATTTTAGATCAATATATATACCAAAAAATCCTTATATAATGTCCATTGTAAAATTATTAGAACTAAATAGACAACTAGATGAATTGAGTGTTAAAGTATTTGTTCTCCCTAGTTTCTCTCCATGTTGATCCCCTATTTTTTGTTAAGAAGAAATATGGATCTATGAGGTTTTTCATTGACTACATGTAGATAAATGCTATAAAAATAAAGAAAATGTATCCCCAAAATTGTATTGATGATATATTTTATCAATATTATATAGAACATTGTTTTTTAAATATTTTCCTCCGATATGGATATCATCAGTTGCGAGTGAGGAAGAAATAAATTCCAAATGAATTATTTCGAATGAGGTATGGGCATTATGAGTTTACAATAATACCCTTTGGAATGACTAATGCACCCTTTGTTTTCATGGATCCAATGAGTAGAGTTTTAGAATAATATATTGTTGAATTTTTTATTGTATTTATTAATTATATCTTGGTATACTCCAAAATCTATAAAGATCTTGAAAATCACATACGTACTATTCTGAAGACTCCTAGATGAATTTAATTATATGGGTTGTTTAGAAAGTGTGAATTTTGGATTCAATTAGTTTCCTTTATTGGAAATATTGTGTCTAATGATGTAATATAATTTGATCCCATTAATTGAAAGGTTATTCATGAATGGCCTACTCCAACAAACATAACCGAGGTATTTGGTTTTATTGGTTTAACAGGTTAATATTGGAGTTTTAATCGGAAATTTTCCAATTAAGCCGACCTAATAACCAATCGTACCCATAAAGGGGTTATGTTCATATGGACAAAATAATGTGAGGACTTGTAGAATAATTTAAGATTAGATTATTAAATTATCTGATCCTGACTCTACCATCTGAAAATGTTGGATTTTTGATCTATAGTGATGCATCAATGAATGTATGTGGCTGTGTCCTTATAAAGAATGATAGTTTTAATTCCTACTCAAGGTTTTTTATTGTTCCATACACTACCACCTAGTAATGGAAAGTAATTTAGTTCTTTCATTGAGCATGAAAGATCATGGATTTTTAAACAAAATGATGATCAAAAGGGAATGTATTCATAGACCTAGTAAGGATGGACATGGGAACTATAAAAGATGGAGAAATAGAATTACTTTTTCAATTGGTTCCCCAAACTTATTTATTGGAAATAATTTAAAATTCTCAGCCTTTTAACAAGAGACATCAAAGGAAAAATAATGTTGTTAAAGATGGGGAGTTGGATGACTTCGTCTGTAAAGAAGGAATTCTAACATTTGAGAAGAGGATATGTGTTCCCTCTATTCCGGATTCGACAAGGGAGTTATTGGATGATTTCAATAGCTCAATTTTTCATATACACCATGGTAGTATAAAATTTATAGAGATTTGAAGAAACATTTCTCGTGGGACAACATGTAGAGGGAAATTGATGATACTGTATCAATATTTTTAGTTTGTCAATAAGTGAAGGTTGAACACCAACATCCAAGAGGATTCTGTAACCTCTACCTATTCCTAGATGGAAATGGGATGTCATCACCATGTATTTTCTCACTGGGTTTCCCATAACTCCAAGACATAATGATAAAATATGGGTAATTGTGGATCGACATATGAAATCTTCACATTTTCTCGCTTTAAAGGACGATTTTCGACTTTATTGCCTTTCATGGCTCTATATCAATGAAGTTTTAAAAAATAATGGACAATATCATACAATGTTTTCTGATCATGATCCTCAATTTACATCAAAATTATATTAATTTCTTTAGAAATCATTGGATACTGAGCTGCATTTGAGTACTACTTATCACCCTCAAACTGGTGGGAAATCATAATGGATGATACAAACATTATAATACATGTTGAGAACATTCTCACATGATTTTCAAGGTATGTGGGATCATTATTTATCTTTGGGGTATTATTTTTATAGTAATAGTTTCCATTATAGAATTCAAATGGTTCCATATGAATTATTGTATGGAAAGAGGTGTCATACACCCACATGTTGGGATGAAGTCGGTGAAAGGAATCTTATCGGCCTAGATCTTGTATAGGAAACAATAGGAAAATTAATTACTAATCAAGACCATATCAATGAACCTCAAAGAAAAAAATATCTATACTTATATTCGATGAATGGATTTGAAATTTCAAGTGGGAGATCATGTTTTCTAAAAAGTATCTATATACAAGGGTGTTGTAAGTATTCAGAAGAAAGGGAAACTGATCCCTAGGTTCGTTGGACCTTTCAAAATTATGGATAGAGTTATAGCTATGTATTATCATTTGGAAATGATTTAATGCCTCTCAAAATTACAAAATGTGTTCTATGTCTCATTATTGAAAAGGTATATACCAGAACAAATGCATGTACTCACTTCTAAAGGTATGGAATTAGTACCTGACTTATATTATAATAAATAGGCTATCTAGATACTAGAAACTACAGAACTTTTGTTGAGTAGTCATACAACTCAACTGGTAAATATAATTTGAAAAAATCATAAGATTGAAGAGGAAACATGGGATCTTGGAGAGCTTATGATGAAGACCTACTGAAATCTTCTTAGGAGGTAACATTATTTGAATTTTGAAGAAGAATATATTGTAATTTTGGGAGAATGTAAAACCCCATAGATTTATAAATAAATTTAATATTGAATTTATGAAACAATTAGTCTCTACAAAACACAACATTATTATAACCTAGCCAGTAAACAAAATTTTTCAACCTCTTTGATTTGAATTTTGAAAAACGGACATACAATGTTGTGTTCAGAAAGATATATAGAGTCTGATAAGACAAACTTAATTTTTGGTGAATAGTAAAATACCATATTGAATAGTAATATGAATAGTAATATTCCCCTTATGAATAGAAAATAATATTATTATTTTATTGTATTGTGATTATAATATAATGAGATCTTGATTAATTTTTCAAGGTTATATAAAACTAATTATATTTTTTAAATTTTTATTCTTCAAATAAATTATTATTTCATTTAAAAATTAAATTAATCATATATAGAAAATTAGTTTAAAAAAATGGAGTTAATTTTGGTTTTCTACATGTTCAAAAAGGGTTTGGGTGAATTTTTGTGATTTTTATGAAATACGATAATTTTTTAGGAATAGTAAAATACGGTAGTTTACCATATATATAAATTATTAGTGAAATTCATTATACCTAGCATCATGGATGATGTAATAAAACATGTTTCTAACTCAAATTCACTTTTTATTATTATGGGCCACATGAATCAACACTATTGGTTGTGTTGAGGGAAATAATAAAAAATGAATAACATATTCAAAAACCACCCCTCTCCTCGACAATAAAACCCCCTTTACTCCCCCTTCTCTTCATTCCTCTCAATCCATGATACTTGTCTAAATTATACTCCAATATCCTCCCAAAAACCTCCCCCATGTCTATCATCCCTTGGTCTCCAAAAAAAGTTCAAAATCACTCCCCTAAAGAGGCTCTCAAGGAAGATAACTTCAAGATGTAAATTCCTCTTTTCATTTCTTTTATTTCAAGTCCCTTTATTTTAATTGTCACTCCTCGCATACTTTCATCCAAATGTTTTGATAAATCCATTACCTTACATGTACTATAATTTTGCTATGATAATTTAATAATTCACCATCATTTCTCTTTTCCACTTCTTTTATACCAAAAATGAAAACACCATCCGAGAGCTATTAATTTATAACATTCAAGGACGATAGGTTTTCAATTTCTATCACTATCTTAAATTCTTGTCATAAAACAATTTTTATGATTTAACTAGACTATAATATATGTATTATATGTTATTTAAGGTTCAAGAATATTTTTTCACACATTATATTAATTTATAAATCAAAATGATTTCATTGTGATCAAAACTACAAATTAACCCAAACAATTATCAGTACTATTTTATATAATGATTCATATTTACTCCCAATAACCAGATAAATTTTAACACCATGTAATATTATTTATGTTAAAAAATAAAATAAAACTTTTATTATGGAAAACCATTTTCATCTTACATGTTTATCACTACATGTATATCAGTAAACTAGTCATGAATACCAAGGAAGAAAATGCTCCTAAACAATAAAATTAATCCTACTAAACCCATCAAGAAGGCCATTAATGACCATAATAAGGATATAATAAATCATTAACATAAAAAATAGGTTATATAAATATTAATTAATTAATTTAATTTTGTTATCTAGGGCACTACGATCATGTTAATAACACTATCATATATAAGGTAAGGGTTTTCTTCCCGAACCTCCATTTTCATTCGGGTTACTCTTATTCTCTAATTACACAAATTAAATTATTATTTATTTGTGGATAATCCTCAAAAATTTTGTTTAAATGTTCTATATGTATGTGCGACCTAGAATTATACTTTCAGTTGTGGGTATTTATATATTTTTAAAAGATCATTCAAAACTTCTTCTAAAAATATAAGCATGATTCAAGGGAATTTCACAAATTCTTACCTTTTTAAAAGGAACTCTATAATATATTTTAATGAAATATCATCTTTATAAATTTACAAATTTATTATAGAAATACTATCTTATATCACTTCTGGTTTTATAAAAATATTTTTCCCAAACAACTCTTTTTTTCAATGCAAAAGAATATTTATCCCAAGAAATACAAAATGATTTTAGAAGAGTATCTTCATATATTTAAATACCCGTATTGATTATTATGTTTTATTTGGATTAATATATTATGATATCATATACCATAATTATTTCAATGTTTTATAATTAGTTTTATTTTCGATGTTCTATCTTAAAATCAATAACTAATTTAATCTAAATGGTTAGTGATTTTGCTTAATGTTCAAGGAAAGTTATTTACATTTCATATGTTAGTTTCCATATGAATATATATATATTTTATATTTATCCACATTTATATGACTAATGTACTAGATATAGTAAGAGGTGGGTAGGGCCCTCTATATCCCCTTAATGTGTCGATAGGTCCAATGAGACATTCAACAGTCTTGGCACGCGGCCTTGACAAAATGGTTATTTATTGTACAGCCATGAGGCCTTGATGGTATAGTTATATTGTACAGAATTATGCATTTCTTCATTATGAAACATGTAATTGAATGTTCATGGGGTTATTTGATTATCATCGTACCCATGATTATGCTTTATTATGTAATTATTTATTCATCTCTTATTCCTTCAATAATGTGTTCAAGTTTATTTTTAAAGGCATGTGTTTTCAATTATTCACCATGCCCAATATTTATGTTTATGATATCTTCTTTTGTATTGCTTACCCTTACTGAGAATTTGAGCTCACCACTTTTTTATGTTTCATTTTCCTTGGACATGAAGATGTATATTATCAATGACATGTAGGGATAGCCTAGGAGTATAGATGTTTTTAATTGAAATTATATATTGTATTTCCTTTCAAGATTTCATGTTGAACTTATTTATATATCTATTTTTATAAAACAAATAAACTATTAATTCATATGAGATATTACATTATAGTAATTATTCCAATTTATGAATAAAGGCACCGACTTTGAGAAATTGGGGTCAGGACTATAAATTTTGTATCAGAGGAAGACTCATAGAAAACATAGAAACTAGATTTAGAAAATTTTGATTAGGGAGGAAAACCCTAGTATAGAATTTGAGGATAAACATAAAACGAAGTCTTGGAATTTTGGTAAGTAATATATTATTTGGATATTTATAGAAAATATTACTCTGTCTATATTCTATTAGTGGATTTTGTTCTAGAAACTTTGTACCTAGAAGTAAAAACTCTAACAAGAAGTTTCGGGCTTTACAAGGGGTATCCTAGTTCACAACAATAGGACATACTATACACCTAGTTTGACACACCTAGGAAATATTCTTAGGATAATTCACATTTTATTTAGAATCCCTTATGAAGGATTTAAATCTAAATTTTTACTCAAAAAATCCATGTTTATGATATTGTGATTAACTATGTGTAGGATTTTAATTTATGCTATGTATTTTCTATGATGAGGTTTTACATTATATTTCATAACCTAATCTAGTGTATTCCATTATTTATAAATGGAACCCAGTGGAAAACAATTTTACTGCATGGACGCATGTATCCCATGTATGGATTACCCTCTGATGAAATATAATGATGTTCGATTTTGTTATACAACTGGTAATGATAAACTTATAACTATACTAAGAAAGATGACTCAGGTTATGAACAAGAACCTTACCCATATATAGCATCTAGATCCAGAATTTAGAGGAGTTATGTTCGACCTCTTTATGCAACAACAGCCTCTATAATTTAATGGGGATAAAAACCCACTCATAGTTGAGTAGTGTATAAGTTCATTAGATAAGATATTTATCGCATTGGGATGTAATGAAAAGGAAATTTTTTCATGGTGTTTTATTTTCTATCCTGAGATGCAGATCAGTAGTGGTGTTTAATTCAAAACGCAAATGAGTAGGAAGAAATAGAAGAAATGGAATTAAGGTATTTGAAAGAAATATTATTTGAAAAATATTTCCTTCATGAACAACTAGCTAATATGGAAATGTATTTTCTGAATCTAAGGGGAAAAAGAGGATAAGAATGTGTCAATGTATCAAGATAACTTCACAAGATTAGAAAGACATGTCATAGCCTATATATGTAATAAACTGATAATGTTTGATCTATTATTTGATGGTTTAATACCATTCATGGGAAGGGTTATAGTCTCCCAAATTTACTCATCATATAAAGATATTGTCTCATGTTCTATCCAGATGAAAATGGAATTATCTAAGTCCTATGTTGTTATGGGAGAGAAAGCGAAGGAGACGGGGGATGCTGAAAACTCTAGAAAAGGAAATAAGGAAAAGGAGAATAATGGAAGAGTTGACTTTCCACCCTATAATAATTTTGTGAAGAGATAACCTATTAATTTCCTGAGGGGTATGGGTGTTTGTTACAGTTGTAGAGAAAAAGGCCACCTATCCTGGGATTGTAAGGGGATGAATGAAGCTACCAATTTTCAAGGCTACATTTTCAAGGATAGGGGACAATAATGAAATGATTGTCTATGTTTTCATGGAAACATTCCCCAAATAAGTACAAGGGGGAAATTCCAAGCTTATGTGATCACAACTACTAATATTGAATTCCCTAATGATGTGGTGCAAGGTACTTTAATTGTTTCCTCAATCATATCCAATGCTTTATTGGATTATGGATCATCACATTCATTCATATCATCGTAGTTTTTAAATAAAAGTATATATATAAAATTTGATTTTATAAGGGAATTTTGAGTCAAAACTCATATGGCAAGTATCATTACAATAGAGATGTGTCACACAGTCCCCATTATTGCATATAAACAAGCTTTTTCTACTGATTTTATTATCGTACCCATGATTTAATTTGATATAACCCTTGGAATGGATTGGATTTTCAATCATGATGAGAAAATCTATTGTAAGATGAAGGACGTCATAATTTTTTAGAATGATGTATAATCCCTTATCTTTAGAGAAGAAACATAACTATTTGATTCTTATATAGATCCAACCCCAATAGTTCTACTGAATTCAATTATTGGGTGAGTTGAGAACTTAATATATATGAGTGGGTAAATTAATAATCAAATTGTGTATGTACATATTATGAAAGAATATATTAATGTTTGTTTGTAGGATTTACCTGGATATCCTCCCTTGTGGGAAGTTGAGTTCTCTTTTCATTTAATTAATGGATCATGTCCTATATCAGTGAATCCTTACAGAATAGCCACTTTTGAAGTAGTCTAATTAAAGATAAAACTAGAGGAATTAAGTGATAATGGATACATTTTTACTAGTTTCACTCCATAGGGATCCAATGTTCTTTTCATTAAGAAGAAACATGGATCTATGTGGTTGTACATTGACTAATGGGAGATCAATTATATAACAATAATGAAAAAGTATCACATACCTCACAATTATGATTTATTTGATCAACTTCATGTAGCCCAATATTTTTTCAAAGATTGACCTTTGTTCTAGATATCATCGGTTGCGAGTGAGGAAGGAAGATATTTCAATGGTGGCATTTCAAACTAGGTATGAGAACTACGAGTTTACCGTAATGAATTTCGGAAAGGCTAATTCACACTCTATTATCATGGATCTAATAAATAAAATTTTAGAGGAATATCTTGATGTATTTTTTGTGGTATTTATTAATGATATCTTGGTATACACCAAAATCAACGAAGATCATGAAAATCACTTGTGAACTATTATGAAGACTTGTGAAAGAAATTAACTATATGGGATGTTTAGAAAGTGTGAATTTTGGAATAAATTAGTTTCATTTATTATCCACATTGTCTCTATGGATGGAATATATTTTGATCCTATGAAGATAGAGGCTGTTAAATAATGGCCTACTCTTACAAACAAAACTAAGCTACACAACTTTATTGGTTTATCAAGTTATTATCAGTTTTTTGTTCATAACTTCACCTATTTATCCAACCCGATGACAAATATTACATGTAAAGGGGTGATGTTCTAATAGAAAAAAGTATTATAGGAATGTTTCTTTGAATTGAAGAGGAGATTATTGAATTCTACGATCCTGACTCTACTATCAGGGAATGGTTGATTTGTGGTCTATAGTGACGATTCAAAGAAAGGAAATGGTTCTGTCATTATGCATAATGATAGAGTTATTTATTACTAAAATATTATGATTGTTTTATACAAAACCAACCATGAACGTTAAATAATTTAGTTGATGCCTTGATCAGGAATGATAATGGATTTTTTAAATAAAATGAAGATTTAAAGGGATATTATATTCCTGGATCTAGTAAAGATGTCCATGGGAAGTATCAAGGAAGGGAAAAATCATTAATTTCCAAATTGGTTTCCCTACCATCTATAATGAAAGGAATTAAATGTTCTTTTCCAGATGAAGAAAATCATTAAAAGAAAATTAATGTTGTGAATGATGGGAAGTTGGTTGATCTCATTTGTGAAGATGGATTTCTAAAATTTGGGAAGCAGCTATGTGTTCCCTCAAAACATGAGTAGAAAATAGATTATTGTATGATTTTCATAGCTCAAAATTCCCTATACACCCTATTATTACTAAAATGAATAGGGTTTTGAATGAACATTTATGGTGGGACAACATGAAGTAGTAAATTGTTGATAATGTATCATGATGTTTAGTCTATCAACAAGTGAAGGCCGAATGTAATCATCCTAGATGAGTCATGAAACCTATACCTTTAACTACATGGAAATGCGATGACATCACCATATATTGTTTCACTGGATTTTAAGAAACTCGAAGAAAAATGATGAAATATGGGTAATTGTTGATTGACTTATGAAATCTGTACATTTCATTATTATAAGGGAGGATTTACCAATGGAGTGGCATGAACAACTCTATATCATTAAAGTTGTAAGACTTCATGGATCACCTCTTTCAGTAGTGTTTTATCATGGACCTTGATTTAAATCTAAATTCTAGAAAATAATTAATAAATCAATGGATACTGAGCTTCGTTTGAGTACTACATATCACCCTCAAACTGATGTGATATCAGAATGGATGATCCGAACTTCAGAAGACATATTAAGATCATGCTCACATGATTTTCAAGACATGAAGGATTAATATTTACCTTTTTGGTGATTTATTACAACAAAAATTTCCATTTCAGCATTCAAATTTGACCATATTAAGCATTGTATTGAATGAGATGTTTCACACTAGAATGCTGGGTTAAAGTCTGTGAAAGGGAGCTTGAAGGGCCCAAATCTTGTGTCAGAAACAAAAATAAAGAAAAAGACTATTCAAGACCTTATCAAAGCTTATCAAAGAAAGAAAAAATGAACATGCTAATAATCCAAGGAAGGATTTGGAATTTCAAGTAGGAGATCATGTTTTCTTAAAAGTAACTCTATGTAAGGGTGTTATAAGGATTGTTATGAATGGGAAACCTAGCCCAATGTACATTTTCCTTTTGAAATTATGGATAGAGTTAGAGTTGTTTCTTGTCATTTGGAAATTTTTCCTAGCATGTCTAAAGTAAACAATTTTTTCAATGTATCATTGATGAGAAAGTACATTCTAAACCCAACACATGTCCTCACATCTAAAGGTATATAATTAGAACATAACAAATCTTTCTGTGAAGAGAATATATGGATTCTAGACACATAAGAACATTTCTTGAGGAATCATATGACTCGACTTGTAAATATACTTTGTAAAAATCATAAGATTAAAGAGGTAACATGCGAGACTGAGGAGATTATGATTAAGACATACTCAAATCCTTTTATGAGGTATCATTATATGAATTTCATGGAAAAACGTTTATAATGGAGGGGAGAATTTTACAACCTAAGGATTTATAAATATATTTAATGTTGAATTCATGAAATATTGAGTCTCTACAAAAAAACACCTTGTTATAAGTTTTCCAGTTAAAAAAATTCAACCATTGTGATTAGAATATTGAAAAACTGACATACACGGTCTCTTTGGGTAAGATATTTAGATTTTGATAAGACATAAATTTTTTATTTTGAATAATAATACACCCTTAGAAATAATAATAATATGAATAGTAATATGACCCTTATGAATATATAATCATATTATTATTTTATTTTCTTTAGGTTATAAGGTAATGAGATCTTGACTAATTATTCAAGGTGATGTAAAATGAATTATAGTTTTAATATTATTACTTTTGGAACAAATTATGATTTTATTTAAAAATTAAATTAATAACAGTTAGAAATTTATTTTTAAAAAATGGATTAAATATTTGGATTCTAGAGGTCAAAAAATGGTTTGGATGAATTTTTGGGATATTTTTGAAATAACTCGAATTTTTTATGACTAGTAAAATATGGTAATTTACCATTTATATGCATTATCTGTTAAATTCACTATTCCTAGCATCATGGATAATTTAAGCACACATGGATTGACCTCACATGCCCTTATTACTGTTATGGGTCACATAAGTATACACTATTTATTGTTTTGAGGGAAATACTAAAATAATGAATAAGATATTCAAAAAACACCACTATCCTCCACTATAAAACCCCCTAACTTCTTCTTATCTTCACACCAATATAGACTTTTTAATTGCCTATATTTTTCTAAAATCTCCACTCAAGATCCTCCCCCACTTCTAAAATACCCTTGTCCCATTAAAAGTCCAAAACCTCTCTCTTAAAGAGGCTCTCAAGGAATATAACTTCAAGAGGTAAATTCCTCTTTTCATTTCATTTATTTTGAGTTCCTTTATTTTCATTTTCTTTCTTAAACTCTATTCATCCAAATGTTATGAAAACTCCATTTCCATAAATGTACTAGAATTGTTTTTAATAATTCAATATTTCATCACCATTTCTAACATCCCCTTATTTTATACTTGAAATTAAACCACCATCATGGTGTGTTTATTTATCACATTCCATGATGACAAGTTTTTAATTTCTATTACAATCTACAATTATGGTCATGAAATAATTTTTATGGTTGAACAAGACAATAATATATCTATTATAATTTATTTAAGGTTCTGGGATCTTTTTTAGGCATGATATGAATTTATAAATCTAAATGAGCTCAGTGTGATCAAAACCAAAAATTATCCCAAGAAACTATCACTAAAGATATATATATTGATTCATCATCACTCCCAATATCAAAAGGAATTTTATAAAAATTTAATATTATGGATTTAAAAAAATATAACTTCTATTATAGATAACCATTATCACATTACATGTTTTATCTTTATAGGTATATAAGTAAACCAGTTATGAGTACCAAGGAAGAAAATGCTCCAAAAAATTAAAATTGAACCTCTCAAACCCATCAAGGAGGCCATGAATGAAAATAATAAGGATACAATAATTAAATTAAATAAATAATAGTTCTATAAATGTTAATTAATGAATTTATTTTTGTTATCCATGACACTAATATAATGTGAATAAAACCCTAGATATTATGGTAAGTGTTTTCTACCCAAACCTCCGTTTTCATTAGGGTTACTCTTATTATCTACTTCCATCAATTAAAATATTATTTTTTTAAATTTTTTTCCTTACAGATTAAGTTTAAATATTAAATATATGTGTTATAACAATAATCCTGCTTTCATTTATTGGGAGTTATATTTTTTAAAAGGATCTTTCAAAAATTCTTCCCAAAATACAGGCCTAGTTCAAGGGAATTTCATAGATTCTTACTTATTTTCTAGGCCACTCTATAATATATTTTTAGAAACCATTATCATTATAAAATGAATCATTTTATTATTAAAATATGAACTTTCTACCCGTATAGTTTTATACAAATTCATTTCCAAAGGAACTATACTTTTCAATGTAAAAAAATTATTTATCTCATGAATTACCCAATGATTTTGTAAGAGTATTTTCATCTATTTAATCATTCTTGTTGATTATTAGGTACTATTGGGATTAATAATTTTTTATATAATATAACATAATTAATTTAATGGTTTATTATTATTTTGACTGTGTATTTTCTATCATAAAACAATTCACAAATTTACTCTAAATGTTTATTGTTTATGCTTAATGTTTGAGGAAAGTTATTTACATTTCATATCATAGTTTTAATATGACTATATATGTTTTTTATCTATATCCTTATACATTGGATGAATTTATTGGACTTATTTAGTAATGTTTGGTTCAAACTTTAGACCCTTGATGCATCAGTATTTCTCATGAGACAAACTACAACATTGGCACAGGGGTTTAATAAATTGGTTATTTGTGGTCTTCGCATGAGGCCTTGATAGTATGGTTGTGATGTATGGAATAATTCATTTCCTCGTTATCAAACTAGTAATTTAAGATTCATGAGGTTATTCTACAATTACAATACCCATGATTATGATTTATTATGAGATTATTTATTTAGCACTAATTCCTCCTGTAATGTGTTCAATTTAACTTTTAAAGGCACACGTTTTCAGTTATTAACCATAAATAATATTTATGATTAAGATATCCTCTACTGTATTACATACACTTAATGATCATTTTAACTCACCCTTTTTCTTATTTTATATTATTCCCAAACATGAATATATATATTATGAATTACATACAGGGATAACCTAGGAGTTATGCATGTTGTAAAAAGAATTTTTATATTGTATTTCCCTTCAATATGTAATGTTGAATAGCTATATGTATCTGGTTTTCCTAAACGACTAAACTATTCATTTCTACAATATATGAATTTCTTATAATCATTCTAATGTAATGAATTAAGGCATCAAATCCTTGAAATTGCGGTCGATTCTTTACACTTATGACATCTGAAGCATTGATCTATTATTGAGAAATTTGGTATATGTGATGAACATGTGATGTCAAGGATATATGTTCATGGAATTCTTGTCCTCGTGCCATAGTCAGAGTGGAGATCTTATTTTTTTAATTTTATGTTCTCTCTTACCCTATAGTGTGTGAAAATTGTGTGATTTGTATATCATAGCCTGTATTATTTTTTTCCTCCCGGATAGATTTTTTTCTTTTTTATGTTTCAATTTTTGTATTTTCATTCCAACAAATAAATTCATACTTTCAGGCATACATGGATTTTTACCCTCAAAACCTATTTTATCGATGATTACCAAATAATAACTCCATGAGATGTTGTATCATCCACTTATGAGTAATAAGCACCTAGAATGAAATAATAATTTTTGTCTAGTCATAGAAATTTATACTCATTACATGATATATATTTTTAACACTATTATTATATAACATCTAGGATCTCACAGTTCTGAAAAACTATTATGGACTTATGAGAGAAAAATAGTCTATGGAAATTACCAAATTAAAGTTATGTAGAAGAATAATTTTTTTGGTAATATATGAATTAATATTTTTCCATTAGATATTTATATAATTAAATGCAGGAATTATGTTAGTTCTAGGAAACCAACTCCAACAGAATCCAACTTTTAATAGAAACAATTATAAACTAATCAATTATATCACATGAAAAACATGATTCTATTGATGGTTGGATATATATATATTGGGCATTCCACATTTTTATGTACCAATTTTTTGTCCTACAATAATCCTTTAGGGATATTTCAACTATTTCAACTTATCCCCTCTATAAAAATCCTAAAACATGTGAGTTCTCCTTGTATAAACTATTTTCCATATCAAAAACATCATAGTATATAAAATATCATTGTTAATTTTCTGTATGATAATTATAATGAATTATTTACTTGATATTTTCCTACATATACATTATATAATTTCTAAAAAAACATTTTCATATAAATTAGAAGTCATAACATACTCTATATATTTAGAAAATGAAACCACATGTTATAAAAATATGTTTTTCATATAACCATTGGTTAAAAATGATACTAAATCATATTGTTGTGAATGAAGACTAGTTTTATATAACCATGATAATAATAACTCCTAGTTATGCTAAATTCAAGGAACTTATTTAATTTTATAATCATAATTATTATTCAGTAGTTTTAAATAAAAATCCATCAAGTACTCATGGTTTTTGTTTGATATCTTCATGTTATGATTTATATCTAATAAATTTAAATATATAGTATATATCATTATTATGATGTATATTCAAAACTACTCAAGGATATATGGAATGTTATTCCCCATTAGAATATTCTAATATGATTTCTAAATGTATCAGATTTAAACATAAAATAAATAATGATTTATTCTCATGATTTAAAATATACCTCTCACATTCAATCAAAAAACCAAACGGCCAAAAGTTTTAGTGTCTTTTACATTATTTATGTAAAATCGTATCTTCTAACACTCACTAAAATTTCATTATAATTATACACATATAGACCCTTTTTAGACAACTCATATGATATAATAATCTTCAAAACCTAGGGAATGGAAACCTAGGAAAAGGTTGAGCTAAGATGATCGGTGAAGGGAAAACTAAATCATAATATTAAAGAGAACATGAGAATGTTGTAAATATAAAAAATGATCACAAAACCTTATATTATCATCTAGAAATATGTTTTAGTAACAAAAGATCATAAAGTGATCATTAAGGATGCACAAAAGATATCATCATACACAAAATACATCTCAATAATAAAAAAACATGAGATAATTACATAAATGTATGAAATTAATTAATAATAATGTGTACTATAAAGAACATGGAATTTTATATAAAAGAAATAAATCATGAAAAATTAATCAATACTTGATAAAAAAACATTGAAATATATCCCAACCATTAACATAGGAAAACATTTGTGGGAAACCCCATTATAACCATTCATGTGTTAAAAATCTCAATATGACCATGTCAGAAAATGTGAGAAAATCTGTCAATCCTTCACATGTGTGAATAAAATCATTAAGTCCACTTATGACTATCTAATGATATATAATCTCAAAAGAATTCATTGGTGGGTTATATAAGACCACACACATTATCAAACATTCCTATTTATGATGCCTATATTTAATCATAATAATATCTTAAAGAACATCTGCAAAAAGAATGGCTCTCTTATCATTCCAAATGAAAATCATTCACAGTTCTTTAAGAACCTGTGAAAATAAAAATTCTCCATAAATCATCCAAATGGTACAGAATAACGTCATGAATTAAATCATTCGACACCAAATACTTGATGACAAAAATAATCACATTATAAAAGAAATTTATAGTGAAATATGATGCATAACTCAATTAGAGATGGATCTTTTGATGATAATGAACTAATATTCAAGAGAAGTGATTTTTAATACATTTTGAATTCATTTTTGAAAAATTAATATTTATAAGCATATTTTCACAAAATAAAATTTTTGTTCTTATTTAAGTGAAAATAAAAGCATTCCTGGAAATGGATTTGGATCAAAAACTATTTTCCCTAGTAATAAATAATGAAAATATCTAAAAATGGAATGTTCAATATAGATATTTGAAATATGATATAGAAGAATGTGTTTAACTCAAATTATGAAATTTGTGTTACAAATTCCTTAACATTTAACTATAATTTCCATGTAAGTCATTTAAAATCATATATATTTAATGTAACTATACTAATATATTATATCATAACCATACTATAAGAATATTATAATTTTTAATAAATATTATTAAACTATATATTTAAAATATATTAACTCATTAATGTTTATTTTCATTATTGGGATTTAAAACATTTTATTATTTTCTCAAACCAAATTAACAAACACATGGTCGATTCTAACTAAGTGGATTAAATTTCATCATTAATAGATCATTCATGATATAATAATAATTTTCATTTAATTAATTTTAAAGTCTTGTTTTCAATATTTTTAATATAAGAACACAACCAGTGAACATGGAAATCATGATAACATGTTTTCAATGTGTTTAACAATTCATAGGAAATATATTAAAAAATATTGTAAAATATTTACAAAACCATTTTAGAACAATTAAAACATCATAAATATAACATCATTACATTATATTACAATTATATGAAATCATGTATGTAGCGACATGACCCTAGAGGCCTGGAGTTGGTCTCTGCTATAAATTTCATTAGCATTATTACAATTAATCAATCCCTAAAGGACCGTTATGTTTAGTAGTCTTTGTAAACTGAATAAAAAACTGAGACATGTGTTACAATTGAATACACTACTTAAATCATAATTGTTTTCTTATAAACAATGACATTATTGAAAACATAATTTCATCAATCATATCCTTGCATAAATTTCTCATAATTCTCTATGTGTTACTAGGGAAAATAAAACATATTGAGGGTAATCTAAAATTCATAAAAATATCTAAATATAGTGGGATAAATAATGATACAATTTGAATAATAATTATGGATTGGAAAATAACTAAAAAGACATACCATGTAATCAACAAACTGATAAAGACATACATAAACAATACATAAGGTACTAAATGGAAACAAATTCCATTAAAATAACTAGATGAGGTAAAATTAGTATGTTAAGGTAAGAAAATAATAACACATGACATGTAATCAATAAACTGTGAATGAAATTCATCCATAAATTTTATCATGTGAAAATATCATGGATGATAAATAATGAATCAAAATGAAAGAAATGCTTAATTATGGTACATCATGTCTTAGGAAAATAAAAAACCATACTATCAAGATCTATCCTCTAGATAGTTTAAAATATATATAGATACCATTTTAATTTTTAAAACATATTTATCACATAAGAACCAATCAATACATCGAGAAGCTATACAAATTCTATGCTCAATCTGTCATTGCATGTCCAAATCATTATTTATAATGATTAATCTATTTAATTAATAAAAAATATTCCTTATCGAATAAATAATAATAATATATAAATATTTCCCCAAATAATAAAACAAACATCAAGTTGGAATCCATATTTAAAGAGGTATATAGTGTAGTTAGTAATAATTTCTATGATATATGAACTTGATAATTTAGAATAAATTCAAGGTTAAATGATCAAAGAAGACTAAATTTTTCAGTGGGACTAACAAATAAATCAAATAAGTTAATGTGAATTCTATCCTTTGGAAAATAAATCAAACACCGTCCAAAGGAATAAATATTATTGGGTCATTACAATATATCCCAAGAGAAATATAAATAAAGTTTATTATTGTTGGTGAATAGAAATAATATAAAATTATCTTTTAATATAATTCTTGAGGAAAATATCCTTTTATTATGAAAAACATTTTGAAGAAACATTTAATTGAAAATAAATTTTGGAAAAATTTTCTTTTATAAAGAAAACATCAAAATAGGAAAAAGATGATTCAATGAAATAATAGTTGGTAAAACTGTACAAGTCGTATGAGGTTAAAATAATATTCTTTTTTCAAGGTTAAATGATAGAAACATGACTTGTAAGAAAAGAGATAAAAAGGGATTCGTTTGAAAACGTTCGTAAAAGGAAAAAAGGTAAAAATGTATGTAAAAAAAATTTTAAAAACATTTTTGAAAATATTTTAATAATGTATGTCTTTTATAAAAAATATTTTCTCCAACTAAAGAGAGAAATAATGTTGGGTTTTCTTAAAAAAAATTAAAACATTTTTAGTACAAAATAGTGGAAAAATTATTATCACTTAATATAGGTCATGAATAACCTGAAGAGAAAAAAATTTAATGGTTTAATAGAAATTGATCAAATAATTTCCTATTATGGAAATTAAAATTTAAATAATCCCGAAACAAATCAAGTCTTTAATGTAATCCTTTTTAAAGATTACGATGTTGTAGTGTGAATAAATCAATGAGTAGATTATGTATATCAACTGTAAATCAATATATAGAAGGTGAAATATATCGATATATAGAAAATTAATTATAAAAATACTCATAGAATATTAATTAAAATGAGGAAGTAGCATAACCAATTGAAAGTTAATTGGGTTATGAAATCCATTCTCAACTTGGTAACATTTAACATAATTCCCCTTAGATGAAATAATTCCAATTAAAACTAAAAGCATCATGTGAATGAATAAATCTTGTCATTATATGAAAAAATGGAAATATTTGCACTATATATAATAAATTAGGTGAATATATATAAATTTATTATTTCAATTGAATGTTAACAGTCACAAAAGGAAGTGCTATTACAAAGATAATCATTTATATTGTTCTAGATGGGAATAATCTTAAAGAATTCCAAAGTGTCTCATACAAATTTGAAACATTAATGTCATATTATTCATGAACTAATAACTTTAAATGACACTTATAATATGATGAAATTAAATTTTATCATGATATAACATTTCAAATGGAAATATATACACTATATAAAAGAAACCACTTGCATAACAACATATTTGTATCAATTGAATTTAAACAAAATCAATTACCTTGCATTTCCTTTCGAGTGAACTAATTTTAACATATTTTATAATAAAATTATGCTAATTATATATATTATTATGATACTTTTCTTTGTTATCATAAATTTTATTTCAATTATTACGATGATTTATACAACTACATATTCAATTTGGTTTACATTAGTTGTTTTGAAAAAATTCAGTTTATCTGTCAAAAATAACTTTTGTATGTAAAATGTGACCAAAAGAGTAATTATATAACTTATAAAGAATAATACTAATGAATTAATTATTATATTTATACATGAATTATACTATTGATATCATTCATTAAATAATTTTATAATAAATGAAGTAATGTTCCTATCATGGAGACGGTAGTTCGTACATATGCATGAGTAACGTTCTCATTTGATAATGAACATTATGGAATGAAGTTAAGTATAGTAATAACATTGTATAATGATAATTATATCAAAAATACCGTATTATTTAGTCATATATAATTATATATCTTATTATTGGGGTGTAAAACAGATCAGATCATGTCGAGGAGGTGGTAATCAACGTATACACAAATAATGTTATCACTTTTAAAGCTTGTGTGTGAGTTTAATAAACAAAATGATATATAATATATTTCTAGAAATTAAATTATGTAATTTCTATAATATAGTTTTATTTTATTTCATATATTTTTAATTGAAACCATCTTTTAATGTTTACATGTATATTATTAATGAATAACATTGCTTTGAAGGTTCGGTAGTCTGCACTTCCTCAAACAACATTATTGTATTAAAGAAAAATAAAATTATAAAAGGTATGTGTTATAAAAAGAATAAAAAAGTATAAAGACATAATAAATATCATAAATATAATATAAAAATAGATTGTCCATCATAATGGCCATCTATGAATGTTGGTAAAGGAGAAAATAAAAAATCTTTATTTCATGGGGCAACAGTTCACCATATATAGAAATAATATATTCGTTTCCTATTAGATGGATATGTGTGTGAGTGTAGGTAAATAACTGAACAAAAAATATCCAAGTATACTTATTATACTCTCTTTTTTTATAAAATCGTGAAATAATAATACTTGAAGGATTGATGAATTGACATAAATCTTAAAATCTTGAGGAAGTTTGTTACCTCTTATTCAGGTAACTCCTTTTATTGTGAACCAAATAATTGAATAGATCTCTTTATCACCTAGGATATGATTCTAGGTTTAGGGGTATGATTTTTAAAATCTATTTGGGTGGTTATTTTTTGAGCCAATGATTCTTGTTAATTTAGGGAAGTGGTAGGGGATGAGGCCTTTTTAAAGTGAGGGAGTAGTGGCACTCTTGTAATATTTTGAAAAATAATTCTATGCATATTTTTCAAGTAGAAATTGGCTCCAATAATGTTCTAATTTAGATAGAGTATATGTTATGGTGGATATATGTAAATTAAATATCTTGTTTTCTAGTGTATAGTTCCTCTTGGGGATTAATATTAAGGTTTAGTCACTTATTACGTTTAGTTTAACCTTAATTATTATAAATAATTTTAATTAAAGTCACGAATATTTTTGGAAAAAACATACTTGGTGTTATTAGAAATTATTAATTATTTTTATTCTAAATATTCAATCCAATTTCTCAAATTCTAATAATAGTAGTGGCATAAATTAATTTAAAGTGCATCTCGTAGGGAGGACGACAATGATGATTGATAATGAAAAACATCCAACAGGTTTTTTTCATTCAATTTAAAAGTAAAATTGATCCCAATGACCTAAATTGGATTAATTTATTAAATTATTATCAAATTAAACTTCATAACCAATTATAATTTCAATTTATTCATATAAATAAATTAGCTGAAAATCATTTTCGTACTAAAATTTGATATTTTTAACTATTATTTAAAATATGATATGTCTCCAAAAAATATATAAAATTATATATTACCTACATTTTATGATCATATTTGAAATAAAAATATTTTTTGACATATGAAATAAATTAATGTTTAAAAAAATAGGATTTAAAAAACATTTTCTAATAAATAGTGGTAAAACAGCCTTTATAAATATATAGGTTTTTATGTGTGAAATTGAGTTTGGTTTTATCATTTTTCTTATTAAACCTAATGGATGAATATAAAAAATATATACAGAAATTTATAAAATATATATTTCATTATAATCATTAGGTAACATTAATTAATTAACTTTATTAAGGAAAAATTCCTTTATAAGCATAAAAATAATAATATTTTTTATATCCAATTGGTTCTTATTTTAATCTCTCATTAATTGGTAACCAATGAATTCATGTTATATTTATATAAATAAAAAATTTATAAGTTAGTTAATACCATTCAGAACTTCTAACATAATGGATAGGATATATCAAATTATATTAAATAATAAATTTTTATGTATACAATGTTATTTGGTAAAACATGGTCTTTCATGTAACACAAGCAATCGAGGAAGGTCTCTCTTGTATGTAATTCAAGCTAACTCAATGTTTCATGCATTATAATATATATCATGTATTTAATTTTTTTTAAAATAGAAAATATATCATAGAGTCTCGAGGTATTATATTCTCTTAAGATCATGGTGATACTTTCCATAAATGCTATTGAATACAAAGTTATACTTTAGAATATCAGGGTGTTACATTCTCAATACCTTAATTAAATTGGGTCATTACAATTGAAACTATATCTTGGTAATAACTTTTTTGATATTTCCCAAATTTCAATCCCATATTGTTATAAGGGTTCAAAACGCATCCTCTAGAAATTAGATAATGGGAATTAAAAAGGTCAAAAGAATTACCATGTAACCAGGACTCTAAGTAAAAGAACATTAGTTGTATATAGAGATACATACTTTGAGGAAATGCATAAATATTTATAGGGAGTTATTGAGGTCATACCGGGCCCCAACCATAAACATTACTTAATCCTGAGACAAGTTAGTAATTTGACATTAATTCACATCAAGGATCTTTTTAGGATTATAGCTTTAGAGAATTAGATCATAACATATACATAACATATTGAATATTACAAGTAGATACTTCTACACACTACCCATTTTTCGACAACTATAAAACTCCTTAAATAAAACCATAATTCTTTTCTTAATAGAAATCATCTGGAATTCTTCCTTTCTCTTACCCTTCCATATAACATGTGAAAAAAAATTTAAAAACAAAGGATAAGCATAAAAAGATCCGTAAGGTTTACAAAATAGGGAAAAAATATTAGTCCATCAATTCATAAAAATCAATGAAATTACACTATTCACTCATATAACATAATCTCTTTAACATACCTCATGAAAACATAAGATTTTGGAATAACACATAGAAATCATAAATCATAAAGGTAACTTGTGGCATCTATAACATACATACATTGTATCTTTCACAACTACATAGGGTGTTACATTTGGAATAATCATCATAGTATATTCCTAAATCTCTTAGAAGAAAAGTTAATGTTTATCACCATCATATTATCCATTGCATTGGAGAGCTATCACGGGCTCACCTGCACTAGGATTATCACAGAACCGCCCATATTTGGTTTTTCATGTATGTACCCATCAAATATCGAAGTATCATTAAAAAAAATAACACATAAATGATTAAAATTATAAACATTTCACTCATCAATCACAATAAATAAATTAAAGATATTGAAATATTCAATTCATTTACAAACCCATTTAAACCATGTAATAAAGAGATTTTTTAATCAATGAGTCTCATACCACATTAAATCATTTATAAGAATTAATATTTTAAAACATTAATTTCCATATAAATAAATCCTTAGAAATAATTTTAAAACATGGACATTAATGACAAATATTTAGAAGAAGAAATCTTCAAAACATTTAAAAAAATGTTTTAGATACAATGTCTCTCACCACATGTGAAAATACATGAATAAAAATAATTAAAGAATTGAATTAAAAGAAACCTATAGTATCAAGAGAATATTGAGATTAATGATATAATATATCAAACAGTACTATATATATCTAATAGGATATTAATGGTGCACAATATTATGATATGCCTCAATGAAATTATGTTCTGACGTAGTCCCTTAAAATGATTTTATCAATGAAATAAGAATTTATCAATGAGATGGTTATGTTTAGAAACATTATAACACCAAAAAAGAAGTTGAAATTAAAAAAATAAGTAATCAAAAAATGAATCCATGCATAATATTGACATAAATAATCAACTAAGTATGTGTAAAACCCAGTGATATTAAATAGAGTTTAGAAATTCTCCAATAAAAATTCAGCATCCTAACAGCATCACCTAAAATTTTATAAAATTACTTAATGGGAGAGAAATGGGTCTCACATCATTTAAACATAATACAAAAACAAGTAAGTATATATACACACATACCCAAACATAAAAAACTGGAAATTAAAAGACATAACACAAAAGAATTATTTTACTAAAAGAGGTGGGTGAAAGGTTCCCTTACCTTGAGTCTGATTCGTCACATATGATCAGTGTTCTTCCTGAATAATAAACATAAGATAATTTATAATTGTTTAATAAAATTTTCTTATTTTTATTATTCCTTTTATAAATCTTATTGACAAGTTATAAAAATTATATATTTATTTTCATTAATATCTGTCATTTTGTTGATATGGGGTACTTGAGTTGAAAATGATCTTGTTATAATTAAAAATTGTCCATGTTGTCAAAAGAACATTATATACAGAATAGTATTAATGAATTAAATATCATATCTATATATTAAATATTTATTTGGATCCTTTATATAGTATTCCATAACATTTGAATATAAGAAATGAAATACACCATTCATGGAGACGGTAAGTCGTACGCATGGATGAATGTTACTTTCATTTCATTTACATATTTAAAAGAATGAAAACTAAATGATACATAGATATATTATAATTAATGTATAATATCATATGATATATATGTTACATATTTTAACTAATTCCATCCTTTATAAATTCAATGTATGGCATGAACGATTCATATAACTTTGAGGGGGCGATAGTCCGCACTTCCTCAAATGAAATCATAGTATTTACACCACATGAAAAGCATAATGGTATGTTTGTAAATTAAAATAATAGTATCATAAAGAAAATATAAATATAATATATTTCATATGTAAATTAATTTCTATCATAATGTCCACTATGAGAGTTCATAGGGGGAAATTGAACATTCATCGTTTCGTGAGGCAGTAGTTCACCGTCCACAGAAACAATATCTTCATATCCATTTGATGGAGGTGTGTATAAGTACAGTTAGAATCATTATAATAACAACAAACTAGTATATTTAGGATACTATTTTTATGTAATCAGAGAATAATAATAGAATAGGGAGTGAAGAAGTAAAATAATGGAAATAAACATTATAGAAGATACTACCTCTTAAAGCATATAACTTCCATAGATTTGAGCCAAAAGGCATTCTTGAATTGCCTTATTCCCTTGGTAAAGATTTGATTAGTAAGAGAGGGATGTTGGGAGATTATTTTGGTAGATTTTGGATGAGCCAAGGGGATGGAGAGGAGTTATAAAATGATTAGAGTTGATACCCTTTTATAAGAGGGAGGAGGGGCACATTAGGGATGTTTTGAAGTATTATTTTATTACAAAATGATTTTAGTTTTATAATGGTCCCAAAGTAAATTATTCAATATCTAAGATTTTTTGGGTCTAAAAACTCTCAAAAAATATGTTTTCGACAAGTCTAGCTCACAAATTTCACCTTATAATTTAACATTAACCATTAATTAACTAATTTAACTCTTACCATGTCTTCTTGTATATTAAGACTATATGGTTAATATATTTACTATAAAATTAAAATAAAAAAAAGTGGTCTATTAATTTATTTTTTAACATTATATAAGTAATTGGGCCGAATATTAGATTTTTAGGACTATTATATGATTTAATTAAATAGCATTTTTTAAAACCTCATTTCTGTCAATTTTTATACTATTCATATGATGACTTTTTAAAAATATATAACAACATTATTCTTTAAATAAAACATAATTAATTAAAAAAAGTCACATGCATTCCTAAAATTAATGGATGGAATAATAAGTTTCAAAATAAATTTAATTTAATATTCATAATCGCATTTATTTAAATCACCCATTATTAAGGTGATCACTACATCATCATTGTTTCATAAATAAATGTATTTATTTCGTATCTAAGAATTATAAATTAAATATCATGTTGTAGGAAATTTTTTTATTTTTTAAATTACTATTTATAGTTAAAAATATATCTTATATAACCCCATATAAAAATTGGTTTACAAAAAGATACATGATTATGTTACATTTTTCATTACTTTAAATTAATTCTTATTAAATGCCATTTTCACATCCATGTGGCTCCATGGGGTCTCGAAATTGACCCAATTATTCCGATGGTCGAAATTATATCATAAAATATGATTAGGACATGTTTTATGGTAGTTAAAGATTATTAAAATATTATTTGTTACCCTTATTTAAAAGCTTTACCACTTAACCAAGGAAAATAGAATAATTACTAAAGTAACTATTCATAATGTCTAAAAATAAAAGGTTCCTATTTACACAATTGATAAATAATTATTCCAAATATGGAATAAATTTTCCTAATTTAAAACACCGAAGTTTCAGTAATTAATTTGATATAAATTCTTGTTGTCAACCCCAAAAAGCGTGTTTTTAAGAAGTAATAACTATCAAAATATTGACATGTTTTTATGTTCATTTAGAAAGAGAAATTACATCCAATGACCATAAATTTAAAAAATGTTTAAAATATAATCCATATAAACATTTAAACCAATTAAAATTACCATATTACTATATAAATAAATTAGATGAAAATAATGTTTTGACAAAAAATGCGGTATTTTTTAATGTTCATTAAAAAATGAACTTTATCAGAAAATTACCAAAACATTATCCAAAGTAAATATTGATGTCCCAATTATATAGAAGAAGTTTATTTTATCAAATATAACATATAACTAATACAAAAACTAGATTTAAAAAGGGATCTCCATAAAAAGGCGGTAATACATCCTTTTACAAATATTAGAGTATTTCATGCTTAAAATCTGATTCATTCATATTTTTTATCATATAATATTTATCAAACAAATGTAAAGACATTTAAAAACATATGTAATCATATTTTAGTTATTTATATTCATTCCACCAATACAATCACTACGGGAAAAATGAGCAATTGCGACGGGTTATTTGCGACGGGATTTATTCCCGTCGCAAATAGTCATGTTAAAAACTTATTTGCGACGGGGGTATTTCCCCGTCGCAAATAAGGAGGCTTTTGCGACGGGATTTCTTTCCCCGTCGCAAATAGTTTTCCCGCGATGCGCGCCAAATCGCGGGAAAACTATTTGCGACGGGATTGCTTTCCCCGTCGCAAATAACCGGCGGCGGTAAAAGGTATTTGCGACGGGAGTATCCCCCCGTCGCAAATACTATGTCGGCAGGGGTTATTTGCGACGGGACCCGTCGCAAATAACTATTTACCGGTTGACCGTAATAAATGTTGGCTAAGGTATTTGCGACGGGTACCGTCGCAAATAATACTATTTGCGACGGGAATCCCGTCGCAAATGGTCCCGTCGCAAATAATCTAACCTATAAATACCCCCATCCGTTTTTTTCATTTCATTCTCATTCCTTATCTTCTCCTTCTCTGAAAATTATATTTCTAGAGTTGAGTTTTTCTCCAGTTTAATTTTTTTCTCCGGAGCTGATATTAAAGTTTTCAAGAACGATCAGAACAGATCATTTTTCAAGGTATTTTTAATTTTTTATTTATTTTTAATTTTTTATTAGTTTCAATTATTATTAATTAGTTGTAATTTAATTATGTTTACATTGTTTTATTATTTAATAAATTTAAATTATTAGTATTGTTTGGTAATTAGGAATAATTAGTAATAATTTTTAATAATTAAGAATAAATATTAATAATTAGTTATAAATACCAATAATTAGGAATAAGAATATTATTACATTATTAGTTTATTTTATTATTAATATTAAAATAATATAATTTTTTATATATATACAATTCTTTTTTCATCTGTGTGTTTGCTGTCTTCACATGTATTATTTGTATGTGGAGATAGAAAACGCACAGATGAAAGAAGAATTGTATATAAATTAGAAAATTATATTATTTTAATATTAATAATAAAATATATTAATAATGTTATTATTTATAATTATTGGTAATTATTTCTAATTATTGATAATTATTCATTTAATTACTAATAATTAGAAACAATTATCAATAATTATCAATAATTAAGAATAATTAGTAATAATTAGTAATAATTACCAATAATAAGTATTAATTACCTATAATTAGTATTAATTACCTATAATTAGTATTAATTACCAATAATTAGTATTAATTACCAATAATTAGTATTAATTACCAATAATTAGTAATAATTACCAATAATTAACAATAATTAGTAATAATTACCTATAATTAGTATTAATTACCAATAATTAGTATTAATTACCAATAATTAGTATTAATTACCAATAATTAGTATTAATTACCAATAATTAGTATTAATTACCAATAATTAGTAATAATTAGGAATAATTAACAATAATTAGGAATAATTAGTATTAATTAGGAATAATTAGTATTAATTAGGAATAATTAGTATTAATTACCAATAATTAGTATTAATTACCAATAATTAGTATTAATTAGGAATAATTAGTATTAATTAGGAATAATTAGTATTAATTACCAATAATTAGTATTAATTACCAATAATTAGTATTAATTACCAATAATTAGTATTAATTACCAATAATTAGTATTAATTACCAATAATTAGTAGTAATTACCAATAATTAGTATTAATTACCAATAATTAGTATTAATTATTAATAATTACCAATAATTATCAATATTTAGGAATAATTAGCAATAATTAGTAATAATTACCAATAATTAGTAATAATTACGAACAATTATCAATAATTAGTAATAATTAGTAATAATTAGCAATAATTAGTAATAATTAGCAATAATTAGAAATAATTAGCAATAATTAGTAATAATTAGCAATAATTAGTAATAATTAGAAATAATTAGTAATAATTAGAAATAATTAGTAATAATTAGAAATAATTAGTAATAATTAGAAATAATTAGTAATAATTAGTAATAATTAGAAATAATTAGTAATAATTAGAAATAATTAGTAATAATTAGAAATAATTAGTAATAATTAGAAATAATTAGTAATAATTAGTAATAATTAACAATAATTAGTATTAATTACCAATAATTAGTATTAATTACCAATAATTAGTATTAATTACCAATAATTAGTATTAATTACCAATAATTAGTATTAATTACCAATAATTAGTATTAATTACCAATAATTAGTATTAATTACCAATAATTAGTATTAATTACCAATAATTAGTATTAATTACCAATAATTAGTATTAATTATTAATAATTACCAATAATTATCAATATTTAGGAATAATTAACAATAATTGCCAATAATTACCAATAATTAGTAATAATTACCAATAATTAGTAATAATTACGAATAATTAGTAATAATTAGCAATAATTAGCAATAATTAGTAATAATTAGCAATAATTAGAAATAATTAGCAATAATTAGTAATAATTAGCAATAATTAGTAATAATTAGAAATAATTAGTAATAATTAGAAATAATTAGTAATAATTAGAAATAATTAGTAATAATTAGAAATAATTAGTAATAATTAGAAATAATTAGTAATAATTAGAAATAATTAGTAATAATTAGAAATAATTAGTAATAATTAGAAATAATTAACAATAATTAGTAATAATTAACAATAATTAGGAATAATTAGGATTAATTAGGAATAATTAGTATTAATTAGGAATAATTAGTAATAATTACCAATAATTAGTAATAATGATTATTAATTACCAATAATGATTATTAATTACCAATAATTAGTATTAATTACCAATAATTAGTATTAATTACCAATAATTAGTATTAATTACCAATAATTAGTATTAATTACCAATAATTAGTATTAATTACCAATAATTAGTATTAATTACCAATAATTAGTATTAATTACTAATAATTAGTATTAATTACTAATAATTAGTATTAATTAACAATAATTGCCAATAATTAACAATAATTAACAATAATTAGCAATAATTACTAATAATTAGCAATAATTAGTAATAATTATCAATAATTAGCAATAATTAGCAATAATTAGCAATAATTAGCAATAATTAGGAATAATGAGCAATAATTAGGAATAATTAGCAATAATTAGCAATAATTAGCAATAATTAGCAATAATTAGCAATAATTAGAAATAATTAGAAATAATTAGCAATAATTAGCAATAATTAGAAATAATTAGCAATAATTAGCAATAATTAGCAATAATTAGCAATAATTAGCAATAATTAGCAATAATTAGCAATAATTAGTAATAATTAGCAATAATTAGCAATAATTAGAAATAATTAGCAATAATTAGCAATAATTACCAATAATTACCAATAATTAGCAATAATTACATGTGGAGACAGATTGTGAAACACACAGATGAAAGGAGAATTGTATATAATATAGAAAATTATATTATTTTAATATTAATAATAAAATATACTAATAATGTAATGATGTTATTATTATATAATTAATATTTATGAAAAAAATTATATTAGTATTATTAAAAAAATAAAAAATCAATATAATATTAAAATTATCAATATTTGTAACAGGTTTTGCTTTATTCTCAATATATTCAATCCTTGCTTGTGTTTTTTCTAACAAATTATTCAAAACCAGTAATGCTTTTATATTTTATAGAAAAATATGGAACAAAGAGGTCGTCAACAGTCATTATTAGATGACCGCATATGGATAAATCAACGTAGAAATCCAAATGGTTCTGGTTTAAATCCAGTATATATAGAGGGTGTGGAGAGTTTTTATCATTTGCGGCATCAAATCCAGAATTTGTTTCAGAAGGAAAGATAAAATGCCCTTGTAGAAAATGTGCATTGAGAACGTTTGACACGTTTGACAAAGTGGGGGAACATCTCTTGCGTTTTGGTTTTCAAGCAGATTATGTTTTTTGGTATCAACACGGTGAACGCAGTTCCAGAGCAGGTGATACCAACTTGATTCCGGATCCATCCCAGTTTCAAGATTTAGTACATGATGTTGCAGGTTCATCTGTTCAACATACAGAAACTCCGGCTGATATAGCTTCAAATCCTGAGTTGGGACCGTCTGAATTTTATGAGTTGTTGAAGTCTGCTAAGGATGCATTATATCCTGGCTTCAAGATGAGTAAATTAGAAGCAGTTGCAAAATTTATGGCTATCAAATCAGATAACGGAATGTCAAACACATGTTTTGACCAGATATTTTCTTTGCTGAAAACACTGTTACCCGAAGGAAATGTTTTACCTGCAAATTACTATGAAAGTAAGAGGTTGGTTCGAAATTTGGGACTTACTTGTCAGAAGATTCATGCATGTTCAAATGACTGCATTTTATATTCAGGGGAAAATGAGTCGTTGGATAGTTGTCCCACATGTGGGCAATTGAGATATAAAGAAGGACAACACAGGAAGTCTGGTTTGATTCCTGTAAAACAGTTGATATATTTTCCGCTTACATCCAGACTTCAGCGTTTATTCATGTCTAAGAATACAGCGACAATGATGTCATGGCATAAAGAGAATATTTCAACCGATAAAAGCTTGAATCATCCAGCCGATGGTGATTCATGGAAACATTTTGATAGAGTGCATCCATCATTTGCTTTAGAAGCTAGAAATGTTCGACTGAGCCTTTCCACTGATGGTTTCTGTCCGTTTGGATCTTATGGTAGTCAATATTCATGTTGGCCTATTTTTTTAACTCCGTATAATTTACCTCCATGGATGTTGATGAAGGAGCCATATATCTTTTTGACTTTACTAATTCCAGGACATCCGAAGAAAAATATTGATGTTTATTTGAAGCCATTGATTGATGAATTAAATTTATTGTGGAGTACTGGTGTCAGTACATATGATGTTGCAATGAAACAGAATTTCATACTGAGAGCAGCATTGATGTGGACAATAAGTGACTTCCCGGCTTATGGGATGTTATCTGGCTAGAGTACACATGGTCAGAAATCATGTCCTTACTGTATGAGAGAGAACAAAGCATTTATGCTCATTCATGGAAAGAAACCTTGTTATTTTGACTGTCATCACAGATTTCTTCCAGCTGATCATCCTTTTCGCAGAAACAGATCTCATTTCAGAAAAGGAACAGCTGAAAGGGATGGACCTCCAAAAATGCTATCAGGTTCGGAGTTAAAATCGGTTGTATTTTCATTACCTCCCATCACTTTTGGTCCCACAATAAACCAACAGAAAATTTCTGGTTTTGGGAAAGAACACAATTGGATTAAACGTAGCATATTTTGGGATTTGCCATATTGGTCTGATTTGTTGGTCCGACACATGTTAGATGTCATGCATATTGAGAAGAACTGTTTTGATAATTTGTTTCATACAGTTTTGGATACGCCAGGAAAGAGCAAAGACAATGTAAATGCACGTTTAGATCTTGCCCAAATTTGCAGGCGTCCAGAATTGGAACTATTTGAGAATGTCAGAACAGAAAGGTTACTGAAACCAAAAGCAGCTTATACACTATCTAAAGAAAACCGTTTATTATTTTGTCAGTGGATTGCAGATTTGAGACTTCCAGATGGCTGTGCTTCCAATTTGGGTAGATGTGTAAAGAATGGTCATATTACTGGATTGAAAAGTCATGATTGTCATGTTATAATGGAGAGACTTCTACCCATTGGATTAAGAGGTCTGTTGAATTTTGTGATTTGGGATTCCATAACAGACATGTCTCATTTTTTTCGGGAAATTTGTGCGGCTACGGCAGATTATGATGCTCTAGGCAAACTTGAAAAAGATGTTGTTGTAATTATATGTAAACTGGAAAAAATATTTCCGCCGTCTTTCTTCGACTCAATGGAACATTTGATGTTACATTTGCCATATGAAGCCAAATGTGGAGGTCCGGTACAGTTTCGATGGATGTACCCATTTGAAAGATGCATGCAAAAATTGAAAAGAAAAGTACGCAACAAAGCATCTGTTGAAGGATCTATTGCAGAAGCTTATTTGCAAGAGGAAATATCTTTTTTCTGCTCCCATTATTTTGAATCTGAGTATCCTTCAAAACACAACCGAATGGGACGGAATGAGAGGAATATTGATGAAATCGACAATCAATTATCTGTTTTCAACCAGTCAGAGCTTGGTTTTGGTGGAGTTTCTGAACGCTGGCTTTCAGATGATGAACATCATAGAGCTCATACGTATGTTCTGCTCAACTGTGAAGAGATGACATCAGTTGTACTGTAAGTGTTTATATCACTTATTCTATCATTTATGTTACAGTAAATAACATTGGTTTTTATAGGTTGTATGATAATCATATCAAGAAACAAATTCCACAAATTACAGCAGCTGCTCTCGAAGAACGGCGACTGAAAAATTTCTCTCAGTGGTTTCAAAAACTGGTAACATAAATTCTTTATCATTTAGCAACTCATTCAATGTATAGTTTACTATATTGATAATTATTTCACAAATCTTCAGGTGTCTCGACATGCTGATAAAATTGACAAACGGCTGTGTTTATTGAGTAACCCACCTTCCAAACTTGTTAAAACTTATAATGCATATGTGGTGAATGGATTTCGATTCCACACACATGCATATGGGGAATCGAAAAAAACAAAGAACAGTGGAGTTAGCCTGAGAGGATCTCATCATCGAGAAAATGAAGTTGACTTTTATGACATACTTGATGAAATCATTGAACTCTGTTATCTTGGACAACATTACATAACCATGTTCAAATGTCGGTGGTTGGATACAGAGAGAGGCGTGCGTGTTCATCCGACTCATGGAATCATCGATATTAAATGTAAAAGTGTTCTCGCAGTAAATGAACCATTCTTATTGGCTCAACAGGCATATCAAGTTTATTATGCAAAGTACTGTGCAACATCAAGAGACTTGACTGATTGGTGGAGTGTAATAAAAATCAAAATTCGAGACAATCAGTTTAGTCAAAGTGAATGTGCTTTCACTGATGTGCAAAGAATTGAAGTTTTTCAAGAGAGTACTCAAAATCAATCTTTTTTACAAAGAGATATGAGTATCGATGACGACACCCCACATTTAAGAGTCGGTGATGACGATGATGTTAATGATGTCACACATGAATTTGAAATGGTAAGAGATGAAGCAACTTCAACTCGAATGGATATCGATGATGTTGAGGAGGAATATGAAGATGACATTGACATATATGAAGATGATGATGAAAATGAACACTTATAGAATTCCATGGTATTTATATACAATCATAATATGTATATATGTATATATAATAGTAATTATCAATTATTTGCTAATATTAATATTTTCTGTTTCAGATGGACGAGGCCACATTTCGTGAGTTGACGGAGGCTGACCTGCCTTTCGATGCGGATGAGTTGCTGGCAGATGACCCTCAGCCTGCAGGCGCTCCAGGGAGTACGCGGAGGGGGCGCGGTCTTGCACGATTGATGATTCCTGACCCCGTCCCCGAGCGACGTCCACGTCTTGGGTTTGATCCGCGCACCCGGAGGTGTGATAACCTGTGTAATAACCTGTGAATTTGACTAAGATTTCATTAATCTATTCACATAATAAATGTTTATTATTTTTTCAGTTTTTCACATATAGCAGTCGGACAGGGCAGCGCTATTTTGCGCAACTATTTCTCTCAGCCGTGGACCACATGGGAGCAGATTCCCATTGATGTGCAGCAGGCCATGTTCGGCCATTGGTTGGTACGTACGTAAATAAATAATTTTTATTTTGAAAATTATTTCATTTCTAACTTGATATTTTGATTTATTTGTAGGGTTTATGGTATCCGATCGAGGATACCATGCGTGACGTCATCCACGAGGCATGGGAGGTGGCCATGCGTGATCGCCTTCGTCAGTTTTTGCACAATTTAAGAAAAGCTGTGATGAAGAAAGCAGGAGTGTCAGATTTTGATGAGTTATGTAGAGCACACCGACCAGAGTACATTTCATCCCATGTATGGGATGAATTATGTGCGCACTGGTTGAGTGGTGCCTTTCAGAGGAGATCATCGGTGGGGAGGCAGAATCGGGGGAGGCAGGAGGTGACTCATCGAGCTGGGAGTCGTTCTTTCAGTACTCATAGACAGCATCTGGTACGTACATTATTTATAAATATTTTATATAACTATAAATATTAACAGTTTATTTTTTATTCTTATAGGCTGTCGAGCACCCCGATATTACAGAGTACGACGTATATCGGAGGATGTATAGTGATCCTGCTACTGGGGAGCTCAGAGGTGATCGTCAGCATCACATCGTGGTCAGTATTATTTGTTTTCAAGTTTAAAAATTAACTGCATATAATATATTCACAATTTTAATTTTAAATTGCAACTATAGGAGTCATATGAGGCTGCAGCGGCACAGGCCCGGCCTGAGAGTCAGGCCGAGGCATCAGATCAGACCACTGCCCGTCAGTTTGATGAGGCGGCATGGATGCAGGCCACCCAGTATGCCTTCGAGAAGGGCCGGGTAGTTGGTATCGGCTCTCGACTGACTCCCGGAGATTATTATGGCAGTGCTGTGATGTCGGCGTCCAGCTCGAGAGGAGCTCGTGCATCTTCTTCTACACAGTATGAGGAGCAGTTGCGATCTCAGACTGCACAGATAGAGAGTCTCCGACAGGAGCAGGAGCAGATGCGTCAGCAGCATGAGGAGGAGCGTCGACGCCAGCAGCAGCTGTACGAGGAGCAGACGAGTCGGTGGCAGCAGCAGCATCAGGAGCAGATGGAGTACATGCGCCGACTCACTCATGCTTTAGGGATGGAGTTTCCTCCACCACCATCTGCAGATCCCCCACCTCCCCCCCCCTCCTACAGATTAGAGTTTGTATTTCTGTTATAAAATTTGTGAAATCAAAATATTTTTTTTTTCTATTCGTAGTTTCTGTCTCATTATAAAATATTAATAATATTATATTTTTAAATAACAATATTAATATGAATAATAATAATATTTATATTTTATAATATTAAATTTTATATATATATTAAAATTTTATTTATATAATAAAATTATATATATATATTAAAATTTTATAATATTATAATTTAATTATTTTTTTGTAATACTTGAATTATTTTAATATTTGAATGTAAAATAATTCTATTATTTTTATATTAATTAAAATAACTTATTAATATTTTTTTTATTTATGAATTATAATTATAATATTATTATATTAATTAAATTATTTATTAATATTCTATTATTTTTATTTTTGAATTATAATTCTACTATTATTATAGTAATTAAAATAATTTATTATTTTCATTTGTAAATTATAATTCTATTATTATATTAATTAAAATAATTTATTAATAATTTATTTTTTTCATTTTTTTATAGTATTTGCGACGGGATACTATGCCCGTCGCAAATGCTAGTATTATTAATAATTTTTTATTTTTTTTTAAAAAGAGTATTTGCGACGGGACCCGTCGCAAATACTATGAATAGTATTTGCGACGGGTCCCGGTTCCCGTCGCAAATACCTGTTTTTCCAGTAGTGAATGACTCGACATAATCTACCATTTAAAATAATAATAATATTATATTACTTTTTAGTATAACTCAAAGGTGTGTGCAATGTATGATTTCCAAAAAACATGTGGTTGTGTATTGAGTACGCTATCAGACAAAGTGTCTTATTTAACATAAAACTACTATATTATTCATAAATATTAATATCTTTAAAAAATTATTATTCAATAATTAACAGTGTCGTTACATCCTTCCCCCTTTTGGAAACTGCATCCTTGTAATTTTAAAATTGAGCTTGAAAATTTCATTTGAAGTCCACCATTGGAAAAATTGTTGATAAAACTATCAATTTTATAGAAAGAAAGATAAGTAAAAAATATTTCACCTGAGATAAAATATACTAATATTCTATGTAAGAAAACAAGGATATGGAAGAGAAGACAAACCATCATGTTCTGATGGAGACAGATAGAAAACATGATTAGGAGAAAGTGAACTACTGGAAAACCATAAACTTATGATGGGTTATAAAGCCTTTGATTCCCTTGTAGGAAAAGAAAATGGAAAAAACTTGTTTTAAATTATTCTTCATAAATATGAATAATTTATTTATGATATTAGATAAGTATATAAGGAAATATACTTACTTTTCAAGTAGAGTTTCATCTGATAATAAATAACTACCACAAACTCATCTTGTCTCAAAATGATGGGTACTCCAGATGGCATGGTCGCACTTGAAATTGAAAAACAAACCTCTAGTGAATCATGTAATTCAAAAAGGATAAAATATATATTTACACTATCATTAGAAGTTTACCAAAACCAAAATGGTTAGTAAAAAATAAAATTATCCCCAAAAGAATAATCCTTTATAAAAAGAAATAATACTCTTTCTCTCCAAAATTCAACATTTAATAACCAATTTTCAACAATGACCATTTAATAAAAAAAATTCCTTAAAATTATTCAAAATAATCTAAACTAGGATTGAAACCCAAATCTCGTAAGGATTTGATCGCGTAGTCTTCTATGTTAAATATTAACATTTATCCTCAAATAACATCGACTATACTTAAAGTATCATACTAAAAATTAATTAACCTAATCACTTATTCTCTATGATTGGTTAATAATTTCTTTAAACAACCCAAATATCCATATGTCTAAAATAAAACATATATTCTTACAAAATAATATGTCAACCATTACTCCACAAATTAAATCCCGTAGTATTCTATTTTCCTTAGGTTTATAGTGTTCCCAAAAGAGATAATGTCCTAAAAATAACATTTATCACTTAACCACCAAATAATCGTTTTCTAAACTATGTGTATCCATTTGATAAATCAAAAGTTCCAAAATAAACCTATTCTTGATGCATGAAATCATTTAATGAAAAGTAATAAGACATACTGAATATGGACTTCACGTAGTCTATTAGTAGGTGATAAATCTCATTCGCACTTTGGATGTTTGTTTGATTCATGCAGCATTGTATGAAGCACCAGGTTGTCACATGGTCTACATGTTTTCTTTTTTCAAAAAAAATGTATTATTATAATAACATTAAGAAACTGATATAAAATCTTAAAAAATATCCAAAATATGTTTTAACCTTAGAGGTTATTTCATACCTCACATTTTTCATCACAAAAACTAATAACCCATACTTACCTCAAATTCCGGGATCATATAAACCCAAATGGTTCATTATTACTATATCAACAAGAGAAAATATAATTCTTCCTCAATTGAAAATTTTATACAACAAACATAAAGGTTACAAATATATGAAGCCTTCCAAAGTAACCCCATAATTAACAAATTTAATCATTTCATCACCATAGATCCAACATAACTATTTAATTCCTAAAATGTGGACATCAAAATAATCAAAAAATCTTCATGATTCTTTATCCATGTTTTTTAATTTTGTTATTTTATACTTATTTCTTACAAAAAAATAATGCATAATGTCTTAATATTTCAATAATGTTGAAACATGTGCTATGATATAATTCATACATTTATTAGGTCATTTTCAATTTCCTCATCTTCAATTGTAATGAAATTCTGTATTGTTAAACATATATTTGTATGTTATTTCTTATTTCATTCCAAAAAAATCTATGTTGGATATATATTTGTGTATTGTCAATGCACACTACATTCAAAATATTCAAATGATCCCTGAAAAAGAACATCATTCCCTTTATTAGAGTCAACTGAATGCTTCCTTTTTATATGGAATATTATTTCTTTATGACCATCATTACCACATATATAACATATTCCAATCCCTTTGAATCATTTTCTATGGTGTTTCTTCCCACAACATTGACACATTGGTCTTTGAATATAATTACCTTTATTATTGCTACCCGAACATCCAGAGGGATTTGTTTCTCGCATATATGATTCCATAGAAAAACCAGCAAACATCAAGTGGTCAATCATGATATTGGATAGTTGGTTGAGAATGACCACAAGAGTTCTCATTTTAGCTCCCATTTAATTAATTATCATATTCATAAAAACCCGTAGTTTCTATTACATCCATTATTACTTTATTTCCTACCATATCCAACCATTTAATCTAAAACTAAAAAGGTTAGTGCGATTATATCAGTAAAATTGTCATATAATTTCTTATGAGGAGGGTAAATACTAAGATATAATTATTTATTTTATATATAAATCATTCAATTTAACAAAAGTAACTATGAATATTTCTAATGTTATAACCATTAGGGTTATGTCACTTCTGCTTAAATGACACCCTAATTTCAAATGTTATTTAAACTAAACATTGATACCAATTATAAGGACCCAGCCTTAAACATTACTTAATCTTGAGATAAGTAAATAATTTTACTTTAAATCACATTGAGGATCTTTCCTGGTTTGTAGAATTATAGAATAATCTAATAAATTATTCATAACATCTTGAATATTATTAGTAGATACTTCAACACAATGCCCATTTTTTCACAACAATGGAACTCCATAATTAAAATAAGAATTATTTTCCTAATATAAGTCTTCTAGAATTCTTCCTTTCTCTTACCCTTATTTATAACCTGTGAAAAACATTAAAAAAACTTGGCATGATAATAAAAATATCATTAGGGGTTATAAAATAAGGAAAGAATACATTAGTCCATCAATTCATAAAAATCAATGAAATCATACTTTTTAGTCTTATGACATAATCACTTTAACATACCTCATGAAATCATAATATTTATGAATAACACATAAAAATCATAAATTATAATGGTAACCTTTGGCATCCATAACATACATATATTGTAGCTTTCAAAGATACATAGGTAGTTACGTTAGGAATAACCATGGCAGTATATTCTCTAAATCTATTTTCAAAAACATTAATGTTTACCTCTGTCACGTTACCCAATGAATTAAATAGTAATAACAGGATCCCCCACCCTAGGTTTATGAGGGATCCACTCATATTTGGTTTTTCATGTAACAAACCATCAAATGTTCGAGTACCATTACATAATCATAACACATAAAAGATTATGATTATCAATGTTTTACTCATCAATCACAAGAAATAAATTCCGATATTGAATTATTAAATTCATTTCCAAAACCATTTAAAAACTTTAATAATGATATTTTTTAATTTAAGAGTTCCATACCTCTTTGAATCATTTCAAAGAATTAATATTTTAAAACATTAATGTCCATATAAATAAATCCTTAAAACCATTTTGAAAAAGTGGAAATTGATGAAAAATATATAGAAGAAGAAATCTTTAAAACATATAAACTGATGTTTAAGATAAAGAGGTCCTCGCCACTTGAGAAAATACATGAATAAAAATAATTAATGAATAACATTAAAAGAAACCTATAATATACTTAGAATAAGGATATTCATGATATAATATGTCAAATGGGATTATATACACCTTATAGGATATTAAAGTTGCACGACATTAATATTTTCCTCAATGAATGGATGTTGATATGTAGTCCCTTACAAAGATTGTATCTATGACGTAAGAATTTATCAATGGGATGATTATGTGAAACAATAGTATATCTACAAAAAATAAGTATAAATTACAAAATTAATAATAAAAAAGTTATTCCATGCATAATATTGGAATAAATAATCAACTAAGTATGTGTAAAACCTCATGAGAAGAAATTGAGTTTAGAAATGCCTTTACGAAAATTCAGCAGCATAACGACATCACTTAAAAATTTAAAAAATGACTTCATGAGAGATAAATGGCTCTCACATCATTTTTACATAAAATGGAAATAAATATGGATATTTAAGCATGTAACTCAAGATAATAAAATGGAAACTAATATATATAACATAAAATAAGTCTTTAACTAAAAGAGGAGGGATAAAGTTTCACTTACCTTGAGTCTGATTCGTCACGTATGATCCTTGTTCCTCCTGAATAATATAATTAAATTAATTTATACTTGTTTTAGAAATTTTTTAATGTTTATTGTTCCTATTTTATCACTAATTACCATGTTATAAAAATTATATATTTATTTATATTACTATCGGTTGTTTTGTCTATATTGGGAACTTGAGTCGAAAATGATCTTGTTATAATTACAAATTGTCCAAGTGGTAAAAAGTAAATTATCTCTAGAATAATATTTATTATTTAAATATAATATATATTTATTGAATATGAATTTATATCTTGTATATAATAATCCATAACATTTGGAGATAATAAATGAAATGCATTGTTCACAGAGATAGTAAGTCGTATATACACATAACCACGACATTCATTTCTTTTTCATATTTAAAAGAATGAAAAATAAATGATACATAGGTATAATATAATTAAATTATAATATAATATGATATATATTATACAAATTTTCATTAATTCCATATTTTATACATTCCTTTTATAGTATGAACGAGTCATATCACATTTAGGGGTGGTAGTCTGCACTTCCTCAAATGAAATTTTCATATTTAAACGTCATGAAAAGAATAAATTTATGATTGTAAATAAATATTAGAGTATCATAAAGACATTATAAATATAATATATATCATATTTAATTAAATTTCATCACGATGGATGCTATGAGAGGTGGTAGTAGAAAATTGAACAATCATAGTTTCGTGAGGGAGGAGGTCACTGTCCATAGAAAAAGTATGTTCATATACATTAGATGGAAGTCTGTGTAATTGTAGTAATAATCATTCTCATAAAAACAAACTAGTATATTAAGGATGCTATTTTTTTATATAATAAAATAATAAAAATAAATTTTGGAGTGATAAAGTAAAATAATGGAAATCTTTTTTTAAAGAAAACATTACCTCTTAAAACATGTAACTCCCCTTGATTTGATTCAAAAGTCTTTCTTGAATTGAATTATACCCAAGTTAAGGATTATAAAAGGAATATAGGGATTTTGGGAGCTTATTCTGATAAATTTTGGACAACACATGTGTCTTGATAGGTGTGATAAAATTGGTAGGGATGATGCCCTTTTATAAGAGGGATGAGGGGAAATTTAGGGATGTTTTGAAGTGTTATTTTATTATGAATATTGTATCTGTTGGTCGGAGTGGACACTCAAGAGGGGGGTGAATTGAGTTCCAATCAAAATTTTCTGTTAAAAACAATTTCTAATAAAATCCCCCAATTTCAAAAATAAATTAAACTGTAGTGAATTTATATAGAATATAAAGGTTCAATTAGCTTCTCAAAGATTGATTAATTCTCAGTTAACTTAATCTTATGATTAAATTAACTTTTGAAACCAATTTACTGATTTATAATAAATATAAACACTTGCGAATTTAATTATCAAAGTAGCTTTGAAGATAGATTATATTTCAAAGTAATAGCAGCGGAATATGAAATAAATATGTATAGTATGGATATAGTATAGCTATAAACACAGAGAAGTAACCAAGAGGTTCAGTCTCAAGCCGAGACTTAGTCCTCTCAAAAGTTTATATAAAAGTGATCCACACCCTGGATCGGGGTTAACAACAGTGAGCACACTGTCCAGGTCACAAGACCTCTACCACAGTTCTACGTGGGAAAACAAACAACAGCAGCCAGCTGTCCAGGTCACAAGACCTCTTCCACTATCCACAGTGGGAAGTGAAGTGTAAAAAGTTTGCTGAGGATTTACAGATCCTCCAGTGAAAGTACAGGAGTCAGTGTGTGTGTTTAATACAGCAGATAACACACACTTCTCAAAATGTAGAATAAATAAATCACAGAGCAGAGATGTAGAGTTTAGAAATGGCTCTAGTGATTTCAGTGTAGCACTGGACTCGTTTTGGAATTAATCAGAAGTGATTCTGAGTCCTCTTCTCGATTTTGTTTGAGAAGAAGAGTGTCGTATGCTTCAGGTTCACAGGCAGTGAGATGTAGTCGATGAAGCTCTTCAATAATCTGTTGTATGCACACCACTCTTCTTGAGTAGGCTTGATTGTATGTTTGATTCTGTCTTGCTTGGTTCTTCTTGTATGCACAGAGCTCTTCTCGAGTATGTCGTATGCTTCCTTGTCTCTGTGTGTGTTGTCTCTCACTTCTTGGTTTTTCACCACACTCTTCAGCAGAGTCTTCTTGTATTTATATCACGTGCTCCGTAGGATAGAAAAGGTTTCTTTTCCGCAGGTACGAGGTACGGTTTCCTGACATCCGACAACCTTTTATTAATAATCTGTCAGAGCATTAAAATATACCTAATATGACCGTTGGTTAGATTAAATAAAGATAAAGATAAAGAAATTCAAACAGTTGTTTATGACTGTTCAAGAGATCGGTAGGTCATCAGCATTAGAGTAAAGATCGGTGACTCAGATAGATCAGCATCGGTCTGTCATCTGATCGGTGAGTCATTTTGATCAGCATCGGTCTGTCATCTGATCGGTGACTCATTTGAATCGGTGACTCATTTGCATCGGTGACTCATTTGCATCGGTGAGTCTGATGGATCGGTGAGTCTGATTGATCGGTGAGTCTGATGGATCGGTGAGTCTGATTGATCGGTGACTCTGATGGATCGGTGAGTCTGATGGATCGGTGAGTCTGATTGATCGGTGAGTCTGATGGATCGGTGAGTCTGATTGATCGGTGACTCTGATGGATCGGTGAGTCTGATGGATCGGTGAGTCTGATTGATCGGTGAGTCTGATGGATCGGTGACTCTGATGGATCGGTGAGTCTGATGGATCGGTGAGTCTGATTGATCGGTGACTCTGATGGATCGGTGAGTCTGATGGATCGGTGACTCTGATGGATCGGTGACTCTGATGGATCGGTGAGTCTGATGGATCGGTGAGTCTGATTGATCGGTGAGTCTGATGGATTGGTGACTCTGATGGATCGGTGAGTCTGATGGATCGGTGAGTCTGATTGATCGGTGACTCTGATGGATCGGTGAGTCTGATGGATCGGTGAGTCTGATGGATCGGTGAGTCTGATGTCTGTTGAATCCAGAAGGCTTCCAACATACTTTGTAAGTTAATAAGCATAGTTAAAAAAAACATGATAACTGATTCATTCATAGATTGGAATTATGTTTATGAGACATCAAACCAGATTAATCATCAATGAGTTGTGATGATTTGTGATTATTAAAACATCAGTTATGAACATGAAATCAGCAATCTTCCAGAGGGCTCAACAATCTCCCCCTTTTTGATAATCACAAATCTTCATATATATATATATAATAAAAAACATAAATAAAATCTCCCTCTTAAGATAACATTCCCATATACATAATATTCAGATTTCTCCCCCTGAGATATTGATCTCCCTCTTCATATATAGAGTACTCCCCCTTAGATATATATGTCCCCCATTATATATCTTTCTCCCATTATATATATCTTCTTTCTCCTTATATATATCTTCTTTCTCCTTATATATATCTTCTTTCTCCTTATATATATCTTCTTTCTCCCCCTTTGGGATAATCAAAAAGGAGGGAACACAGATAAGGGAAAAGAGAAGCAGGGTGCAGGCAGGATAGAACATAACACAAAGGAAAAACAAATTTTATAAAGTCACAGAAAAAGACAAGCAATACATAGAGCACCCCATCAAAAATAATACATGGCTATTTGTTGGGATACAAAGGGGCTTTCCCTTTATCCTTTGGATCAATGGTAGGTAAGGTAGAAGGCTTGGAGGCAGGCTGTGGTTCACGGAGCTGAAGTGGTGGCAAGACAACTCTGGCAGGTGTAGTTGGAGGTGTCACAGAAGGTTGTGGAGAAGGAGCAGGAGCTGGATGAGAAGCTTTCTGAGAGACTGGCCGTAACTGAGATAGAGCTTGGGCAACAGACAGCTGATTTGGAGCGACATCAGAGGCACTTAGAGGTTCAGACGTAGGGAGTACAATGGCAGTGGCCTGTGCATCCAAGTAAGGCTTCAACAGATGAATGAAGTCCTGAATGACTTCTGCTCCATACTTCATAGCTTTTTCAAAATCATCCTTGTTTTCCATGAACTGTGCCAAGGAAGGGACAAAATCTTGCAATTGGCGAACTTGAGTGTTGAAGGCCTGAGTGACTGGAGGTAATTTCAGATTCTCTGCCAGGACTTTGAAGTTTGCAGCCATCTCATGTTTTGTATAAATCTTGGAAAAGAAAGCATCAACTTTTTCCTTGATCTCTTGCAGGGCATTCTTAGCATCTGCTGAATATACTAAGGCCATCTTATGACTATTATCACAGAGCTCTTTCATCCTCCTCAAAGATTCTAAGTCAAGAATATTTCTAACAGCAGCTAGCTCTGTATGCACAACTTCTCTGAGAGCTTCTATCTCACGAGTAGTGATTTTGGTTACCTTGCCTGTACTTGCTTGGCCGACTATATGAGTTAGTTCAGCTTTCAACTTCCTCAGATCAGACTTGTTAAGATGTTCAATCAGATTTCTTAAAACTTCCATCATACCAGAGATGGTTGATCTGAACTCATTTGACAGAGAAAGTAAGCTAACTTGGAGATCCTTCAAGGTTTGATTCAAAGAGGCTATGTGCCTACCAACAAATTCACCCGTAGCAGTCAAGTCTGGCTTGAGAACATCTGAGACTGCCGTTGAAAAAGCTTTCAGGGAGTTTTCAGAAACTTGTAGAGATACTTGATGAAGGGCATTGGAAAGTTCTTCTCTGACTATATCTCTCACAGTGGTTAGCAATTCAGTCTTAAACTTATCAAGATCAGCTCGAGAGATTTCAGAACCAGGTAAATTCACAGTTTCAGGATCATCAGTAGGAATAGACCTTACTTCTCTTGGAAGGTTCCTTTTCACAGTTGCAGCAGATTCTGGCAATTCGCCTTCTTCTTCAGAATAGTCTAAGCCCAAAACAGCATATCCAGGGTAGTCATCCCAAACAGCAGCACACAGGGTGTAGTTGGGTTTCTCATAGCATGCTGTTCCACTGATTTTTGATGAGTCAGTCTTGCCACTGATATGGATTTCTGGTACTGACTGAGGTTGTTCTACTTGAACTTCAGCAAGACCATCCACCGGTCTGTTGATACTATCAGCAGCAGCTTCAACATCATCAGCATCATCATCATCACCATCATTATTGTCTTCAGCATCACCTTGCTCATTATTACTCTGCTCAGAGGCTTCACTGTGATATTCCTCAGTATCAGAATCTTCTTCATCATCAAGAATAGGTTCTGACTCTGGTAGGGTTAAGGGTGGACTAGCAGGTCCAAATTCTATTCTTTTCTTGGGGCTAGCAGTGTCTGGATCACTCCTGTCATCAGGAGAAGACACACTTCCTTCTTCAGTTGCAGCTTTTTCTTGCTAATCATCATCAGAATAAATTGGTTCCTCATCTGGTTTTAATCCAGGATCTCTCACATCCTTTGGCCTCTTTCCATGATCTATGGGATTGTAGGCTTCATACAACTTATCTTCATCTGCAACCCAGCACTTCTTCCATGGGTTCCAATTGATTTTCATCCTCTTGCAGATCTCTTTGTTGAGATAGAAGGAACACTCTGTTTCAACAACTTCATCATCTTCATCAACACATTCCAGATTCTGGAGCATAGTAGATATCATTTTTGAATAAAACAATGCCGTGGCTTTCTTGGAAGGTTTCACCATACTAGCTATGTGGACCATCACATATCTACACAGATTTATCTTTTCATGGGTTTTGAGCAGAAACAATAGAAAAACATCTTGATACTTAACAGCAGCAAAATCTCCTCTTCGAGGGCAAAGTTGGTGCTGAATAAACTTGAATAGGAGTCTGCTTTCACCATCTAATTCTGACGCTATGATTCTCCTCGATTCTCTGTTTCCAGTTAGAAGCTCTAGAGCTAGCTCATAAGAAAAATAGTCAGTGACTGGGGGTATATTGCCAGCATAGTCCTCATATCGACCTTCATGAGGTACGTTTAAACATTCAGCCCACTGCTTAGATGAGAAAGATATTTTCTTTCCTTTCACAACCGATGACATCCTAGCAGCTTCCACACCATCAAGCGTGATTTTCAGGTTCATGTAAAACTCATGTACTAGCTTTGGATAATCTATTCGGACATTGTCTGAAAACCAGTCTATCCATCCTTGAGATTCAAGAACTTGTAGCAACAGGGACTTACTTGACAGAAGCCACGCCGAGTTTACTTCTTTTTCTGCAGCTATAATCCGAGTTTCCAGGTTCGGATTTACTGAACGTTGAGAGGTACTGCTCGACTCGCCTCGAGCACGCTTTGAAGGTACAGGGCTATCTGGTCCTTTGCTCGGTCTCTTTTGCTTAGCCATTCGAGGATTTGGAGAGGCAGGAGTTCGAAGGTTCGAAGGTTCGAAGCAGAGGGGAAGAGAGGTTGAGAGGTTCGGCGGGAAATGAAAGGTCAAAGGTTTAGGGAAGATAAATAGCCGCGTATCATTTATTTTATCATTTAGGGTTCCCATAAAAAGTAATTTACTAATTAATAAAAAGTAATTTAAAAAAAAAATCGGTTTGACAGAACAGTGTGACAGATCGGTTCCACAGATCGGTTTCACAGATCAGTTTCTCAGATCAGTTTCACAGATCAGTTTCACAGATCAGTTTCACAGATCAGTTTCACAGATCAGTTTCACAGATCAGTTTCACAGATCAGTTTCACAGATCAGTTTCACAGATCAGTTTCACAGATCAGTTTCACAGATCAGTTTCACAGATCAGTTTCACAGATCAGTTTCACAGATCAGTTTCACAGATCAATCATACACAATTCTTGTTTAATAAATTTCATTCTTTCAGAGCATAAGGGCTTTGTGAAGATGTCAGCTAATTTATTTTCAGAACTAACAAATTCTAGAGAAATATCACCCTTCTGGTAATGATCTCTTAGAAAGTGATGTCTGACATCAATGTGCTTAGTTCTAGAGTGAGACACAGGGTTCTTGGATAAGTTGATTGCACTAGTGTTGTCACAGTTAATTGAGACATGTTTAAGATCAAATCCATAATCCAATAGAGTGTGTTTCATCCACAAAATTTGTGCACAGCAACTACCAGCAGCTATGTATTCTGCCTCGGCAGTAGACAATGCAACTGAATTCTGTTTCTTACTACACCATGATACTAGGGATTTTCCAAGCAAATGACATGTTCCTGATGTGCTTTTTCTATCTAACTTACAACCAGCAAAGTCAGCATCTGAATAACTCATTAACTCAAAGGATTGTTCTTTTGGGTAAAACAAACCTAAATTTATAGTATACTTAAGATACTTAAAAATCCGTTTAACAGCTAATAAGTGTGATTCTTTAGGATTAGCTTGAAATCTAGCACACATACATACACTAAACATAATATCTGGTCGACTAGCAGTAAGATAAAGTAAGCTTCCAATCATACCTCTGTAATTGGTTTGATCAACTGGTTTCCCAGTTTCATCAACATCCAATTTACAGGTAGTACTCATAGGTGTATTACTTTCCTTAATACTATCCAATCCAAAACGTTTTAAAAGATCCTTTGTATCTTTACTTTGATTTAAAATAATACCATTTTTAGTTTGAAAGATTTGAAATCCAAGAAAATACTTAAGCTCTCCCATTAAGCTCATTTCAAATTCATTTTGCATAACCTTTGAAAAATCAGTACATAAGGAGTTTTTAGAAGATCCAAAAATAATATCATCAACATATATTTGTGCAACTAAAACATCTTTAGAAATTCTTTTAATGAAAAGAGTTGGATCAGCAATCCCTTTAGTAAAACCTTTTGAAATAAGGAAATTGCTAAGTCTATCATACCAAGCTCTTGGAGCTTGTTTCAAACCATATAAAGCTTTAGAAAGTTTAAAAACTTGATTTGGAAAATGGGGATTAGTAAATCCAGGTGGTTGTTCTACAAAAACATCTTCAATTATAAAACCATTTAGAAATGCACTTTTAACATCCATTTGATATAATTTGAAATCCAGATGTGCAGCATATGCAAGCAAAATCCTAATGGCTTCTAGTCTAGCTACAGGTGCAAAAGTTTCCTCATAGTCTATACCTTCTTCTTGACTATATCCTTGTGCAACTAGTCTAGCTTTGTTTCTAACTATATTTCCAGATTCATCTACTTTATTTCTAAACACCCATTTTGTGCCTATTGTCAAAGTGTCCTTAGGTCTGTCAACTAATTCCCAGACTTTGTTTCTTTCAAACTGATTTAATTCTTCTTGCATAGCCATTACCCAAAATTCATCATTGATAGCATCATTGATATTTTTAGGTTCTGACTGTGAAAGAAAGGCTTGATGTTCAACCTGGTTTCTTAGAGAAGCTCTAGTTTGTGTTCCTTTATCTAGATTTCCTACAACAGCATCTAAAGGATGGTTCTTTAGAGTCCTAGATGGTCTTGAAAAGATAGGGCTAGAAATTTCAGGTTCATCTAGAGATTGAGGTTCAACAGAAGCAGATTCTGGAGAATGTCCAGAACTGGATGCTTTTATAACGGGTTCTTTAGATTTATCATTAAGGTCCAGAATAGACAAATCTTCTTCAAGATTCCCAAGAGAGGTTTTAGGCTCATGTGGATCAGTTTCATCAAATTTGATGTGAACAGATTCTTCCACACATTTGGTTCTCTTATTGAAAACTCTATAGGCTTTACTAGAGATAGAGTAACCTAGGAAAATTCCTTCATCACTCTTGGATGCAAATTTATCCAGATTATCTTTAGTATTCAGAATAAAGACTTTGCAGCCAAAAACTTTGAAGTAGTTTACCTTAGGTTTCCTATGGTTCCACAACTCATAAGGGGTTTTCTTTAGAACAGGTCTGATCAAGACTCTATTAATGACATAACAAGCTGTATTAACAGCTTCAGCCCAAAAGTAAATTGGAAGGTCATATTCATTGAGCATGGTTCTAGCAATTTCTTGAAGGGTTCTGTTTCTTCTTTCTACTACACCATTCTGTTGGGGTGTCCTAGGGGCAGAAAAGTTATGAGAATAGCCATTGAGTGAGCAGTAAGATTCAAAATCTTGATTTTCAAACTCACGACCATGATCACTTCTTAGGGTCTTAATCTTGAGTCCACTAAGATTTTCTACAGACTTGGAGTATTTAACAAAGTAAGAACAAGCTTCACTTTTGTGAGCTAGAAAATATACCCAAGTATATCTAGAAAAGTCATCTACGAGAACATAGACATAGTGCTTCCCATTTAAACTAGAAACTCTTGATGGTCCAAACAAATCCATGTGAACCAATTCAAGTGGTTGAGAAGTTGAAACTTCTTTCTTTGATTTAAAAGAAACTTTGTGTTGTTTTCCCTTTTGACAGGGATTACAAACTTTGTCTGCTGGAAATTCAAGTTTGGGTAAGTCTCTAACCAAGTTCTTCCTAGAAAGTTTTCTAAGTGAATGCACATTGCAGTGTCCTAATCTTCTGTGCCAAAGCCAAGACTCTTTATGAAAAGCATTTAAATAGGGAATGTTCTGTTTAGCTAAAGAATCTAAATCAACAGCATAAACATTTTCATTTCTTAAAGCAGAAAATACTAAAACATTTTTAGAGTTAAAAACATTGCAAGAATCATTTTCAAATTTAACATGAAAACCATCATCACATAACTGAGAAATGCTTAACAGGTTATATTTAAGTCCATCAACAAATAAAACTTTAGAAATCAAGATTGAATCAGTGTTACCAATCTGGCCTAGGCCGATGATTTTTCCTTTTGAGTTATCACCAAAGGTGACAAAGCCTCCATCAACTTTTATTAAGCTCTTGAAGCAAGAATAATCTCCAGTCATGTGTCTTGAGCACCCACTGTCTAAATACCATATCTTCTTGTAACAGCTCTTCAAGCAGGTCTCCTCAGAAGTGTTTGTCATGAAACACATGTTGGCCCGATTCTTTTCAGAGTCTGAAGATTCAGCTTCACTTGTGCTGTCTTCTGAAGCACTCCAAGTAGCCTTCATGGCCTTCTTGTACTTGTTATTCTTGTATTCATATTTCTTTTTATACTTCAGCTTTGGACAGTCGGCTTTAATGTGTCCTTTTCTCTTGCACTCATAGCAGACAACATCATCTGATTTGTCATTCTTCTTCCAGTCCTTTTTCCATTTGCCTTGTTGGTCATACTTTCCCTTATAATTTGTTTTCCTGAAGAACTTCTTTTTCCTGTAGAATTTCTTAAATCTTCTAGCAATGTGAGCCATCTCAGCATCACTGTCAGAATCATTCTCACTTTCCTCACTGCTTGAACTTTCAACTACAGCTTGAAGCTTTTCCTTGTCCTTATTCTTTGAAGTTGAGGATTTGAAAGCAACAGACTTTCTTGCAGGTTCATTGTCTTCCTCTTTGTTCACTTTAAGCTCTTCTTCATACATCATCAGCTTGCCAATTAGTTCCTTGACAGGTAGAGCACCAATGTCACAGGATTCTCTAATGGAGACAGAGGTTCCTCTCCATCTTTCAGGTAGACATCTCAAAATTCTCATAATTTGTTCCTTTGCTGGAACATCCTTTCCCAGAGAGGTCATTGTGTTGACAATTTCATTGAACCTGAGATACATATCAGAAATGGGTTCATCAGGTTTCATCTTAAAATTATCATACTTAATAGTATAGGTATTCAATCTCATCTCCTTAACATTAGTTGTTCCTTCATGAGAAACAGCTAAGGTATCCCAAATTTCATATGCAGTTTTACATGCAGAAATTCTATTAAACTCTTCATCTCCTAGAGCACAGTACAGAGCATTCATAGCTTTACAATTGTTATTGTAAGCAGTCTTTGTAGGTTCATCCCAGGTAGATCTAGCAGTAGTGGGAATTTTGTATTCAGATTCAATAGCAGTCCAAATATCAAAACCTATGCTTTCTAGATGAATTTTCATTTTCAGTTTCCACTGAGCATAATTAGTTCCATTGAAGAAAGGTGGCCGGTTAGTAGCAGCACCCTCAAGTCTATTATCCATGATATTACAAAAAGAATTTTAAAGAGATAAAAATTTAGATATAACAGAAATTTTAAGAACTTTAAAATACAACTAAAATCACAGTTCAAAAGCAGAGCACTTTTTAGAAAGTATTTACTTCCTCTGATACCAAGTGTTGGTCGGAGTGGACACTCAAGAGGGGGGTGAATTGAGTTCCAATCAAAATTTTCTGTTAAAAACAATTTCTAATAAAATCCCCCATTTTCAAAAATAAATTAAACTGTAGTGAATTTATATAGAATATAAAGGTTCAATTAGCTTCTCAAAGATTGATTAATTCTCAGTTAACTTAATCTTATGATTAAATTAACTTTTGAAACCAATTTACTGATTTATAATAAATATAAACACTTGCGAATTTAATTATCAAAGTAGCTTTGAAGATAGATTATATTTCAAAGTAATAGCAGCGGAATATGAAATAAATATGTATAGTATGGATATAGTATAGCTATAAACACAGAGAAGTAACCAAGAGGTTCAGTCTCAAGCCGAGACTTAGTCCTCTCAAGAGTTTATATAAAAGTGATCCACACCCTGGATCGGGGTTAACAACAGTGAGCACACTGTCCAGGTCACAAGACCTCTACCACAGTTCTACGTGGGAAAACAAACAACAGCAGCCAGCTGTCCAGGTCACAAGACCTCTTCCACTATCCACAGTGGGAAGTGAAGTGTAAAAAGTTTGCTGAGGATTTACAGATCCTCCAGTGAAAGTACAGGAGTCAGTGTGTGTGTTTAATACAGCAGATAACACACACTGCTCAAAATGTAGAATAAATAAATCACAGAGCAGAGATGTAGAGTTTAGAAATGGCTCTAGTGATTTCAGTGTAGCACTGGACTCGTTTTGGAATTAATCAGAAGTGATTCTGAGTCCTCTTCTCGATTTTGTTTGAGAAGCAGAGTGTCGTATGCTTCAGGTTCACAGGCAGTGAGATGTAGTCGATGAAGCTCTTCAATAATCTGTTGTATGCACACCACTCTTCTTGAGTAGGCTTGATTGTATGTTTGATTCTGTCTTGCTTGGTTCTTCTTGTATGCACAGAGCTCTTCTCGAGTATGTCGTATGCTTCCTTGTCTCTGTGTGTGTTGTCTCTCACTTCTTGGTTTTTCACCACACTCTTCAGCAGAGTCTTCTTGTATTTATATCACGTGCTCCGTAGGATAGAAAAGGTTTCTTTTCCGCAGGTACGAGGTACGGTTTCCTGACATCCGACAACCTTTTATTAATAATCTGTCAGAGCATTAAAATATACCTAATATGACCGTTGGTTAGATTAAATAAAGATAAAGATAAAGAAATTCAAACAGTTGTTTATGACTGTTCAAGAGATCGGTAGGTCATCAGCATTAGAGTAAAGATCGGTGACTCAGATAGATCAGCATCGGTCTGTCATCTGATCGGTGAGTCATTTTGATCAGCATCGGTCTGTCATCTGATCGGTGACTCATTTGCATCGGTGACTCATTTGCATCGGTGACTCATTTGCATCGGTGACTCATTTGCATCGGTGAGTCTGATTGATCGGTGAGTCTGATGGATCGGTGAGTCTGATTGATCGGTGACTCTGATGGATCGGTGAGTCTGATGGATCGGTGAGTCTGATTGATCGGTGAGTCTGATGGATCGGTGAGTCTGATTGATCGGTGACTCTGATGGATCGGTGAGTCTGATGGATCGGTGAGTCTGATTGATCGGTGAGTCTGATGGATCGGTGACTCTGATGGATCGGTGAGTCTGATGGATCGGTGAGTCTGATTGATCGGTGACTCTGATGGATTGGTGAGTCTGATGGATCGGTGACTCTGATGGATCGGTGACTCTGATGGATCGGTGAGTCTGATGGATCGGTGAGTCTGATTGATCGGTGAGTCTGATGGATCGGTGACTCTGATGGATCGGTGAGTCTGATGGATCGGTGAGTCTGATTGATCGGTGACTCTGATGGATCGGTGAGTCTGATGGATCGGTGAGTCTGATGGATCGGTGAGTCTGATGTCTGTTGAATCCAGAAGGCTTCCAACATACTTTGTAAGTTAATAAGCATAGTTAAAAAAAACATGATAACTGATTCATTCATAGATTGGAATTATGTTTATGAGACATCAAACCAGATTAAGCATCAATGAGTTGTGATGATTTGTGATTATTAAAACATCAGTTATGAACATGAAATCAGCAATCTTCCAGAGGGCTCAACAGTATCATTTAATAAAATAGTATTTGTTTAAATCCCAATTTATGTCCATTGTTATCCAATTCATATCATGAATTTTTTAAAATCCATATCAACATTATTATTTCCAAAAAAACATCATTCATTAAAATATAATAATTCCTAAGAATCCATAAAAAAAATTATTTTACAAAAATCTTCAGAAAAAAATTATTTGAATATTTATAATCTAAATTATTTAAATAATTATTTAATAAGGTAATCATTATATCATCATTGTGTCATAAATGAATTTATTTATTTTATGTTCAACAATTTTAAATAAAATTTCATGATGGAGGAAATATTTTTTTATTCCTTATGATTATTTATTTTCTCAAATATCTCTTATATAACCCCATAAAAAATATTTTTTACTAAAAGATACATGTTTATGTTACATTTTATATTTCATTAAATTATTTCTTATAAAATGTCATTTTTCACATCAAAGTGTCTCCATGGGGTCCCCAAATAGACCCAAGGATACCATCATCAGAATTATCTCATCCAATATAATTATGACACATTTTAGTGTATTTTGATATTATTATAATATTATTTTTTACCCTTATTTACTAGATTTACCTTTTAACCATGGTAAATAAAATAATTACTTAAGTTACAGTTCATAATGTCTAAAGCTAAAAGTTACCTATGTACATAATTTGGACCTCCTGATACCAAATATGGAATAAAAGTTTCCAAATTCAAAACATAGAAGTTGTAGTAATTAATTATAAATTAATTCCCGCTGTCCAAACCAAAAAATGAGTTTTTAAGAGGTAATAACTATCCAAATATTGACATGTGTTTATGTGCAATTTAAAAGTGAAATTACATAAAATGAACATAATTGGATTAAATAATAAAAATAGTATCCAATTTCACTTTAAATCCATTTAAAATTTAAATCTATGTATATAAATAAATTAGATTAAAAAACAGTTTTCACTTAAAATGCGGTATTTTTAACAATTCCTTAAAAAGTGAAGTTTATCGGAAAATTACCAAAAATTTATCCAAAGTAACTTTTTATGCCCCTATTTTATATAATATGATTATTTTTTCTAATATCATTTATAAATGTGAAAAACTAGATTAAAAAGGATTCTCTAACAAAAGGTGGTAAAATGGATGTTTATAAATATTAGAGTATGACATGCTTAAAATCAGATTCATTCTTATTTTACGCCTCAAAATTTTATAGGATAAATCTAAAGACATTTAACAAACATTTATAATCATATTTTAGTTGTTTCTATTCATTCTCTCTAATATAAAGGCTCGACTTTAACTACCATATAAAATAATAATATTCTTATATTTTTTTTTCAGAATAACTCAATGTTGTGTGCAATGTACGATTTCAATGAAACTCATTCTTGCATGTTGAGTATGATATTGGAAAAATTGTCTTGTTTGACATAAAATTAATATTTTTTTCTTAAATATTAATAGATATGAAAAAGTGTTATTCTATAAATACCTGTGTCGTTACAAGTCATCAATAAGAAACAAGGGAATGATCAATGGAATATTGAGGGCCTCAAATCTACCAAATTGTGATGATTTAGAAGGCCATTGATTCAATGGAAATTAAGGTATTAAGACCACATTTTATATATAAGTGATTTTCCTAATTTTGGGTAATTCATTTTCTTCCTATGGATATATAAAATTTAATTACCTGATATATTTCTATAATCACAATTTCAATCTATGTTTGTTCTTCGATAGGATTTCTAATTCATCAAAAATTAATTTTGATTCCCAAAGAATAAAAAGGAGTTATTAAATGATCTTATGGCCCATAAAAGAGTGATATTTCCAACTATTTGTCTCTAATTATTTACAATAACTAGTATGGTTACTACATTAATTTCTATACCCTAATAGTTACACAACATGATCATCATTAGTATCTATTTGTAAAATTGATCAACTAAAAAATGAATTATTAACCCAGAAATATTATAGTTTAGTGTTTTGAATCGAACCCTTATTTTCTTTCGGTCATGGTTTCAAGTCCCACGGCCTTAACGAATACAACTGGTTGTCACCCAGCTTATCGGGTTTCTTTTTCTAAACCCATATTAATATAATTTCCAAAACTAACCTAATTGACATCCATGAAACAAGGTTAATTACATAATATAATTTTATGTAATATTTTCAATAAAACTCTAATACATAAATACTACATCCATTTATTTCCAAAAAGTTCCTTCCATTTTCAAGAGTTTATCCATAATAACATTTGTTGGATTTATACATACAAACCACTTATTTTCATTCTAAAACACCTTTGGATTAACCTTGGATATTAATTTTCATAATATGTTTAAATCCATTATAATGGTTTTTAAATAATATGTGAATTATCCTAGGAATATCCCCAGGAGTGTCAAACCAGTTGTACAGTAAGTCCATATTTCATGTACCATGTTACCCTACGTCAAGATCAGAACACCTTTTATAAATTATTACTCAAATGTATATGTGTTCCAGAAAAATTACCACCTGTAGTATCTTGATAGGGATTTATATCTAGGAATACCCACACAATCTATACCTTAACAAAATTCGAGGATGTTCTTTTATAATTTTCCTCAAATACTACCTTACGATTATGTTCTCTAACCTATTTTTTCCAAAATATATTTTCTAAGGATGCTAATAAATGTTCATTGAAGACAACTATTGTGACCTGGACCCAAAATCATGGATTCATTATTTTCTATCATTTACATCAATAAGATTATATGGAATCATGCCCCAAAGGGCTGATCAGTTTCTTAGTCTTGGTAAACCATATACATAAATGAGTCTTGTATGACAAATTAAAACACTATTTAAAGCATAATTTTTTCCTTCTAAATAATAACATTTATGATAACATCATTCCATATAGAATTAAATGAATAAATTTCTCATTGTACTTCTTGAGTTCCTAGTGAAAGGAAACATAATAACAGTGAGCTAAAATTCTAAATAGAGGAAAAATATAGTAGAACCGATAATGAATCAATGAGAATAATAATTATGGGATGGTAAATAATTGAACACCTATACCATGTAGTGAAAAAAACTGAGAAGGAAGTGAATATAAAATACATAATGGTAATTTATGTAAACACATTTTATTCAAATAACTAGATAATGAAAAATCAATATGGAAAGGAAAGAAACAGAAAACACGTTCCATTTAAACTATAAACTGACAATTAAATTCATCTATAGATTTTAACATGTGAATATTTCATGAATAATAAATAATGATTCAAAATGAAGGAAAATATTAATTATTTGATGACATGTCTCAGGTACATGAAACCCAATACTTTCAATATCCATCTTTTATATAGTTTAAATTATAGATAGGAACCCATTTAATTTAGGAATCTTATATGTCTCATGAGAACCTATCTATGAATCAAAGATATATGTAATGTTCTATCCCCACTTATCATTTCATGTCCAATGCATTCTTCATATAGATTAATCAATTTAATTAATAAACAATTTTCCTTATCAAATACTCATATTGAATAAATAATATGAATTTATCAATATTTCCACAAGTAATTAAATAACTATCAAAGTATACACTATATATAATGTGGTATATAGATTATAGAATATTAATATCCATGATAAATTAAGTATATAATTTAGTGAAAAATCAAGGTTAAATAATCAAATGATATTGAATATTTTAATAGGACTAACAAATTAATCAAGGAAGTGAATGTGAATAATATCCTTGGAAAAATAAATCAAAAACTATATAGAGGGAAAATAGGATTATATCAATAAAACAAAAACCAAGTGGAGTAAAAATAATGGGTTTTTGGAATTGATAAATATAAATAAGATAAATAATATATTAAAGGAATCCTTAAGGAAAATAACATTTTTTTTATGAAACCCCATTTGAAAACCCTTTTCATCAAAAATAAAATTTTAAAATATTTTCATTGAAAATAATCCTTTTTAAAATTTAAATGAAGCTTTAAATAAATAAAGGTAGCTAAACATGAACAAGACATAATAGGTTAAAAAACATTCATTTTTCATTGTTAAAGGCTATAAAAATTCCTTGTTTAGAAATTGATAAGAATATTCCATTTAAAGCATTAGTAAAAGGCAAAAATGTAAAATTTTAATTACCAAATAATTTTAAAAAATATTTGAAAACATTTAAACAAATAATTTTTTATAGAAGAAAAATTTTTCCCCAACTAAAGAGAGAAATAAAGTTTTTATTATAAAAAACATTTTATAAAACATTTTGAGTACCAATGAATGGAAAAATGGTATAATCACTTAATAAATGTAATAAATAGGAGGAGGAAAATATAATTAATGATTTTATTTGAAAAATATAAAATAATTTCCACTGGGGGAAAATTAAGTGTAAAAATCCACAACAAAATGAGTCAATAAAGCAAACCCTTGAAAAGTTTATGATTTTGTAGTGAGAATAAATCAATGAAAAGATTGTGTGTATCAACTATAAATCCACATATAGAAAAAAAATACATAAATTGATAGTAAAAGTCATTATACACATATTCGTCTAAGATTAGTGGCAGCAAGGATGTAATATAACCCAATGATAAGAAACTGGGTTATGAAATATCTTTTCCACTAGGTAAATTTTTACTCATATCCCCTTATATGAAACAATTCAAATTGAAACTAAAAGTATCATGAAGGAAGAATGAATCATGATATTATATTACCTTGTGAAATTTTGAAAACCATATATTTGAAATAATTTGAATGACAATAAAGTCATTATTTCCTGAGAAATTTATGAATCAGAAAACTAATTGATATTACAAAAATAATTATAAAAAATGTTCATGGGGACAATAATAATTAAGCATTCCAAAGTGTTACAAACCACATTGAAACATTTGAGTCATAATACCCCTGATGTATAACATTAGATGAAACATAGAATATAATGAGAATAAATAGTTTCATTATATATCATTTTAAATGGTTTTATTTACCCCATATGAAAGAAATTATGAACGTAACAACAAGTAAGTCTTAGTTGATTTTAAGTTGAGATGAAATCCCTAACCATGGGTTTCATTTTTTATAAATGTACTTTAAATTTTTGTATATTAAATTTATGTTAATTATATACTTGATTTATAAACTTTTTAAGGTCTATCATGACATTTATTTCACTTAATAATAGTTTGTATACACCAACTTAAATGATTAGGTTTATGTAGGTTATTTTCACCAAATTCGGTTTCTGTGTGAAAAATAACTGTGGTAGGTAAAATATGGTCAAAGGGGTAATTATATAAAATATATAGAATAATAATAATTAAATAATTATTATATTTATTCACCAATTATACTTTTAAAATCAATCATTAAATATGGTTATGAAAAATGAATCAACATTACATTTATAGGGACAGTAGCTCATACGTACACATTACTGATGTTCTCATTTTTCAATGATCATTATGTAAATAAGTTAAGAAGAATAATATCCTTATATAATTATCAATATATAATAAATACCAAATTATATATTCATTTATACTTATATATATAACTCTTGTGTTGTAAAATGAATCACATCATCTCAAGGAGGTTATAGTCTACACATCCACAAATGATGTTGTCACTTTTTATCAGTCTGTGAGAGGGTAATAAAGAAAATGATATAAATTATATTTCAATAAAAGTAATTATTTTTATTAATATTATATATAGGTTTTTTATTTCATGTATGTTCAAGTAATACTATCATGTATACGTTTCATGTGTTTTGTGAAAGAATCACATCACATTGAGGGGGGGGGGGTAGTCCACACTTTCTCAAACAATGTTATCCTATTAACATAAAATGGGAAGTATTAAAGGTATATATTATAAAAGGATTAAAAAGTTATAAATATATAAAAAGTCATATATATCATATATAAATATATATTCCATCATAATTTCCAAGTATTCATGTTGGTAAAGGAAAAAAATTAATAATAATCATTTTGTGATGTGGTAGTATATCATACACAGAAATAGTATGTTCGTTACCCCTTAGATGGTCTTTTGTATGAGTGTCGGTCAAATACTCATGGTATAAACATAATATTATATCTTGGAAACTATTTTTTATACAATCATGATATAAAAATGTTTGTGGTATTTTAGAATTGAAATAAAACTAAAAATCTTGAGAAAGTTTGTTACCCCTTATTTGGGTAAATCTATTTGGTTTGAACCAAAAGATTCCTTGAATTTATTTCTACCAAATGGGTGGATTTTAGGATTAAGTGAGTAATGTTTACGATCTATTTTTTAATATATTTATTTAACCAATTTGTACTGAGGGGTGTGGCGATATGGTAGGAGAGGAGGCCTTTTTATGGCAGAGGGTGGCACTCTTGTAATATTTGGGCAAAGGAATTCCATACAAATTTTGTGTGTTAAACATTGATATATTACTTTTCTAAATTCATTCCAAGAGAGTATTGGTTAGATATACATTCATCCAATATCTCTTGGAAAAGTTTATAGGTTTTTTTGAGCCTCAATGTTATGGTTTAGTCTCTTATTAAGATTAATTTAACCATAATTGTTGTAATTAATTTTAATAACATTCAATAATATTTTTGGTAAAAAAAATATTGGTATTATTAGAAATTATAAATTATTAAAATTCCTAATATAAAATATATTTTTTCCAAATCATACTCTTAGATATGGTAGAAATTAATTTAAAATAAATCCTGCATGTGGGACGACATTTCGGGTTTTTAAAGTAAATACATCCCAATGTTTGATACTTTTTAGATAAAATATCAATATGAAATTGATCCAAATGACATAAATTTTATTAATTTATTAAATTAAAATCTAATTAAAGTTTAAATAATTAAAAATATAATTTAACTTTATAAATAAATTAGATGAAAAACAAGTTTTGAACTAATATTTAGTATTTTTTAATATACTTTATAAAATTATATGTTTTGAAAAAATATCAAAAATTCACCCTAACAAAATTTGGATGTTTACCTTTGAAATATTAAGTTTATATTGAAAAATTAAATGAATTAATGTTTCAAAAATCAAATTTAAAATGGGTTCTCCATTAAAAGGCGGTAAAATTGCCTTTATAAAATATAGGTTTTTAATGGTGAAATTGGGTTGGTTCTTATCTTATGTCTATCAAAAATAATGGATGAAGATAAACAATATTTGATTCAATTCATAACATATATATTTCATTATCAAATTTAACTAACTATAATTAATTATGGTTATTAAAATAAAATTCTATTATGAGCATAAAAATAATAATATTTCTTTTTATATCTTATTGGTTCTTATATTAATTTAACAATATTTTGTAACCAATGAAATTATTTTTTATTTATATAAACCATAAATTTTCATAATTTAGTCAATATTATTCATAACTTTTATCATAATGTTTTTGATGTATCATATAATATTAAATAATAATATTTTAATAATATAGTGTTCTTTGGTAAACCATGGTCTTTTGTGTAACACAAGCTATCGAGGAAGGCCGCTCTTTGCATGTGACTCAAGCTAACTCAATGTTTCTTGTATTAAAAGCATTATCATGTATTTAATTTTTAGAAAATTGTAAATATATTATAGAATCTCAAGATATTATATTCCCTTATGAGATTGTTGATGTGTGTCGTATATATTATTGAATACAAAATTGTACTTCACAATTTCAGGGTGTTAAAACCTAATCTTGTATGACATATTTGTTATAATTCCATTTATATAGGTGATAAGATCAACTAAGATTATAATGTATTATAATGTTTTCCTGAATTAGGTAATGTACTAATTAAATGATAATATGAAATATTTAGAAGTGTAAACATTACATTATTTTTATATATCTTTAGGAAATACATTCTTATAACCATACTTGAGGGGCAGTAAAGAATAATGGAATGTGTTGTTCATTTATTAGACGACCAATTATAAACACAATTAAATATTTCATTCCACGATAATTCGATATAGAAATGGTATATGAAAAATCATGACTTGAAAATTATATTCATGACATTTATAACCTATTAATTAAACAAATTCAACACATATACCATACTTCAGAGGTTTTGATGAAAAATGAACAACATCGCTTCATGGTGGTGATAATCTGCACCTATGCGTGATGAGTGTTGTCTTATAATTATAGTGGATAGAAAAATATTGAATATTTATCATAAAAATTAATTTAAATAAATTTTAGTATAATAATGATAACTATATAATTATATTAATAAGGATGTACTATAATATATTAGTTAAGAAATAATAAGGTGATACTAAGAAGAAGTGGATACTCTAGTTGGGGACTTGAATTTTCACTAGTAATTATCCTTTGAAATTAAGGACATATGATTACTAATAGATACCAAAGTATTTATGAAGTGGGATAATGTTATAGGAGAAAATATTTGGAAGATTATCAAATATTTATTTTATGGGATGGTGATTTTTAATGTGGGAGAAGTGTTGGATTTTTATATGGGGACAAATGAAATGTTTTTTTAACTAATCCTTGTAATTTTAAAAAATTGAAGTCACTATATAATTAAAAATTATAAAAATGGATAAAATTAGTGTGGAATTTGAGTGTTGGTGGATGATTACCTCAAACACTCATTTAAAAAAGCGCATGGTTTGTCCTTTTATATATACTAAAATTATATTTTCATTTTTATTTTTCATCCGAGTTATTATTTTTTATCATTATTAATTTATTTTATTGACCAATATTATAAATATATTTAATAACTAATTTTATTATTATGATTTAAATTTTTATAATTTTAAAATAATTTCATCATATAATACTTCTATAAGTGTGAAATTTTAATTTCATAATAATCACACTGAATCATGTAAAAAACCATTTATAAAATAATGGTTTTCAACATTAAATTTGTATATAAGATAAATTTTTTATTATTTTATATTCCATTAAAATAAATTTTTTTATAAAAAAATATATTATATTTTTGAATCATCAAAAGAAATATAAAACTACACATAACCATGAAATATTTAATCAAAATAAATATCTAAAAATAGTTTTCATTAAACTAACATTTTTATTTAGTTCTTAAAATGTTGTACATTGGATTTATAAAATAATATATAATATATTATAATAAATTATATTGTTCATTAAAAAAAATTATATTACATGAAACATTTTTAAACTTACAGTATATTCTTTCAAAATGATAAAACAAAATAATTATAATTTTCATAAAAGACTTATTCTTTTTATAAAAAACAAGATTTTTATAGGAAAATAAAAAATTTATTCAATGTAACATTATATATATGGAATTAAATTGTTTTTCTCAAATTTACCTTTTCAAATTTTAAAAGAAACCTTTTTAAAGAAAATATATAATATAAAAAATTACATTTATTGAAAAAAACAAACACTTATCAATATTAACTCATATTAATTGTTTATCTTAAAGGGTAGTAACTTTTATTGGTCATCCATATATGTGTTCACAATAGATTTATCAGTAATATTCTTCTAGTATATTTTTTACTTCTATTGGGTGTTATTTCCAACGAATGTTATAGATAATAATAGAGTTTTATATGGTCAAAAATAATTTCATTACAATCTACCCCTAGAAAAATCCACATACTAAACTTTATTACATTGAGGAAAAAATAAAGGGTACTTTTTACTCATTAAATTATCAGGTGTCGATGTAGTTTCATCAAGATTATTTTTCTTCTAAATTTTTTTGAATAGATGTTCAGTCTTGTTTCCTATAATCGTGTATCTTCAATATGAGATTTACATAGGTTGTTCATTATGTAAAATTTCATGTTCCAGTTATACAACATTTGATCTCAGTACATGTGATGGATCCATTATCTAAATCCTCAAATGAAATATGTGGAAAAATAATGATCTTTATAGAGTTGTAGAAAGAGGATATGTGATAGATTATGGCCTTGAGATAATAAAGGTTGTCAAATTCACTCATATATCCAAGCCTCAACATCCATTTATTACAAAATCTTATAACCTACTTATATGAATATATTTGGTGGAACATCATATGACCAACTACAAACTCAAGATCTCATCAAAAAAAATTATGAGATATATTCTATTTACTTTGTGCTACATTAATATTACATTTAATTGTTTGAACAATATCCATCATTCCTTAAACAAGGATAAGAGATATCATCTTCATCTTTACAACTTCATCTGATCCTGTTGAATTCCCACATTTCTTCTTATAAATTTACTCATATGGTTCACTCTGAATTCTATAAATTAAAATTTTATTGAATGAGTAATATTTTAGTGGGAGTTGTTGATGCCAACCTCCTTTCATATCCATTGAATAAGATCTCATCATATCTTCTAGAATTCGGATTTTCTACTCAAACAAGACTTTTTTCTGAGGATGATTTTGAGTTATAAAGATAGAGTTTATCTAAAATTGTTTTTTAAATACTTCTACATAGCCTCTTGGTAAAACTTGGATACAAATGAAATACAATAGAAACTGTTACTTCATGAAGCCTCAAAAATTTCCTTATGAACATATTAACAAGTTTTTGAAAGGGGAAAACTTGATTTGTTGTGATAAAATGTGATGACTTCATAAGGTGGTCAACTACAATTCAAAAAATATTATATCCATTATAAATTTTTAGATCCCTAGAACATGGTCCATAGTATTTTTTTAGATTTCTATACTAGTATGGGTAATGATTGCAACATCAACTTTGACTTTTTTTAGACATCCCTAACCTTTTGCATGACATTAATTGAGATATATTCTATGTGATTTTAATCTTCATGTTATATAAAAAAAAAGTTTTACATCATATCATGGTACACCTCTATTATTCCTAGATGAATAGAGATGACTGGTCTATGAGAATCTTCTAAAATATCACCCTTCTATTCTGGTTTTTTTGTGACAAAATTTAGAGTTTTAAACCTTATAACTCCATATTTATCAATGTTGAAATATATAATATTATCTACTATTATTTTAATAACGTAATAATCATTCATGAATTCATTGATATCTATGTGAGTGGAAGGTTGAGAATTATATTTTAGAAAGATTGTATTTATCATCCCCTATTATGAAATTATGATTAATCCTCTATAAATCCATGAGTATCGGGTATTTTTCTATCCTCGTCAAGGATATACTATCATGGTCTTTCCTACTTAGAGTATAATCCACTTAATTTTCCATACCATGGTGGTAATGAATTATGTTGTGATAAAAGTTTATAAATTCCAATCATCTAATTTGGTAGTGTAGACTACCACCTCTAAGAAATGATGTGATTGTTTTTATAAAAAATACAAAGAAAGAATGAAACCCAAAAGCATACGAGAAACAAGGAAATCCCCAATATAGATAGCTATATACCAATCAATTTCATCAATATAGTGCTTAGATTTATTTCTTCTTCTTGAATTGTATTCCAATCAGCCCTTCCATGACTGTGACCATGACCACAACCTCTCAATCTTCCTCTATTATAAGGAATAGATTTTAGGCTTCAAAAAAGTGTCTCAACATCAGTAGTGTCGGAATCAGAGATATCTTCTTATTTCTTATTCCCCTTAAATGGAGAAGGATCTCCCTCCTTTATGATTTTCATGTCTCGTTTCTCCTGAGTCTCATCAGAAGTGCCCTGAGTGAAACCCTACATCTTAGTGGAATCATCAAAATGTATACCAAAAGAAGTATTGGGTTTAAATACAATAAACATATCTAAATACTATGTAATCATGTATCAGAATCCCTTCCTTGTTTCCCTAGAGGATGTTGTTGATTTCCTCTAACAAACCTCGTATTAGGGAAATTTTTCACATAATGCCCATGCCCCTCATAGTTGTAACATTGCACTGCAGGCTGAGTGTTGATCTGAACCTTCAATTCTTATTTCACATTAGCGGGATTTTTCATATCCCTTTCGCAGTTCTTGTCCAGAAGACCAAACATTCCACATTTGAAGCAATTCTTGGTTCCCTTCAGGCAGTTCGTAAGATGCTTCTTCCCACAACTTTTACAAGAGGAATATTCGGGCTTCTTTCTATCATGGGATTTGTTCGATGAACTACCCATGTTGTTCTTTATTTTCCACTTCATGTCACTGGGCCCATGATACAAAAAAGAGTCTCCAATATTCATTTCAACCTTGCGGTCCCAACAGACAATATCCTCATATCTGTCAAAGTCTTGAATTTCCAATTCTTTTCATAGACAAAGCTTTATTATGCTAAAGAAGTGATCCGCCTTTCTTTGAGTGTTCAGGGAAAATCCATAGGCGTACCTTTCATGCCTCATAATGTTTACTTCATAAGACATGAGGACTCATCTTCCTTCTTCTTGAGTCTAAAGAACTCTATTTACATCTTGAGATAGAGGGTTCGAGGAAAATATTTGTTGAAAACATCCTCTTGAATTCCTCTTAATATATGAAATCAACTTCCTCTTGGGAATTTGTATTCTTGATCAGTTTCAACCACTGGTCAGCTTCCCCATCAAAATGATAGACCGCCAGTACAACATTCTCTTCTTCTGAACATTGGATTACGGAAAATATCTTTTCCATGGAGTTAATACACTATTCCTTGAGGAGGGTATCAGAAGAGACACTAGACATGGGAGGCCTTACTTGTATAAAGGATCCTACGACAACGTTCTCTTTCCTTAGAGGAGGTGGTTGTTCCACAAGATTCATGTAGTTATTTATAACTCGAGCCAGCTGAGCAAGTACTGTCATGGCGTTTTGAGCATCTTCTCCCATCATATCAAACATATTATTAGGTAAATATTCATATTTCCAACAACATTGGTTTTTGGAACATGTTCTTCTATTTCCCGCCATTAACTAAGAAAAATAACGTATAATTTGGGGGCTTGAATACATAGATATTGAACATAAAAAAGAAACATTCAACGTAAAAGTATAAAATTTTAAAGGAGAAGTATATCCAAAATTGTGATTCCTTAGTTTTATATCTATGTTATGCTCGTTTCTATTTCTTATCTTATATTCTTATGGGATTTTTTGTCCCTTAATAATAGTTTATACTATGCTTGTGAATCTACCAAAGCATATCCCATGGGAGTGACATAACCAATAGTGAAGCAAGGCTCGTTTTCATGTACCAGGATACCCTGGTCAATCCCGAAACTACTTTTCGGAGTACTCACTCCTAAGTTTATATGTTTCAGAGCCGCCTCTACCTACTTGTATCCATACAGGGATGTATTTTCTTGATAAACCACATACTCAATTCTCCCCAAAATTTAGGAATATTTTCTTATACATTGTCTCACTCTTAAGGTTCTCAATAAGGTTATATATTCATAATCTCCAAAAATAACTAGACTATCCTAAGATACAAACTATAGTGACCTAGGACTTTTTCATAAAACCTTACACGATATTAAGAATAATGTTTCATCAGACTACAAGACAGTGATCATTAAGTCTAGTGTCTTGGAAGACTATGTACATGAAAAAGAAAACATGGGGCTAAGAAACAATTCAATATTTAATCTCCATAAAGAGATAATAACTTCCTTTGAGCCCTTACAACTATATAGGGTACTGTGGGGAACAGAAGAATAAAGGGATGAGCTGAAAATCCCAGTAAGGGAATGAAAATAAGGATATGTCTTGAGAACATGAGTTAGGAGGAATGACATAAAGATATCCAAAGCATGTAACATATAAAATTATATCATATAATCAGGGAATCATATAGAATGTAATCATATAAATGTGGAAGGATTATAAAAAATTTCCTTAGTACAGGTCAAGGGTAACCGCCAATCCCATTTCCCATTTTATTATGGGTCAAGACTAACTATAAATAACGTTTCTCATTTTAGTACAGGTCAAGGTTAACCGTCAATCCCATTTCCCAACTCATATCATGAGAATTCACTTCACCCAATGCATTGGAGTGCTATCTAGGCACACCCATATCAAAATTTTCATGAACATTCTTTCCACAGATATAATCATACATAATCAACCATACATAAACATAAGGGTACCCATAGAAAGAGGTGGGTACCACAATCATGACATAAAGCCTAACCAATGAGTGTATCATGAAATTGTCCATAAAGAAATATATTAGAACACAAATGGACCTTCATAAGGAAAAATAAGCATATAAAATGGAAAGTGGTGTCAAACAGAAGTGACAACATATAAAAAATGTATTTGAGAAGCATTAGCGTTAAAACATTTTTGTTTGGTTTGAAGGAAAATAATATAGAGATTTTAAAATAGAAAAGAGGAAAATATTTTATATAAAACCATAATTTAACTAAGAAGTTTTTAATAATAAATATACTTATTTTAAAATTAAAATGGTGTCTTAAAACAGAGGATAGATTTCCCTTGAAATAGGGTAAAAATTCGAAAATATCCCTTAAAAAAGTTTTCTTATCGGAAGGTTTTAAAGATGGAACCTTTTAAAAACATGTATATCCTAGAAAGAGATTGATGAAAGGGTCTTAATAGATTAATTTTTAAAACTAAACAGAATATAGAATATGTACATAAATAGATAAGATAACTCTACTTTGACACATAGAATGATAAGGCAGCCTGAATGAACAAAAATGGTTCGGGTAGAATTTGTTACGGTTTATTGGCATGTTGTCGTGTGTACCTAATAGGGATTAATGAGAGAGAAAAGTTGTTTATAATAACATATAAATCATGATGTTAGTATGGTGGAGGTTTTTAATCATACCCCATAATTATGGATTACACATAAAAAGGAATAGCATAATGGAAAATGTTGATTTAAGGGTGAAATGAAGGGGACCCCTTACATTAAATCCTTTGGTGTTCTCCAATTGTTATTAAAGACCTGAATAAAAAAATAGCTTTATTAATTAATAATTCCAGAACCTATTTTAATTTTAATTGGGTTATTATAAACTTTTTATGTTAATTAATAACTATTTTGATTGGTTATGAGGTTCAAATTCATTGTTCAGGCTCATTTGTTTACATGGTTTTAAGAACTGGTTCGCTTATATTCAGGTTTGGATAAACATGTAAGATGAAAGTGGCCATACAAAATTGAAGTTATATTCTATTAGAGAACATCCAAGATATTACATGGTTTTGATTTTAATTTTGTTACATATATTTAGGTCAAATTATTATATAAAACCATAGTGACAACTGTTTTTGTTAATCGGTGGGTTTGATTACAAAAAACTTGTTTTGATTTATAACATAATAACATTGGTACAATGGATTATAAAACCAAAAATAGGATATATATATATATATATTACATATATAATAATATTATTCAACCATAACACAAATGGTTTCATGCCCAGAATTAAAAAATTATAACAGAAATTGATAAACGGTTATCCTTGAATGTGCTAAATTAGCATATCTCAAACAGTGCTTTCATTTCATTTAAATAAAAGGTGGGGAAAGGAGAGAAGATAATTAATTATAAAATTATCATAAAACATTACATTACATGTATTTTACTGGATTTATCATACTATTTGGGTGAAAGGAGGTAAGGAAAGAAACAAAAAAGAAAATAACTTAAAAGAAATGAATGAATATGAAAGAGGAATTTACCACTTGAGGCTTCCTCCTTTGAGAACCTCTTAAGGGAAGAGGTTTTGGTGTTTTAAAAAGGATAGGGTCTTTTGGATGTGGGTGAGTAGCTTGGTGAGAGATTTGGGAAAAATATTGGGAAGGAACAAGGCTTGAGAGTAGTGAAGAGAAGAGGGAGTGAAGGGGTTTATAATAGTGGAGGAGATGAGGGTTTTCTTAATTTTATAATCAATAGTTTATTAATTTCCTTCAAGACTAGAGATAGTGATGACTAAATGACCCAAAAAATTATTAAATTCATTTTAATTTGTACTAATTGGTCTTATATCAGCAGATCATCATCAATGACTCAAAAAATCCCTTATTTGGCATTTATCATAAATTATTTTATATTACTATTCATAAAAAATTCAAGTACTTTAGAAAAATCCCAAAAAATTACCCAAAAAAATTTCTGACATGTAGAATCTAAAAATGAAATCCATTTTTTCAAAAATAATTTTCTAAATACGATTATTTTAATATTTAATTAAAATTATAATTTATTATAAAAAACTAGTTTTAAAACATGTATTTACCTATTCAAAAATATTGGTATATCGTAATTTCAACTTAAATAATATTTATATATTATCATAGTTAATGTTACTATTCATTAGTGTATATAACTATTCATATGGGTATGTTACTTTTCAAAAGAGTAGGTTACTATTTACCAAAAATTATGTTCTTCTTATCAGACTCCAAATAACTTATTGATTGCTACCATGTATGTCTTATTTTCAAAATTACAAACTCATAAGTGAAAAACTTGTGTTTAAAGGTCAAAAATCACTTAGTAGTTCATTATGTTGTGTTTTCATCTAATTTTTTGTAATATTTATAAGGTAATTTCCATTGAAAAAAGTTGAGTCGTTACATGTCTAAAAACCCAGTACAATATTGCAGATCCAATAACATCTATATAAGATATTTTGTTATCATAGAAAAGTTAGAATGTAAGTATATTAATATTGAATACATTTTTTATAATTGATAATGTTATAGATAAATATCTCATATTTATTCCAAGATAGTGTTTTTTCTGAATTAATTTTACATTAGTTTTCATCCTTCTCTACTCACATGAAGACTACCTAGAAGTCTCTCATTTTTTCTATATTATTTTATGTGTTATCAGAAAAAAAGAAGGTAAATGAAGGATAATAGTCTTTCATAATAGAGAAAATTCAATTAGTTGATGATAAATATATGTTCATTCATTTGGGGGAGCTTACATAAGGTATGTGCTATAAAAATGTCTCTCTGATCCCTTATTCTAAATCTTATTTATAAAGGGATAAAACTAGGTTTATTAAAAGATGAGACAATGGAGTGTTTTTCTTATGTACCTAAAAATTAGGATATGTTTGTTGAAGTGACTGAAAGATTTATTATTTATTGATAAATTTGATTATTTCCAATACTTATAATAGAATTAGGAATTTATAAGCATGATTTTACATGCATGGTCAATTATTAACAAAATTTAAATACATGGTTATATATCACTTGTTTTCTATAAAGGGTTATACCTTGTAAACTTAGGTTTTATTAACTAAATTACCTTTTCAAATATAACCATGTTATATAAACATTTTCACAAATTTTTTTGATTAAATATTCTTAAAGAGAGGAGAACTGGTTTGAAAACACTCTACATGCCTTTTCATTTTATTTCTAATTAGGGGAGAATGATAGAACCACATATTAACATTTATTTAAATGTGTTTATATTGAGAAAAAATAGAAAGGGGCATTTTTTAACTCAATTATTGAATTTTTTCAATGATGTTGGAATATGGGATTGGGGGAGGAAGTGATGATGCTTTTAGTATTGTTATGGAACAACATGAAGGAATTTAATGTCATGAATATGAAATTCTCCATATTGTAACTATATTGTTTGTTGAACTGGACATTAATGATTAACAACAAGTGCCATGGAGTTCATAATTTTTCAAATTGTAGTCATTCTTGATGAAGAATAATATATGAAGACTGTGAAAATATTAAGGTGCATGATAAATTATTTATGAAATCAGATTTAATCGTTTCTATGAAAACAATAACTTAATTGTTTTAGTAATTAAATTAAGTTCATACAATAATAATATTATTTCATGATAAGTAATAAAGGTTCCAAGACAAATTATATATATTATGATTTCACTATCTTTGTAGAATAATTTTTCAGAAAGGCATTGAATAATGTTATATATATAGAATATATTAAATATACTTTAAATAAGGACCTTATATAAAACATGGGGCAAATAATGGAACTTAAAGATCCCATATAAACAACATATGGGATAAATGTTCAACCATATGGGAGTTATTCCATGCATGGTAGTCCAAGGAAGATAGTATAATCAGGTTTCTTTAGTATAGGCGTACAATAAGGTGTGCCCATGCGAGTGCTCAAGTAGATGGATGGGGTAGGATGGCTATGTAGGTCCCCTAGAGTGGCACATGTGTGATGGTGTATGTGGGTGCCAATCACTCTTTACAATTAAGCAAGCTATACATAGCATCATTTTTTATAAAAGGGATATTTATGCTGAATTAATGTATAATGTGGGACTCAGCTTGCGTGGTACTATATTCCTCTTTCATTAAAAATACGAACATAAATCTATCCATCAAATTTGATTGGTCTACATCGTATCTTCATTATAGTTTATTTTTTTCAGCCTCCACCTATCGAGACTCAAATGTGAAAGCTTAATACCATCGACATCTCTGATCCAGTTTGAAACATTCAATATATGTCTATTCCCTACAATCAAATCTATGAACTAATATATTTTTTACATCCTAAATAAATGTATGAAGCTTCTTGTTACATAAATGAATATTTTTCAAGGAAAAGTGATGATCATGATAGGTGATCAAGTGATATCATCATGTGTTGTTCTATATATCATATGATCGTTGGGAGAAAATCATCATTCCATCACAAAAAAAACAACATCATATAAATAAATTCCAATAATCATAATGGAATTTTGTAAAATCATTGGATGAAGAATCACATAAATTTATGTCACCTGAATGTTCCATCATTTACATCCTATAGGTTTTTAAACCTAATATTCATAGTTGAGTAGTTATCCATAGGTTAGTCACATGATCAATGAAGTGATTATGAGAATCAACTATAAAAATCAAGTGATTTATCTAATGTCATGTGTTGAATTTGAGATCATCATGTACATTTTAAAATATGTGGCTCACTTTTTTAATTGGACACAACACACTTACCATAGGTTATATGGTGTATTGTCATTTATATATAATCATACTTTAATGATTTCAGATCTCAATAAATAATTTTAAGCTAACATGAAAAAAGAGCATCCACATGTGTAACATCCCAACCCAAACCACTAGGTCTAAGTTAGAGTTGCACAAGACCTCATTCTTACCTCCCTGTATGCAAGAGGCTCCCAACAAGATCTAAGTTTTCAGTAAAATAGTGGAGAGAGTATACCCTATATATCAACTCCTAAAAAAATAATTAATAAATAATAATAACAATAAATAATCAGATTAATCATGTAGAATAATAATTATTTCATACATATCAGATAATAAACGGGCTCCCAAGGTAGGAATCTTGTCATGTTAACATGAAAACAGATAAAGTAAATAAAAAATGTGTTTCCTTTAGATTATTTCATGATCATCTACTTTGTCCATTTACCTCTACTCATCTATCCATCATAGGGTTCCTTCCCTTTGTCTGATCCCTCCTAAAATCTACAAGCCCATTGAAATTCTTGAGTATGGTGTGAGTACAGGACCCAATTGGACACCACTAAGGCATCCTTAACTTTATGTGATCAAGCATAATAGTGTATTCCATTAAATTATTATTATGTAATAATCATAAAAATACAATAACAAACCGTGTTGCGGTGTGTTATCCAAGATTACAAAAACCCATAGTCATACCTACTTAAGTTGCATACCTAAACGATAAGAATGAGTTATTGGAAGTAACCAAAACTAGCCACATTTATAGAGAATATATCTCTTAAAAACCACATGGAATCATGTTTACATTCAACTCAATTATTTAATGGACCTAAAGTATAAAATTCTACTTAAAAATCAACTACAGATTGATAAACCATTCACTAATAAACTATATATCAAGAACACTTCTCACAAATCAAATCAGAATCAGGTTTGATCCTAAAAAATCAACAATAAATTGGTGAACCAGTACTTAGATTCTACGAATCATGTGAATCTACCAAATAAAATTCCATGGTAACATAATTTCATTAGCCAAAAGTTTGGAAGGCTTCTTAGAAGACAACTAGGCATCGAGAACACCACTAGGAAATAAACTAGGCATCGATCACACTTCTCTCAAATCTACTATGAATCATGTCTTCTCCTATAAAATCATCTTGGAATCAAGTATCCAAATACATAGGTTTAGATTACAACCTCAATGCATTATTCCATCATATCACCGCACTACACTTGGGCTTATCCACTCCATCAATGTGTATCTAGAACACTTCCACAATTAATGATAAACATGTCACGACGACCCATGTGAACTGAGAACCATGAATAGTACCCCCAAATCAAGGTAGAATTAATACAAGGAATAGAGTAAAAAGAAAATCATATCATTATATATCATCATGATAACTAAATCTACAATGTTAATATCATGTGATAATAATCAAACATGGAATATGATACACTAATATCACTCATGGATTCCCAAAGGGTCTCATGGGATCACACACAGCCACATGCAATCATAATAATGTATATAATAAAATAACCTAACACATAAATCATGTATGGAAACATTTTTATATGTGATCCCAATAAAGTATGGAACATCCTACCTCAATGTTGTGAAAGTTTAAATTTTCAGTTTACTAAGGCTTTTCTCACCCCAACCAGAAAATTATGACACATAGACTTATCATTGAACCAACCCTATTTATACCTTATTTAAAATTATAGATATATTTTATAATTACGAGAATTAAATTAAATCTGAATCAAAACCTATTAACCATGAAAAATCTTAGTTATATATTACTACTCTTTAAGATGAATCCAACAGAACTAACAACATTTCCATTTGATCAAAATCATAGAGTATATAGATGATTTAATTTTGGAGAAAATATAAAATAAAATAAAATAAAAAGAGAGGGAGAGAGGGAGGGAGGGAGGGAGGGAGAGGTGGAGGAATGTGGGTATATTTCTATTTCTCATGTATGCTTGAATCCCCCATTTTAACCATAATATGTATTTTGTTAAATAAAAACATCTATTAACTTTTCCTCTCCCTCGTCATGACATAACAATTGATAATTGTTTTATTTCCTCGTTATGTATCTATGACAAACCCTCTTTTACCCTATCAAAATATTAATTCATCTTATATAATTTCCTTTCATTTTTCATTCAAAACTGATCATGAATTTAATTAATTCAAGACATCCCTACAACACATTTCTTCATCAAAAATATATATTTTTAAGACAATAATATATATATATATTCATACACATTATATATATATATATTTAAATATATATATATATACAAATGCATGCACACATGCACAAATATATGTATACGTATATAATAACATAATTTTTTATAAATCCAAATATATACACAAACTATATATATATATACACACATGAAAATATAAATAAAAACTTAAAATGTATATATATTCATATATCCTTAACCCATTTATATACCTATTATATACTTATATATATAGACATCATTATCTAAATATATACTCCCACACATGTGTCTGTGCATATATACATATATATTTATACATTATATATACACATTATATATATACAAACACCAACATTATTTTTTAAAAATATATAATAATAACAAAAAATATTATTAATAATACTATATTAAATATCTCTCATCATTATAACTATTTATGATTCCCCAAAAACCACTATTTAAATATTGAGTAGTTAAAAAATTTACATTAACCACTAATTTATTTTTTGTGCGACAAGTAATATTATCAATATTATTATCTATCCTCTCAATAATTATTCACCATTGGAGAAACGTCACTTATTTATTAAGGGAATTCCAAATTACTTAATAACTCATTTAATCTCCATTTTTTAAACATAAAAATAATAATAATGATTTGTAATTATTATTACCTATACATGCAATGTAAACAAATAGCCAACACACCCAATGCTTATGTATTAACTAGGGTAAATCTTATATTACAGACATAACAACTATTTCATATTTATCATATGATAACCCATTTGGGATATATACCATTATTTTTAGAAAATGTATAATAAATTATTAAATAAATTATCCTCGCAGGGGATTTGACTGAAGGTATAATGTGCTCAAGTGTTTTGACACACCGAACGTAAACATGCATCGTATATGTAACGTTTGTCTCATATTTCCCATATGCGACACAGAGATATTTCTTAATTTCAAAAAAAAATACTTACAAAATAATATAATATTTTTAATATTTTTATTAAATAAATATCAAGTCTTTACGGGCCAGGAATTCCATTCTAACATAGTTCCCAACTCACAAAATATTCCATAGAATATTCCCAAATGATTACAGAACTTTAACCCTTACAATAGCCCTTTAAATCATTTATTATGTGATTTTTATGGAAATTTTACACTTGTTATAGAAAAATAATCATTTATCATTTACTAAGAGGGTTTTATTTTCCTTATAAATTTGAGGATGTTTTAATTATCCCCCTCCAATGAATTATCCTCCATAAGAAGCATCCCTATTGGTCTTTCTTGAATAACTCAGACCACTAGGTTTGAACATTGCACTCCCTCTCTCACATCTCTATAACAGAAGGAATATTAAGAATATATCAATATCATAGGCATTATAAGGGTTTATACAATGGTATCATAGGAGTCTTCCCTTATCCAAATGAATACCCCTCCCATCACTAACCATTGTATTTTCCCTTCATATTAGTAAATATAATCATATATAGAATAAAAAAGAGCACGTTCAATTAACCAAGTTAATAACTATAAAAATATATCGCAAAATCATGAAACACAGATATATCACAAAAATAGAACGTTTTGCGCATATATAGAACAAATCAGGGTATTTAATTAAATGAACTTCTATTAAGCACAACAACAAGTTTATATATGACATTTGATCCTACGTTCTAAGTCATAATACATGATTGCACATGAAATATCATAATTCCTATATAAACATCATATACATCACCCAAGTTAAATTTAATCAAGGGTAACAAGAAAACATAAATTTTCCACTTTATAAAAACTCGAAATTCTAATATACATTTCTGGACAAGCATTATCATAGATCCCATATTAGAGTCACAACTAACATATATCATATATATCATAGTATAATACCATTAAATTGATAAGAACATGTTAGTGAATCCTGATCCTATGATACCATTTTGTCACATCCCAACCTGAACCATTGGGTTTGTGCCAAAATTCCATAGGAACTCATGTGAACCTCCATGTATACAAGTGGTTTCAACAAGCAGTGAGGGTCTATGCCTTATAATGGAGATACTATTCCCTCTATATGGATTCAAAACACAAAAATAAATAAACAATAGCAGCAATGTGTTCTCCAGAGTCAATCACGGTACTCCACTAGCTCTACACTCCTCTAATGAATTGTCCACCATAGAGACCTCACCCTTGGCTAGATCCCCTAAGAAATCTAAAGAACATCAAATTTGTTAGTATAGTGCAAGTACAAGACTCGGTAGGATACCACCGACGCATCCTTAACCTAATTTTCTCAATTATAATAGTGTATCATATAATTATTATCAATGGGTAACAAGAATAAACATACAATCAATAACTAAGTAGTAGTTCACTAACTAAGATGACACAAACCCCTGGTCATACTGTTTTTTTCTCCATGCCAAAATAATATCACCATGATTTTATAAGTAACAATAAAATAGCCACAACTCTTGTGAATATGTTGCTGGACAACCTAATGGAATCATTCTTACATGCTAATTGGTTCTCTCATCACTCTCAAGTACAGAATAATACTCACAAATAAAATATGCATCAAGTAATCCACTTAAAAATCAATAATCCATCAACCATACTACTAGTAAATCAATATTCCATCTAGTGAGATCCTCACTAATGAACTAGGAATTTAGAAACTGATACTTTGATTCCTGGAATCAAATGAATTTCCCAAACAAAATTCAATGGTAACATCACATCTTTGACCTTAGGTATGAAATTTTAATCAAATAGAAACTAGACATCGAGTATTCCACTCACTAATCAACTAGGCACTAATCATGCTACTCGAAAATCAAGTAGGAATTGAGTGTGCTCCTAGAAAATCAACTATGGATCGAGAATCTTGATACATAGGCATAAACTATAGCCTCGACATGTATTTCTTCATATCTCCACCCAGATTTTAGCTCTATCATCACAATTATTGCATGTCAATCACACTCCCCTCTATGGGATAAACATTTCATGATGGTCTTCTTGTTCTTACCACCTAGAATGCTACTTCTAAATAAAGGTGACATACATACAATGTTGTGTTTGAAATAACAAGAATATTATAATATATCTTCATGAGAAATAAAATATCAACATTAACATCAAGAGATAACAATAAAAAATGGAAAAGGATACACTAATATAACTCAAGGATTCACAATAAGACTCATGGAATACACCCCCCTCCCCCCAATATATAATCACAATCAATAATGGTATAAAATAAACCAACACAAAAATCATACATGGAAGCATGGATAAAAGAAATCCCATGATGTTATGAAACTACCTAATCAAGGGCTTCCAAATTAAAATCGATGTTTACTAAGGGGTTTCTCACCTGAAAAATGCTCATACCCAATAATAAAATGATCACACACCAACCTCCCCTTGAACCAACCATATTTCAACATTATTTAGAATTATCAATATCTTTGATTATTAAATTTATTCAAATAAATTTGAATAAATACCTCATAATATTAAGAAAAAAGTGTAGGAATAAATTTTAATTCATCAATACAAATCCAATGGAACTAATGGTGTGTCTATCTGATCAATATAAAGGATGATATAGAAGATAGATATTTTGTTGAAAAATAAAATATAATGAAAATAATAAAAGAGATGGAGATAGAGTGGGATGGAGAGTGGGGTAGGCACGAGGGGATATTTTTATTTATCATCAATGCGCATCTCCCTCATTTTAACCTAAATATATATTATTAAAATAAAAATATCAATTAACACTTTCTATCTCTCCTCATGAAAGAACTCATGGATATTTTTTTATTTCTTCCTTAATTCTCTATGCCTCACCTTCTTTTTCCATATAAAATAATTTTATCATTTTTTATTATTAGTTTCCAATTATATCATTCAAAACAAATCTGACATTTCATTAATTTGATGCACCACTAAAAAACATTTATTGAACCATCAAATTTTATTTAAGACAATAATATATACATATATATATTCGTACAAACTATATATATATTTACATACCTGCATATATATACATGTACGTATTTATAAATATTTACACCCACGCACACATAGACAATCATATATATATATATATATTTACACACCTTCACAAGTTTATATACACAAATATATCATTAACCAATATATAAATAAGTTATATATATGCACACACACATCAGTATGTATATATATACCCCCGCACATGTGTGTGTTTGTATATACATATTTAACCAATATATATTAATATTATATGTATATAAACATCGGCATTATATTCCCAGGTTAGTTATTATTATTTTTATTATTTTTATTATTATTATTAAATATCTCTCATAATTATCACCATTGATATTTCACCAACAACCTCTATTTAATACCAAGTACTTAATAAATTTATATTAACCACATAATTTCATTTATGCGGTAAAAGTTATAATATCACTTTTTTTTTCTAACCTTCTAATAGTTATCCACCCTTAGAGAAACACTGATCATTTATTAAGATATTGAAAAATTATTTGATTACTTATCTAATTTCTATTCTTTTTAATAGAAAATAATAATAATCATATATAATTTTTACTACCCTTATGTGTGATGTTACTAAACACCCAACACGCCCAAATAATATGTCATTCCTAGGGTAAATATCATATTCCATACCTAATGGAAGTCTCATATTTCCTTTAAAATACACCATTTTATTGATATATCATTATTTTATGAAAATATATATCATTGTAGTAAATAGAATATCCTCACGATATAACCAAACATCTGATGTAAAAAACTATTATGTCGCAAATATAATAATTTTCACTTGTCGAGCCTAATGGTGGTCATAGATTTCTCATATGACACACCATTTGGTGGATATTTAATTATATTTTGAAATATATAATGCTAGAATAATATAATATATTTACTATTTTTATTTATTCAACATCAAATTTCTATGGGCCTCGGAATTGTACACTAATAGAGCATCCATCTCTACAAATATTCTATATAATATTCAAAAATGTTAACAAAGATTTTACCCTAACATAAATCCTTTAAATCCTTTATTATGTGATTTAGATTGAAAATATAAAATGTTAACGTTAAAATAATTATAAATTATTTAAAAATATGGTTTTATTATCCCTAAAAATTTGATGATGTTATAGAATGCATTGATCATGTGATGAATAAGAGTATGTATTATTCGATCATGTGATGGAGATCTTGTGAAACCTACTCAGTGGTTATGTTAGCGATATATTTTATATCTCATATCACGTGATCATGCATTCTTAAATCATTGTAAGATAGAAAGATACTCATTTTATCCCAATATAATCAGAGGATAAAGTATTTGTTACTTTGAATATATTTTTATTTATAAGAGATAGTGAATATAACATTATTGATCCATATGACCCATTTTTTTCAACCGATCACATACTCATGGATAGGTTGTGAAATTTTCATTAGACAATTATTTATTTTCTGGAGTGAACAAAAAAATTAAATGAGAATTGATTATGAAACACCACATAAAATAATTATCATTAATAAAATGGAGTGAAACTGAACCGTGAGAAGTTTAGAAGATAGTGAATAAGAAAGAATATGGTTCTTATTAAGAATCTTATGGAAGATAAAATCTTCTATTCAAATTGTCTTGATGTCTAAAAAAATTCTTTATCAGAATTTTATGTATAAAGAAACATTTCAAAGTGATATTTCTTGTGTTTTTTGTGTTACTTTTTGTTTTAGATAGTAATAATCTATTGTACTATTGGGACTTTGTAAAGCATAATGTGACTCTATTCTGTTGAATAATAGAATATTATAACTTCTTATCATTAGAATGGGGAATATATGATTGGGATATCAAACCAATCACAACAATGAGTAGTCACACATTGATACAAAACCAAGATACAATATTTTGTTCTAATGCTATTTTCATTTACTACATTTTGAAAACATTGAATAATCAAAAGGGTGTATTAGATTCTAAAAGTTTTATCACAGTTAATTTAAAAATAAATAAATATTATAAAACTCACCACTGATTCGACCCCCATCTCAATGGTGTAACATCTCTCTAGAAACATCATAAGACACAACCAAATATCACGTTGAAAATATATGATTCATAGAAAATACTGCAAACTAATTTTATTAAACTGACAATATAATTTAGTTCAAAAATGTCAAACATAGGATTTAAAATATGATTGAATATATTAAAATTCATAATTTGTTAAATAAATAATTTTTTATTATAATATGTATGTTTTAAACTAATATGATAAAATTTTATACTGATAAACTAAAAAAATTACAATTTTTTCAAAAATGATATTTTTCAACTAAAAAACAACATTTTAAGTAAAATAAAAAAATCCATATAAATTAGATTTTTGATATGTGGAATTAAAAAATTTATTTTATTTTATTAAATTTATATTCAATAATTTTAAAAAAATTAAAATTAAAAAAATAATATAATAAAACAAAATTTATTGAAAATTCTTTTTTCTATATTAAATAATGTTAATTATTTTTCCTCAAAAGGTAATAATTTTTAATGGTTTAAAATCTAGGTTTTCAATAAATATTTGTCAATATTTTTATTCCTACATTTTTTTGTTTATTTACATTGGGTTTATCATGAGACACAAGTTACCAAATAGAAAATGACATTATAAACTTTAATTTGTTTTATCGTTAGTCTTTCACACATCAACTTAGAGATATCTCATTCCATGTGACATATAAAACATATTGACTTTTAAATTATTTTTAACCTGTATTTTTCAATACCTTTTCAATATATTTAGATTTATTAGACTGATAAAATACATATATTTGTATTTTTAGAGCCCCTTAACTATAATTTGTGTAATTATATAAAGTAAATAATAGAGAAATTTTTTTTATTAACCATCTATAAGAATTATTATATGACCCCAAACTTAAAAATTACATAATATTGATTTAAGTCATGATTTTTACTTTATTTCACATTGATGGTCTTTTTAGGTTCATTATTTTAGAGAAATATACTTATCAAACACCAAAAAGAAAAAATGGATACCTCTTATCAGTATCCACTTTTCCATTATCTAAAAATTCAAAAATAAATAATGATCTCTCTTATTAAAAGTCTCCCTTAATATCAACATTTGTTGTTCAAATCCTTCACCTTTCCCTGTTTCCATTGAAAACCAGTAAAAAAATTTGGATGAGCCTGAAAATAACATTAATGTATATAAAAAAAGAAAAAATTTATTCCATTTATAAACATTAAAACCAATAAAATCATTTTCATGAAGTAATAATTTTCACCCTTAATAATTAGTAAATAATTTCACATGAAAATAATCTCATTTCATACGATTTTTGTAACAAAACAATTCTCTATAAATCCCTAGAAATCATAGAAAATACATAAAGGTATCATGGGACATCATTATAATTTTTAATCTAATAAATGGAATAACCATGTGGTAAATTTTTATACATGTCACTCTTAAAAATGGAATTCCCATATGGGTGACATCCAAACCTAATTTGTTGTAGGGCCATCACAGTCTCACTCATTATTGGGTTATCATGGAAACACCCATCATTGGTTTATCATGGAACCGTCCATGAAATTTAAAAGTACCATTATATAATCATTAAATATATAAGATTTTAATTTTAAACAAATGAATAAAAAATTTTCATTTTCAATTAAAATAAAACAATTCAAGATATTTAAATAATCAATCCATTTTCAAAACCCATTTTCATTAATAAAATATCGAGAAAAAAGAAAGAGGTGTTACTTTTTATTCTCAAAACATGAAGGATTGTATAAGAAACCAGATACCTAAATAGGAAATAAACGTCCTTCATATTATTTTTATATCCATATAAATAAATATGTAAAATAATATTAAAAATATTAACATATAGAAGAATATTTGAATGTTTAATATTTAGACATTAAAACTATCTCATACCACTTTGATCATTTAAATAATAATCCCATTGAAATATTAACAGTTAAAAAACCATGAATAACTTTATAATAGTTAAAACATAGATATATAATTTCAAATTTTATGCATATACCCTTTATAAAAGAATAAAGGTACATATCTTCAAGAAATACCGCAATGAAAGGATATTGAGACGAAGTACCTTATATTGAGGCCAACATGTAACATGTGTCTTTGTATTCATAAATAATAAAATTATTTTAATTAATGAATTTAATCAGAGAATTTTTAAATTTTTATAAATATATCTATTTTAATTATTATTATTTTTTCAAAAACTAGTTAAAAATAATATTTATGACTGTTGTTTTGACCATATATGTTTTATATGGAAAAACGAATTTGGTAAGTAAAATATAGTCAAAGAGGTCATTGTATAAAAATATATAGAATAATAAACATGAAATAATTATCATTTTTATACATCAATTATAATTTTTAAAACCACTCATGAAATATGGTTATGAAAAAATAACAAATGTTATAATCATGGATATGGTATGTCATACGTATGCATGAATAACATTCTAATTTCTTAACGATAATTATGGAAAGAATTAAAGTAAAATTTATCACTATAGAATGAAAATTATACCATAAATACCATTTTATTAAATCATCTATACTTATATATAGAATTCGTGGGATGTAAAAGGAATTGCATCATGTGGAGGAGGTGGTAGTCCCCATATCCACGAACGATGTTTACATATTTTCTCAGTGTGAAAAGGTAATAAAGAAAATGAAATATTATATTTATAGAAAGGAAATCATGTAATTAATATAATATAGATGTTATTTATGTCTCATAATTTTAATTAAAATCATTTTAAATAAATTATATCTAATGATTTAACGTATCACATCGCTTTGAGGAGGCTATAGTACACACGTCAACCAACAATGTTATCGTATTTATAAAAATACAAAGAATGAAGGTAAGTTATATATAAAATTTATAAGATTATTATTACCCCATAAATATCATATATATTATATAAAAATAGATTTTCCAATATAACTCTCAACCATTAGGGTGGAAATGGAAAAATGAACGACATCATTTTGCGAGGTGATAGTTCTTTTCACACTAAAAGGAAAAGTTTGTTGCCCATTTGATGGATGTGTGTGTTTTATTTTTTAGAAACCTGAACATAAATACATATTAGTATATTGAGTATATATTTTGTATTATATAATCATCAAATAATTTTTAATTAAGGGGTTGATAAATAAATAAAACAAAAATGTACGTTGAAGAATGTTACCTCTTTTTCAGGTAACTCCTTTTAGTTTTCACCAAAGCGATTCCATGGTTGTATTTAAGACCAATGTGATTACTCTAGGGTCAAAGGAGTGATGTTTAAAGCCTATTTGGGAAGGGATTTTTATGATCCATATAGTCTTGATAAGTATGAATAAATTAAAGGATGATTGCCTTTTTATAGTGGTGTAGGAGTGGCATTATTGAAAACATTAAAAGGTAAACACTATTGAGAGGTCTCCCTTACATCATGTGACTCCAATAATGGTCAAAATTTGATCCAATATGGGATATTATTGAATAATGTACATAAAATGGATTTTGGACAAGTTTATATGTTATTTGGACTCTTAAGATTAATGTTTAACCCCTATATTAAAATATTTGTACATTAATCACTGTAATTAATTTTAATAACTTTCACTAATTGTTTCGGTAAAAAACAATGTGAACATTTTAGAAACCATAAATTATGATAATTCCAAATACTGAACCTATTTTTAAAAATTCCATTTACTGTTGTGGAATATATTAATATAAAATTAATCATATAAATAGGAGGACAAAGCGGGTTTTTAATGTAAAACATTCTCAAAATCTGTCTATGTTTTTATATATAAATTATATGTTAATTTTCAATACAATTAAATTAATTGGTTTAAATGATATAAAAATAATATAATTTTACTTTAAAAAAATTAAAACATTATTTAAAAATATATATAATTTGGATGAAAATGCAGTTTTAAACACAAATTAACTATTATTCACTATTCTACAAAATATAAAGGTTCTCAAAAAGATACCAAAAAATAACCTAGAGTAAATTTTTATATATACCTTTGAATTAATAATATTATTTCTTTATATAAAAATTATAAAGGTTTAAAATTTTATTTGTATGTAATTTATGAAATTAAAATGTGGCAAAATAGCTATATTAAATAATATTATTAACAGCAAATTAGTGTTTAGTATAACATGGTCTTGCATGAAACATAATATGTTTAAGAAACATGTTTTTGTATTCCATGTATGATATTGTACATATTTTCCCTAATAAGGTACAATTACAGTTTAATTCAAAAATATGAAAAAACATTAAAAAGACTTACTCTATCATCACATGGGATGTTACATCCTTTCCCCTCTTTTAAAAATTACGTCCTAGATTTTTTCCCTCTTGTCTAATAAGTGGAGATATTTTTAACTCATATAATTTTCAGATTCACATGATATATCATCAAAAATATTGTTTTTCCAAGAAACCATAACTTAATGAATTGCCTTATTCCACAAGATTTTCTCTCTGTGCTCATGAACCTGAACTGGTTTTTCATTATAAAAAATAGTCCTTTCCTGCTGAACAACTTCAGGGCACAAAATATGGGATGAATCTGGTATGTAATTCCTTTACATTGAAACATGTATTTTTTTGTGTACCTTGGAAATGTTTAGAGGTATGTCCACTCTGTTGGAAACTAATCCATCTTTCTCTGAGATTTTATAATGTATAATGAACTGTGGGCTCAGATTATTTTTCTCTGAAAAATGAAACACACATTTCCTTAGAGAAACGTTTATAATAACAAGGACAACATCCTTGAAAAAAATATATTCTCCCTAGTTATCCACATAAAATTTCTAGCCACTCTATTTTGTCCTCATGTTTTGTTGAATCAACTAAAAATTATCTTTCATTTCTTCTAGCAACTCTAATCCCCTCAACTTTTTCTCTCCCAATTCCACCCTTCCATTGGAATAGTTTGAATCCCTCCCTTTGGTAATTATCTCTCTAATTTAACATATTCAAAATTCAAACACTTCACGATAAATTTCACATATCTCCTTTCATCACATCCAACCAGTAATAAACTAGAATTTCTCTGTAGATCTTAGTACTACCTAGATGAATGAAAAAAATGAGAAATATGTGATTTAGTTAGAAACTCTTTCCTCAACTGTGAATCACAAGGGACACATAATCCTTTTCAAAATCATAAAACATCTTCTTCATCAATATTAAAATTATGAAACTTACTTTTCATAAAATATTCTACTTTTTCTTATGAAGATTGGCCCACCTTTTGATCCCTCATAATTCTCTATAATAATGTTGGATGCACCAAAACCTAAAAATAAACATATGATGTCACTCCATCCACAACTTCTATGCCATAATTCAGGAAATAATTAACCAAAGGGTCATGTTCCAAACATAACATTTTTTAATGTAGCTTTACTTTTTCAACTCATTGAATCGTCCACTTGGTTTGATTTTCTATGATGATAATGAATCATGAAATCCCAATCCTTTATCAGTTATATAACTCTTTTTTGTCTTAGGTTCAACTCTTTCAAAGTAAATGTGTATTTAAAACATTTGGGATCAATATATATTTCATACTTCACTCTATAAAAATGATGCCTCAAAATATTTAATTGAATGATTACAATAGTTAATTCCAAATCATGTATAGTGTAATTTAACTCAGAGTTTTTCAAATTATGTGAATCATAAAAAATTACCTTTTCATTATACATCTAAACATAACCAAGTGATTTTATTGAAGCATCACTTTAGATGAAAAAATAATCATTTTTGGAAGTAAAGTCTCAGATAAGATCGTTGACTAGTCTTCTTTTCAGTTCAGAAAAAACACAAAATTAACCTATACAAATAAACCTAAATACCTTTCTTGTAAACGTATTCAGTTGGACAAAAAAATGTGTATAGTTTTCAAAAAAATTGTCATTAACGATACAGTAATACAAGAAAAATACTAATTTTATTGACATTACAAGTCATTAGACACTCTTCAAGAACGTTTTCTAGTAGTTTCAATAGTTATTCAATATTTAGAAACAATATGTTCATGGAATGAAATTTTTTGCAACCAAAAAATCAATCATACTAAATGTTCCATATAGTTTTGTATCTTTAAAGGGTTTGAAAAAAAATCCTCAAGTTCTCTTAATGTTCCTCAAGTGTTTTATAATATAACAAAATATCGCCTATAAACATAACCACAAAAAAATACAAAAACCTGACAGAGGGATTCATTCATAAGATCCAAAAATATTATATTCTCATTAGATAACCCAAATGGAATAACTATAAACTCATAACTCCCATATCTCATCTAAATGTATGTCTTCAGAATTTCATCCACATTTCCCTTCATCTAATAGTACCAGAATGTCCGATCAATCTTTGAAAAACATCGCGCTCCATGGATCGTACTAAACAAATAATCAATATGAAAAATGAGATACATTTCTAGTGGTGATTTTATTCCCGGATCTATAATAAATAAAAATTATCAAGGAACCATATTTATTTTTCAAAAATATAATATGAGAACCCCATAGTGAAGTTCTAGGTCGAATGAAACCTTTATCAGGAAATTCATATAACAGGTTTTTTAATTCCAAGTGGTCAATATTAGACATTTAGTAGTGGGGGTTAAAAATTTGATTAGAATTAAGAATAAAACCATTAGTAAATTCAACATCATGTTCTGGAACAAAACCAGCTATATCATTAGAAAAAACATCCATAAATTCCTCCACAACATATATATACTAATTAGAACTATTTCTTTATTTTTAACAAAATGGTATGGTTAACATTCACCACCATATTTTATCAATTTCTTATCTTATTGGTATTTTATAAAAGGTATTAAATCATAGAATAAAAATTCTTGGCTTCTCAATCAATTTTAGCATTGATAAACTGAAATCCAATCCATACAAAAAAATAATATCAATCTCTATCATGGTAAGTTCAACATGATTTGCAAGAAATAACATCCCACTAATAAAAACAAGAAGATTCCTATAAAAATTGGTTTCTATAATACGCCCACAATGATTTTTTTACCAAAATTTCATATCTTACACATTGAGGCGATATTCTCAATTAACTATCAAATTATCATAATTGAAATAATAAAAATCTCCAAATTCATACAGAGTATTGGTATAATTTGAATAAAATAGTAACATAACTTGCACCACTTCATTTTAAGGCCCAATATCAACCACAATAATAGAAAAAGGGTTTTCACACCATTTTTCTTTCAATAATAACGGTTTCCATCCTTGGTAATCAAATGTGGATGCACATTGTCCTAATGACCTAACTCATTACAACTAAAACATCATACCACCTTATTTTCATTTTGTTCCTGATCCACTTCCTTTCAACCATGATCTATTTGAACTTTCATACTATATAAGAATAACATCCCAGAATTTGGAAGATAATATCCTGGATGATTTTGTCAACACTTCAAATGGGATGGGAATTTAGTTTTATTAACTACAATATTATTTAATGTATGAATTCCCATTTATTTCCAACATGACCACTTCTTTTGATTTTTTTTCATGGGACATGTGATCATAAAAAAATCCATTTTTACTTTCTCATCTCATTTAACAAGTTTCTCATATCTGTTGAACTCACACAAAGCCAATGTGCTTGGATATCATGGATTTAATCCTGAGTAAAATTTATTTATCTTACTATCAATATCATGGATAAAACTTGAGATGTACCTCACCAGTAGAGTGGTGATTTATTCGTATACAACCACTTAATTTTATTTCTTTTTCATCAATTCCAGTAATTTCTCTCCATTATATCTCAAATAAACTTAGGAAAATATAATTCAATGAAAATATTCTTAAATTAATCACATTTAATGGCATAAAACTCATCAATTTCCCTAAAATTATTATCCATTGACCCCCACTAGTTAGCTTCACCTTTAAAATAATAAATTAAAATAGTTACCTTTAGTGACCTGATTAACCAATGATGTTAAATATCTTTTCTAGGGATTTAATCAGTCCTTTAGTAATCAAAATGTTTAATGACCCTTTTAAGGATGGGGTATTTTTTCCCCTAAAGTGATTCACTATTCTCATGTTCTTCTGTGGTATATTTAGTTTCTCTCTTTCATGCACAATGCTATTTTTTATATCTTGTATCTATAAATCCATCAATATAAAAAAACAACACAATTCCAATTCCAATCATCTCGGTATGTTGATTTAGAAGTATATTTTCTTCTCAGTGCCTTCCAACCACATATTCCATACTTTCTCTAGAGAAAAAATTTTGAACAAATAATCCTTAGATGAAGAAACATGGTATTTTTAATTTCTATATCATTCTAAATTAATAATAAAGTAAAATATTCTAATGGAATTATATTAAAACTAAAATTACCAAAAATGTTATCTAATCCTTTCCTTTGATACCATCTATAAGACCCAACCTTAAACATTACATAATATTGAGTTAAGTCAGTAATTTTTCATTCTTTTATATTGAATATTTTTTTCATGGTTAATGTTTTAGGGAAGTAGTTCATAAATCATATATATATAAACCATACGATAGAAATTGGAAACTTATAGACAGTATCCATTTTTTCTATAATATAAAACTTTTAAAATAATGAATTTTTTTTAGAACTCTTCATTAAATTCAACATGAATTCATCAAATCTCGTACTCATCTATAAGTCCTGTGAAAACCATTAAAAATGTGAGATGTTCATAAAAATGTCAATATGGTATTTAAAACAAGGAAAATTTTAGTCCATTGATAAACATTGAAACCCATGAAGACTTTATCATAAAGTAATACTTTTCTACAATAACAAGTAAAAAATATATTCCTATGAAAAAAATCTCATTTCATACCATTTTTTGTAATCACAGGATTACCATAAACCCATAGCAAGCATATAAAGTACATAAAGTTATATTGGGAAAACATTATATATTTCACTATAAAAAATTTAATAACTATGAAGTTTTTTTCATTACACGTTAGTCTTACATATGGAATTTCAATATAACTAACTTTCATTACCAATTCATTGTAGGGTTGTCACAGACCCTGCCATCATTGGTTTATCATAGAGCCACTCATCATTGGTTTGTCACGGGACCACCTGTCAAATTTCTATGTACCATTATATTATCATGCCACATAAAATATTTCAATTTTCAACATTTCAATCATAAAATTTCATTTTCAATCACAATAAACCATTTTAATATATTTAAATATTCAATCAATTTTTAAAAACCATTTTCAATAACAAAATACACTTAAAAAGGGAAGGAGTGAATTATTTTTCTTATAAAAACATGAAGTTGTTTATAGGACTAAAAATACACATAGACACAAAAACTTTCCTTCATAATACTTTTAAATTCATATAAATAAAAATGAAAAATAATATCAATAATATTTATAGGGATAAAAGGATTTGGAAATTAAATATTTAAACATTCAAAGTGACAAATACCACATTGAACATTTATATAATAAGTCCCAAGAAATATTAAAATTTAATAAAACATTACATAAAATGATAATTTTTATAATTTTTATATAGAATGTAAACAATAACTGTATATACACCCTATAAATTAATAAAGATATATATCATTATGAAATACCTCAATGTAATGTGATTGAGGGGGAATCCAATACCTTGAGTCTGATAAATCATGTGTATAATTGTATTCCTAAATAACAATCTTATATTAGTTATTGACATGATTTGGAACCATTTTCAAGTTTATCAATACTTATAAGTCCATTATTACATTGTTTTAAACTACTAATTAAACAGTTAATTTCATGTAGGGTGTTTTGACTATATTCACTTTATCTATCAAAAACAACATTGGATTGTCAAATATTGTCAAATAGGAATTATATAATCATTTAAAGAATAATATTCATGAAATAAATAATATATTTATATTTAAATTATATTTTTTAAATGATTCATAAATAATGGTTGTGAAAAATAAACCAATGTTACAATCATGGAGACGGTAGGATGTATCTACACATGAGTGACTCCCCCATTATTCAATGGTCATAATAGAAAGAAGGTAAGTAACATTTATATATCTAGAATTATAATTATAAAATTAATATAATGTTATTAAATAATATATTATTATATATATAATTATTTATATGTAAAAGAAATCACATTTTGTAGAGGAGAACGTAGTCAACACATCTATGAACAATGTCATCACCTTTTTCCGTATGTTGAATGGTGATAAAGAAAATGATATATTATATTTCTATAATGGTAATTATATTAATAATATTATATATATATTATTTATTTCACATATGTTTAATTAAAATCATCTTCAATACATTCCATTTAATGTGTGAACATATCACATCTCTTTGAGGAGGTGGTTGTCTACACGTCTACAAAATATGTTATCGTATTTATACAAAATGGAAAGTATGAAGGTATGTATTATATAAAATTAAAAAAATTATTAAGACAATATATATAACATATATATCATATAAATGTTTTTCCCATCATAATTTCCAAAAATCATATTTGATAACAAAAAAAATGAACGACATCATTTCACAAGATGATAGTTCTCCGTACACACGAACTGTATGTCAGTTACACATTTGATAGAAATGTGTGTACTTTTAGGTATAAATCTTAACATAACGACATATGATTATATTGAGGATAAATATTTCATTAAATAATAATTTAATAATGATAAATTAATTGGTGTAGAAAGAAATAAAATATAAATGTACATTGATGTATATTTCCACTTTTTTTATGTAACTCATTTTGGTTTGGACCGAAGGGATACCATGGATGGATTTCATCCCAAAGTTATTAATATACATTAAAGGGATATATTTATAAAAATTAGTTGGAAATGGGTTGGATGATCCAAAGGGGCTTTATAATTTTTAATAAATGGGAAGGGTGAGTTCTTTTTTATTGTCTAGGGGTGTGGCATCCCTGTAATGATAAAAAGATAAACACTATTGAGAGGTCTCCTTACATAATGTAACTAAATTAATTATCCCAATTTGATAAAATAGGGTATATGGTAGAATAATATCCATATATTAGGTTTTGTAAATGTGTTTAGATCATTTGGAATCTTAATATTAATTTTTAACCACCATGTTAAGAAAATTTACATTAATACTAGTGAATGATTTTAATCTCTTGCACTAATATTTTTGGAAACAAACTAAGATGCCCTTATTTGAAATTATAAATTATTCTAATTACAAACATGGAATCTAGTTTTTTATATTCCAATCACAAAATAAGTATAAATTAATTGAACATAAATCCCATAAAAGGGGCCACAATGCAAGTTTTGAATGTAATGATATTTAAAGGTTTGATACATTTTAATATCTAAATTCAGTTTGGGATTGTTTTAAAAGACATAAATTGATTCAACTGATATTAAAATCCTCTAAATAATCATTATAAATAATTAAAATTATTATTTAAAAATATTAATAATTTATATAAAAATTCATTTTTGAACTAAAATTCAGTATTATGCATCACTCATCAAAATATGAAAGTTCTCAAAAATACCATATATTTACCTGAAGTATATTTTTATATGTATTTTTCAAAAAAAAATAAGATTATTTTTTTTATAAAATAATAAAAGTGTAAAAGTTTAGTATTAATATATGTTTTCAATAAATGGTGGTAAAATAGACATATTAAATAATTTTATTAACTGTATATTATTCTTCATTACACCTGAGTATTGCACAAAAAAATAATATTTCAAAGAAACTCAATTTTTTCATGTGGTTTATGAAAATGGACATAGAATCCAAGGGAATTTTAATATTCAATTCATAAATATTAAAAAACATGAAGAATACTTATTTTATCATTACATGGGATGTTACACATATCATTTATTTTATATATTTTATCAAGATATCTAACATGGAAAACTATAATTATCCCAGTAGCCTCTTATATACATGTGTAGTATCATTATTCCAAATGAATATTATATGATCAGTATGTTTATTTCTATATAATAATAGGCTTATAAAATCTGTATATATTATATGTTTTTTTGTCACCAAGACTTTTGTCAATATCATTTATACATAATCCATAAGATTTCCTCACTGTTAGGTGGCCGTGATTACCAATAGCATAATATAATGATCATGGAGTGTTATTACGAAAATTATATTTCAAATGATTTTGATGAGATGATTGGTGAAATGGTATCGTTATATGTTGTACTTAGATATCATAAATATTTTAATATAAATATATTCCTTATTAGACTATGATTGATCATCTATGTCTGGTTTCTCTTTAACAACCACCATTTTCTTTAAATAAAATGTATAATTTACAAAAACTTATAATTATATTTTGATACATTTAACATATCGTTGAATTTATATTAAATTTTAAATCAAATCGTATTAACAATTACTTCTTTATTACCACAATCATTATTCATAATAAATAATATATCACCAATAATTTTGAATATAAAATAGTATTTTTTTGTTAAAATTACATTAAAGTGTGTGTATCTATAGTAAATCATACCAATATGTCATATAAAGTTCACTATTCCAATGTCAACTCATGCGTATTCAGCAAACAGACTTTATTAAAATATACCCTACTTCCACTTTCTCTAAAGTTATGTTCTTCCCTTTATTAGTGTATATAATAAGAATTAACCAATATCATTCTATATTAGGGATGTAAATATCCAATTTAGTTATAGAATAATTAACAGATATTCATATACTAATTTTATTAATGGTTTATTACTTCTATGCTAGGATTTAACAAATGGTTCTCATCAAACACAATAATTTGGGGCCAGAGAGATCCATTATCATATTCATATGATATCTATTAGAAAATATGGATTTTATATGGTTAGATATTTTTATTATAATTTTGAAACGTGTCTTAGAATATATCATTGAATACTTCCAATAAATATAAGACTTATCATTTACCATCCTTCAAACTACCACCACTATTTTATGGTGTTTTGGGTAATGTTACTATTGGAATATATTTACTCTAGTTTTAAATACTCTATGAGTACATGGTTAAATTATTATCCAAAAAATAAATTTTGGATGAGCTAATGTAATTTACTAAGTGTGTTAATTTCTTCATTCATCATTCCAAAAATTTCATAAAGGAATCTCATGAATTTTACATACATGCCTCTAGTTTTTTCTTGGAAAAGTTCATGTAGTTCTTGGGAAATTAATTTTAGAACTATCATGGAATACCATTCTTTATAATGTTTTTATCCAAAATGTAATGGGTAATTTTCTCAAAATACCTAGTGTCTTATCTCATGATATATTGAATATTGTTTTATATATAAACTTGTGACAATGAAAAATTTTATTATATATCTATCCATAAAAAATTGTCAAATTTTTCTTTCCTTAAGAGAAAAATCAGCCTAAAAGGAAACATGATACATTTTATTGAAATAAAATATTACAATTAATTATGAATTTAATATATTTTGTGGGTACCATATGAGACAATATTTTAAAAAGTATAAGCGGAATAAATTTTCTTATATATAAAAAATCTATGAACCTTAAATTTTTATATTTTTGTTGTTCCATTAGGATTTTCACCCTAATTATAAAAGTAGAAAAATGGAAATGTGTTATAAATATAAATCATGATTAAGAAAAAATTCAATGAATAAGAAAATAGATTCTTGTATGGTAGAATATAGAAGTGGAATCTCAAAATATTAAATATAGTCATAATGCTCAAATAGTATTTTTGGATTATATCATCACTAGGATGATATGGTTTTTTATACCATCATTAGATATAAGAATAATTAACAAGATAAATTATAATTTTTAAATGATACCACTATAACATAGCCATTGGATTGGTGAGAAGAAATAAAGGTAATTGTATTTCAGAATCTATGTAGAATTGAGAAGAAATGGCATCAAGCTATGGGATTCCTACTTATGATGATTTTTTTATATTTTATTGGATTTAGTATCACTAGGATTTTCTATAGACTAATCCCAATTTGAAATTCAACATGTATAGGTTGAGAAAAATCCACTACGGGATTGTTTCAAGCTTTAAGAAATCACTACAAGATCTATTCTAACTAATTCCAAAATTTTGAGTGCTAGTATCTCATTTCGTTTCCTTTTATATTATGTAGTGTTCTTGTGGGTTTTTAATTATATGATATGGTGATTTATAAATCTATTTATTAGTGCAAGAAATTGTAATTTTTTTCATCATATAATTTTGAATTATTATAAATTATAATTTTAATGAAAAAATATAATTAATAGTAATATGTTGTATTAAAAAAATATATTAATTAATTAGTATAAGAAATATAAAAATGATAAAAACTATGAATAAAATTATAGAATGGTAAAGGTTTTTCTTAGATAATTATAATTTTCGACATAATATGTATTTTTATCATTGTAAATTATACTTCCACTATTGAGTAGTTAATTTTAATGAAATTTATTTACATCATATATAGAAATATAAATTATTATTCATCTAATGATTTTAAATTTTAAATTAATATCTCTATATTCATTTTTTTGCTTCATAATATAATTTTATAAAAACAATTACCATATTATATATATTCATTTGAGAATAATTTTTTATAAATTATAAAAATTGAATCACATAAAATGTGTTTTAAATTTTTTTCTCATCATGTAAAAAATATCCAATTACAGAAATACCAATTTTAGTCATTAAAATAAATTACCATGTTAATAGTTAGTTTGTAATATATTGAATAAAATAAATTAAATGTGTTAAATTAATTGTCAAATCCATATAATATCACAAATTGTTTTCATTGTACCTAAGATTAATTGATTTAAAACCTCTCCCATATTGTATATCCTTAATTATTAAAATTTCTATCCACTTTTTTGTATTCTAGAATTCTTTTCTATATCAGGTAAAAGGTTTTAAAAAATCACATTCCCTTTCTATTAATGTACCTCTCCACAACCCCTTAAAATCTATACAAAAAAAGTAAAATTCATTCATTTAAATTTCCTTATTTTATTCCCTATTAAATATCTCCCACATTGGGTAGATTTTTAGGCACTTCAGACCCTCACTTAAAAATATGGTCTTTAAAACACTTTCTTGAAGAATTATCTTTGATACCAACTAGGTTAAAATCATCCATGTTTTAAAACATTACCATATGATAAAAAATTATACATAATAACTCATGTCACCATCCAATGAATGAAAAAATTACTTTCTTTAAGGAAAAAATACATAATAAAATTATTTTATGATACTTGTGAACATTTCACTATATTTGATCTGTAATAAATCCACTATTAAACATCTCATGTGTTATTCTAATCTTTATAACTATGAGAAATAAAACATAATAAATGGGTGAGAAGAAATTATCATTAATTGAAAACTTATAAACAAGTTATCAAGGTCTTGAATATAATAATATGAGAAAACTTTTATTGGGGGAAGTCTATTTAAAATGACATGGAAAATAATATTTTCAATAAGTCTTGATAGAATGATATTCAATCTCAATGAAGCACATATAAAATGTAAAAATACCGTAACATCTTGAGATAATAAACCTTGTCCATAGAGAATAATCATTGGCATATATATTGGAATTTTAACATTCCCTTGAAACCTAGAAATAAAATTAACATATCATCAAACATAAGCATGGGTATATTAAAAAATATTGAAAAAAATAAATTTACATTCTTCATATTGAAAAAAATGCCCATGCTTCATGTTCTTAACATAAAAATTCTCATTCATCTTATTGTGACAAATCTAAAATGTCATGATTAATGTTTTAAACAATAAATATTCATTGGTTTCATATTGTCAATAATATAAGTCGCATGATTTATGATGTAACCAAAAAGAATCTCATTGTTTGAGTTGTGAACAAATAAAATAAACATGCTTTAGGTTTTGAAAAAAAACATACCCATGCCTCATGTCGTAAACACAAAAAAATATTTTGATTGATTTTTTGAATAAAAAATTTGTCTTTATTTATATTGTGAACAAAAAAATGTACATGCTTCATTTTTTGAACAAACAAAATTACCACACATCTTGTTAAGAAAAAACAAAAAATTCACACCTCATATTATGAAAACCAAATGTCAACGCATAACATACATTTCACATAATATATAAATTATTAAACAATGCATTGGATTCTCATATAGGACACCACCTTCATAATATATACATAAGATTACCACATAAAATAAAAAACATTTGTATTTTCAGAAATAAATCATTATAATATATTTTGGAATTCAGAACATTTTCGAATGGTATCGCTTAAAAAAACATGATCATTTGATACCAACAAATTAATCTCACAAAATTATTGTCAACAAGGATTATATACTTGGTTATTTATAAACCATTTCTCTATTATAGAATAAATCATTATAAATTAAATACAAATCATAAAAAAATTCTTCGAAATATATTCTTAATATCATATTTAACAGTTGATCTTTTCAAATCACAATCAAAAACTATTTTTTTAAGATAAAGATAAAGCTTAATAAACATTTCAAAAAAAAATATCCAATAAGGAGACCCTGATAAGAAATAAAACATATGTCAAAAATTTAAGTTGAATGGAAGAATACAATATCATGGTAGAAAAACATTTTATATATTTTACCACAATGTTCTTAAAAACTCACATCAAAATATGGATAAAAATGATTCATTTAAAATGAATAAAATTTCATAAAAAGGTGATTAGATATAAATAAATTTACATTCAACAATGTAATGAAGAAATTTTTTGGTAAAAAAAATCATTTATATGGAGGAAAAATCCATTAAACTAAATAAGAAATACACATAAAAATGAATTTTCATGAAACAATTGAATCATCATAAAGGAACACATCATTGCGAAAAATGATTTTTCAATAAAAGAAGCTATAAGTAAAACAAAAAAAAAATTATCATATGTTTTAATATACCAATAAAAAATATAATATTCAAAGAGGACATATTATGACCCATGGAAAATATTTGAGTCATGGAAACCCGTTACGACTTAAGTAACATTTTAATCAAAATAATTTGAAGGAAATAATTTATAATTTACCATAAAATATAGTTATTATTATATAATTTATGATATGATATATCATATAGGTATTATGTAAAATATATAAATTAAATTAGGGGTATAATAAAAAAGTCAAAAAGGATGAAGTTTGAGGTGTTAAACCATTTCTTTGGGTTCCTACTTACTAAATCATACACTAAGATATAGGATAATGAACATAACTATATTAATAAATTATATATGATCCTTAATAAAAAATAATACCCTTTTAATTATTTTTTATACCCATATACTACAAATATATTAACCCATTATAGTTGTTTTTCATTATACGGTGTTAGAAATCTCAGTTGTTTGTTTCATAAAAACATCAGACAGATGGGATCACTTCACACAAATTAGTTTCAAATTCATAAATATTAGATAATTCAGAACATAATAATCCATTTTATTCCTCATTAAATTGGTCCCATTTTCATTGGGTTAAATACATGAATATGAATTGGAAAAAAGGATAATTCAATAAACAATTTTTTGATATATTTAATTATTGAAATTTGATATATTAATTCATATAATAAATATTAAAAAGTCCTTTATTAAAAGACTAAAAATATTAAATATATAATTATTAAATTATTTTTTTATATTACATCCAATTTTAATTTATTACATGATCATGAAAACATCGCTTAAATAGGTGGTTAAATCAACCCAAATGGTAAAATGTTAAAATTATTTAACGAGTAAGGGGTTATATCTAGATAATGCTAATGTTAAAAATATTGAATCATAAATAATATATAAAATATATATATTATTTTTAAATATATTATATGAACCATTATTGTTGGTTGGTGATGAAAAAAACAATTCATTGTGTGTGGATGTAGTTGTTCATCATAAGCACGATTAACGATACCATTTCACAATGAATAGAAATAATGATTGTGAATGAAAAATTATCATTTAAAAATTTTATTTGGGAGATATAAAAAATATTTATTTAACATACCCATCCTTCATACTGACATTGATAGGCAGTGATGAAAATTGAACAAAAACACTTCATAGAGGAGTTAGTTTTCACGTACACATGATTTATGTTATTATATTTTATTATTGGATGGAAATATGTGAATAATTATTTTCAAAAAACATAATATAATTTATGAATATTAATTATAATAATTTCATTACATGTTAAATAGTGTAATGATACTACTAAAAGGTTAATGGATCCTAAATGGCTAAAAGTGTGGGAGTGTTTGTCGGTATACACTCTCACAATCCACTCATTTTGGATAAATCCTTGAGTGTTTGGGTCAATTTATTTTAATGACATTTCTTTTACCCTGATTTAATTTTACCTTATTAATTAATTTTATACCACAGTAATTAATTATAATTACAATAATTGATTTTTAAATTTTTTTCTTAATTTGAACATTATTATTTTAAATTTGGAAACAAGTGTATAAAAAAATTTGGTTTAGAAAGTTAATTTCATCATTAGAGGACATAATGCCTAAAAACATTTTTTTATAATGAAGAGTGTTTTTATGTTCAAAAATGTATGTATGACATAATATTATCATAGATACTTATTTTTATAACTAATATATGTTTACTATAAAATAATAAATGGTTTAAAGTATTAAAATAAATTCTAAACTAAATTTCATCATCAAAACACTAAATTAGAGGAAAATACCGAAAATAGTATTTATTAATAAATTTTTTTTATTTTGTTCCAAAAATATTGGACGTAAGATTCATAAGATCAAAGAATATTTTAAAAGTTATAATGTTATACCTTAAAGATTAATTATATTAATTAATTTTTTTTATATTTTCTAAGATATTCTTACATAATGATAATATCTTATAAATTATAATTTTTACAATACCGATACTTTTTACTAAAAATCAACCTTTTTAGAATATAATCAAAAAAAATTCTAATTCTTTTTTATTTTAGGAATTATAAAATGAATTTAATTTTATAAAAATTAAATTATTAAATTATTCAATTCAGTTTTTATAAAATAAACTATTTAATATTAGTAAAATGATATTTTTTTCAAAATAAATTTTTTTAATATTAACTCATATAAATATTTATCTTCCAGGGGTTTTAAAATTTAAGGATATACATTTATAGTGATTATTAAATTATTATTAATGCACTTATTCTATTTTTTTGTTTCATTTATATTGTTTATAGCATGTAACACAATTTCTAAAACATAACAATAGTTTTATAAGGTCTAGAATTTTAGTTCATTACATTCTCCCCTTCACATAAATTTCATCCTCGTGATTTTAGTTAACACTTACTAATGTATCTATTTGAGGGTATTTAAGAGATATAGTTAACACCCTACATAATTTATAAACTGGTTAAATAAACATAGTAAATATATTGTTTCTCTTGAATAGGTTAATCCTAATATTTCATTTCCCACTAATAATTTTGATCGAAGAATCCCTCGTTTTTTATATATCATAACTTCTACACTACAATCAGTTTTTTGAGTGAGACCATAGTCATCCATGAATAATAAATGATCATAGGTTGGTTTCAAATATGAAATTTTATTTAACAAATTTTTTATTATTATGGATTCTATGTATTTAAATTCAATACATTTTAAAAATCACATAAAATTCATATAAATGAAGTATAATAATAATTTCATAAAGAATATTCCATAATCCTCAACATGGGATAATATAAAACAAGACGACTTATAAGATAATATTTATAGCATAACTTTATTTCTAATTTTTTTATTTTCTAAAACATAATAATTATGTTTATTAGTATAAATAGAATGTTAGCTCATGAAAGACTAAACACTCTTCGAGATATAAACTTATCAACAACTATGAATTTTATTAAACTAATAATTATCATGAAAAAAGTTTTTAATTCAAGTCCTCTATTTCATTTTCATCATTAATTAATGATATTTTTTATTTTTTATTCAATAATAATTTAACAACTAGTTTGGTATGAAATTACATGGCAACTTTCAATTAAAACATGAAATATTGTCTCATTATTTCTAGAACTAGACACCAAGATTACTGTTTTGGTAACACTCAATAAAAATTAATATTTTGATCTAAATTAATATACTATAAAATCATGATGTTAGGGTCTTCTCATTAATAATCTAAGAATCAAATTTCATTTAATACTTAAATCACTTACCACACTTCTAGTAATGTTTATGTACATTCATGGTTATTTTATTTGAATACACAAATATGATCGGAATTTTATATTTAATACATGGGTATTATAATAAAAAAATTAATCTTAGTGATGAATATGTTTGAAGTTGAAGAATATATATTTTTATTCTTCTATTAATTTCAATTATATTTCCAATGTCATATCTTAAAAAATTAAACGTAGATATCCTTCTGTTAAAATCTCTCCCGTTGAATGTTTATAACTGTTAAGGGTATTGAAAAGAAACCATTAAATTTATACTACTCATGGTAATTCTAACATCGTCATTAATTTTCTTTACTATAAGTGGTAAATAACCAAGTTTCTATAAAACATATATTTCTAGTGAATCATAAACAAGATACTCTTGACTAATTTATCGAAACTATTCAATTTTCAATTATTGGTGAATAAGGAAACACTAGGTGGTATGGAATATAAAATGAGAATACTAAATAATTTTTTATCCAGATGTAATCCTGACATTGTAAACAAATCATGTTAATCCTTAATTTTTAAAACATGATCACCTACTGAGAACCTTATATATATTTTTCACTAGTATAATGAATTAAAATATCATTTATCTGAATAATCCTCATGCCTTTTAATGATCAAAGAGATTAATATTCATGTTTTGGCATCATGTATCTATATTAAACAAAATATATCGGGATTCCAACTAAATGACACATGACATAGATTATCATTGCCCCTAAAGGTCATTAATGATCCCCGTAGGATATAAACTATTGCATGGGCATCACCAGAAAAACATGGGCACTGATTTCTCCCTCAAATTAGTGCTTTCACTCGACAGATCCATTACTAAGAATTTAATGTCCATCAACCTAGTATTGGACATTAGGTAAATATTGAATAAGCATAGGAAGAAATAAATAATCCATAAAATAATTCATAAAAAATAAAATTGATTTAACTAATTTATAAAAATAGATATAATCATCTAGAATATGTGCGTAGAATTCCACAATAAAGGAACACTGAATAAAAATGAAAAAGGTGCATTTTCTGATACATCAACATACACAAAATAAAACAAAAACAAAAAAAATCAAGAACCAATCCATCACTATGAAACCCATGGTTTACCAATCGATCCCAACTCACGCATCATCGGCCCAAAGGATAATGATCCCATTCCATTTAAAACAGAGATCATACAATATATGTGTGTGTGTGTGTGTAACCTATACATCCCAATAGGTCACCACCTTCCATGTTTATTTAGAAATATTCATTATAAATTCCAAAAAATTATATTTTATAATAATTATAAAAATATTGTATCTCTCATGAACATCCATAGGGAAAAATTATCCACCGGTTCATTTTTTCATTATAAAATCGAGTGTAAAACCCTCAAGCCCTAAATAAAACATCATTACTAATCCTCTAATATAAAACAACACCTTTAAAAAAAATCAAAAATAAACTAAATTTAATCAATTTTAAAAAAATAAATCATTAATTACTCTTTGTTAACAAAAAATTACAATCACTATTTTTTTTATCTTTTCATTATTTTTTGAATAAACAAAAAATTTATACTTATTTATAACTAGTATATTGCAAATAAAAACCATTGATTTTTTCATTGTTTCAAAAAACAAGCCTCAAATTAACATTATAAAGAATTTATATAGTAAACCTCAATGTTATAAAAAGTGAATATATAGAATAACAAACCATGGTGTCAATCACACAAGATAAGGGAAATTAACAACCATTGAAAAGTGTTAGTAAGTCACACAATTGATTGGGGATCAAAGAAAGGTAAATGGAAGAATATCATAAATGATCTTGAATAAGATGCTATAATCAAATAAAAATCCCAAACAACCAAATAATTATGACCTAGAATGGAAATGAAGAACTTATTTGGGAACTAAATATCTTATCCATGTCCATGGAATCCCTCTCACTCTATTCGGGAAGAAAACATTCTAAGAGCACACAACTGCCACATGGACATAAACTATCTGATTTTATCACTCAGTCAAACTGGAATATTTACCATTGTCATATCAAAATGTTAAGTATGTTTTGAAATCATTTATCATATCTAAAAACTCCCTACGAGTCCTAGGAAACAAATCAAGAAGGTATGAAAACAAGCATATAAGAGATATAGCTTAATTATATTAAAAAAATCAACCCATATTTTATATCAACTCAAACAACATTGAATAAAATAAAAATGTACATTAATCACATGAGATTTTCATATATGAAGTACCAAATATAATTAATGGTAAATATAATAATCATGGTCAGAATTAGGTTTCATGGCATTCATAAAAATCCCCTTTTTAAATGGTAAAAAATAGATCTTCTAAAAACACAAATAGGATGAAAATAAAATTCACACCAATTTGAAATCATATTTCTAAACACTTAAAATAATGTAATAAATTCATTTCATAACACTACATTTGTAAAGTGACACTTTATTTAAAACCACTACTAATATTTCCAAAACTATGAACAAGCATCAATATATAATTCAAATGGGTAAACAAAACCCTTTAATAAGAATAAACCCATTGAACAAATATTAAACACGTTAAATGGAAATTAATTAGTTTGAAACACCCATTAAAAACATAACTAGTGAGAACGATATATTTTAAACATTTAACTACCTTTTAAGTGAGATATGGGAATTTTTACAAACACATAGTATAGAACATGTACCATTCCATGGGTTAAAACCATTTTCAATCACGTTTAGTCCCCCATGGGGCACATAAATATGTCTAGCTTTGAAATGAAACTCATTTTAAAGTAAAAAATAATCATATATTATATAATATTAATTGATTTTATTGTAAAATAAACCTTTATCATTCATAAAGTTTATTACTATTTTACCTTTGATGATGAGGAACCTACCAAGCCATAAAAATTCCATCCCATTACCTAATAAAAAAAATCCCAAATATTACAGTTACCCTATTCCAAATTTCAATCCCAATGGATTCTATCGTTTATAGAATATGTGGAAATAAATAAGGTAGGGGGGTTGGGGGAAGACAAAGGGGATAAAAATAGCTTATTTTGGGAAACTCCCTTGAATAGAAGAAGAGAACAACCATATTCAGGAAGATTATGGTAGTGAAGATCCCCACATACTAAGGCGGTTCAGTAAATATTAAGGTGATGAATATGTGGCTTTAAATCCATAAAATCATATTACTATATAGGTTTGGTTCATAATTTTTATGTAATTAAAACAGTTTCACGGTTTGACTCCATAATTTACTAAATTTTTCACCCCTCACTAGATACACCATGGAACCCCATATTGTTCCCATTGAGACACTGTATGGTTTGACAAACCATGCACCAACCAAGTTAAATAAAAATTTTAAAAACTACTTAACTATAATATGGGCCCTATATTGTTTCCCAAAACCTGGTGGGATAATTATGTGCCCCACTTAAAACTTTCTAAATTTCAAATTTTAAATTCCTAAAAATTCTCAAACAATAAAACGACCCTAAATAACCAAAAAAATTAAATAGACTCCAAATTTTTGTTAATGTTGTCTTAAATCTGCCAAACATGCATCTTTATACCCACAAAATGTATCATATCATATCATAGATCAATTTGATATAAACTCAATAAGTGTCTATAATTTAATCCCTATGACATTCCTAAAGGGAAAAGGGTAACAAAACTAAATAAAATCCTCTAAGGGAAAAGATAGATCCTAAATTAATTGTAAAAATCTTTTAATTGTATTATTTTACTTTAAACAATCTATATATTTAAAATATCTATCAAAATCCATATTTTATATCGAGAAATCTCAAACAATATTTAAATCTAACTTACTAATAATAAACTACAGTGAAGGTAGATTGAATATAGGCATCCCTACCATTATAATTCATCTATATCGATGAAACAAATAACTTATCCAATAATGAGAGAATATAAAACCACTATAGTTCCATAAATCAATAAAAAAATCATATTCCACAAATCCTGGACATCCAAAAAGGTATATAAACTCTTAAAAGAGACATCATAAAAAGTCATTTGAAAACCCCTCAAAATAAGAGACAACCAATATCATAAAACGTGGTCATTAAAATTACCCACAACCATTAAATCCAATATAACTATTTAATGAGCCCAATAGAACACCCAAAGGAAACTAGACCAAGTCACCAAAACTATTTCATCTGAAAAATCCCAAATCATGAAGATACTAAAGATTTTCCTCTATCAAGTAAATTGTATTGTCTCCAACCTTATATTACAAATAGACAGAAAGGGGTGGATTTGAAACTCATCCATGGCTTAACCAGCCATGTTGAACCCATAAAAATCCAATTGACACCTACTAGTGTATAATATCAACATGTTTCATACATTTCCTAATCTCTAGGAACATACGCACAATATCATACCAAATCCAAAAAAAATCCATTATTTTCTAAATAATCTATATATAGAAAAAGAAATAATGAGGAAGGATAATTTTAATAGACCATTTACTATACTAGGAACCAAACAGGACAACCGAAGAATAACATAAAATAGATCCACCTAATGGTAATATAGATATAAACCCAAAAATAGAAATTAATAAAACTATGATTCCATTAAAAATTACAAGGAGAATGATCCTTATACATCCAACCAAAACCCATTACTATTTTCTCCCAAAAAAATGACAACCAACTCATCTCAAATTTATTAAAATAGATAAAACACCACGGTTTCCACTCCCCATGCAGACATAAAAAGAATATAGAATAAGAAAAGAAAAACATATAGAGATGAATACACTAAATTTACTCATTAAATTCCCGGAAATTAAAATTATTATTAAACAATACATGAACCCATATGATGTTGTTTTCAAAAAAAATCAATTGATCAGAAGTCCAGTAATTAGAGAAAACACAAAACATTAATTTTTTTGGTCATGATCCCTCCAAATGGAGTCCCCAAAAACATTAGAGAAAAAAAGTACATATTTTTAAATGAGATGAAACAAAATATTCCGTAAATTTAAAAAAATAAAAAATTCCAAAAACCTATTCTCCTTAGGAATTTTGAAAAATAAAATCACACGTCACAAACAATAATGAAAATATATTTTCAAAAAAACACGCTCATTTGAAAGTTCTAATTCAATTGAAAAAATTATAGTCTCTTTATTAAATTATTTTTACCACTTTAAAATATTTCCATGAAATTTATAATATCATTATCATTAAATGAAAAAACATTATATTTCACCTACACCATATGATAGAAAAATATATTCCAAATTATTCATCAACCCATTTTTAACCCAAAACACTTTTCAATTTCTATTTTGAAATCAAAAATTTGATGAACAAATTATGTAATAGAAATTTATTCCTCAAGGGGATTTAAAAACATCAACACAATTTTTAAATCCACTAATATTATTTTACGACTAGAAATGTACTCAAGATGGACAAAGCACTCTTTATTTACAATTTGTTTCATTTGGAATTCATCAAAATGCATTATTGTATTTATTTCAAAACTAGACATTTACAAAAGAATTTGAAAATAATTTAGTTAATTTCATTAAAATCGAAAAATCTCTATTTCAACCAAAAATAGCCTTTCATGCAATCCATCATATTTAACAAAATATATAATTTTTCACAAGAATGACAAAAATTTTCACATCAAAAATCCAACCAAAATCAATTCCATGTATCTTCATATCAAAAGTGTCTCTTGAATCCACTACCATTATTGGATGCCACATCATGGGAATTCAACATAAATAAATCAAACCATATACAGATTCATGATTGACATCACCACATGGTTTAATGGAATATGACTAGTCAGTTGTAAAGTCTTAAAAAGTTTCTATGATCATGTTTTTTTCACTACCTCTTTACAAGGTTATGGAATCTAACCTCACACCATATATTTAATTTCTATTTTGACCAAAAATTCAAACGAGTTCCCCATGGATACTCACACTTAGCCTATTTCGATCAACACATCATCAATGATAATCAAATTGAATCCAAAATTCGAAACCCAAATGCCAACATCCCCTTAAATCACGGGCATCGTTGTGAAGTGTGGTGGTAAAAAATAACCTTATGAACAACTACCTAAACCCTGATGTTAAACACTACCTGAATCTACCATGAACCTCTCAAATAACAAGGGAAAAACTTTGTAACCTTATTCAATACTGAGAAACATATTCTCTAATTCAATTTGTAATACATCATATGGTTTCTACAAAATTGGAACCTGAATCGGATCACTACTTGGCCTAATGGGATATTATGAACCTAAAGGGATGGAAACATGTGCATGGACATTAAAAGAATATCATGGGAAAACATTCACTATAAAATCATAGTTTCAACATTTTAGATCCATTACTAAGATTCTGTAATATACATTCCATGTATTTGACACCCATATGACAATGAATAATCAAAATTAGAAATAAAGAAGAAACCAAATGATTCACAACCAATAAACAGATTTAACCCATTTATGTAAACATAAAAAATAATCTAGAACATATTATTGAATTACACAAAAAAAAATATACCTATATATATAAATGGAAGGTTTCTCATTATTATACAAAAATATACCCAAAATAACCCTCCCCCCAAATAAAATAGGCTCCAAGACATCTCTATGTAACCCACATCTTCTCACTCAATCCAAGCCCACCCATAATTAGACCAACAGACAAATATACCATTCTAGATGAAACCAAGAACCCTTAATATATATTGTTGTGTGCGATATAGTCTTTTGTGCTGCCACCCACCAAGTTTATTCCATCACCTTTATATTATAATGCATAAATGTTGATTTGAACATATTTATAGTATTAGTGTTTTCACGTGAACATATATTGGGAAAAAACATCAATTGGTTCCATTTCCCTTTCAAAAACCAAAATTAAATTTCATAGTCCTAGAAAATTACTTTATAACCCATTATCAAATTTAGAACCTCAACTTTTACATTTATTAAAAAAATCAAATAGTATAAAGTTATAAACCAAATAAGTTTTTCCTCTTTCTTATAAAAAACAATAAAATCACTATTTGGAAAATATCCCTTCATAATTAGAAAAAAACACTAATAAAACTCATTTAGAGTCAGTTTAATGTAATATAAAACCATTCCTTTTCCATTACATCAAAATCTTTTCCTAAAAATCTTATTTAAAAACATTTAAAGAACAAACCACCATGTAGGAAAGAATGAATATAGATAAGAATTTACCACAATAATAATCCCAAATGATAATGAAAATATATAACCAATGCAAAGGTTTCATTAAACCACATTATAGATAGGATATTCAAACAGGATGATGGAATTCATCCCCAAAATGATCCAAAATAGGTTATAACCTATAGTAAACTTATATTTTAGGTCATTTAAATTAATATTTTCATCGATTTATTGTGTCATAAAAAACACAAAAATAACATTATAGCCAAATAAAATAAATGACCACATTTTAAAATTACATGATGAATATATTCTATAGTAAAAAAACTTATAATAAACAACTATAAATATTAATAATTATTATTATTTTATTTTATTAATATTTTAAAAAGGAAACCTATTAAATTACCTTTTAAAAAATTGTATTTTATATTAATAAATTAAATTTATCATCATAAAAATATTATTACAATAGATTGTATTTATATTTAAGAACTAAATATTTGGCCATAAATTATTTAGAATATTATATGAAATATCATTACATAGACTTTATGTTTGAAAATGTCATTTTTCATCAAATAAGTTTTAAGTTATATTTTATATTTTCGTTTACTAGATGTATTAATAATCTCATAATTTGATGTTTGGAAATTGAACACCATTTTTTGGATTAATAATTTCAATTATTTTTAAGGTCATTTTTTGGGATTTTTTTTGAAATAATTGATTTTTAATGTTAACTCTAAGGATTAAGGGTTTTTGCTAAAGGTTTAACTTTTATGAATCTATCATATTAAAAGAATGAAATACAATTTTATAAATTAAATTTACATAAATATAGATGTATTAAATAATTAATATAGATAATTTAAAAAAATTACTCTAAATTTAATAGTCCCTTGTAGATTATTTCGGAAACCCAAGTAATATATTAGAGTAAAAATAATGTTTATGCGCCTATATTAAAATCTTATTGTATCAATTTTAGAAAATAAATATAAATAATTCATATCAGGTTTTGCTTCATAATTTAAATTTTGTTTAACATTTTTTATTCATTATTATTCATTAAAATTACAATACATTGATTAATGTAAATTACCATGAAAATTGTGAAACTTATATTTTATAAGGTTTTTCTTATGAAAATTTTGTATTTTATATCTAAATAATTAAATTAATAGATATTAAATAATTCATAAAATATTATATTAAAAAAATATTGACATAAATTTAATTTGTAATCAATTCTATATAATATTACAAACACATAATGGTTAAAACTTCTTTTTTATTCAAAAAAAATTTTATATACATTAAATGATTCAGTTAAAATTGTATATTTTTATTATAAAAAAATTTAATTAGACCATTTGAAGTATAAATTTAGGTTTATAAAATAAAAATATTTATGTAATGATTATATTATATTTTATAATAAAATATAAACAAGAGGGGTAAAAACTAGTTACGAAGTTAAAAAACAAAATGGTCAAATGTAAACAACAAGTTGTAAATGGATTGAAAAATGTTTAAAACATATTATAAAAATATGGGGGGTTGTGTAACCTTATTTGGCCCCTAAAATCCATTATTTATTATTTTATGGAGCCATTGTCCCTTGAATGGTGGCATTCCATTACTAAAAAATAATGGGTGTTTAATTTTTTTTTATTTGTTCACTTATGAAATTTCCACATCACCTTAGAAATTTCCTTGACAACCTACCAAATTTTATACTTCTATAAGTCTCTTTTATTACCTAAATCCCTTGGTCACAATAATTTATCCCAATTGCTTTGATTCCAAGGATATATTCAATAGAATATTTATTTTCCCAAAGATGTTATTACTCAATCCTTATCCATTTCCATCTTAATATTTCTTTTACAAGCCAATACTAACCATTGTAATATTATGAACATATTGTCACTAGTATATAGAAGAATTATTTTATTAATCAATGAATAATTATTTTTTCATTTCCATCCAATAATTAATATAAAATAACGTCGATTATGTTTATGTGCGGAATAACACTTCCATAAAGAAGAGGGATTTGTTTTTCATCACCACCTAACAGTGATGAGATTAAAATTTCATTTAACATAAAAAAATTGTGTTTAATGATACTAGTAATATTATATGTATATAATATGGGACATTATATATTTAAAATTGACAAGAAATTATCAGAGTAAACTTAACAACCTTAAATGAAGATATAAGAGTAACATTCCAAATTGAAGATGATTGTATAAAATCAATATAAAAATATAAATTTTATGCTAATTGAATAATAATGGAAATACACCCATCCAATTTTATATATTATAATGTAATTTTGTAGTAACTTTAACCATGTTCAATATACCAAAAGTGTTAAATATATATTTACCAAAATAATTCTAAAAAGCAATATAAGAAAAATATATATAATATATAAATAGATTATGATAAGAAATGTGTAACGACCCGGTCCTAGACAACCACCAAAAGAGTGCCAAACAGGTCGTGTGTCACTAATTTAGGCACACCTCCCCTGAACACCAAAGGCTTCCGACTAGCAGTTAGGGTCTGAATAGGTATAGTGGGGACATTATACCCTCACGGATGAAATAAAGGTACTAGATCGAGTATAACGTCTATAAGCAGCGGAAGCTTAATGACTCAGCAGACTCAAAACTGACCCGCAGAGTGAAAGCATATCAAATATCAAATAAACAGTGGAAGCAATATAGAACAATGGTAGTGGAAAGTAAACAGAACAACATGCTAAATATCACAAGAAAATAAAGCTGTAAACAAACAAAAATGCACCCATATCAAGTCATACATATCAACATAGAATGGTGCCAATGGCTAACCAACAGTTGATACATAATACGTAAGCATGCTGATACAAAACGGGAACTAAGAAAAATGACTCCAGTAGGGCACGACCTCAAGGTCCATGCCAATCTTCATGCCAACACCACTAAGGTCCAGCTACTGAGGCTAACCCTCTATCTACATGGAATTGCATAAAGTCTACACGCGTCCCGGAGGGCCTGTGTAGGGTCTAAGATGAGTCTCAGTAGGATACCACCCAATGGTGCGTACATAATATAAGGGTTTCATCAGAAATGATTATATAAGAAAAATAGTAAATAGTGAAATTCTCAAAAGTATACAAAAACTTCACTGGTGCTCAGCAGCCACCAGGAAGTGTCACCTACTTTGGCCAACGCTGGAATCTCTGGTCTGTAACTCAGCCCCATGTGCCACATAACACCATGTGTCTCAAGTACCAACATCCTGATGGTACGCCCAATAATCGAAACCCTGCTCGAAAGCTCAACCTTCCCATCGCACAACATCTGGAGGAACAACGATACCTGTCCTCAAACAATAACCAGAGGGATAGCGGTGTCTGCCCTCAAATAATACCCAGAGGGATAGCGATATCTACCCTCAAATGATGGCAAGCCTCGGCCCCCAACCTTACAGCATCAAAGCTATCTCCCGAAGGCTCGACACCTACCATGTGGCTTCCTATGGAAAGCACCCCTAAACTAATAACACCTAACCACATATATTAGGGGCATCTCCCTAGTGAGTGGTCATACCACCTCATCACGGAGTCTATCTGTGTGCACACTACTCAAAAGTACTCGGTGAGGAGTAATCACCTTAGTAACATCCCATTCCATAACACCTCTGACACCTCGTGTCCTTGTGAACCAGTCACTCAAGTCTGATGGCCTCTCCATCCAAGTAACTCGGGCCATGCCCAACCCGATAGTCCAACTGTCTCAACCGAAATCTAAGTAACCCAAGAAAATCCCCAACCTGTGATCAACAACACTCAAACAAATATCTGGGCCACACCCAATCTAACTAAACATTCCAACACATGCAATATCACACATTGCATATATATACTGAAAAGCATCACTTTGAATAGGCAATTACTAAATAGTCATGTTGTACCACATGTGTGTTTTCCCATACTAGCACTTAAGGTCTTTAATGACTTAGGAAAATTCAATCATGCTTTAACAAATTAAACTGAGTAGTTTAAACTATGTTGTTCAATTTATAACCATTTCAACACCCCCTTCCAAAATTCCCCAGATGAGAAATGGCCTCTAACCCAGCCTCAATCGATCACAACTAGGTCAGGGAATACCTAGAGGCATCCCTCATTACAGATAAATAATTAAAAACAATTAAACAGGGTTTAACTCAATACCCGACGTCGCGCCCAAAGGTCGCAACCCCCAAAAGTCTATGAAAACCCAAAAGAATGTATGCACGACCCACCTCATACTCGTACGATGACACTCCTTCGATATCAGCCTCTGAATCGGTCTAAAATGCAGTAGATCTGAGTTTCTATCAGATTTTGGCAATTCCGAATGGATGGAAACTATGGAGAAAAGGCAAGGAATCAAGGACGAAGAGGGGTGTGCGGGGTAAGCCTTTCCGATGCAATCTCGTAGCCACCGACGGATCGAATAACAGAGGTCGTTTGAAGAATCTATAAGGGCTTTGATTTTTTGGAGGTTCTCTGATGAACTATTCATCCAATGGAGAAAAAGAAGATAATTCTAGAAATAAGAGGTGACGTCGTCTCGGATGATCAAATAAAAATAAATTTACACGGCGTGTATTTCAAGACTACAGGCCGTGTAGATTACTTTTCTATACTCCGACCTGAGCGGAGTCCAGTGGCTTTCACCATGTACATAGTCAACACACGGCCCGAGACTCAGCCATTGCATGGAATGAGGTTACACGGTGTGTCAAGGAAGACTACACGCCGTGTAGATGGAAATTTACACACAGGCACTACATGGCATGTACCTGGTCTCACACGGGTTTTCACATGCCTAGCTGATACACAGAGTGTGCATGGGAATACACGTCGTGTAGTCTGGAAATTTCCAAAACTTTTCCAGATTTCTTAGACTTCTCAAATTTCATCCAAAATCTTTATAAAAAAACAGGGAATTCAAACAGGGTCAGAAAAATTAACCCATTCTGAAAACCCGAGTTCTTATAAACTCCCCACCTTAACATATCTCTTCCCAGAGCTATCAGACAAAACCCAGAGATGGAACCAAACATACCACCCTGATCAAGTATCCAAGACATCCCTGATCTTAAAGGTCCAAAAAAAATTCCTCAAGGGGATCCCCAACTTAGGAATTTCCTACTCGGTCTAAACCCGAAAAAATCTCAACGAAATCAAAATATATGAACAAGGCCTAATGACCTTTTTCTCCGACCCATGGTTACTCCTGTGATGCATCATCACTCATGCACCTCCTCGGTGCCCACGTGTTGCTTTCGACACCCAATGTAACCCTTACTGCATCTGTGTCTGCCTCCAAGAGGTCTTGCATCTCATAGATGCTCCAATCAAAACCCATTGCTCTACACCTCAAGAAACCCACATGCACGATGCCCCGATGCCCATAGAACCTCACGCAACCTACATCTGTGATGATCCTGATGCAATGCATCTCAAAAATATAAATAAAATATATAACGCATCTGATATGATGCAAATCCCTCTAACTAGCATCTAGTCAGTCCCCAAGTATCTTGTGTAACTCGTGCACTTAACCAGACATGCCTCAAGAGGCCATGCCAAAAGAAAGAAATGAAAATCATGGCCACACCCATGGTGTACCAACCACCATCGTTAGATCACCAACCTGCATAGTCCCTGGCAGCTCCACAATGTGAACCTTGCCTGAAGTACGACAACCTCATGCCTGACCTCCCTGCGGTGCTGCTGCAGTCACCGGCCACTGACCCCTTAGCTGGGTCCCACCATCTCTATCACGTCCTCCACGCACAACTGAACATCGACTACCCGTTCCTGGTACCGAACCTAAACTAACACCTGATTCCATAGTCTGTCATATTCCCTATCTACCAGCTGTCTGAGAAGGTTGCCTGAAAAACCTCTCCAGATTCCCAACCTATTCACATTCCCCAGCACTCCTTCGGAGACCTATCGCACTGAGCCCGAACATGCCCCGACTACCCACACTGAAAGCAAACCACCGATGAACTTCCATGTGGTGGCCTAGCTGAGTCCTTGGCCTATCTGCCCTACAAGAACGCATCTCTACCTTGCTTCATGCTGTCTGAACCATCACCTGAAGCTGTCGCCCTGCCAATCTGTGGTCTATCCCTCTATTTTACCTCTACTATAAGTGCCTGGTTCACTGCCTCAGAGAAGGAACCTAGCCAGAATATATTCACTTGGATCTGCATGGCATGTCGTAATCCATCCTTGAAGCGCCTCACCCTAGCTGCATCGTCGCATACCATACCAAGTGAAAAGCGAGAAAACTCTGTGAATGTAGATGTGTAGTCCATGACAGACATATCTCCCTGCTGAAGACTGAGGAACCCACGAGCTCTATCTTCCCTCAGTGTCTCTAGATGGAAGTGCTCAAATAACCTATCCTCGAATTCCTTCCAAGCCAGTCCCTCGTGCCTACGAGCTTGTACCTATACATCCCACCAATGCTTCACCGGTCCCCTCAGTATGTACGTCGCTAGCTTGACCCTCCACCCTGGAGGTGTCTCGAGCTGCTTGAAGATCATCTCCATGCTTTCTATCCAGTTCTCTGCCGCCTGTGGATCAACCTCACCCTAAAAAAGCAGCGGGTGCTATGACTGGGACTCCTGCGTCAGATATACCATTGATGGATATGTACCATGCATGCCTCTGTCAATCCCATGTAAGACACATACCAGGTGAGCGCGGAGATGCTCATCAAGCCATGGTCTGAATGCTTCCAAACCTGGCTGCTGCCATGCCTGCACTGGATCCTGAACCTGATCTTGTCCCTGAGCCTGTACCTGCGGCTCATGCTCTGCCTGCACCGGATTATGAACCTGATCCTACGACATTGTATCTTCTCCTGCCTGACGCTCCATCAAGTTGTGAAGGTGTAACCCACTGAATACAATAAATTGTCAGATAACCAATACATATATATATCAATATATTCTATGAAGATAAGGAAAGTAGTAAAGAGGCAGTGTATAACAACTACCCTTACTCTCCCCTATCGCAACTGATTCCCTCGGCATCTCGACCTCACGGCCTCCTTACCCACCCTCAATATAGCAAAGTATCAATGGTACCTCTGGCCATGCCTGTACTGACAACCAACATTGCCTCTAACATGATGACTGAGTCGCCCAATCCTGATAGTTACACTACCTCAGTCATAATACATGTCTGATCTCATAAGATCCAAACTCAAATATCCTGCAACATGCAATTATAATAATAGTCGAATCCTATCATACACATTGCAATAAACAAGAAATTATTATTAGAAGTTCTACCTATTCACATTTCAAAGGATGCATAACATGGAAATTGATTTTTATTCACATGGTATTATAACTTCACAAAGCATACATGTAGCTATGAAATTGAAATACCATAAAATGTTCATCTCAAAATCCAACAAAAATTGCCTTGCCATACTGGGCCAAGGTCTAATTCTCCCTTACCGCACCAGGTCAAGGGTCACATATCAAAATCAATAACATCACACACCAAGTGATACACTAAGGTGGAAATCATAAAAAATAGAATCCAAGCAAAAGAAAACAACAATTCCCACCCATGGAAACTTGGTCCATCCCTCGTACATGGGTCTGCAGGCACCCAATCACAAATTAGAAACCCAGTTCCAGTAACAACATATCTCCAGTATACCATATCCCAAATAGTAAAACCAGCATAAATAAAAAATGTCAGTCTCAAACTCATTGATAGTCAACAAGGCACTACTACTAAATCCCTATCAAGAACTACCTCTGATACAACTTTGTAACGACCTGTACCAGGCCAGCCACCCAAACAGTGCCAAACGGGTCGAGTGTCACTACCTTAGGTGCACCTTCCCTAAATGGCAAAGGCTACCGACTAACAGAGAGGGTATGAATTGGTATAGTAGGGATGTTATACCCTCATAGATGAAATAGAGGTACTTGTCCGAGTATAACGTCTATAGGCAGTGGAATTTTAAGGACTCGGCAGACTCAAATTAGACACGCAGAGTGGAAGCATATCAAATATCCAATAAATAGTAGAAGGAATATAGAACAATGGCAGTGGAAAGTAAACAGAACAACATGCTCAATATAAAAAGAAACTACGGCTATAAACAAACAATCATGAACCCATAGAAAGTCATATATATCAACATAGAATGGAACCAATGTCTAACCAACAGTTGATACATAATAAGTAAGCATACTAATTCAAAAATAGAACTAAGGAAAATGACTCCAGCAAGGCATGACCTCAAGGTCCATGCCAGTCTCCATGCCAAGAGCACTAAGGTCCAGCTCTTGATACTAACCCTCTACCAGCATGAAATTTCATAAAGTCTACACGGGCCCCGAAGGGCCCATGTAGGGTGTGAGACGAGTCTCACTAGGATACCACCCAATGGTTCGTACCTAATATAAGTGTTTTGGCAGACATGCTTATATAAGAAAAATAGTAAATAGAATAATGCCCAAAAGTAAACACAATCTTCGCTGGTACTCAGCAACCACCAGGAAGTGTCACCTGCTTCGGCCACCACCAGAATCTATGGTCTGTAACCCGACACCACGTGATACCTGACACCATGTGTCTCAAGTACCGACATGACGATGGTACTCCCAATAATCGTAACCCATATCGAAAGCTCAACCTGACCATGGTACAACATCTGGAGGAACAACGATACTTTTACTCAAACAATAACCACAGGGATAATGATGTGTTCCCTCAAATAATACCCAGAGGGATAGCGATATCTGCCCTCAAATCACGGTGAGCCTCAGCCCCCAACCTGACAGCATCAACGCTATCTCTTGAAGGCTCATCACAGCCCATGTGGCTTCCTATGGAAAGCACCCCCAAACCAATAACACATAACCACATCTATCGGGGGCCTCTACCTAGCGAGTGGTCATACCACCTCATCACGGAGTCCATCTGTGTGTACACTACTCAAAAGTACCCAATGAGAGGTAATCACCTCAATAAGATCCCAAGACACAACACCTATAAAAACTCGTGTCCCTGCGAACCAGTCGCTCAAGTCTGATTGCCTCTCCATCCATGTAACTCGGGCCAAGCCCAACCCGACAATCCAACTTTCTCAATCGACATCCATGACACCCAATCCTGTGGTAGAAATAACCCACGTAACCCGGGAAAATCCGCAACCTGTGATAAACATCACTCAAAAAAATATTAGGGCCATGCCCAACATAACTAAACAGTTCAACACAAGAAATATCACACATTGCATATATATACTGGAAAGCACCACATTGAACAGGAAATTTCTAAATAGTCAAGTTGTACCACACGTGTTCCATCCCACACTAGCACTTAAGGTCTAGAATCCCTTAAGAAATTTCAATCATGCTTTAACAAAATAAACTCAGAAGTTGAAACTAAGAAGTTCAATTTATACCCATTTCAACACCCCCAACCAAAATTCCCCAGACAAGAAATTGACTCTAACCCAGCCCCGCTCGATCACAACTAGGTCAGGGAATACCTATAGGCATCCCACATTGCAGATAAATAATTAAAAACAATTAAACATGGTTTCTCTCAATACTCTATGTCGCGCCCGAATGTCGCAACCCCCAAAAGTATACGAAAACACAAAAGAAGGTATGAACCACCCTACTGGTACTCGTACAATGACACTCCTTTGATATCAGCCTATGAATCAATCTAAAATGGGGTACATATTTGTTTCTGAAAAATTCCAGCAATTCCGATCATATGGAAACTAAGGAGAAAAGGCAAGGAATCAAGGATTTTTAGGGGTGCACGGGGTTAGGATTTCCGATGCAGTCTCACAGCCACCGATGGATCAAAGAACGGATGTCGTATGAAGAATCTAGGAGGGCTTCTGTTTTTCGGAGGTTCTCGGAAAAACTATTCATCCAATGGGGAAGAAGAACATAATTCTAGAAATAAGGCACGATGGCATCTCAGATTCTCAAATAAAAATAAAAGTACGTGGCCTGTATTTCAAGACTACACGTCGGGTAGATTACTTTTTTGTACTATGACTTAAGCGGAGTCCAGTGCATGGCTTGGACTATGTTCATGGTCAACACACAGTTGAGGACTCAGCCATTACACAGAACGAGGTTACACGGCGTTTCAAGGAAGACTACACACCATGTATATGGAAATTTACACATGGGCACTACACAACATGTACTTAGTCTCACCCGGGTTGTCAAAGAGCTTGTTGATACACGACGTGTACTTTTGAATACACAACGTGTAGTCAGCAAATTTCCATAAATTTTCCAAATTCCCAAAACTTCTCAAAAGTCAGCCAAAATATTTATAGAAAAATAGATAATTCAAACAGGGTTGGAAAAATTAACATGTTCTAAAAACCCAGGTTCTTACAAAATGGTTCTTACTATATGAAATATAGATTCATAATTTTCATAATAAGGTATCCAATAAATGAAATTTTATTATTGATGAATTTTTGTTCATACATATGGTGAATTGGGAAAAAGATGTTTGGGTTTCTTATCACAATTCTCTCCCCTTGATACATATTTATTATTATATAACATGATTAATTTTGAATGATGTATAAACTATATTGTCCCATAATGTTAACTACCCATAATTACACGATTTATAAAAAGGGTAACACTTTCTGATAATTTGGGGATTTTTCCAGTTTAGAGTTTCATAGAAGAATTGAAAAAGTTATATTGCATTGAGAACATTGAAACTCAATGTCTATTTTTTCCACAAAAAAATTCTTAAACAAAAATTAATATTTCATTCAAAAAAAACTTCTTCATATTTTAAAATCATCCACAATAATATGATGATTAATATTGATATAGTTTCTACACATCATTATGTCCAATGAAAAACATTTTAAAACATGTGATGAGAGAAACATGCTCAGTAAGGGTTATAAAAGTAAAGTAATCTTTTTAGTCCATTGAAAAACCTGAAAATCATAAAAATGTTTACCATTTTCATAATAAATTTTTTTTATCATAAATAAAACATATCCAATCATAATATAAATTTTATTTGAAATAAAACTATTATAATATATCAGAAAACCATGAAACAAAATCATTAAATAATTTCTCTAAAAAAACATTACCTTTAAATGTTCAAAAACATTCATTACCTTATAAAATAAAAATGATTACATATAAAATGTTGTTTCTATAAAAATATATAGCATGACCGAACCAACTAGGGACTTCTACTTTGGTGATGATCTATTTGTGACTACCCCAAACCCACATCCAACACGGTAAGGGATGTCGACCAATGCTGAGTAAGAAGAACACTCCCATTGAAACCCTAATCTTAAGGTACCAATATTTACACAAACATTTAAAAGCCCATATAATGATGAAATGTAAAATAAAACTAATAAAAAATGCATTGATATATCTATATCCCATAATTAGAGTTTAATGAATAATACTGGAAATAAAAATGGCCCAAATACAAGACTAATAAAACTCTAAATAATTCCAACCTTCTTCAAAGAGGTAACATATGTCAATTATAACTCCATATAAGAACCACATTCTTTCTAGCCTAAAATAACTTCCTTCTACACTATGTCCACCCATAACTCCATCAAATGGTTGTTCATCCACATAAGACGTGACATGTGTGGTAATAGGATATATAGGGTAAGTATAACAATACCTAGTACGACACCTCAAAATAATTAAGAATAAAGAATCAATAAAAATTAATCTTATTACAGGGATTTGTCAATCATTATTTGAGACATTAAAGAACATCCTTATATACACATTATAGACACTATGCCTAACGGTAAGGTCACAAACACATTTTCGACCTAAGATTATACTAGATAGTTATTAAAACACTCACCTGGGATAACACACTATCTGATACTGATAGGACTGATGGAATACATGTGATATTTTATGATCTTTATACCTTTCCATCAGTATGTATTAATTTGAATAAATAAAAAATTCTTACAAAGATTAGGATCAAAACTAAGTCCATGGGGTATTCAAAAAACCCAATCTGAATTAACCCACTATGTAGGGGGTCAAATATTGGGTAATTTTGGTATTGAAGATTTTGAGAACCACACTTATGGTAGAAGATGATAGAGGATTCCATCCTAAGACATTGGGGGTTTTGAAAAATCTATCCGAGACTAATTCTCTTATATGGTATCATAATAATTTTCTCAATAAGTAATACTACATTATCCCATAGGGAATGGATCAAGGGAACACACCATAAAGAATAATGGGAACGCTAAAGAAAAAAATGGCTATATACCTCTATAGGAAAACTTCATAGTGTGTACTTGTAGTAAATGTTATGTCTTACTGGTCCCAAGTATTCTTTTGTTCTCAAACCCTTTCGGTTGTACTCTAGTTCATTCCCATGTACACCTAGTCAGGTCTGTTTGCTCAAGGTTGTTCCCATGTACATAGTTATATTTGATTACACATTTCATCTCGATAAATATGAGGGGTTCCATGTACATGGAAAAGACTATGTACTATGGAAATTACCTTAAGACTGATAGTACAAGGTGAGTCTCCAAGTTGGGTCCCACAGAATGCGACAAATATCACATTATGTGTGATCCTCTATTCTCCATAGAAACCATAACAGCGGCAGCACTGTTGCAATGGCGGGAACTATAGCGGTGGCAGAGCACTGTAGCGGCGGCGGGTACTGTGCAGTACTGTAGCAGTGTGGGTACTGTAGCAGTACTATTCACAGAATGGGCTTTGGGCCAAAAAAATGGGGCTACGGGTCATGTAATGGGATAAATGCCCACTGGGCCTTCGGGCTATGTAATGGGTGTCCCTCTACCCAGTTAAAGAGGTATTTTCTTTGCTTTAATAATAAAAATGAGGCTTCGGCCCCAAGCTTTAAAAAAAATGGTCTGCTTGCACCTCCTCCCCATTGATTTTTCAATGCTAATATTTTAAAAAACCAGGGATCTTTTCTAGTCAAGCCATTTCATTACTCCTCACTCAGTTACTGACATCATATTCACATGAAATATAATAATATCATGTTATTCAATAACCACAGGTCAATCCATGAATGAAAATCCCATATCTATTCTCGATCCATTTTCATCAATATCAAATCTCGATCCCAACTTTAAAAATAATACAAATCATAGTATTAATCTATATTAATGAATAAAGAGTGGGTAAAGATTGATTATCTATTATTTTCTTGAGCTACTTATCTATTAAATCAACGATGGTAAATGAATGAGGAATGGTGAAAGAAATAAAAACACCAAAATCATGATTAATAAAACTCATTTTATTTTCAATATTTCTTTAATTAATTTTATTTGAAAAAAAATGATGTTATGCATTTAATCAACAAAAAACATCCCCAAAAACCAAGTGAAAACCCAATTCCATCTATATAATTGACTCATAAATCAATATATTGGTTGATGGGTTCATTTTCCTTATGGGAGGAATCAGTGGAAGATAAATCCACATTAAAAATATTCCAATATATAGTTTGGATCAATTGATGATGAAGAATGGTCATGGGTCATAGTCAATAGAGAGATCCTCGAACTCCATTGGCATAGATGACCCCTATGGTATCGATCTAATCCCATGATCTGTTTTCATCAAACAACATTGATCCAATGGATCCTCTATAGACCACTTGGGTAATAAAGATAACACTCATATTTCCCATAACATTTTATTTATAGTGTAATATTTATTTCTTTAAGTCATTAAAATCAAATAAATATATTTATTAATTTTTTATTTTATTTTTCATCCAACAATTGTTTCACAAATTGCCAACCAAAAAATGATTTTGTTTCTCCTAGGGTAAAGACTACATTCAGGACTCAACAGGGGTATCATATTTATGAATTGATACTATTTTATAATTTTATTCCACTTAATAAATAAAACTACATGTGTGGGCGAATAATATATTTAGTTTTTTTTTCAAATATCAATTTTTAGCTCATTGTTCCTTGGAATCTTGTGTCATCTCAATGCTTGGCCATAAAAGTCCTACTATATTTATTTCAATAATTTTCATATAAAAACATGAGACATTAAATTCTCATCCCCATAGGTATTTTCAACTTGAGAAGTAAAAATACTACTCAATAGGTGTTGATATGAATCTCGCATGTGGGTCTCATTCTCCCAAGTGCTCTCCTAATGATTTTCATGCCACCACTATGCATGCACCAAAAATATCTGTCAACTATAACATATCTTCTCATACCTATCCTCCATCTCATTAGGGTAATCCACAAAAGTTTCTCCACAATTTATATCCATCCCACTACATTCAATAACATCTGACTATTCGTGAATTTACATCCTCAATTGTGACATGTGCAAGACATTATGTAACTTGTCGAACTGTGATTGTAGATCTAAGAGGTACACCACCTCACTGACTCAATACTGTTTCTAAAAAGGTTCAAAGACTATAAGAGATATCTTACCACCCCATATAAATATCTACAGTCCACATCAATGTGAGACCATCAGAAACAAGTAGTCTCTCTCCTGGAACCCTAAAGGCCTTTATCGTCAGTCTGTATAATAATTTTGATTTCTATATTATAAGGACATGACTGTAAAGATTACATAATATTTTAAATTATGTTTTAATTCAGTTTTCCAAATTAGAAAATATATTTTAATTATATATTTGTAGTTAATTAGGAAATAATGCAGACATATTAACCCACAAGAATACAAATTGGGTACAAAAATAATAATATCTATTTCTTATATAATACAATTTTTTTTTAATGAATCAGGAAATCATTTCATGAAAAAACTCACAAAATTCATCTTGGATTCTAATTTTCTCTTAAATATATATAAACCACATAAAAAACAATATAAAACTTGGGATGAGTATAAGAAAGTTTTTAAGGTACATAAAAAAAGGAGACAAACTGTTATTCCATGAATACCTAAAAACGTGTGAAATAATTTTCAGAGAGATATAATTCTCAAATATTAAGTATCATGTAGTTATTTTTTTGAGACCATGAAATATACATAAAACATAGGAAAAATTACATAAATATTTAGTTATGATGGGGAATTAATTACTTAATATTTTAAGCTTTATGGATACAATAATTATATGTAACCACCACACCTACCTTATAGTGTAACCCTTATGGCTACCTTACACTATAACCCTCATGTCTACATTATGGTGTAACCATCGTAGTTACTATTGGAGTAACCATATGGTGGACCTCAAACATAAAAACAACCAATTAATTATAGTGAGATATAGGTCCCACCATTCGTCAAAAAAAATTCCCAATAACAAGAACATAATCATATAACATGAATATTTTCATCATAAAATCATTCTGTTTGAATTTTTTAAGAATAGAAATTTGAAAGATGATATTTAAAAGAAAATATCCATAAATAAAACTAAAAAAAGAAACCTTTTTCAAATAATTGATAAAAATTAAAACATTAATATTCATACATTTATAATAACCATTTGAAATGTGGACCTGAAATAGAAAAACTCTAATGAATAAGTCATTAGGTCATTTAAAATGTTGTTTTAGTTTAAGAGTCTCTTACCTCGGGTATGTCTGACTTCAAACATGTTCAAACCATGGGTATAATAGTCCAAATAGATTTATTAATATTTAGAAGAACTATATTCGTATTTATGATACATTATATGATCATTCTATAAAATATTTTCACCCACACATCAATAATATTTTGTTATTTTCATTGTTTTTGGTACATTTATTTCATGGTTTCCATGGTTTGTTCATTATGTTTCTCTATTAAAATGGATGAAAACACAAAAAGTATAAATAAAATGGTATTAATATGTTTCTATAATTTTAAATGATATCATATATAATTTTTTCTTATATTAGGATGATTCATTAAAACAAAACATTAATGAAAATGAATTAATTTATTTTGGTGGTTTTTATGACTATCACAAAATTATATCATTTTACATAATATCAAGTCTATATATTGGTTCCGAAATATTAAATAACTTATAATTGGTATAATAAAATAATATTTAACCATATTTGAATGTTGTAATGAAAAATGAAATTGTATCGTCCATTGTGGTGGTAAATTGACCCATCAGAGATGTTGTTATCATTTATTGAATAAAAGGGAATGGATAAGGAGATTGATGATGAATTTTTACATAAAAATGATAAAATTATAGTATATATATGATTCTATATTTTTCATTCCACTTGGTTAAGGGGATTTTAATATATAATAATAAAATTAGATAAATTATGTGTAAAATAAAAGAAAATATAAGAGGATTTTACCCTTTGACATCTTCTCGTTTAGAACATCCTTAAGGAACTTGTTTTTGGACTTTTAGTGAGTTTATAATGTCTTAGACAGAGATAAGTTTCATGGGAATGTAAATCAGTTGAAATAAAATAGGCTACAGGGCTTTGATGTGTGAGGATAATAGGTGATGTGGGGTGATATTTATAGTGGTGGAGATGAGTGTTTTCTGGTTATTTTATTCACTAGTTTATAGATGTCGCTCAAGAATAAGAATAGTTTGAGTATTATTCCTAAATATATTAAAATAACGAATAATGTTTCATGATTATGGGATTACATCATCCATACATAATCAATGAATAAATGATTCATGTATTTGTTAAATAATATTAATTACGGTATTTCACAATTCACCAAAAATTCAACTATTTTGGAAAAATACCAAAAGTTTAGCTTAACCATTTTTTTATGTGTATAAGTCAAAAAATGAAATCCATTTTATGAAAATAATTTTTTCATTATGATATATTTTTTAATTAAAATTATAATATATTTAAAAAATACAAATGTTAAAAATATAACTGATTTTATAACACTTTGAAAAATTAATTAAGGTATCATAAAATTATATTATAATCATAAGACAATAAAATGTTAATTTTGTAATCTATTTTATGAAAAAACAATTTTTTTATATCATTAAATAAATTATAAAATTCTAAATAAACATTTTTATTTCACAAAAATACCAGTACGAAAATTATCACTTTCAAAACGTTTATTTACATATTCCATGATATAAATATATCATATTTTTACTTTTATGATACTTTAATTTTATTTATAGATTCATACGGGAGGTTACAATTCTATTTTTAAATATTCCTCAATTTCGATAAAAACGACTTCATAAATTATACATTTATATTGAATTTTACTATTTCATTTCAAAAATTGAAACAAAATATTTTATAAGTACCTTGGTTGTTACATTATCCCCAAAGTCTTGAAATTCCTTACTCCAAATATTTATATACTTGTTAAATATGTGAGGATAATTATCCCTCATCGCATTTTTATATTACCATCTTTCTTCTTCCACCATGTGTTTTATCCACAAAACCATCACCTGGTAAATTACCTTATTTTACATTACTTTCTCTCTACCATAAAGAATCTGAATAGTTTCTCTTTATAGGAATGGTTATCTTCTAGATGAACTACTTCTTGGTTCATAATATTAGATGAATCTGGAACATAATTTCTCAACATTAAATCATGAAAAACATTATGTACCTAAGATAAACTCAGATGAAAATCTATTCAATAATGACTTTTTCCAAATTTATCTAGGATTTCATATGGTACAATGAACCATGTAATTATCTATCATTTCATACCAAAATGAAAAAAACATTTAGATGGATATATTTTATGGAAAACAGGATCACTTACCTTGAAATAAAGGTCTTTTCTCCTGTTATCTACATAATGATTCATCCAACTCTCAACTGTAATCATGTTTTTCTGGATCATCGTAACTTGCTAAACTAGCTTCTCCTCTAATTTTGGTCCCATCAACTTATTTTCCCTGAATTCATCCTAAAATTATGAAGTTCAACACCACTTAAAATATAAGGCATTAAAATTTTTCATTTGTATACTACAATGAAAATTTATATTATAAGAAAACTCAATGAAAGAAGGGTGCATATCCCAACTTCCCTGGTACCCCCACTAAATTAGAATTAAGCATATCCTTTAGTGTGTGAATTGTTTTCTTAGCTTATCCATTATATTAAGGATAAAAATAAGTTCTTAAATTTAATTTAGTTTGAAAAAATATATGAATGTATCACTAAAAAATATAAATAAACCTAGAATCATATTCAAATACAACGGAGAGAGAAACTTCATGTAACCTGACAATAACATTAAGGTACAATTGAGAAATATAATCAAGTGAAACAATATCTAAAATTGGAAAAAATGAGTAGATTTTGTTAGTCAGTCAACAATAACCCAAATATAATTGTTACTAAGACAATTTTTTGGTAGCCCCACCATGAAATCTATGGATATATTTCTCCATTTCCACTCTGGTAATGGAAAAGGTTGATGTAACATTTTGGTAGTTTTCACACTACTTTAAAATATTAAAAAGTTGAAAATTTCATGGTAAAATATAAAATATCTCATTTCATTCCATCCCACCAGTAATAATACCAATGTTCTCTGTATATATTAGTGGTTCGAGGATGAACTACGAATAGAGAACTACGAGCTTCACATAACAATTCTTCCTTCAGCTGGGAATCAAAAGGCACACATAATCTCATTCCAAATATAAAGACACAATTTTTATCAACATTACACTATTACCATTCATAACCAATTCTAACATTTTCTGTAACTCAGGGTCTTCTTTCTTCCCTTTATTAATTCTCTCTGAGAAATAAAACAACATAGAAAATACCATAATATAATCAATAAAAAAGGAAAAAAAATTCCAAATATTTACAGAGTATTCTATTCATATGATCCATGAATACAACATAAGAATTTTTCTTACCAAATGATATAATAAAAAACTCATAATTCCCATATCTAGTATCGAATAATATTTTTGGGACTGACATCCTTCTTCTCATTTAGCTAATGGTACCCGGAACCAATGTCAATCTTGTAAAATGATTAATCTCCTAGGGGCTGATCAAACAATTCATAGATATTAGGAAATGGATACTTTTTCTTTAGAGTAATGTTATTAAAAAATATATAATCAATTAAAAGTCCCATGGAACCATCTTTCTATTTAACAAAAATAAAAAAAGAGCCACAAAGTGAAGTTCTAGTATGAATGAATATTTTATCAAGAAACTCTTGAGGTATTCTTTTCAATTCTATAAGATCCACTTGAGAAATTCAATAAGGGGTTTTATAAATTGTCTTAGCATCAGGAAGTAATTCAATAGTAAATTCAATATTTTGATAAGGAATTATGCCTGAAATATCATTGGGGAAAACATATAGGTATTCATCTACTACAGGCGTGTCATTTATCTGAGAAGTTCCATTATTATCAAAATTATGTGCAAGATAAAATTCGTTTCCATATTTTAACAGTTTATGAACTTCCTAATTTGTTATCAATGGTGTAGGTAAATTCATGTATACAAATTGATAAACTTTCTAGAAAAACAAATTCTTTATCTTTACCTATAATCATACCATGATAAAAATAAATCCAATCCATACACAGAATAACATCAATCTCCAATATAGGAAAAACAACAAGGTTATAAGTTAAAGACATTCAATATAAAACAAAAAAAAATTCTTATAATTCAATTTTTCCTTAATATTTCCCCCAGGTATTTTTAACATAAGTTCTTATTTCATTTCTTGATGTGAAATTTCTATTCAACCATAAATTACTTTCGAAAGAAAGGAATTTGTACACCCCATATCAAGCAAAGAATTATGAAATTCTAAGTAAACAAACATATTACCCAATACCACTTTATTGGATGTCTTGATATCTACTAAAGAATTCATATAGGATTTCACTATGAATTTATACCTATATTCTGGATACTTCCCATCATTAAATCTTTCACTAGGAAGGTATTTTTATAATTTCCCATCTAACCAAATTTGAAACACTTTATAATTTTTGTATCATAATTAACCATACCAACACAAAGAACTTTTTATTTGAAATATTGGGTCACATTTCCAAACATACCACATAAGAAACACTATCCATATTTTTTAAATAATTCCCCTAGAGACTTTTTATTTCACTTACCATAAACTGGAAACTGAATTTTCTTAACTTAAAATTTTTTCATTGCATTTTATTATATTTCTTTTCATAGTACACATGATCATCGTAAAAATCCATTTCTATCCTCTCTTCATAAAGAACAAGGATCTCATAACTTCTTATTTCATGGGTTCCCAATCCACTTTGATATACTGACATCAATGTTAAATAAAAATGATTAATTTTACTATCAAGATCCGGGATAAGATTTAGAGCATAGCTTTCCAATTGGGTGACATTTTCTACACACACTACCATTCAATCTTCTTCAATTTGATTCATTTCCAAGAATTTATTTTCAAGCCAAATTCAAACCATCATAGGAAAATATTATTCTAGAAACATATTCTTTAATTCTCCACGGCATCAATATCCTCGTTATCTATGATATTCTTGACCATTAACCAAAAATATTCGGTTTCACCTTCAAAATATAAAAAAATAATAACCTTTTTATTATCTGAATACCCCATTACTTAAAATATATTTTCAAGGGATTTAATCAACCCTTCATCCACCACTTTTCCAGAAGATCCACTGAATGTAGGAGGGTGTTTCCATATAAAATGTTCTACTATTGTCATGGTGTTTGGTGGTTTCTCAGGATTTTATCTTGGATGTATGCCATTGACAATTATAGACTTCATAAGCTGAGCCATTATTGTCCCAAACTTCTCAGTTCCTATACCAAACATTTCATGCTTTTCATTTGGAAGGATATCACCCTGTTAGTGCCTACCTACTTCATCTTACCAATTTCTTCTATGGAAGACCATTATAAACAATCATATATTATACATAGAAGCTTTATAATAATTAAATTAAATATCATTGAAACATAACCAAAATGAGAATGTAATTTATGGTATTTTATTAACATTATCCAAACCTATAATGTAATCTAAACTATGCTATAATACCAATAATAAGGACATGGCCTTAAACATTAAATAATATAGTAAACTCTTTAAGAATTCAATTTTTTACATTCCTATTGATCTTTTTATTTTATAGTTTTTCTGAATTTGGGCATAATTAATACATATCAACACACAAGAATACAAAGTGGGTACTATGAAAATAGTATATATTTTTTCCATAAAAGAAAATTTATTAATAAAACATAAATTATTTTCATGAAAAATAATCACAACTTTCATCTTAGATTCTCCTTTTCTTCTACCCATCATTAAACCATATGAAAAACATTTTAAAACATGGGATGGGTGCAAAAAGAATAGTAAGGGACAAAACAATTTGGATAGAAACTGTTAGTCCACGAATACTGATTAATATATGAAAACATTTCCACATAGGCATAATTCTCACCCATTATGTATCATATAGTTACTTTTTGAAAACATGAGATATCCATAAAAACTAGAAAAAATAAATAAACATTTTGGTAAATTTGGGAGTAACGTATGATTGTGATCCTTATAGGTACCATATTATCGGTAACCCTCACAACTACCTTATAGTGTAACCCTCATGGTTACAATACTATGTAACCCTCACAGCTACCATATGGTGTAACCATCATAGTTTCACATAGAGTAACCATATGGTTGAACTCCGACATAAAAATACCAAAAGAATTTCAGGGAGATATAGGCCCCACCATTCATCATAAAAATTTCACAAGAACAATAACATAAAAAAACAATAATACATTTATCATAAATTCATTTCTTTCGAATTTTGTATGAATATAAATTTAAAAGAGAATTTTTAAAGAGAAATTCTCTTACAGAAAAATAGAAAATGATCCCTTTTTGAAAAAAAAATTGATAGAAATTATAAACTTTATACACATAAATTAATAATAATTATTTTAAAATAATGGACATGAAATAGAATGATTTAGAAGAATCAATATTTATATCATTTAAAAGGATGTTTTAGTTAAACTGTACCTTACCTTAGGTTCTTCTAACTTAAAACATTTTCAAACCTCCTATATAATGGTTTAAAGAGTGTTATTAATATATATTATTCAATTATATTCATATTAATGATACATTATATGATCTTTTTATGATATCATTCCACCCACTAATCAATAATATTTTGTTATTTTCATTGTTTCAGGTGCGTTTAATTCATGGATTCCCTGTATGGTTCATTATGGATTTGCTTGTCAAATGGAATAAAAAAATCCATAAGTGTAAATAAAAAGGTATTAATATGTATAAAAAATTATAAATGATTCCATATATCATTTTTTCTGATATGAGGATGATTCATTAGATAAAACATTAATGAAAATTAAGTAATTTATATTGGCCATTTTTTCGACTATCAAAAACATAAATTATTTTATTTAATATATTATTTATATATGGGTTCTAGAATATTATCAAAATTATAAATGGTATAATAAAATATTAGTTAATAGTAATAATTTTTTTATGACCATATTTCATGGTGTTAATGGAAAATAAAAGTGTATATCATCCACGATGGTGGTAAATCAACACATTACGGATGATGTTCTCATGTTTCAAATAAAAGTGTGAGGAGAAGGAGTTTGATGATGAATTTCTTACATCAACATTTTAAAGGTAAAGTATAAATATGATACAAGATTTTTTATACAACTTTTATAATGGGAGGTGAAGTTATAATAAAAATAGAAAATATTAAAAGGAAAATAAAAAAAATAAAAGAGGATTTTACCTCTTGACTTCTCCTCATTATGAACCACATTAGGGAAAATGGTTTTCAAATTTTTGTGATAAAAATAGGTATTTTATGTGGGGAATAGGCATGAGAAAAAAATTGGGTAGAAATTAGTCAGACTGCAATTATTTGATCTTTGAGGATAAGAGGTGGTGATTGGGGGGTCTTTATTGTGGAGAAGATGAGTATTTTCTCATTATTTTATTTATTAATTTTTTATTTTGGACCATGAATATGTGTATTTTGAGAATAAAAAGTGAATATTATAAAATAATTAATAAAAGTTTGAGGATATGGGCTTACATCAACCATAAATCATCTTTGAATCAATAATTTGTATATTTATTAAATATCGTAAATTAAAGTATTTCACTATTCACCAAAAAATAAACTATTTTAGAAAATTCCCAAAAATCACCCTAAAAAGTTTTTCGATGTGTTAAATTCAAAAATAAACTCCATTTTATGAAAATAATTTTATAAATATTATAAATTTAATTTTTAACTAAATATAGTAATCTATTCGAATAAAACCTATTTAAAAACTATAACTAATTTTATAACACTTCAAAAAATTAATTAAGGACTCATAAAAATATCTTACAATCAAAAGATAATAAAATATGAATTTATTAATATATTTTATGGAAATAAATTTATTTTTAAATCTTTATATTAATTATAAAATTATAAATAAACATTTATATTTCCGAAAAATATCAACATGTAATTTAGCACTTTAAAACATTTATTTACTTATTTAATGAAATTAATATATCGTATTTTAAATTTTAAGATTAAAGAATTTTAATTATACTTTAATAGGTGAGGATACTATTCTATCAGTAAATATTTCTTAATTTTTATAAATACTACTTATTTCATTAAATATTTATAATATATATTACTATATAATTTAATAATTAAAAAATTATTTTATAAGTATCGTGGATGTTACAATGTATAGTATTCATCTAATCCTAGATGATATATAACTTTTCTCATAGCTCACTCTAATTTGAGTCACATGAGTGCTGACTCACTTGGATTATTCTAAAGTTGTGTTGACCTATAGGGTCTCTCATACAAATTCTCAAATGGTGCCATACTGATTCTGGAATTAGAGCTATTATTCTACACAAACTCCACTAAAGGTAGATGATCCGCTAAAAAACAATCAATTTACAAAATTCAAGGCCAATGTGTGTCCTACATGTCTTAAATTGTTTAAAGTTTCTAGAACTCAGTTTCAAGGTGAAACACCATGTTTTTATATAACTGAGTTCCAAATTACTCTTTAAATCCTCTATATAATTGAGATGTGAAGTAATCATAACAATCATAAATTATCATTAAGGTAAATCCATGAACCCAAACTATATCTTATATGTAATCTAATCCCAAACACTCTATTTGATTTTTCTTTAATATAGATAATAATTAGGTAAATTTGGTGAGTTGATCTATGATCATCTAGATGGAATCATGTCCTTTAGACATCTGTTGAATACTCATCATGTAGTCCATACATATCCAATGAAACATACACTCTAGAACCTCAGGGGTTTGAGGATAACCTTCTAGAACGTGGTTCTTATCCTTAACCAACTAAAAAGTGTGGCATCGAGAGACAAATATACTACTAACTTCTTCATGCCTGGCCTCCAGAACAAACACTGGGGGTCCTAGTAAATAATTTTCATAGTTGTATATATTTTTAAAATAGATATATGAAAATCACTAATATCCTCTTCCTTCAATTTCACGGGTACCATATTTAATCCTCTACAAAGGATAATATTCTCCCCACCATTATAAAATCCATCTGGGGCATGTCTAGTGTATTTATAAGTACAAAAAAGTCTTACAGTCAATATCTCTAAGCTGGGATTCCCTAACACACTGCATAAGTGGTGGGTAAAAACCATGAACTATAGATATATTTATCAATATTGGGAAACTATGGTAATATACAAAGAGGAAAGTGGATTTGATGCCTCAAAAAAAACTAAAAACAAGATCGCTTTCTGAGATAATATTCTACAATGATCCCCTCACTATGATTACAGACTATATAAAATTCATTATCAAAGAGGAACTCTATCCATCACCTATATCATAGTTTAACATCATTCTAAGATAAAGTATATTAAAGAATCGTATTTTCTATGTAGATTATAAACTCCTCAATAATAAGGTAGGGTCACAATCTCTTTAGTGTGAATACTACCTCTTCCAACTCAAGATCATGTTTCGCATAGTTTTTCTCATGAGTTCTCAAATACCTAGAGCCATACGCTATAACTGCCTACCTCTACATCCGAACACAACCAAGTCTAGTCCCTATATCATTACATAACACTATGTAATCGACACCATCTTATGATGACCTCATGTTGGGTGTGATCATAAATATATAAATCAACTCATGAAAAGTTAAGTGTAAAATTTCCTTCCACATGAATGATTTCCCATTCCTATTCAATGTATTAACATGTGCCGATATCATGGATAAATTTAACATTAATATCTTATCATGTCCTACAATCCCAAGGAATCTATAAAACACCATGATTCTCTTGCTGGATCCTAAGAGAACACAACCTCAACCATTATTCGTTCCACTACTACTCCCACTATTAAGATAACAAGTCCCAAAAATTGGACCTCTCAATCAAGAACTAACACTTTGGGATACTCTCATAAATCTGGTGCTCTTAGAATATGTCAATACCCATCATCAACTATCTCATGTGCTCCTTCTCATACATCAGATACAATAGTTTATCATCGATAATGAATAACATAGTTTGGACTAAGAAAGGATTAATGATCCAATTCATGAGTCCCATGAACAATTTTGTGGCATTCATCACACTGAAGGGAATCACCAAGTACTCATAGTGACCATAAAAACATATTAATATCATATTTGATATATCTTCATCCCATACTTGTATTTAATCATAGTTTTATCTAAGTTCAATATTTAAGAACCATCACGTCCCTATCAATTAATCAATGAGGTCTATGATCCCAAAAATGGATATGCATTCATAATGGTCACTTGTTTCATGGGCCAATAATATATGAAAAACCTCATTCCCATGTTTTCCTTCTTGGTGAACAATACAATGTCTTCCCAAAAGGAAAGAATGGTACAAAAAATCCCTTCCTTTTCTAGTCCTCCAACCACAACCTTAGATGGAGATGCTCTATGGGAGATATCCGATATGCTAGTGAAAAAATCAAGGTCATAAAGAGGTGTAATTCAATGAAGAATCCAATCACTTAGTAAAGATTTAATCCTTTAACATATTCAAGAAATATATCCTTATACTATTACACCATTATAAGAAACTAAATTCTAATATAATCCACACCTCAAAGAGCATTCTATCCAATTTGTGAGTAATCGGATGCAACCTCGAACATATGACTCCGTCCTACTCATAACAGGTGTCCTTCACACCTATTAAATAAAACATCATAATATAAATGTGGAAACACTGTATCCACAACCTAGAATATTCAATCTATGAATGAGTTGTGTATATACATTCTATGCTTAACATGACATTGTAAGGCCTCATCACTTCCACAAAAAGATCCCATGGAAAACTCTCTTCACTACACATCAGAGGAAACTATTGAAAAAAGTGTGGGATAATTTAACCATCTTTATTAATAGTCTTTATGTGTAAGGGTAGATCCAAGATCTCAAATGGAACCTTATATTCTAGAACTGGAGATATAGTAAAAAACGGGAGGCCTTTTCCTTTTTCTATCAAAACTATAACTACAATAAAAAAGTAATAGAATATATTCCTATTCATACCTAGAACCTCTAGATCGTGGGTATATACATCATGTAGCATCCCTCAACCATACCCACTAGGACTATAAGAATAGTGGGGAACATATAAGGGAGTTAGTGGAGACAAGTTATATAGTCATCGATATTCAACTACTATCCCAACTCCTCTTCCACATCTACCTCCTTACGGACCAAACTTTTCATACTATTTCCACTACTTACATATCCCATACATTGTCTCTTAGTCATATATATATTGGATTATAAAATACTTCAAGATATGTCCATGATCATCACAATAGTATCACCTCCTCTCACTATGTTGACCAGAAACATCTTGATTGACCAAAACAAAAAAGAAAAATTCCAAATATCATCTCTTAAAACAAATATCATATCTAGATTCCTATGTTTTCCTTATGTACCTACTTAAGAAGTACCATCTCCTATGTTCCCACCGCTGGTACCCACTACTGATGTATTCTCTTCCCAAAATCTCTATGTCAACAACACATGATCCAATAACTCTTAATTTGTTGAAATTCATTGAGGTATCACTCTAGGTCATATTTCTATGTATAGACCATAGTAAAAGGTATATTCATAAATTAATGGATCTAAAACTATATCCATTTTGTGTTGTGATAGGTTGGTTATCCTCCAAGGGTACTCATCTACAGTTATTATTCCCTATTAATGCTGTAAAACCTTCTAGATGTACATAGCATATATCTTAGCTGGAGAGTACCCCTACATGAAGAGTAACTACAACTATATCTATAAAAAAAGTCACAACATCAAATGAATGAACAAAATTGATCCACCAATTAAATGTAGAGGCTTGAAGAAGGATCTCATCTGGAACCATTATCTGGTGTACATGTGTCTTGACAAGTTGAAAGACTCATGTAACTTCTTCGAAGAAATACATAGCTAACTGGGGTTCTGTCATTCCCCAAAACATGAGGTGTAACTAACACTGAAACTCATGAATAACTCTCAGCATGTGGATCTCATCTGCAGGTATTGTTGGTAATATCTCTATCTCAATGGGTAAAGGTTTTGAAAAAAACAACCCAGAGGAATTACATCCTAAACTAGTCCATGTATCAAATCCTATTCAATTTGTGGATTCTCCTTGCAATGATACTAATAAATCCTTAATGGAAATATTCATTTAGGCATCCAAAAATAGATAATTTATATTTGAGACATTGAATATACCTATGTGTATTACTTAATAAGGATATTGAAACACACCCCATTCATATATGATGCATGTAATAATGTTTCCCTGGTAAAAAGTGCCTATATGTACCAATTCAAGAAGTATGTGGTTTGGGTCCTTTTGCATGGATATATTAGCCACCACAAAGACACAGGATTCCCTAGCCTAAAATCCAAACTCAAAATAATAAACATTGGTACCATAAAACCTAAACAAACATCATAGCTATACAAAACTATAAACTCTAGTACAAATATAGAATTAATATTTTACCCTATTTAGTTGTTGCTTGACCCACTGGGGCCAACCTGTCTAGTTATAATCCTATAGTGACTACCCCATGACCACCTCTAATAGGCTTGGGGCTGGTGGCTAGCACTGAGTAGGAATAACACTCACATGGGAGGCCTTAGCTTAAGGTACATGTATTCACACACACGTATCCAAACCCAAACAATAATAAATTATAAAATGAAATATACCAAATACATGCATACATATATATCCTATAATTAGAGTTTGATGAATAATAATAAAAATCCTAAAGGGTAAAATAAAATCCCACAAAATTCTATAAAGAAGTATAACCCACTAAAAAAAGGGAACAACAGTCAAATGTGACTCTTTGTATGAACCATATTCTGTCTAGCCCAAATTATTCTTTAGATTATTCTATTCCTCCAAGAGATATATCAAATGGTTAGTCATCAATATAATATGTGTCTTGTAGTTTGGGTTTGTCTTAGTGGTAAGCACCCCATAAAACTAAATGAAAAATGGGTGATTAAAACCCATTTGGAGCAGGTACTATAGAAAACTGTAGCATTACTGTAGTGGTGGTGGTACTTTAGCAATGGTGGTACTATAGTAGCGGTAGGGTACTATAGTAGCGATAGGAACTGTGTAGGTACTGTGCTAATACGGGGTACTATAGCAGTACTATTCATAGAATGGGATTTAAGCCAAAAATTAGGTCCTACGGGCTATAAAATGGGCTACATGCCCACTGGGCCTTTGGACTATGTAATTGGCCACCCTCTACCCAGTTAAAAGAGTTCTTTTCTTAGCTTTAATAATAAAATGTAGCTTCATCCCCATGCTTTTAAAAAAATATAAGATGGGGCCTTATTTTAAATATTTTTTCCTTATCTTTTTCATTAATTTTTATTAATTTTAATTAATTATTTGTGCACTTTTTACGATATATTATCACTTTTTTATTTTTATAAATAAATTTATCAATTAATCATTTTTCATAATAATTTATGTATTTTCAGTTTTAAAATAGTTAATTTATATATTAATTTAGTTTTATAGTCTAATAACTTAAAATTTAGTTTGATTATCTTTGTCTGCGTATTAAATTATTTAACATTAATTAATTAATTAATTAATTCTTCTTTTGCATTTTAATAATGTAGTCATAATTTATAATTTTATGTATTAAATATTATTTTATTTAAGTAAAATTATATAAATATTAGCCATCTTTTAACAATTCAATGTTTATAAATTTAATTTTATACACTTACTACTCTTGTTATATAAATTTCATTAATTAACTTATGTATTTAACAACAAAATTACTAAATTATTACCTTAATTTATTTAAAATGTTAAAGTAACTACATTAAATAAATTAACTTTTTTATATAATTTAAATATAGTTTTTTATTTTCTTATTTAGTTACTTATTAACTTTAGTTTTAGTTTAGTAACAATTTATGCTTTATAAATTGAAGATAATAATAATTCATCTCAAGTTTAAATGGTTTTATTAGTTTATTAAAGTTTATGAGTACCTAAATTTTCAATTGTTTTAGTTAATTATTTTTTCAGATTTTATTTGAGTTCTAAATTATTTTACACTTCAGTTTATTTTGCAGTGTCACAGTGGCACTATTTCAATCCATCATGGTCTCACCATATCCCTTACTAACCAGTTCCACCATAGCAAATCTTTCACATCATCTTTCCCTTGGAACCGTTTCTAGAAAATCACAGTCTCACCAGTGCACCCATCATTTTCACTATCTCCAATGCTAACAACAATAGAGTTAATTTTGAATAAAACCTTAGTTTTCTCACCTGCATTCCCTTGGGTTTGACCTTGAACCACAGTTCTAGTGTAAGAGTTATAAATGATATTTTGAGGATTGTGATGCCTCTGGCCAAATCAAAATTTTGATCTATTTTCAGGGAAGGAACTAGCTGAGTGTTATTAAAGTAAAAATATTTAATAAATAAATAAAAAACATAAAAAATATCCTTCATTTTAAACCTTCATTAATATTTTGATTTCAATTTTCTACTTGAACTGCTTGAATTTGTGTGTGTTTTTAAGCTATTTTACTTTAAAAATGGAATGTTTTGAGAATTGGAATCAATTTGGGCCTCACTGTGTATGTTGTCACTATTATGGGCACACTGTCGGGTAGTGTATTTATAACCATCCACAACAAGTTGATTACATTGAAGAGAATAAACACATTTAATATAATCCTAAATTCCTATCTAAACATGAATTTATTGAAACCAAATTGGATTTTAGGGAGAATAATTGGAATATTCATTTAAACCAGACCCACCGAAATTCAAGATAAATACACTCCAGGGAAATATCAAGGAATGAAAATATTGGAAAACATGCTCTTGGAATTACAAAAAATGGTTAAGAAGAAATAAAAAGTTGGAATGAATGAAAAAGAAAATTTTTACAAAAGATTTGAAAATCATATTAATGAAGAAAGTGAATCAAAAATTGGGAAAAAAACATTTACTTTGAAGAATCTGAAATCATTGAACCAAATCTTGAAATAACTAACTCATTAAACAAAGAACACAACATTGAAAATCCAATAAAGAACATAAATGATGTTTCATTGGAAAATTTTGAAATTGAATAGAAACAGATTGAAATGGAATTCCTAGATCTCTTCATAATTCCTACATTGGTGAAAAAACACTATTTTAGATGTTTTTAGAATGATGTCACTCGGGTTGAAGATATACTAGAAAATGACAACATGAATGTTAAAAACTCTTCACCCAATTTTTCTTTCTTTGTGAACAATGAGTCTGAACATTATATTTGGTATAATTTTGGTGAGAACATTAAACTAGATAACATGTAATATAAAATCTTTTAACTCTAGCTAAACACTTCCCATCCATGTTTTGAAACCCCAAACACATATATTTCTGAAATTTTGTTGGATCATGGGGATGAGGGAATGATATTTCAAGAAAGAGTGACTAATGAATGTTCATTCCCCTGTTCTCATAGTAATAAATTTTTTGAAACTATTTTGTACTAAAATAGAAAGTATTATTGTCATTCCTGGGGAAAACAATTTGAATTTGAACAATCTAGAATTTCAATTCATTGATGCTATGTTGATAATTTCTCCTGCTGATTTGTTCTTTCTGGAACACACTACAAACATTGTTTTCGAAAATTAACTCTTTGATTATGAAAATTAAAGGGAGGTTGAGAAAAAACATGAATTAGGAGGAATTGGTTTGTTAGTTACAGTATATGTTTAGTGTGAGTTAACAGATAAGGTTCTTTGGAAGAGATTTATAACTGTGTCAAACATAAATATATGAATTGTGATTAAACAAATTATCTTCCCTATCTTTCACTTTCATCATCAACTATGAAGGGTGTTGAGCCTTCTCATGATACTGATAGTAGTATATAGGGAGAACCACACTTGATTTCTATTATACATGATTCTGTTCTCACTCTATTTAACCATTTCATGAACATATTAATCAGAACACACCCATTAGAACACTTGAATTTGAATTTGTTATTGTTAAGTTTAAGACATATAGCTCTGAGGTCAATGTCACACCCTTTTAAGTATCTAGTACTATGTTATCCATTCATGTGAACTCAAATATTGATAACCCTGAACATTATCTAGATGTGGACAACACTTTTCCTACAACTGTTAAAGGGTGCTACTTAGGGGTTATTTCAAGCTATAATAGTTTGGTTTTTGATTTTTAGTTTTTGAGTCCATATAATTCATCTTTCTGTTAAAAAAAGTGGGCCAAACATATATAGTGGTTCCTATTAAGGAAACCAAATCCAACGAGTGACTGTCTTTTGTTTCGTGGTGAGTTTGGTTGGGGACTTTAAATCTAGCACTGCATGGGAGGTAACCCATGGTTTTTGTTGTGTTAATAAATAAAAAAATTGTGATTAAATAATGTCTAGATGAAGACTTTTAATTTTTTGCTTCATGGGAGTCAACCCATGATCTTTCTTTGTTTTCAAATTTTTACTTTTTTGTTGAATAATGTACTGCTTTACTCTCTTCTATATCCTCTATCTCTATTGGTTTTTTGTACTTGGATTACGTGATCTATTTTTTAGGATATCTCTATTAGTTTCATAGAGAAGTGGAATTCCCTTATTGGAAGAATAATGAAAAAAAATTATTTCAGGGAAGTACCTTACTATAAAATTTTGTTTCAATTTTTTTCTCCTTAATGCTGTATAAATAAAATCTGATGCATATCTTGAATAATTTAAAAAAAATATGCTTCTTGTCACTTTGGTGTATAAAATAATCTACATGTTTTTATTTTATTATAATTGAATTCTATTGATTTCAAAAACCCATTCACTGCGTGAAATTAAGTGTGGGGGATATATATCGGTTGGTTTTTGTGTTTTTGTTTAATCTTTTTTCTAAGGGGTGTTAGGAATGCTTTCTTTATGCTTAATTGAATATCCAATTAATTATTATTTTCTGAATTTTTACACCCAGTACACTATGCACACACAAGTTACAGGCCATGATTGAAATGTAATAGAATATTTGTGTCATTAGACATAAATGATAATTCATAAATTTGTTAATGAATCTGTTGTAAATTTATTCATTGTGGAAAATAATATTTTTTAAATTCAATGTGACCCATAAAACATGTCAGAAATCTAGTTAAATACAAAATTACTTTTGAACATAAATTCTAAAAATTTTCTTCTCCACTTTAGAAGTCATATTTGGGGATAAATTTGGGTTTTAAGTGTGGGGGAGGGGGTCAATTATTGACCGATCTTAGATATTATTAATTTTAAGCTCATCAATTTCCACTTCACTTCAAAAAATTTGTAAAAATGGTTAAAAAAATTCCAAATTATATCATAATTTTTGGTTGTACACTGTTTCTCAAATGGGTCATTCCTTAGGAAGATGCTTGATGAGTTGTTAAGAAATTATTTGAATCAAAAAATTAATGTGGGTGGATGATTGCTGAATGAGTAAAATTTGTGATCTAATGAAAATTTGGTTTAGGGAATATTTATAATTGTGATATGGGTAACATGTTGTGGAGTTATGATCATAACCCTTTGAATTGGATGTTTGATCTTGATCTTATGTGACACACATTATTTATTCAAATTAATTACCTTATTGAACCAATGTAAATGGTAATTATAAAAAACTTTTGAAATTTGAGTATATTGGGAATCTAGGATCCCATGGGGAATCTATGAGACCCTAGATGTTGGGTGTGTTTCTGTTTACTATAAGCCCTCTATACACTTGGAATATGTTCATTTCACAGTGATTAACACCTGATACATGGCATGGAAAAAATTAGATAAAGTGTCTAGGTTCCAAAATGAGTTCATTTTGGTGAGGGGAATGATGAACACTAGATGAAGACGGGTTTAATTGATTTATATGGTTATCATTTAGGTTGTATCAATAAAGTGATTCAAAAAATTATTTATTTGTGGAACCTAGGATATGTTCAAAGTATAAAGTTTTTCTAGATAAGTTCTTAATTCCACTGATATTTTACCTCCTCTCACTCATGGTCTTAGAACTTGAGCTTGGATTGAAATGAGTCCTTAATTTGTTTCACATATGAGGCATGACTTCTTCAATTCTTAGTGATTAATATCTTTCTATGTTACCCTTTGAGTACTTGTTCAATGAAAGGCATCATTTGAGTTATCTTTTCAAAATCCTATTGAAACTTCTTTCCTCTATTTTTAAATGCTGGACATGTTACATATTGAACTAAATCATAATACAACTTTCTATTTCTCAATGATAATAAAACATCATATTATTTGACGAAAAATAATGTTTATGTGTGGGTGAATTTGATGTTGCCTTTTTTACATTGTTTTTCCACATCTTTTTAATTAATTTTTATTAATTTTAATTAATTATTTGTGCACCTTTTTACTATATATTGACTATTTTTTATTTTTATTAATAAATTAATCAGTTAATTATTTTTATAATAATTTATGTATTTTTATATTTAAAATAGTCAATTTATATATTACTTTAATTTTATAGTCTAATAACTTTAAATTTAGTTTGCTTATTTTTCGGCATATTTAAATATTTAACATTTATTAACTAATTAATTAGTTCTTCCTTTGCATAAAAATAAATTAGTCTTAATTTTAAATTTCATGTATTAAATATTACTTAATTTAAATTAAAATTATATAAATATTTTTTGTCTTTTAAAAATTAAACATTAATAAATTTAATTTTATAAACATACTAATCTTGTTAATTAATTTCACTAATTAACTTAAGTATTTAAACACAAAATAACTAACTATTTAACATAATTTATTTATTTTTTTAAAGTAACTATTTTAAATAAATTAACTTTGTTATATAATTTAAATATAGTTTTTTATTTTATAATTTAGTTTCATATTAATTTTTTAAGTTTAGTAACAACTAAAGTTTTATAAATTGAAGTTAATAATCATTTCACTCTAGTTTAAATGGTTTTATAATTTTATCAAAGTTTATGAGTACCTAAATGTTCGATTTTTTAATTAATCTTTAATTTTAATTAATTATTTTGTGTATATTTTATATATGTTCTAATTTATTTTACTCATCTACTTATTTTTCAGTGTCACGATGGCACTGTTTCAATCCGTCATGATCTTATTGTATCCCTTACAAACCGGTTCCGCTATAGAAAATATTTCTCATCGTCTTTACCTTGGAACCATTTCCAAAAAATCACAATCTCAATGGTACATCCATCATTTTCACTATCTTTACTGCTGACAACAATGGAGTTAATTTGGAATAAAACCTTAGATTTCTCACCTTCCTTCCCGTGGGTTCGACCCAACACCACTATGATTGTTTAGGAATTATAAATGATATTTTGAGGGATGATACGACCTCTGGACACATCAATATATCAAATCGTTAGTCATATATATAAGATAGGGCATGTATCAGTAGATCCCATGCAGTGGTGGGTGGAAACATTTCCACTAGAAAACACCAAATTCATAGTGAATAGAGAATCAAGATAAATTTCCACTCATTATAAATATATCTCAATCAGTATATCATACCTACAAAAATATCTAGAAATACTCATGGTAGATACTAAGTTTCAAGGTAAGGTCAGAGCCATATTGAAATCCTAATATTCTTCATGGGAGTTTCTATAAACACTCTCCTAATAGAACTCACTACACAGTTCCAATAGAAAATATGTCATCCAACTAATATGTCATTCTCATGGGGTCCCACCATAATTAAGTAAAAACTATAAGTCAAAAAATGATTGATACAAAGATAGATATCACACCCAGTTTTATGGGTTATAAAAATAACCTGATATAGATTAACCAATTATGAAGTGGATCGACACCCATGTAATGTTTTCCATAAATATTAATAGAAACCGACTTAGTGAAGAATATGGTGATGAATTATTTATAGGGATATTAGGATTTTAAAAACTATATCTATGAATTATTCCCCTAGAGGGTATCATAATCATATTATTATGACTTCATGCCATACTATACCATTAAATAATTGATATCAGGAGGAAAAACTAAAGAAACTTGACCAAGTGGAAGAGAATAATGGCCTCATGCCCCTATGGGAAAAAATATGGAATTTACTAGTACTACAAATTGTGTCTTGTCAGTATAGAGTCTTTCCATGTTCTCTAGACCATTCCCATGTACTCAAGTCCATTCATGTATAAACCTAGCTATGTTTTTTACCCCAGGTCATGCTTGTGTACTTGAATGTGTCCAAATACATGGCTCATACCATTTTCTCTAGATGGGTGTGAGTATAAATATTATCCATCATATACTAGTTATTTTCTAATAGTCAAGGGTACATGGTTATTCTCTAGTTTGTGTCATATGTGGTGTGACATGTGTCATATAGAGTGTCATTGTTTCTTCTTTGTGGAAACCCTATCGTTGTAACTAGGTTTCCACATGTTGATTATATCTAGATTACATGTGGTGAAATTCAAAATTTTCTATTACCCACAGGTTCTTTCTGCAGCTAGCTCATAATTCCACCACACTAATTTTCCACTGTGATACTCACTGTAAGACAAGAATCTATTCTATCCAAGCCTTTCAAACACCTCTACCTAGAATCCATCCATCTGATTCTCATTAAAGATCATCCAACAATGTAATATCATTGTTTCATGTGAACCCATTAATGAACATCCCCTATCCGGTTCAGATTCATCATTATCACTACTATAGCTCAATACAGTCATCAAAAACAAAACTGATTAATGGTATCAATCCATTACAGTAAAAATGGGGAAAATTTTATTAATTATATGGTACATTTGCAAACGACTTGTCAAATGAAACACCAATGATGAACACACAAAGCATGGGTAAATAAATTCACAAACCAAAAATCAGTTGAATGGAACTCGGCCAATGTTCGTGTTATCCTTGATTCATTGATGTGAGAATGACTAATTCTGATATATAATTAATAAATAAAAAAATTCCAAACAACCCTGTTAAAAAAATACTATACCCACAACACGATATTCCCTCAATATAATGACACAACATTTATATATATATATATATAAAAATCACATCTTCTTTTAAAGAATATTTATTACAATTCATAAACTCATTCTCAAAAATAATAATAGTTTGTTTTCACTGGGAATTTGGTATCATAATCATTGGTCCATTGGTGAGCTAAATTATCTCCCACTACGTTCTTAAAATATGTAACCCTTACCAAAAATATCATACATAATACATATCTTTTGAAAATTGGGAAAATGAAACATAAGAATGATTGAGCTCTCATACTCAGTAAGGCTAAACATGGTATATATATAAGAATAAAACGAACATAAGGGTAAGATAACATGATCATAATATTTTAATGGAATACCCTATATATCAGAGATCATAATCCTATATCCTAGAAAAAAATTTGGAATACCATAAGACATGAATCATATAGAAATAAAATAACATGTTCCATGAGAGAACTAAATTTACATAATCCATGGAATTTTTGGCATTCAAATAATATTATAGAATTGTTACCATATTATTCAAGTATTATTTCCAATGATATCATACTGGAATGGGTTCACACCCCCAAACTATAATTGTAGTCTAGGATCACTCCCAAGACCATCATAGTATAAATAGTTCACTCCCAAGACCATACATGTAATCAAGGTTCACTCCAAATACTATCATAGTGGAAAAAGTCCTTTACTAGACAAAGTTCAATCCGCATTCCAATACTATGTATCTCCTGAGATTTAAATAATTACCTAATGTATTGTGGGATATATAAGTTACCCATATCACATTTTTAAATCATACATATGTGTGCCATATGATTATAAACATTTATCATATCATAACCCATGATATGAAAATCGGTATCATAAATATTTCATCATATCATAACCTCTAAAAAAGTGATAGGTTTTATAATCATTTCATTATATAATAACCATTGAAAAGTAGTTAGTTTCATCAGAATTTATCATGGTACAACCCATGGAAGAGAAACAGGTTTAAAAAACATGTCATAAAAAACCATTCACTGGAAGAAAAATAAGAATGGTATCCTTGGAAAATATCCCTAATAAATCATAGGTAAAGTCAATAAATGAATCCTTATATGGAAAATAATTTTTAAAGATCATTTAAAAAAGTTCATATGGGAAATATCCTTTCTTCTTAGGGAAAACTAGTTTTAAGCCATAAAACACTTGAAAACTATTTTATTTGAAAACAAACTTGAAACATTATTATGGGATAATTGAATAATATATTTTCTATGACATTGTAAAATCTCAATCATACCATACACATTAAAATGAATTTTCTGTTCACATTTTTTATAAAATAAAAATGAGCATTGTTTAAAAAAATACATGAATATTCCATTAAAAATTTGTATAAATTAAAACATGGGTAAATTTTCTTATAAAAAAATTTAAAACACTTTTAGAAAACATGATTTTTAAGGAAAATAGATTTTTGACCGAAGGGATAAATAATGTTTAATTTTCTAGAAAAACATTTTCTTAATTATCATATGTACCAAATAATTTAAATATGGTTCTATTACATTTAGTTATAATCAATATACAAAGGTTAATAAATTTTATGAGACTTCATGTTACATGATACATAATATTTCATCAATAGAATTATAATCATAAACCATCCTTATAAATGATAAGATTAATGAAATGAACTGTAAAAACTTTTATAATGTTGAATTACAATCCTCATAATATAATAACATCACATTAATCTTAAAATATCGTAAAAACAAGGAGTTTCATGATATTACATGTCAAAGGGGCAGTATATACACCTCATAAAATATTATATATGTATAAAATAACATGCATCCCAAAGAAGAAAAATTGATAAAAAATCCACTACTGTTTTAGTAACATTTTAACTATAAAATTCATGTAATTGGGATCCAAAAATTGGTATTTCAATAAAAATAATTCTAATTATAATAATAATACTATAAATCCACGTGCATTATACACACCACATACAATAAATAGGTGGCGAATATAGATTATGTCCCATGGAATATAAAAGTGATATTGAAATCCCTTACCTTATGTCTTGACATCTGTTGTATTGGTTAAATACTCAAGTATAATAAATATAAGATTATTATACATCTATTAAAAAACAAAATTAATTTATATAAAACCATATATGGTTTTTTATAACATTCTATTCCCCATTTGTTAATAATTCCTTGTAAATGTTATGTTGTAGGTAATAACTATTTTGTTTTTCATATATGTTTTTGATTTGATATATTTTTTTACATATTAATTTGATCATTATTTAATAATTTTCATAATGATAACCATGATAGAAATATAATATATATTCATTATATTTTTATTTATAATGACATAAAAATATATAAAAATATATTATAAAACACACCATTAATGGAGAGGGTAGATCGTAAGTACGCAATAACGATGATTCCATTTCATTGTCAGATTGAAAGAAAGAAACTAATATGAGATATTATCATTCCAAAATTATTTTTTTGTTATATATATCAAATATTTCTATTAAACCCATAAATAATAAATTCCATGTGAAGCGTGAATGAATCACATTGCTTTATAAGGAATTAGTCTGTCGTATACACGAACGACATTGTCATATTCCCAAAAAATATAAAGAATAAAGGTATGTGTGATATTAAAATTAAATAATAATTATAACATAATAAAATAATTAACATAATAAATAAATAGTATTTCTTCCTCTATGAACAACCTTGATGGGTGGTGATGGAAAAAAAACACACTACATTGGTTCGTGAGGCGGTAGTCCGTCAAACACATAAATGGTGATTTTGTAACCCATTTGATGGATTTTTGTGTGGTTTTAGGTTTTACCCATACCATAACAACATTTCAGTATATATTATATACTAATTTAGTTGTATATTCATGATATACACATAATTTAAAGGGATTTTTGTAAGGAATAATAAAACGTTCATTGATGAATGTTACCTCTTCTTTTTGTACCTCGTTCTTGTTTACACCAAAGGCCTTCCTTGGTCTGCTTTATAGATAAATAAAATAATAAATGATAATAGGAGGTAATTTTATTAGTTATTTAGATAGGTTTTTGCTGATCAAATTTGTTTTTATGTAGAGAATACAGGGGAAGAGGGGTTTGCCTTTTATATGGGAGGTGAGTGGCAATCCTAAAATGTTGGAAGGAGAAAATTCCACCCATATTTTATCAACGTCAAATAGATCAAATAACAGAAAAATCTCAAGAATTAAAGTGATAAGGTCAAAATATTTCCATAAAATGCGTTTTAGACAAGAATATAGGTCATTTTACCCTTATGATTAATGTTTAGTCCCTTAGTAAACAGATGTTTCTCTTAATATTTTTGAAGGATTTTAATTGTTATCAATAATAATTATGGTCAAATATTGAAGTTATCATTATTAGGAATTCGGAATTATGTTCATTCCAAATATGGAAAACATTTTTCCAAATTCCATACATAGAATTGGAAAATTTAATTTAATATTTAATCCCACATATGGGAGGACACAATAAGCTTTTACATGGGAAATGTTCAAAAATATTCAAACATTTTTATGTCCAATTTCTATGTGAAATTGATTCAAATGACATGTATTATAATAAGTGATGTAAAATTGAACTAATTATACTTTAAAAGCAAAATAAAATTAAATTTTAGAGTATAAATAAATTAATAATAAATATTTTTTTCAATTAAAATTCAGTATTTTCACTACTTATCAAAAAAATGAGGCTTTAGGAAAATTTCTTAATAATATATCTAAGATATTTTTAACATTATTAATTTAAAAATGATGGTTATTTTGGAAAATTAAATTTCTAAATGTTTCAAAAAATAATTATATTATTATTCATAATAATACATAAAAAGAATTTTTTAAGAAAATGGTATTTTCAAAACATTTAATGACTTTATCAAAAATTTTGTTTTCATTTTAAATATGTTTTCTTTATATAAATTCATTGTATATAAAAATAATTTATTACTAAGAATATTATTATGTCAAATAGCTATGTTAAAACGGTGTGTTTTAAATAACTATATTAATATTATATTATTGTTTGAACATTTAATTGAGCAAATTTAACTTATTGACATATTAATGAACCAAGATACAATCTTTACTATATCTTTATTCATTTCATACAACCAGAAGTATTTTTTAATATATATAAACATCATCATACTTCCCTAATGAATAAATAATGATGAACTATAAGCAGCATCAGACAAGTACTTTTTCGTGTTTAGTATGGAAGGAATGCATACTCAGTTCCTGAGCATTATCATTCCATCATGATCAAAGTTAAAATATAGAAAATTTATATCCTTATATTGTCTCTCTACATATTCCATATATACCACATTAATCTTTACATGGATATATGGTTATACATTCAATTGATTATGATAATATCTTCCCCTTCCTTTAAGATTTCTAGATCTATCCTTCGTAAAACCATAAATATTGGATCTATTTTACGATCATCATGGATAAGATAACATGATCCTTTCAACAAAAAGCATCATCCACCTAGTTCTCTTTCCTAGGATGGTAATGTATTGGGTAGTAATAATCCTTAATCATCTCTAACCATCTTCTATGGTACATGTTTATCTCTTTCTATGAAAATATATACATAAATTTTTTTTTTATATATATCACACTTTTCTCAATAATGATAATTATTGCATATCCTTATTGAAAACAAACCTTAGCTGACTCCAAATCCTGAGTTGTGAAATTAATATAATGATCCTTCATTTATCCTGATACATAACCTATAACCAGGTGATTCAGTATGAAACCACATATCAATCCCTTCTTAGATACATAACTAAATATTATAAACCCTTCTCTAGTATTGGGTACTGTAAGTGTTGTTGTGATAAATAATCTTATATTCAGTTCCTTGAAATTTCCCTCACATTCATCTATCTAGAGGAACGTGGATCCCTCATATATAAACATAGATATTTTAATAGAGAGATATGAAAAATATTCCACAAACCATTGATAATACCAAAATAAAACAAGAAAACTATAGATCTCAGTAAGTGTGGTTGGTCTAGGACAACATTCAATAGCCTCCATCTTTGATGGATCTACTGATATACCCTCTATTGAGATTATATATCCAAATATGAAACCTTTTTCTTCCAAAATTAAAACTGTATAAATTTTTCATAGAGTTTCTCCTTCCTTATGGTCATTATTACAGTTTTCAAGTAATCTTCAGGGTCTTACTTTATCCTTTAATAGATAAGAATATCATTTATAAACACTACCACAAACTGATAAAGGTAATATCTAAATATTATATTGAATAAATATATAAAGACAGTAGGGGTATTAGTAAGAAATAAATCAACCACAATATATTCATAGTGTGCATAACTTGTGCAAAATTACATCCTGTGTATATCTACATTTTTTACCCTTACTTAATGATATCCAAAATGAAGGTTAATATTAGAAACATATTGAGCTCTTTGTTGTCGATCAAACAAGTCATCAATAAAGGGATGAGAAAACTTTTTCTTGATCATGATCTTGGTTAGATCACAATAATAAATTAATAGTTGTATCGTTCTATATTTTATTTCAAAATATAGAATAGGTTATCTGAAAGGTTACACACATGGTTGAATGAATACCTTGTGATGGGTTTCCTATATTTTCATGTTCAATTCACTCAACTAAATCAGGTCCATTATATAGGTAGTCTTTCAAATTTTTGTACAGCTAGGTATGGACTATATTTAGAATTCAACTTCATGTTTTGGTGGATGTCTTTGAAAATCATCTAGAAAGACAAGAAAAAATGCTCGAACAATAGTCATATCATTAATGGCAGGTGTCTCCCCAACCATTTTAGATAAAAACCCATTCTAAATAGGTATCAAGACCCATACAGTAGATGCGATCTCTATCAAAAAAATTTACTTATCTTAATATTGATATACATTCATAGGATGGTTTCAAGTTTCAAACATTACATCCCTTCCTAGAAGATAAATGTTGGATTTATGAAATGAAATAAAATTGATGCCTACGATGCATCAAATTAAACCAAATGAAGCATGACAATATTTTCAGGAAGAACATTCCCACAAATTTCAATTAAAGAGGAATCATAGACTTGATAAGTGATCATCATTACATTAAAATATTTTAATTTTACTTCTACATTTAATTGTTTTTTTAAATCCTGATGACCTTATAAAATTCATTAGATATGAAAGAATGGGTATATATAGTGTAAAATAATACATTATTAGTTCTAGAGTTGATATAAGTGTAACTTTCACCACATTATTATCGTCATTATAGTACAAAAATAGTACTAACATGTGTTTTATATTCTCCCTTGTCTGAAGTGGTTTCTAACATCAATCTCCATAATTAAACCTTGTGTTTGGGAACTGGTAATAATTACTCCAATTATCATTATACTTGAATCACAGAAATATGGGTGGTTTATTCTATAAAACTTTCCATTTATTCGCATTGTCACCTAACTTATTCCTTCACTTCGAAAATTCTTTTACAGATGTCCTTCCCATCCAAATTTGGAAATTCTGTTAGAAAACTTATGATAATTTACTACATGGTTTATTCCATATGTTGAACAGGAAGGTAATCTCATCTTCTTCTATCTATGGATTATATATTTTCCTCTGAACTCTATCTTCCTTTTCTTTTAAAAATGATGAGATTGATACTTAATTATGAATTCCAGTTCCACCTTGATTCACATAGAGTAATTTCTTTATATCTACTAAAGTCCCATATGGATATCACCCCTTGGATATTTTGTTTTATGGAACTGAATAATTGATCATCATTAAATTCAGGTCAGATGATAATACCAAAAGTATTCCTCACTAGTCCTGTAAAAATGTCCTCATTGGTACCAAAAAATTCATCATCCAATTTCATTAACTCAAGAAACACATTATTCATCTTGGTATTAATATCATAAGGAAATTACATATCCATAAGTTATTTATTGAACACATTCCAATCCATGGATTCAATTTCATAATGGTGCCTCATCTTCTTGGTAAGTGTTCACCATTTCTCTACTAAACCTTCCAAATGGTTGACAACCAAAATAACTATTTCATTTTCTAAACACTGAAAGATGAAAAATATACTTTCTACGGTATTAATATATTATTCAGCAACTAGTGGATTAGAATACAGACTAAAATAAGGTTGATGTTTTCTTATGAATGACTCAACGAAATTTTGTTACATCCTTTTCTCATTTGGAAGTCTAGAACGATTCATTGCTTGAGAAATCTATATGAGATTAATAACAATGTTTTCTCATTGTAGATATCCTAAAATTTGTATTATCCAGAGAAAATAATTTCATTTTCCATCACATTAAGCATTAACTTGGTTCTTTTAGGTTCTATCCATTGACTAAAACCAAAAGTCATATTGTATGAAACAATACATATATGGGGGAACCATATTATCATGAAAATCACTTATAAAATTTTTATTTTATAAAACCTTATATAATCTATAAAACATTGTTTTTATCATAGTTCATTTATATCCATATTTTATTTAAATTTTAAATTATGGTTTGTGAATAGATTTTTATTATTCAATGTATATCTCCCAAGAGATTAAAACTAGGTGTGTTGTGAGTCCCATTTTTGTCCACCAGTTCCCTGTCGAGTCTTTCTCAGTGTGGTATTTTCATGGTTGATACTCCTATGTACATTAGTGCTATATATGCATCCTTTTTTAGTTTCCATACATGGATTTATTTCAAACAAACCACTTGATATATCTTTTAAAACAATTCAGACATACCTTCCTATACTTTAACTCAAACATGTATTTATCCTTAAAAATCTCCTTACCGATCTCAATAAGGTTTCCTCGACCTTTTTTACAAAGGTTAACTAAACCCTTTCTTTTAATCCAACTATAATTAACCTCTCTTAACATACATATACAAAAAATCATTTTTTTGAATATTTTTTACTATACACAAACACACTCCTGAGGACCATGATAGTTTAGTGTCTTAAGAAATTTATAAACATAAACTCTAGTCTGTTGGGGAGATACATCATCTCCCAATATATTCTTCAAAGATAGAACACTTCATAGAAATATCGACATAATACATGTCATCATTACCTCGGGGAAATGAAACATTAGAAAGGGTGATCCTTGAAGCTAAGAAAGGGTAAAAAGGGATATATATATATAAGCATGAAATGAACATAAGGGTTTCAAAACATGATCATACTATTCAAAAGGAATACCTTTCATATCAAAGATCATAATCCTAAATCATTTCAAATAAATTTTCCATTCAAAAGACATTAATAGTAAGGAAATAAAATAACAAGATCGATGGGAGAATAACTTTGGCACAAGATATGGAATTTGTGGAATACACATGAATAAATAAAATCATTCTCATTTTGTTCAGGGATCATTTCCAAGGCTATTATATTAGAATTGGTTTACTCCCCAAACCATCATAGTAGTCAAGGTTCACACCAAATACCATAACAGTAAAAACCTTTCACTCCAAAAAACATAATAATAGCCAAGGTTTAATCCCAATACCATCATAATTGACAAAGTCCCTTATTAAATAAAATTCACTCCTCATTATACTCATTTATATCTCATGAGATATAAATCATTACCTAATGCATTGGAGACAGGTATTGGTATCACCAGTCACAAATTTAAATCAAACATATGCTTCCAAAAAGATAATAAACATTCCTCATATCATAACCCATGAAATAAAAATTGGTATCATAAATATTTCATCATATCCTAAACTACGAAAAATATATAGATTTAATAATCATTTAAAAACAATAAGAACCCATGAAATGATACGGCTTTCTTAATGATTTATCATGGTTTAACCCATGAAAGAGAAACAAGTTTCATAAAAAAATGTCATCATAAACATAAACCATTCAAAGAAAAAAAATAATGGTTTCATTGGATAATAATTCTAGTATAGAATAGGAAACATCAATGGATTATGTCTTTCATGAAACATTATTTAGAAAATTCATTTAAAACATATTTGAAGGAAATATTCCTTTATACATACGAAAAAAAAATTTTGAAATATAAAAACATTAAACCCCATTTTTATATTAATATAAATTTGAAAAATATAATGTAATTTTTTAGTAAATGATTTTTCATGATTTTGTAAATTTATTTTAATGTCGTACACTTAGAAATGAGGTTTCTATTCAAATTTTATGTAAAATACAATGAGAATTTTTATTGGAAAACAAAATGAGGAATCCGTTCCAAAATTATTTTTAAAATGTAAAAAAATGGGTAATAATGTATCATAAAATTATTAAAAGAGTTGAAACTAATTTTTAAAGTTTTATAGAAAACATGGATTTGAAGGAGACAAATTTTTGACTCAATGGATAAATAAGGTCAAATGTTATTAAAACAATTCCATAATTATCATAGTTAAAAGAGTATAAAATAGTAATATGATATTAAAATCTCTTGAATAATAATAGGATAATAAAATTCATGAAAAATGTTGATAGATTTATCATATTATTTTATAAATGGAAGTATAATAAAAACAAAACCTGCTAAATTATGATACTGTATAAATAAACTCTTACCATTTTGATAAATATGAATCATAATTCCAATGAAATAATAACATCACATAAAGCATAAAATATCTCTAAAATAAGGATAATAATTAAAAAACATGTAAAATTGGTAGTTTATACACCTCATAAAAGAGCATTGGTTCATAAAATAACATGTGTCTTAAAGAAGGAATTTAAGAAAAAAATTCCCTTACTGGTTTTGTAACTTTTTATCTGTAAACCCAATTAAATATAGATAATCCAATGGATATGTAAATGAAAATAATTCTTAGCATAATAATCATAAACTAAATAAATTTTTAGTATACACACAAGATATATGAAATATGTGGTGAAAATGGATTGTGTCTCACAAAAAAACAAATATGTGACCAAAATATCTTACATAAATTCTTGAAATCTATTATACTTGTTCAATACTAATGTATAATAAATAGAAGTTAAATATAAATATATTAAAGAAAAAAACGTATTTATATTATACATTAAATTAGTTTCTTCTAACACTTTATTACTAGTAGGTTAATAATTCCCATTTAAAGTTATGTTTTAGATAACAACATCTTTATTTTTTCTATATGTTTTGATTTATTAACTTTTTTCCTCTTACTATATTCATTATTTAATCATATAAAGATTTATAAACCTAATATTAATATCATTTATATTTATTAAATAAGTTTTTATAATAATATATATGATATAAATAGGAAATTAAATACACCATGCATGGAGATGGTAGGTCATATGTACACATTAACATTGATTCCCTTTTACTTGTTTTGTTGAATGAAATAAAATTATATGAGATGTTATCATTAGAGAATAATTTTTATCACATATATCACTTTTTTTTATTAACCCGAATCCTAAAACATTTCATGTATAGAGAGAATAAATCACATAACTTTGTGATTCGGAAGTTCGGCGTACACATGAACGACATTATCATATTCCGAAAAAATAGAAATAAATAATGTATATGTGATATAGAAATTTTTGAATAATAATAAAATTATAAAAATAATAAATATAATATATAAAAATATTCCATCGTTATTTCTATTATTTATAATATGTAATGAAAAAACAAATAACATCGATTCGCGAGGCGGTAGTCTATTGCAAACACGAATGATGATATTATAACCCCTTTGATAGATGTGTGTGAGTTTTTATATCATAACCATATCAGAAAAAAAATATCAATATATTTATTTCATTAATTTTTTAATATAATCATGATAGAAAAATAATTTAATGGGTTTGAGGAAGAAATAACACAAAAATAATCATTAATGAATGTGGCCACTTTTGAGCGAATCTCATTTTTCCTTGCAACAAAAAATTCCCTTGGATAGATTTATTCCCACAAAAAGGATTATAGAATGATATTAGGGGACCAGATAAGTTATTTTTATATTTATTTTCTGAACCAATTGGTTTTCAATGTCTAAATATAGGCAAAGAGGTGTTGGCCATTTATAAGGGAGGTGATTGGAAAAATTGAAATGTTTTAAAAGGGTGAATTCAACCAATATTTATTCTTTGTCCAGTGGCTCCACTAACTAACCAATATTTATAGTATAAGTTATAAAATCTAAATATGTCCATAAAATAGGTTTTGGAAACATATTTAGGTCATTTTCACCTTATGATTAAAGTTTAGTCCCTTAGTAAAGTTATTTCTTTATTAATCATCATGGTTAATTTTAAATGTAATCACCAAAAACTATAATTAAAAATTATTTTTTCCTTATTAGAAATTATGAATTATTCTAGTACCATCATTTTTAATAAAAATTTTAAATTCTACTAATATAAGTGGGGGAAATTAATTAAACATATAATCATACAGATGCAATGAGACAATGGGTTTTTAAAGTGAAAAGGTTTATAAGTTTTAAATTATTTTATATCTAACATAAATGTGAAATTGATTCCAATAACCAAAATTGAATTTATTTATTTATAATTTAACTAATTATAATTCAATAAAATATAATTTAATAATATAAATAAATTATTTACAAAGTAAATCATCAACTAAATTTCAGTATATTCACTATTCATCAAAACAAATTATGAAAATACTAAAAATAATACAAACAAAATTTTGAAATTATGAGGTTAAAAATAATGTTTATTTTATAAAATTAAATTTATAATGTTTTATAATCTAATTTTATTGTTTTTCACAAAGATACATAAAAATAGTTTTTTAGAAAATAGTTTTTTCATAACATATAATGACTTTACCAATATCATGTTTTTAATTGTATTTATATTTTACTTAAATAAAAACATTATATTTAAATATTATTTTTTACTATTAATATTACTATGTCTAGAATCTAGGTTATAGTGGTCGGGTTTAAATAACCATATTAATAATATATCATTGTTTTGTTAAAACATAATATCACGTGTAAGACAAGCTAAGAGGGAGTTTCATGTAGTAAAATCTTAATATGGTGTTGTTTAATATGAATGATTAACATTTTTTATCACTAATTTAATTCTATCAAATAAAATTAAAATATTAGAGAAAAAATTATAAAAAACTTGGGGTCTTACACTCGAATCGATCTATTTGTTGATAGGTTTTTATTCATAGTTGGAGATATAAACCGGTAATATATACACATAAAAACTTTCTAACTTGTGTTAAAATATATCAATGATGAAAACTGATCATTTTTCAAATTTATTAGGGTGATCCTTGATTTCTTGTGGTGTAGACGTCCACTATGGTATCGATTTGATCCCCCGGTCATTTTTTATCTGTCAATGTCTCTCCAATATATCCTCTCTAACTCTCTAAGGGTATATCGTTAACCATAATATTTTCAAATATCTTGGTATTTAAATTGAATCAATTAGTTCCCTAAGTCATTAAAATTTATTTATTTATTTATTTATTTATTATTTTCTCCCTTTACTACATTTTAAAAAATACCTGATGCTAATAAATATTATGTCATGCCTATAGTAAAATACACACTTTCAATTCAACGGTGGTCTTAAATTTCGGACCCAAGAATCAATTTTATATTTCTACAAATTTTCCATGAAAAAAACATGTGCATAATATTAATATATTTCGTATTTTTCAAATATTGATTCTAGGCACATTGGGCATCAGAATCTCATGTTGTCTCATTGCATGTCTTCAAAAATATTACTAGTTATATTTTAAAGCATTACATGGAAAACACCCAGACATTACAATATCATTAACCTAAAAAATAATATTCATAACCCATGTTTCCATCTTTTTTAAATCTTGTAAAAATAACTAAATCAATTTTTATTCTATAAGAGTAACCAACCTGGTTATATCTCTCAATTTTTACCTTAGAAGTATTTCCATTACCCAATGAATTTGAGAGAAATATTGGGATCACACATCATCATGATATATATAAAGTGACCTATAATCATATATAATTCTTAAATATCTTATCATGAACAAAATATTTTTGTGATTTAACATTTTCATTATAAAACCCTTCAAAAATCATTTTAACTCTAAATAAAATCACATTCGATTTTCATATAAAAATTAGGCGAAAATCATTATTCAGTTGATGAAATTTTAAAATGAAAAATTTCCCTATAAGAGGGAATATAATTTACTTTTTAAAAAATAAAAACATGAAAAAAAATTAACATGTAATGGATTATATATTTCTTAATTCATCTCATTACATACACATTAGAAACATTCTTTTGGAACATTGTTAAAAAAATCAATATTACTAATATGTAAACATTAATAATTTTTCTTTTTAATTTTTTTTAAAGAAATTTATAATTAGGTAAAAATAAAATTTATCATCCTCTGATTTATAAAAAACATTCTTGAAATATTTAAAAGATCACAGATATAGAGGAGAAATTTTTTTAAAAATTTAAAACAATGTCCTAAAGGGAATTCCCAGACGTCTTTAGTAACATTTTACTAAAAATAAAATTGAAGTATAGAACCTGAAAATTATTCATAACATACTTGAATTTCATTAAATGAATGATAAAATAAAGGATATTGAGATGATAAATCACTTACCTCGACGTCCAACTTACCACATACATTCTTTAACTATTTTATAATGAATATAAATTAATTATTTAATTTTTTAATAAACAGTTTCATTTTTATTAACATATTATAGTATATTTTATATCATTTATTACCATTCATTATATAGTTAATAAATCCTTTAAGATCACGTCTGGCATTTTAAGGGCGTTCAGTTCATAATGCCCAAAACTACTTCTATAGGTTTACCAAGGTAAAAAGAGTCATTGTACATTGATTTATTGAATATTAATCATGAGATTATTATAATTTTTATAAATTAAATACACATTATTATTCATCTATAAAAATCAGACCTAAAAATGATTCGCATCACTCTTTAATGGTAGTATTACATAGGTACGCAAGATAAACATTACCATTCTTTAAGGGGTCGTAGGATTACAAGGTATGTAATATAATTTATTTATAGAATAAATTATTTTTCATAAATATCATATATATGTATATATATTAAATACAATTAATAAGTTCCCTTGTGAACTATTGAGAAAAAATGCAATTCAATTCTTCTTGAAGGTGTTAGCCTACACATATACACGAGCGATGTTTTTATTTCCCATAGGATTTAAAAGAGGATTTAAAGTGTTTTTTTCTATACTCATTATAACATCTACATATAAAGAATACAATAGTTTTATGATATAATAATAGTTTTAAAGGAATTAGAGGATTTATATTTTGAAATAAAATGAAAGAACTCAGTTAAAAATTCTACCTTTTCTTTGGAAAACATCCTGTGAATGCACCTTAATGGTTTTTGGGATAATGTTTTGGTGAGACCAGGACCTCTGGATCAGCTGGTAGATCATTCAAATGGAATTTAGATAGATCATGTTCATGATAAGCTTCTAAAATGGGGTGATTTAAAATTTTGGTGAGTGACATGTTTTATTGAAAATAAACTTTTTATTTAGAAAGACATGATAAGAAACAGACAAAAAAATTCACTAATACACAAAACGAATGAAATCAGTGAAGATATAGAGAACTATTATTAATGATAAGGTTATAAAAATTGGGTATTGATCCCATGCTGTGGTAAAGTGTTATCCTTTCACTTAACCTCCCTTTTTAGGTAGTACATCAGCTACATAATTCCCTTCTATCCATGTATTACTAACACAAATATGTTAGTTAAGATAATTTTAAAAATAATTAGAAGTATAATCCAACTCCCATGGTATCTCATGCCACTTCAGAATAATGTGTACTAAAATAGTAGATTTGGATACCACTTTGGAAATTTGGAGTTTGTATCCCCTATATAAATTGAGACATGGTGCCATTTATCTAGCCTCAACACTAATGGAATTTCATACACCAAAAACGTTATTATTCCCAAGATCATAGAACCCCTGTTATCCCTAACTAGACCACCCCATCTCTTCTATCCATCCAAATATGATCCGTTGACATTTATTTTTAACCCTAATCTGGAAGGTTTCCCTTTAACCCACCTACCTATATTTCCATATCTAATTTCAAAATTCATCTAATGACTTAGAATGAATCTCCTGATAGAAATATAGTATGTTTCACCATTAATCAAAGACCGAAACTCTACAATAAGCAGCTTCATCCAAATTTGGAAATAAATTTTGGACTTCCATGTAAATTCTATGGCCTTATTTTAATCTTCACAAATGATCCAATATACATCTAAAAACCCACACCATGAACCTTCACCTACATGCCTTACTTACCAAAGCCTTAAAACTAGTATAGGGTTTTCTCCTTCAAAGAACATCCATTTACATTTATGTTCATATTCTTATGCATGAGCTCCCATACCCCATTCTCCAACTCTCACTAAAAAATATATTCCAAATTTTCTCCTTTAGAGGTTGTATAGAGCAGTTCCCTCATGATTCCATAGTTTTTCCTATTTTCTAAATACTTTTAGATATCGATAATACTTTATTTTCTAATCACCAAGATAAAAAACTTTTTACATGTAATTTCATTACACCAAAATTTCAAATCATAATAATATATTAAATTTCAAGTAATAATTATTTTCCTATAATAACGAATATAATTAATTCTATATTTGGAGATCATAAAAGAAACATGATCAGTTCATAAACTAACCTGACACTATCATAAAAACCTTCTAATCGAGATTCAAAAAGGATTCCATGAAGGCTAGGAACATGCTAGCTGTAACACCCGAAGTATTTACAAATAAATTTTTTATAGAATGTAATGAATGCAACATTGATTCTCTGTGAAACAACACTTTGTTTTTATATTTTTATAAACAAGTTAGTTATTACCTAGTCATTAAACACGGGAATATTACTAGTAATAACTACTATTAAATTTTATTTACAATGTTTTCAAAAAAAATCATCATATTTATAATTAAATGAAATTTTTTGTAAAATATTTATATGTTTAGAAATATTATTTTCATAAAGAAACTATTTTTTATTTCCTTTTGTGAATAATAATAAATATAATTTTACATACTCTTATAAATTTAATTTGATAAAATAAAAACCAATTTTTGAATTATAAATGTCAAAATTAACTGATGGGGAGTTTTTAGTATTTTTATGAGAAGTTTACTTATTTTTTATGAATAGTGAAAAATACATCATTATAGTTTAAAATTTTTCTTTTCTTTTAAATAATTATTATACTATAAATTGATTTTTAAAGTCATAATAGATCAATTATACAAACATTTATCCAATGTAGATCATTTGAATCATTTTTGTATTGAAATTAGTTATAAAGACTAATTTAACTTGTGAATGTTATTTATTTCCTCCTTCTCAACATACATGCATAATTATAATTAAACAAAATTATTCTTCTTTTGTGGATTAAATTTCAAAAACCATACATAATTGATTGCAACAAGTATGATATTTAGATTCTAATGGGATCAGCAACATTTTTTGGTGACTTTTTACCTGACCCTTTGGAATACTACTATTACCCTTATGAATAGAAAGATGACCAAATTAATCATAACCTCATCCATGAAAGTATAAAAAATTTTGGGTATCATCTAAATGAATGTATGATATAATTATATCACAGTATAAGTGAGTGAATATTTAAAAACTTAATAATTAAGTATTGGTATTTTTGTAAGTCATTAATATTTAATTAAAACTGTATAATTAATATAATGAATTAGAAAAAATTTATTTTAATAAATTAAAAAAATAAATTAAATTTTTTTTGTCTTCTTAAATTATGATAATTTTATTAGAGCTTAGTTAATTTTTCAAAGTGTCATAAAATTAGTTTTAATTTTAAAACCAGTGTTTTCCAAGTAAAGTAGGATCTTAATTAAAAGTTAATGATAACATATTTAGAGAATAATTTTCATAAAATCAAGTGTATTTCTCAATTATACATGTTGAAAAATTATTAGGGGTAATTTTTGGGATATTTCTGGAATGGTTGATTTTTTTAGAATAGTAAACTATGGTAATTTTATATATAAATAAATTATAAGTTAAATACACTATTACTTGAGTAATGGAATATGTAAGAACCATAATATAAACCCCCCTTATTTTGTTAAATTTATTTGGTGATAATCCAGAAATAATACATAGTCTTGAGCTAAAATAATAATCAAATGAATAAAATATTCAAATATTGCCCCTCTCCTCCATTATAAATACCACCCCTTCTCCTAACACCATCCAAGAATTTAAAAATGTTTAAATTATAACAAATATTCTTCATAATATACTCCCACAATTCTATGATCTCTTTGCCTTATCAAAATACCAAAATCATTCTCTTTAAGGAGGTTCTGAAGAAGGAGAATTCAAGAGGTAAAAATCATCTTTCTTTTATTTTATTCTGTTTACAATTTCTTTTATTTTCATATCTTTCCCACATATCCCCTATAAAAAGAGACTTGATAAATTCAGTAACATTTATATAATATAAATTTATCTTCATAATGGAATATAAATCAAAAAATTCCTTTCTCCCTCTCTTTTATTTTATAAATGAAAACATCACTTGTGATGTGTCAATTTATCGTCATCCTAGATAATGCATTTTCATTTTCCATTAACACCATAAAGGCTAGTTATAAAACCAAAAATATTTTTTAAAAAATATTTTTTTATACATATTATAATTCATTTATTATTTTGTAACCTGTATATACACATGATATTAATTAATAAGACAAAACTATCTCGTGATAATCGAAAACCCACCAAAATGATCTAAATGATTATCATTAAATTTATATCTATGGAATCATAAAAATATAATATATAATACAAATAAATATTATTTATGTTCATTAGTAATATATAATTCTAATTTTGGAAAATTGTTACCATTTTAAATGAACATTGTTATTTATAAATAATCGAACTGATCATGAAAACCAATAAAAAAATGTTACCGAATGATGAAATTAAACTATATAACTCGTCAATAAGGCCATAAATGAACATAATAAAAATATAATTAATCAAATACATGTATAAAAGGACATTGTTTAATAAATTAGTGGGTTTAATTTTATTATATATGAATTTACAGTCATATACAATACACTTTCAGAAATAAGGTAAGGGGTTTCTCATCCCACTTTAATTTCCAGAAGTTTACCATTATTTTGCACTTATTTCTTTTATGTGGTGTAGTAATACTTTATTTTTATATATAATATCATGAAACTATTTATATTCATGGTATTAAATTGATTATATGATAATTATTAATTTTTGGATATATGATTAAATTTATTACAAGGTGGTAAAGGATTTTTTCCAAACCTCCATTTTTCCTTCAGGTTACATTTTTTCTCTCTTTATCCTAATGTAATTATTTTTTTAAGTTATTCTTATAAATTATATGTATATGTGACAAAATCATTTATTTATCTTTGAGATTCCTTATTTTATGTTAATTACATATTTTTAAAAGTGTTCCCTTCTCAATTCTTCTCGAAAACAAGACAGATTAATGAGAACATTTAAGTTTCTTATCCATTTTCAAGTTCACTACATAATGTTTTTTAAGAAAAAATGCTTTTTAGAAAATCACTCATTTTATGATGAAAAAACTGTATTAGTTTATTTATAATTTAAAAAAACATTTTATTCTTTTTTTAATGAATCATTACAATTTCTACTTAATCCGCACTGAAGTGGACCATTTAATACATATCTAAAAATGATTTTTACTTGTTATTAATTAATTTAAAAAAATTTAATAATTCAGTCACCATTTAATTTTCCTTCCCTTTTCATTTTAGGTATATGAAAATTTTCAATATTAATTTTATTATAAATATCCAAAAGAACATTTCATTCCAAGTAAAAGTGTTTTTCTCTCAAAAATTTATCAATGATTTTATTAGAGTATTTCTATATAATATTATGACTTGAATATTTCTATGTGGTATGGGAGACTTTTATTTAAATATAAATTTTTATGTATGAGTAATTATTTGGAATTTTAGTGACATTCGAGGGCTGTTATAGCCCCTTGATGTGTAACGTCCCGAATCTGGAGCCCCTCCACTAGTGCCCCATACCAGGTTTGCCACATGACCTCAAGCGCATTTCCCCAAACGCCAGAGGCATCCGACTAGCAGCAAGGGCCTTAGTGAGTTATTGGGTAAACAATGCCCTCATTTGGTAAGGTATACAAGGTATGGAAAACAACAGTCAAAAGAGAAAGCAGTAACAACATACCTATATGTGACCAAACAGCGGAAGAAAAAAATATAGCAATGATGATGATGATGCAGCATGTACAAGTATCTAATGAAAACAGCAAACACAACAACGTGCTGAAATAAACCTGAACACAAAGTAATAAAGTAGTAGAAACTCCAGGAGCATCGCAAGCCTAAGCTTGGTATCTTTCTCTCCAGCTCAAAACAATCAAGTACATGAAGTCGAAGGGTGCTTGCCCTTATCTATACCTGTAACAATAAAGTCTCCTTAAGCCCAAAAGCATGGACCAAACAGGATGTGAGATACAATACCAGTAGGCAATCACCCAAAGATCTATGCCTAATGGTCAATGAATACAAGGCAAGTAAAAGTGCAAGAAGAAATAAACAGAAAATCACACAACAGCTACAAATCCATAGTTCTAGCATATAAAGTGCACAAGTAAACAACAAACAACAAGTAGAAAATAGGTAACCCTTTGGTAGCTCTCACAGCCTAACCCCTATGATTCAACCTATAAGTACTAGCAACCCTATAGGAGGAACACACAATATCACCGCTCTAGTTTAGATAAGAGTAGAATTTCTGAGGAAGCACTCACCATCAACTCTCCCAATAGTCTCGTATCGTACAAAAGGCTCTCTAGGGAAGCACTCAACATCTCATTCCCCATGTGGCCCGTGTCGAGGAACTTCATACTCTCTAAGGAAGCACTCATCGTCAAATCCCCTTGTGTTCTCACATCGTATTAAAAGACACTCTGGAGAAGCCCTTACGTCCATTCTCTCTATGGTCTACTACACTAGGTTCTCACAGTCCTATGAGAAAATAACAAGCTCAGCGCATGTGTATCGCCCAAATAAACCTCAAAACTACTTGGCTATCATTCTAAGGCTCAACAACATAATAAACAAATATTTCCACTATCCTACAACTAGGCATGGTAACTGGAAAATTCTAAACAAGCAAAACAGGCATGGAAACATCCATAGTACAACAAAAACTTCTCTATTCACAAAGGTAAACCTCTACTATAACAATCAAGAAAGCGGGCAATCAATCAAGGGAAAAACAGGAAAACGCACAATTCCCGTTCAAGGTAATTAGAAAAATTTCTCAAAATATTCAAAGACATTCTACAGAAAAGCACAAACCACCTAACTCGATCCTAGTAGATCGATATACGTTAACAACGATGATAGATTCTATTTAGAACGTCGTAGATCTGAGAAAATGTCTGAAACACATAAACCACAATATCTTGAGAAGGAGGAATTGGAAAACAAGGATCAAGAAAAAGTAATAACTCATCGTTGCAATTCCAACGCAATCAAACGTGCTCGAATCAAAGAACGGATGGCAAAGCTGGGGCATGTCGAAGATTCGCAGATCCTCGGTGCTCTTGGACGAACAGAACCTAGAAGAATATGCTTCTGTGCATCAGGCGCAACCCCGGTCCGTATAATGAAAAAAGAAAGTACACATCCTGTACTTTTAGAGTACACAGAGTGTACTAGGTCTTTCCGTACTCTGCCAAAATCTTTATTCACGTTACCCATATACAACATGTGCATGGCCCGAACACAGCCAACACACGGGTTTGATCCGGAGAAGAGTACACGGTGTGTACTCCGAAAGTACACGGCGTGTACTTCAAAAATTTCCAGAACATTATTTTTTCCAAAAACTCCAAAAAAAGGAAAAACATACCTCAATGAAGATCCAAGTTCTTAAAAACTTCCCCCTTAAAGAAATTCATCCCTAAATTTCCCTAATGAGGCGTGGAAGAAGAAACCTTGAACAGCTCTGTCCACTGCGATCGTACATCGGCCTCCCTTTCCCAGGTCTCGTCCTGCACTCTCCCATGCTGCCATAACACCCATACTAGATGAACATACTACCCATAGAGAACCTTGTTACTATGATCAAAAATCCAGATAAGATGCTCCTCAAATGATGCATCCATTTTGAGCTCAACATCCTCAGGATGAAATACATAAGATGGGTCTGAAAAGTAACATCGGAGGTGAGAGATGTGGAAGACGTCGTGCATGGCCCAGTACCTCTGGGTTAACTGCAGCCTATAGCAAACCGGCCCAACTCTCTCCATCACCTCAAATGGCTTGATGTACCATGGTGAAAGCATACCATGTCTCTGAATCCTTTTGTGTCCCAACCTCAATGTGATAAGCAGGAAAACCTGATCCCCGACCTCGAACTCCAGAGGTCGTCTCCGCTGATCATCATAAGACTTCTTCCAAGATTGTGTTGTAGCCATCCTCTTCTGAACCAACTCTATTTGTTCTGAGGTCTCCTAAAAAAGACGATGTCCCATCAAAGCTGCATCTCCTGCCTCCAGCCAGCATAAGGGTGATCGGCATGGCCTACTGTACAAAGCCTCGTAAGGTGCCATCTGAATAGTTTCCTAAACACTGTTGTTGTAGGAAAACTCCACCATAGGGATATCATTCTCCCAAGAACCTCCAATGTCTTGAATGAAAGCTGGGAGAATATCCTCAAGCACCTGGATCGTACGCCCGGACTGGCCATCTGTCTGGGGATGGTATGTTGTACTCAAAAGTACATGTGTACCCAAGGCCTTCTGAAGTCCCTACCAAAACCGATAGGTAAATGCATGCATCTCTGTCTGAAACAATGGAGTGTGGATCTCAATGAGGACTTACAATATCTCTAAGGTAAATTCGTCCTAGATCATCGAAAATGAAGGTCTCCATGATCGGAAAGATGTGAGCAACCTTTGTGAGCCTGTCGACGACAACCCAAACAGCATCATTCCCCCGAGGCGACCTCGGAAACTCAGTCACAATGTCTATCACAACATTGTTACACTTCAACTCCGGAATGGGTAACTGCTGTAAAAGGCCTACTAGTCGTTGATGCTTCGCCTTCACCTGTTGACAAGTAGAGAAAATCATGAAAAAACCAGCAACGTCTTTCTTCATACCTGACCACCAGTACCATCAATGAAGATCCCGATACATCTTATTGATGCCAGGATGAACTGCCCAAAATGAGGAATGAAAATCCCATATCATCTCCTCGCGTATGTCTACTGGAACCCATATTCATCCTTGGAAATGAAAGATCGCATCCTCGCCCACTGCCCATCCAGGAAGAGGGTCCTCTCCTGACACACTCACCCGCAGGACTAAGCCTTCGGAGTCTGATAGCTACCTCATCCGTAATTGATCAAGTATTTTAGAGGTAACAGCTACAAAAGATAATAAGGTATGTCCCAGTCTGTCGTGCACCTCCAAATGCATCTCATAGAACAGAGCCATAAGCTTCTACTCACTACTGGCCTCCTGAACTGCCTGAATCTGAGTTCTCCTGCTCAACGCATCTGCCACCGCGTTTCCCTTTCCCGGTGTATAGGCATGCTTGAAATAAAAATACTAAAGATACTCTACCCACCTGTGCTGCCTCATATTCAGATCACGCTGAGTGAAGATTTACTTGAGGCTCTTGTGGTCGGTGAATACCACATAGTGCTCTCCTAGAAGAAAGTGTCTTCAACAGCGTAAGGCATGAACAACAGCTTCCAAATCCATATCGTGTATAGGGTAGTTCCTCTCATGTGTCCTCAACTACTAAAACCCATACGCAACGACTCCATCTCCTTGAATAAGTACAGTGCCTAGTTCAATACATGAGGCATCACAATAGACAGTATAGCTCTTTCCTGGCACTGGAAAGACTAGTATTGGTGCTGATGTCAACCTTCCTTTCAGCTCTTGAAAGGCTGAATCACAAAAATATGACATTATGAACTTAGACCCCTTCTTGGTCATACATTTCAAAGGTGCTTCTAGGTGTTAAAAGTCCTGAATGAAGCGTATGTAGTATCCAGCCATCCCTCGGAAACTCTGTACCTCAAAAATGTTCTTCAGTTGCTCCCAGAAAACTACAGCTCTCACTTTTTCTCGGTCCACAGATACACCTGCCTCTGAGATGACATGTCCCAAGAAGTGAATTTGATCCATCCAAAAGTGGCACTTCGAGAGTTTAGCATAAATCCGTTGCTCTCTCAGTGTACTCAAAACGATCTCAAGATGGGTGCATGGTCTTGTCGAGTGTGATAGTACACTAAGATATCGTCCACGAAGACCATGACGAAGGAATCCATGTAATGATGGAACACTAGGTTCATCAGTGCCATGAAAACTGCAGGCGTGTTCGTGAGACCGAACGGTATAACTGTATACTCGTATAGACCATACCTGATCTTGAAGGCTGTCAGAGGTATATCTGATGGTCTAACGTGAAACTGATGATAACCAGACCTCAAGTCGATCTTCGAGAACACCTAGGCTCCTCGGAGCTAATCAAAGAGGTCATCAATCCTCGAAAAGGTATATCTGTTCTTGACCGTCAACTGGTTCTTCTTCCGATAATCCAGACAAAGCTGAAGGGTACCAGCTACCTTCTTCGCAAACAGGAACGGAGAACCCCAAGGAGAAGTACTGGGTTAGATGAAACCATTTGCCTACAACTCCTCCATCTCTTTCTTGAGATCCTGCAACTCAGGTGTAGCCATCCTATAAGGAGGAATGTACATTGGTGTTGCTCCTGGTACGAGCTCAATAGAAAAGTCTACCTCAAGCTCTGGAGGCAAACCCAAAAAGTCTTCTAGAAAGACGTTTCTGAAACGATCCACCACTTGAGGAAAGTCCAACTATGAAGTCCTCTAATCATCCAGATAAAGACTATAAATCTGGGTTGTTACCCTTCTTAGACCATGAAGCTCGAGTACTGCTCGACTCGCCTATACATCACATTCACCTCTATGAAGAAAAGATTCACCCTCTGGTGAAATGAAACTCACCCTGCGGTGATAACAGTCAAAAAATGTCTGGAAAGGAACCAACATGTCCATCCCAAGAATGACATCATAGCCTGTCATCTCTAGGACATAGAGATCCCATATGAAACGATACCCTGCTACCTCGAGAGGGCACTCTCTACACTAACGTACACTAGATTTCCTCGTCCCGAAAGGTGTGTCTGGTGTCAACGAGTCGGTAGAAGAAAAGATGCAGAGCCCAAGGCTCTCCATGATAGTAATAAAGATAAATATATCCATAACACCAGTATCAAAAAGAGCTGAAGATAAAACTGAGGCTATTAAAATCGTACCTCAAACTGTAGAAGGGTCGGGATCCTGCTCCTGATAGATCTACTCCACGGTGAAAGACTAGCTTGCACTCCGGCCATGTGACCATTGCTGACCACTCTGAGTTGGTCCACCTTGCTGGTGATGAGGGACTGGTGGCTGACCACCATGGCCTCGACCTCCACCTCAGCCCGAATGGCCGGAAGAACTCCAGTTCCCTGACTGGTGAGAAACTAGTGGTGCTGCTCCTGAACGAGGAGTCATGGAAGAACCCCGGTCACTAGCTACTGGTGAGAAAACCTTACAGAAACGCTGAAGGTGACCCATATTGCAGCAAGATCGACACTCCATGGGGTCTCTCTCGAACTATGGCCTCATGTTCCCTGACCGGCCACACTGGTAGCATATCACCTGGCTGCCTGACGATGCATCTCGCTTCCTCGGATCACCGCGCATAGACTCCCTACAGTGCTTATTGCTGTCATCTAGAGGAAAACTAGCTCTGTAAGCAGAATCACCCTGGCTTGTAGCTCCAGAGTATCTCAGATTTCTCTCCGCAATCAGTTCCTGGTTGACGATGGATGTGATGGAAGTCAACTGGAAGAGATTCACCTGTGAGCGGATCTCCCACCTGAGACCATCCTCAAACTTTCTTTCCAAGAACACCCCACTCCCCTCCCAGAGGGGTGTGAAACACTGCATCTCAGTGAAACAAGAGGAATACTCCATGACAGAAAGAGTACCCTGCTCTAAGATCATGAACTCCCGGGCTCGGTCAGCCCTTAGGGTATCCGGGTATAAGTAGTCATAGAACACGCGATGGAACTCCTCCCAAGACATAACCTGCTGATGACCCGCCTGTGAGATCATGTCCCACCACCTCTTGGTGGAGTCTCGGAGCATGTAGGTAGCGAGCTTGACGCACCTCTCTGGAGGCATATCCATATGCTTGAAGATAGTCTGCATGGAATCCAGCCATGACTCTGCAGCTTGAGGTCCTCCTTCCCCCGAGAATGAGGGGGGATGATGCTGCTGAAAAACCAATGTCAAGTATGCCAAAGTCGAGGCAGGAGGCGGTTCTCTTTGAAAGGTCTTCATCAACCTCATAAAACCTTCCCTGAACTACACATCAGCACCTACATCTGGTATGACAGCCGGTGCCATGGCTGGCCCGACTGGAGGGTCGGCAGGAAGTCCCTGATTAGCCATACATGGAGTCTGATAACTTCCTAAAGAAAGACGTACTACTAGAGGACATCTCCGAGACATATCTCTAAAAGATTAAAAGCACGCCTTAGATCAGAATTTACAAAGACAGAGAACACAATAGTACAAAATTGGAACAGGCAAGGAAAACACACAAGTTTACAAAAAAATACTACATGGCATGTATAAAATCTACATGGTGTGTCTTCTTCAGCCACTGTCATGGGCGTGTACCCCTGCCCTACAGGTTGTGTAACACCTCAAACTACATGGCTTGTTGACCCAACACATGGCGTGTACTTGGAAACTATTCCCCTACCTGAGTCTCCTTCACGGCTAACCCACATGGTCTGACTTAACTCGAGACTACACGTGGTGTTCGGAACAAACACTGCTTGTATTAGACACGTCTTCGGTGGCCCGTCTTGTTAAATACACGACTGAACCTTACACGGCGTGTTCCGAACAAACACGGCGTATATAGGTGAAGGTGAAACCGTCCCGTGTTGTTCGTGACACGGATGGGTACCTGATCAAGACTACACGGCGTGTTCCGAAAACAACACGGCATGTCTAAGAGAAGGTGGCGTCGACCCGTGTTGTGTGTGACACGGTCGGGTACCTGGACAGGACTACACGGAATGTTCCTTTACAACACGGTGTGTTCTACTTGAGCTTCCTAGACCCGTGTTGTTAGTGACACGGCCAGGTACACGGCTCCTAACTACGCGGCTTGTACCAACCGTACACGGCATGTTCCTGAAATTATTTCTACAATAGCGTTCACCTACTCACATGGTCAGTGACATGGCCTAAAAACTACATGGCGTGTAGTCAAAAGTACACGGCGTGTATTCTGGGTTTTTCTGGGCAGTAGCTCAGAAACTGCACATAAGCCCAGAATACACAGAAAACAAGTTAAATAAGTACCAAATTCTGATTCGTGAGGGCCCATACTCCCCGCGAATCAAAACTTTGCATTCATTTACGCAAGGTAAAATACAAACAATCCTCTAACAAGGAAGCACAGATTATTTCAAGCATCTATCACAACAGCATGCAATCACTAATGCATCCTAGATGACATGGCAAGAATGCATGGCATGTGATTTCTAACAAGTGTCTATATGATGCATGAGACGGAATACCCTCATCTCATCGGGTTGCGACGGAAACAGAATCGCGATAGCAAAACAACAACACAGGACATTTGAATCACTCTAGGTAAAATCATATCAACCTTAAATCTCAAAACCAGGAATCTGCAATAAATGAGGTAGTATGGCTTTTCCCTGTACACGGGTTAGCTACTCTCAGGAACAGCTTAATACCAAGTACCAATTCAGTCTTACCCCTGGATAAGGGCTCCAAACAGTAAATCAAGAGAAAAGAACCCCTATGATACCACTTTGTAACATCCTGAATTCATATCCCCTCCACTGGTGCCCCATACTTGGTTCGCCACATTACCTCAAGCGCATTTTCCCAAATGCCAGAGGCTGCCGACTAGTAGCGAGGGCCTTGGTATGTTATTGGGGAAACTATTCCCTCATTTGGTAAGCTATACAAGGTATGAAAAACAATAGTCAAAAGCGGAAGCAATAACAACATACATATTTGTGACCAAACAGCAGAATAATAATTATATAGCAATGATGATGATGATGCAGCAGGTACAAGTATCTAAGGAAAATAGAGAACACAACAATGTGCTGAAATACAACTGAACACAAAGTACTAAAGCATCAGAAACTCCAGAAGCATCGCAAGCCTAATCTTGGACCCTTTGTCTCCAGCTCCTAACAATCAAGTACCGTAAGTCGAAGGGCACTTTCCCTTATCTATACCTGTAACAATAAAGTCTTCTTGGGCCCAAAAGCATGGACCAAAGAGGGTGTGAGATACAATCCCACTAGGCAATCACCCAAAGATCTGTACCTAACGGTCAATGAATACAAGGCATGTAAAAGCTCAGGAAGAAGTAAATAGAAAGGCACACAACAGCTAAAATCCACAGTTATAGCATATAAAGTGCACAAGTAAACAACCAACAACAAGTAGAAAATAGGTAACCCTCTGGGTATCTCTCATAGCCTAACCCATATGGTTCAACCTACTAGTACTAGAAACCCTCTAGGAGGAACACACAGTGTCACCCCTCTGGTTTAGCTAAGAGTAGACTTTCTGAGGATGCACTCACCATCAATCCCCCCTATGGTCTCGTATCATACTAAAGGCTCTCTGGGTAAGCACTCAATGTCTCATTCCCCCTGTGGCCCACGTCGAGGAACTATAGACACTCTGAGGAAGTAATCATCGTAAATTCCCCCTGTGGTCTCGCATCGTATTAAAAGACACTATGGAGAAGCCCTTACATCCATTCTCCCTTTGGTATACTACACTAGGTCTCAACGTCCTGGGTGAAAATAACATGCTCAGTGCGCGTGTATCGCCCAAGTAAACCTCAAAACTACTTGGCTATCATTCTAAGGCTCAACATCATAACAAAGCCACAGTTCCACTATCCTACGACTAGGAATGGCAGCTAGAAAACACTAAACAAGAAAAACAAGCATGGAAACATCCAGGGTACAGAAAAAACAACTCTATTTACAAAGGTAAACCTCTACAATAGCAATCAAGAAAGCAGGCAATCAATCAAGGGAAAAACAGAAAAAAAACACAATTCGCGTTCAAGGGAATTGGAAAAATTGCACAAAATATTCAAAGACATTCAACAGAAAGGCACAAACCACATACCTCGATCCAAGGAGATCGATATACATGAAAAATGATGATAGATTCTCTTTAGAACGTCCTAGATCTGAGAAAATGTCTGAAACACATAAACCACGATATCTTGAGAAGGAGGAGCAATTGGAAAACAAGGATCAAGCAGATGGAAGAACTAACCACTATGATTCCAATGCAATCGACCGTGATCGAATCGGAGAACAGACGGAGAGGCGGGGGCTCGTCTATGATTCGCGGATCCTCGGTGCTCTCGGACAAACAGAACCTAGAAGAAGATGCTTTTGTGCATCTGGCGCAACCCCGACCCGTTTAATGAAAAAAGAAAGAATGTACACAATGTGTACTTTTAGAGTACACGAAGTGTACTAGGTCTTTCCGTACTCCGCCAAAATTGGCCTCCACGTCACCCCTACACACCGTGTGTGTGCCCCAGACATGGTCAGCACACGGCGTGTACTTCAAAAATTTCCAGAACTTTATTTTTCCCAAAAACTCCAGAAAAATGAAAAACATACCTCAACGAATATCCGGGTTTTTACATGATGCCTCGACATGTCTCCTAAGACAAAACAATTGGAGAAAACTCCTTCATGTTTGTTTCAAAAATGAATCGAATGGGTTTTTACGAACATAATTAAACTATCATGAAAGTATAATGTTTTACATACCAGATACATGAAATATAATAATTAATAATTTTAATCATCCAGTATCCAGTTGTCATTATTCATAGAATTATCACTACCAAAAAAATTGATTGATACATTATCAATCTCATTGTAATGATGGTATGTGATTTTTAGTTATTCACTATTAAATATTGATTATTCCAAATTGATTATTCTTAAATTACTATTTAATTCATGTTTTAGCTATATGTAACCCTTACTACTCATTTGAGAACACCCTATAATTTTTTCCCTTCCACAAGTTATAAATAATATATCGTTTAATGTTTTTTCAAAGATGCATTTTATAAGTTTTTTTAGGTTTTATATTTCATTTTATTTTCCTAATGTAAAATAGATTCCATGTACGTATCTAGTTTCTTTAATACTACTACAATGGTTAATACTTGGTGATGTGATCTATTTTATCTATGCCATTGAAATAAAACAACTATCAACTCTATGGACTGTGTTAAGGGTTGTTACAGTTGGTATTAGAGCATGTTTAGTAGAAATCTTGTGAACTAGATTTCTAATAAATAGTTTGTGAAATATAACCCTAAGAAAGTCTTGTAGGACAATAATAAAATAATATCCTTCAATTTTGACCAAGTAGTTATTATATGGGTCTTCCTAAAAGTATATCCTTTTCTGGATACTATAACTGGATGTGGTTATAGAAATGATGTACATAGGGGTAACAACTCGAACAAGGTGTTCAGGGCCTCACTCGGGGTAACCTGGTACACAACAACAGGCCTTAATGCACACCTGGTTTGACACACCCAGGGGATATTCGTAGGATAATTTACATTTTCTTAAAAAATAATCATGATGGATTTAATAGAAACTATGTCCCAAAAGAAACTATATTTATAATTATGATATTATATTTGCATAAATTGTTCATTCATGTTATGTTTTTACTAGTTTTTGGATAATAAATTACGTTTCATAACGTTATAATCTAATCTATTGGACATATTCATTTAGAAATAGAGACATATATAAGGAATGGGAACTTTATCAATGAACATGATCCATAGAGTATGAAGGATCGTATCCTCTATGGTTTTATGCCAATCTATTGAAGGGAACTACTGTCCCAGAAAATTCTCATTATATGATGATATCGTATCTTGAGATAATGTTACAAATAATGAATTATCTCAGTATTATTCCTTTAGATGGAATCATGATGACAATAGAACAGAAGGGAAACATATGGATAATGGAATGAAGAGAAATAGTTTTTCCCACTTGAGAAATTGTGGAAATAAACACCCCAGAACTTGCTTGAAAAAATTGGGAGTTTCCTACAGTGTGGAGCTAAACGCCAAAATTATTATGAAAAATGTATCCATGGTTCCAAGAATCAACTGAAATGAGTATTGAAACTATCCAAATCAATGTCCCATACATCAAAGGAATATACACCAAAAAATGATAATGGGTCATTGTCAATATTAAGTTACTACCACGAACGGAGAGGAATTATTAGTGTGTTTGTGCTTATATTCCTGATCTATATATTTAATGTATTTTATCTATGATGTATGGGTTATAAGATTTATTGAATATATAATCATTGTACTAAAGGACTATTTCTTAAAGGATTTGAGGTCATTTTATTAATGGTACCATGGAAAAGTGACTTAGTAGCATGTTGTACTTTTGAAAAAATATATAGTTAAGTGAAAGGAAACCCTTAATTTTTTCATGATACTAAGATAATGATTTCAATATTAAGATATTATTTATTTGTATAAGGTAAATTTGATAGCACTTACTATATTTGATTGAAATAAGGGATAATCAACAAAGTGGTTTATGCTATCATTTTTGGATTCTGCAACATTTTGGATGTTTGAAATATATCCAATTTTCTATGTTTACACAAGGAATAAAAAATCCTGAATTTATTTAATATTATTTCATTGAAATTAAAATTATTTCCATAATTTAAGAGAATGCATGTAGAATATACTCACATGTTGGTATGTGATGATTAAGAGATGATTTATTTGAATAATAAGTTCATTATGGAAATTCAGTGACCTTATTTCTAAAGTGTTGGATTATGATATTTTTTAAATGTCCGCTATTTATGAAATAGTTGAATTTTATCTTTGGAAATGGTTTGAAATATTATTTATCCCTTTAATACAACATGTTCCATGAAATGAAGTATGATAAGTTAAAGGAAACAATAAGTAAAAGATTCTGTTTATATAAATATATCAAGTAATTATATTTCCTTAAATTATTATTGAGTGAAATAATTTCTCAACTTTAGGGAAAGGATCTTGAAAAAATTATTATCCTAGTACCTTCTTTTCTGATGAATCACATGGTCCCTTTGATCATCACGGATTTATGATTTTGTGATGATTACCTTTATAATAACTATATACTCTATCATTATCCAACCAAATTTGATGGTTATATTTCTCTTTTATTTCCATGTTTTCACTTCCCATTAATATTATACTATTTGAAAGCTTAATATTGTTTTCACCTTCACCCTTCCATTTTCCCTCCTTTTAAGAAGATGTTTTATTAAACGTTTTTTCGATGTGGGTTTCCCAGAAAGGAATTTCCAAAAATAAACCTCCCTTTTTTTCAATGATCAATATCAAATTGTGGGTATTATATTTACTTATGGAGGGGAAAATTTAACAGCCTAGGGATTTATGAATAAATTTATTGTAGTATGTAATGCACGTAACCCAGAGTCTCTCTCAAACAACACTTTATTTTTATAATTTTTTTAAACATAGTTATATCCTTGCCATTAAACATATTAATATTAATAGTATTAACTACTATTAAATATTATTTATAATGGTTCAACATAAATTAAATATTTTTATAATTAAATGAATAATTTTTGGTAAAATATATATATTTTTAGAAATATTATTTTCTTAAAGGATTTACTTTTTATTTACTTTTGCGAAAAATAATACAATTAATTTTAGACACTCTTAGATATTTAATTTGATGAAATAAAAATTACTTTGAATTCGAAATGTCAAAATTATCATGGGGTGAATTTTTAGTATTTTACTAAGAAGTTTCCCTTCTTATGAAAAGTAAAAAAATACAATATTATAGAAAAAAATGTTATTTTATTTTAAATAATTATTATACATTAAATTTATATGTGAGGTCATGATAGGTAAATTATATATATATTAATCCAATGTACATAATTAGAATCATTTTTATATTGAAATTAGTTATAATGACTAAATGGCCTTTTGAACATTCTTTTGACCCACCTTTTACCACACTAACAGGGTTAGCATTAAACAAAAATTTTCTACTTCTCTGAATTTAATTTCAAAAAATAGACAAACTCATTTTTTATCATTAAAATTTTTAGATTCAAATAGGATCAACATGATTTTGTTGTGAATAGTAACTTGGCCCTTTGCAATAGTAATTTTTCACTTATGAATAGTAATATGATAAAATGAATAGTAATATCACCCATGAAATTATAAATAAAATCTGGGCATCTTATAAGTGAAGGTGTGATATAATTATATCATAGTATAAGTAAGTGAATATTTTAAAAATTAATAATTAAGTGTTGGTACTTTTATAAGTCACAAATATTTAATTATGATTTCATACTTAATATACTGAATTAAAAGAAAATTTAATTTAATATATTATTATCATAAAGTAACATTTATTTTGTCTCATGATTTTAAGATAATTTTACGAGACCTTAGTTAATTTTTCAAAGTGTTATCAAATCAGTTATAATTTTAAAATTTATATTTTCCATGTAAAGGATGATCTTAATTTAAAATTAAATTCATTATATTTTGAATAAAAAATTCATAAATTTCAGTTCATTTTTTAATAATAAAAGTTGAAAAATTGTTAGGGTGATGTTTGGTAATTTTTCCGAAATACTTGAACTTATTTTGAATTATAAAATACGGTAATTTAAGGTATAAACACATTATAGTTAAAATAAACTATTCCTTCAGTCATGAATGATTTAAGAACTCTAATATGGACCCCCCCCATTAGTTTAATAAATTTGGTGATAATTCTCAAACTATTCATAGTGTTGAGCCAAAATAATAAACAATTGAATGAAATATTCAAAAACCACCCATCTCCTCCACTATAAATAACCACCCCTTCTCCTCACACCTTTGAAGATTTTGGCCTTGTATAAATTATCCAAATACTCTTCCCAAGACCCTCCCCCACATCTTAGAGGACTTGGTCTCATCAAAATATCAAAACCAATCTCATAATATAGGTTCTCAAGGAGAAGAATTCAAGAGGTAAAAATCCTCTTTCTTTTCTTCTATTTTGTATTCACTGTCATTTATTTTCATATATTTCCCCCATTACCCAAGTACAAAGAGAAATGAAACTCTTATATCATTTATATATAGGAATTATATCAAGTTAATGTAAAATACATCATTAAACACCTTTCCCTCCATCTCATTCTTATTTTATAAATGAAAACATCCCTCATGATGTGTTAATTTATCAACATTATGGAAAACGTATTTTTCATTTTCCATTAACACCTTCATGTCTAGTCATAAAACAATTACTATGGTAAAACATACTTTATGATAAATATTATAATTTATTTATTTCTCTATAACCATTGTATATACATGATATTAATTAATAAGACAAAACTATTTCTTAACGATTGAAAAACTGAAAAAATGATCAAAATGATAATCATTAATTTTTTATCTAATGAATCATCCTTAAAAATAATATGATGATTTGATATCACACTTCTATTAAATTTTGTAAACATAAGAAATATTGCACTAAAAAAACTATTTTCATGTGTTTATATTATATTTAGATTTAATAAATTCTATAAATGATATCTAAAAAATTGAATTAATTTTAGATATAATAACTTCATTATTATTTAATATGTTCAATTTCATTTTTAATCATAAAAATTAGATTACTATGATTAAATTTAATCACATTAATAATGGTGGAACTATACTTTTTAATGGGTTTATCTATTAAAATTGTGAAATTTTTATCTAATCAGTTAAAATAAAATATTTTAAATAATGAATATAAATTAATTTTAAAAAATATATATTTTTATTACCACATATTTAAAAGTTAATCAAGGATAAATAATAATGATGACAAAAAATGGTTTAAACATCTTTTTTATTTGAAAACAATTATCTCTATATTAAATATTTTATTTTAAAGTTATTTATCTCATTTCAATAAATTTAATTATACTATATGGATCCAAAATTTATGTTCATAACGTAAATATTTGGTTATAATAGTTTCTTTATATTTTTTAATAAAGTAAAAAATACTAGGGAAAAACAAGTTACCTAGATAAAAACAATTATAAAACGTAAAAAAGAGGTAAAAGTCTAAGACATGATTAAAAAATTTATAAAATGTGTATTGGGATATTTATTTAATGTATAACACCCCTAAAAACCTATTAATTCTCAATTTTTTTTAAAATTTTCCCTTAAATCGGGTCATTACATTATTGAAAAGTAATGGGTGTTCCGAAAAATGTTATTTTCTACACATATAAATGGGGATCACTACAACCCTCTCAAAGATACACATTCCATTATACATTTCCTTATACACATACCATGTTTTATTCTCAAATGTCTTATTTTCACTATATAAAGAACCCATTCACAATATGTTATCCAAATACTTTAATTTCAAAGGAGATGACCTAGAGAAAAATTTGGGGTTAGAAAGTGATTATTGCTAAATCCTAATCCTTTTTCTTCAAAATATTTCATTTCCAGACATAATATAACCTTAGTAATATAATAACCTCATTATAATTATTATAATGATTTGTTATTATATTATGGAATCAAATTCTATTTATTTATTTTAATGCACTAATATAAATATAAGAATTTTGATCATGAGGGTTACTATCCCTAAGAAGTGGCATTATTCATTTTCCATCACTACCTAAATTGGAAAATTTTAAATTTTTATTTAATTTATTTTTTTATGATAAAAATGATATTATATAACTATAATATTTGTCATACTATAGTTGATATTAATAATATATAGTCACAGTAATCTTAACCACCCAAAATGAGCCGATTAGAGAAATATATATATTCTGTGTTAATTTTTAAAAGTATGTATAATTGTGAAACTTTCATGACAATAGAACCCTAAAACACTAAAATATATTATGTTATTATTTCATTCTATAACACCTATAACTATGATCAACATGCTAAAAAAATTAATTGAAACTGTCCATACCACCTAAAATAAAAAACATAAGTAAAAACTATATAATAAATAAATATCATATGAAAATAAATTATTGATAGAATATTAAATATATATTAATATCTATGGTTATAATATATATAATAAATTTAAATACATTATTTCATATGTTAGGTTCATGTATAGTATAAATCTGGACATTGGTAATGATTGTTTGTCTCATTTTCATCCCTTGAGATATATTTCATATTATAAATATTAATTACATTATAATAATTTATCTATAGGAACATTAATATTTTCACCCATGATTCTATTATATTTCATTATAGTTATGTTTTTATTGTAATTTTTTCTCATGGTGTTTTTACTCAAAAATAACAAAAGTTGTACGAGTTTTAGATCCAAATTTTAAATTATTCAGATATAATTAGTATTCAAAACATGTTTATATTTTTTTATTGTAAATATAATCCTTGTATTTATTTTTTACTAATTTTCATGAAATTAATATGATTTAAAAATCCATCACATGATATACCTTTCGCGGTTTTTTAATTTCAATGATAAAAATGTTTTAAGGGTTCGTGCTAACTCAAATTTCATCCTTTTATTTACAAAAATTATTGTTAAACTCTATTATTCAATGTTTTATTTATTATATCAAATTAATATTTTTTTTCTCCTTATTTTCTTCTGATTTATAATTTTAACTTATAAAATCATTATCAAATTTTTCTTACCTCAATGAATAAGTTTCATGAATGGGTTTCTAGGCCTTAATTTCTATTTCTTCATACAATATTCATATTATGGGAAAAATAATTTTATGAGATATATATACTTCCTTTTTGTGATATTATGTTTTGAATTATCATTAATTCTTGGAATATGAAGTACTCCTTCAATTTCATTCTCTATAACTAATTTCTTTAAATGTTACTCAAGACATACAGTTTTTCTTTTTATCCTGATTTTAAAATCAAGATCCATAAAATGTGATAAAACATATAAGTAACTTGTAAATTATTTCTTTCTAATATCAAAATTAATGTATTTTCCTTTTTTTACACATGGTAATATTTTTTTTCCTATTTATCATTTTTTAAATTGGATTTTCTATAGTATTTTTACATAATGTGGTTTTTAGTAAAGGTATTTTTACAAAAAAATAAAATTCTATTTCACTCATATATTAAATTTTACTCCAAGTTTTATTAAATCATTATACTAGTTTTAAAATTTCAAAATTTTCATATTCAACTACCTTGACTTTATTTGAAATTTTTTGAAATGAAAAAAAAATCATTTTTTATGTATGGTTTTCTTTTAAAAAATGAACACTATTTTTTCCTTCAAAGTGAACATATATTTACCACACCTTTATTAATTTACATGATAAATATATATAAATGATATCAATGTTTCTAAATTAATTCATTTATCTCATATAATTATAAAATATTAGTTTTTAATTTATTTCATATAATGAAGGATATTTCTTGTTCCTAAAGAGTTTTTTCTAAAACCCCTAAAAAGTGTATTTCCTCTAATTCCTTTCCCGTTTAAATATATTATTCATGATCAAGGGTATTATTAAAATTCTACGATCCAATTTAATTCTCATGTTTTATCATTTAATGTTCATTTAAATAAATTATATGATCTAAAAAGTCCATTTCCTTGCGTAGCCATAGACTGTGAATATGCATAACTTTTGTTTTAATTTCATTCCTCTATGGCTACCATGGATTTCATTTCATGTATTAAATGGTGTTTTAATAAATATAATATCTATACTTTGGGAGGAAATATTTAATATAACCATATACACATTATCTATATAGTGAAAATTAACATACTCTTTATTAAATTTATTAAACAGTATTTACCTATAAATTTTTAAATTTTGTTTGGATGACTAATTATTATCCATGGGTTTATCAAGTTAACATTATTAATTTAATTTTTAATGAATGATTTATTTCATTACATTTTAAAGTGACATGAAATTAATATTATTCTTATAGTCTCTCTTAAAAGATGATATTTTATGATATATTTTTCTTTATAAAAAAAATATTTGATAGCTTTATTTACATGCAACATTGAGTTAAAATGAACCACAGTATAAATACTATTAAATAAAAATTATTTTTATAACCTTGAAATTAATATAGGTTTTAATAATAGATAAAATATTTTAAATTTATATAAAGTTTTAATATAACTAAAATTCATTGTTCAATTCATAATAAATAATTTCATTTCACTAAAGATCTACCATAATGAATTGAATGTTATATTAAATTAATATGAGTATAATTTATTTATATAAATATAATTAATTTCGTAGTAATAATCTTTGTACATGATTTCGGTATAATTTCATTTTTCAGTTTAAAAGTTTTTCAGAAAAATTAATTTTTTTCTGAGTTTTACGTATTTATATTAAAATGAATTTCTACAATATATAAAAATTGAATATTATAAATATAATTAAATATTATAGATCAAATTAATTAATATAATTTAATGATATCAATATAAGTTTATTTCGTTGTCAATAATATCTATTGTAATGATTTGTCACATTGATAAAAGAGGTAAAACTTTGTCAAGACAATGGGTTAAAGAATTAAATTATCTCTAAAACTCATCTTTATCTAGTTTAAAGAGTAATATTTGACCAAATATATGTTTATAGAGTAAGAAAATTAATTTTAAAATAATGTTTTTAATTTTTGAACAAAATATTATCTTTTGTGAAGACAAGTTATCATTTACGAAATGTAAAACTATTTTGGGATCTATATAGTTAATGGCTCGGTTAGAAGATTTAATTTTTTTGCTTCATAAAATCTATAAAATACCACTTTAATTTATTATTTGAAACAAATTCAGGTAAAATAATTTATTACTTGATTTCAAGGTTAAATTATTTTTACTCTTAAATTGGTTATTTAACTAAAAAAATTCATGTGTTTTGTGTTCTTATATTACATGTAATTTCTTCTAACAAGAGAAGACCTAGATGAGGATTCAGAGAAAGAAATAGAAACCACCATAGTAGATCTAAATATTTTGGAAGAAAGAGATGGTATAGAAACTTCCATCAGGACCAATCACTATTTACCACTTCATATGGAAATGCTAGTCGATTAGCCCTGCAAGGTGGGGAGCTAAGCACATTCAAGATACATAAGCCGGGGAGGGGATTTTTCAAGTGGGTTAGGTATTGGGATATTAATTACATGTATTAGGTCATGTATGGGCTTTGTAACATGGTCATATGGGTCATGTAATGGTTCCCCGTCAACCCTTAAAAGGTTTATTAACCAAAAATAAATAAAAAGATAGACTTTGGGCCATTTATGGTTAAGTTATTAGGGTTTAGGTAAAAATGGGTTTAACATAGTATAAATTAGATATAATTCTTAAAATGTGTCAAAAACTTGTATAAATGTGATTTCTTGAGTTTATTTAGACCAAATAATATCTTATCTTCTAAATGATTGTGAATTTGTTTTACATTATAAAAGTATGATATAATTTTTTAATATTTTATTTTAATACAAGTGTGTTATTTACCTCTCCTCCTTTATAAAAACTTCAAGAGAATTATACATCAGATTATCTATACCAAAATACCTTCATATAAGCCTTCCCTACACACTATAGCTTTTAGTATTGAAAAAATACCCCCTTTCAATGAATAATATGTAATGAAAAATAGGTTTCTCAATGAATAGGTATAAGTATAAATAATGTACATTCAATTTTAATTCTTATTACACCCCTATAAATATATTGTATCCCTTATAGACTAATTAATTTTATACCTTAAATATAATTAATAATTATGATAATTTAATAACTATCATCCACCATATTTTAATCTTATTGGAAAATAAGTCATCACTTATACACCCATATGGACTACCACCTCCACAAAGCGATCTGTTTTGTTGTTCATCTCTATTTCAAATTGATTGTTATAATGATATATTTAATTATTATATATTATATTTATGGTATTATTATATTTCTTTAATAATGTATTATTGTTTATTTTTATTTTATCTCATCCATTGAAAAGTAGAAACATCACTTGTTTATACATATAGACTGCCATCCCCATGAAGTGATGTAATTCATTTTTCATCATCACAAGATCTTAATAGTTTTAATGTTTATATAATGATAAAATATGATAATAATTACATTATAAAAATTATATAGATTATGAAACCATGATAAAAGTATAAAAATTGAAACTACCTATCTAAAACTTGTATTAAGAAAGAATTAGTGATCACATGTAACTGTGATTTTAATCAATAATTTTTAAAAGTGGGTGATATGATGATATAAGTAAATCATATATGTTATTATATATCTGATTTTGGTTCTAAAATATATTAATAATAAATATAAATTTACTATAATGTAGTATTAAACATGTATAATTAAAGAAGAGAAATTAGGTGGGGGATTTATGTTTAAATACCATTTTATTCTAGATTTTTTATGATTTTCTTTACCCAGATAGAATTATAAAATCAATATTTTATATTACTCTTTAGTGTTTCTTCTCTTGGTTTTATTTAAGAAATTTTGGTGTTTTATTATGATTATTTCTCCTTGTTACACAAAAATATTTAGAATTTGTTTTAGAAAATATGACCATTTTTCCTTCTTTGGATTAGAAAATATTTTTCTTCTATATTCATGGCCTCTTTCTGAATCAATTCATGAATATTTTTTACAATTAGTTATTGTTTTTTTAAATAAATTTTACCCACGGATTTCCTTTTAGAAAAAAGTTTATAATTAATTTTCTTCTCATTTTGGAAAGTAGTTGTTTTTAATGATAGTGTGAACAGAATCATTATTTTAATGATTATGGTATGAAGAAAATTTTCCACCATAAGTACAACAAAATTATTTAATGATTCATGTAATTTCTAAAAGGGTCATCTAAAATTAATTTTTTCTATAATATTTGTAAAATATTTTTATTTTTTATTGGATATTTGAAAATAAAAAGGATATTTTCTTGAAGGAATATTCTAATATTCATTTAAGTAAAATTTTCATCAACGATAACAACTTTTGAGGTGAATTATACATTACTGGGGATATGATTCAATGATACCATCCTTTTTATTTATCTAAAATTTTTATGATTAAAATGATGAAAGTTTTATGAAAATCATTTATTTTCTATTGGAATACTATGATTAAATGATGAAGTGTCTATAAATCACGTTTCTTTTCTATTGGTTGTGATATGATGATATAATGAATATTTTATGATCTTATAGAACACATATGTTTGGTTTTTATTATGATATAATTGCTCCTAGAATTTTATATCCCTATAATTATTATTTGTAATGATAGATATCTCATTATATAATAAGAAATGGAATGGGTAGTAAAGACAATTTAATAAAGGAATCGTTTCACTATGATAGACATCTCAGTTAACCTTGTTTAAGGATATGATGTAATTATTAATTGACCTAATCCACTATAATATGATTTGAATTGATATGTGAATAAGAAGTGATTTTTTATTCATATATGTATTCTAAAAAAATATGTCTTATGGTTATGATATTTTCCCAAGGAAATGTATTGATTATTAATGGTTCTTTACACAAATGACGTTTGACTTTTATTATGAGAAATTATTAGGCCATAATTAATGGTTATTGGAATTTGAATTACTATATATGAAGTTTTTATTTTATGATCAAGTTATTATATCCTTACTATTAATTTTTCTCACTTGTAATCATTAACTTATATATCATATATTTACAAAGACATAGCATATGATGTCACACCTAATTATGATTCATTTACTTAGGTTATGAGGAATGGTTTAATGTATCTTATTTCCAAAAAAAATTATATTTGATCAGATATTTTTTTGATACATTTAATATCATTCATGAATTTAGATAATTATATATCTTATACCTAAAGATAATAAAGCTTCTGTAATTTTGGTGGGGATAAAAAAATAAATTGATATTCATCTAATAATATTTAATATTTAGATATGAAATATATAGGTGTCTATAGTTGGTATCAAAGTTATTTTCAGTTTATATTTTTTTATTGGGAGTAGATAACGTTTTTGAAAACACTAGGGGTATGAATAAGTATAGGAAAACATCCAAATGTATTTGTAAGGTAATGATTATGTGCGATTTTATTGAAATCCATCACTTTCTATATAATATAATTTGATATCATTTCAAAACAGAAGAATCTATATGGAAAAACCTATAAAATATTTGGATGAGTATATTTTGTCTATCATTCTCAGGAAATTTAAATAGGCATTTAATATGAAAAAGGTATCACACTCTCAGGGGATACAATTTGATTAAATCAAATTTTATTTGTAAAACAAGATGAAGGAATTGAATAGATAATGGCCACAAATGACCTAGGTTAAATATAATATGTCATATATTCAAAAAATATTGATCTTAATTTAGACATCCTATTAATGTTATTTCATGATTATATGATTTCTCACTATGATGTTTGATTCCCACGCATATCATTTTGGATTCTGTTTGGGAATGACGATAGAACTATGAAGTTGAATGGTTGATAATAATTAAAAAATATTGATGGATATTATTTGAGCATAGTCATATGAATTTCATTATATCATGAATAATCTCTCATAATGTTCATTAATATCTTGAATTATAATATATTGAGTTAGCAGTAAAAGCATATAACGGTGTGATGATCTCATCTGAAGTCTATATCTCATCTATGATAGAATAAATTTCAAATTTACTACCTAAATATATTCTGATTCACTATCTAGGTAAAATTGATGTGGTTTTGGGCATGAATTTTCTCTACCTATATATTCCCAATATCAATTACCGAGGAAGGGAATTCATGTTTTATAATTTGAATAAACTAATGATCAGGTTTTCATTTAAGGATTAATATGAACTTCCAACAGATTTTACATTCATTTTATGGGTTTTACTAACTATTCTTGAGGGATATATATCTCACATAGTTTGGGATAAAATAAACAACAAAAATTTTCTAATTTTTTAGTATTATGTTTATGTTTTGATAGAATAGTTAAATAGGCTTCTTCTAAAAAATGGATTCATGTTAAAATTTGAACATAAAATGGGTCAAAACCTATTTCAAATACCACTTTTTGAATTTCTATAATTGAGTTTTATGAATTAACAAAACAACTCCAGGATAATCGTGATTAGGTATTCATATGACTTGGTGAATCACCTTAAGGATATCCTAATATTTTTATTAATAATAAATGTGGGACAATGTATATTTTATTAGGAACTAAACAATACCACTATCAACAACAAGCATCCACTACCTGATATTGATAATTTGTTTGATCAGTTTGTGGTAGTATTTGTAGAAAATATTCCTATATATTCAAATAGTAAGAAATAGCATGAAAAAAATTGATTATTCTCTTTAAGAACCTAATGAAGGATAAGGTTTTTTCAAAATTTACAAAGTGTGAATTTTTTTCATAGAAAGTACTACTATTGTGTTATATAATCATATGTGAGGGTATATCAATTGTTCCTTCAATGATAGATGATATTGAAAAATAGACTAAACAAAGAATAACAACCAATAGCCATAATTCTATTGGGTTGGATAGATAATAAAGATTCTTTGTGAAATATTTTATTTGGTCATATATTCTATGAACCAAGATAACTTATAAGGGATCCAAGTTACTTTTGAAAAATGAATGTGGCTAAAATTTCAAGGAGTCAAATAAGATGTCTAGTTAGTTCACCATTAAATACACTGACCGTTAGTGAAAAATGGTTTGTAATATTTATTGATACATCAATTAAGGTGATATTATTTTTCCTCATGAAAAAAATATATTTGGATATCTTATTCCTTAAACCAATTAAGAATTCCTGAAAAATTACCAGAATTGTGATTTAGAGTTGGAAAGAGAAATTTTTTCATTGAATATATGGTGGGATTATCTTTTTATTGAATGGTGTGATATTTAAATACTAACCATAAAATAATGATTTATTTAATCACATATGAAGATATGAATATTCAAAAATGGATATTGTTATATTTGAATAAATATTTTGAGTTCGCGATCCATTACCACCCAAGGGAAATGCACAATGTGGGTGATGCTCTATGTCAAAAAGACCATGATAGTTCTTTCATGATCAACATTTATATATATAATATAATTATTTATTTATATAATATGGATCTTGAAGATATGAATAAAGGTTACATATCATATTTTTATAACCTAAAATTTCAACCATCCAACCATGTGATGATTAAAAATGTAAGGAATGAGGATGTAGAACTATAGAAGAAGATAAAAACGTTCTTGGGTTCAACGACAATTATGATGGAATGATAGGGTTCATAAATGGTGTATGTTTCTCACTAATACCATACATAAATAAATATCTATTCGATGAATATCATACCTCATCAATATCAATTCATCTTGGAAGTATGATGATATATAGTGATATGAAAGAGTATTTACTGTGGGTAAACATGAAGAGAGATATTATAGAGTATCTATCATATTTATTGGTTTTATAGTATGATAAGGTTGAGATAAATAATTATAAAGGGTTTGTTATAACCATAACCCTTTGGATAATTTAAAATTGGAAAACATTACCATGGATTTCATTGTTATAATCACCAAAAAATATAAAGGCCATAATACTATTGAGGTTATAGTTGATCACCTTACAATGTAAGCACACTTAATTTACATTAGATAATATTTCTATCTTGATCATATTTCTATTATATACATTAATTATGTTTTATTTTTTCTTAGATTGCTGCATTCTATTATATTTTATCAAGATATGTGGTTTATCATAATGTTTGGTACAAGTCTTCGGTATGATTTTGATATAGAGATAAGTTTGAATACAGCAGACATCCTTCAATGTATTGTTAGTCTTAGAGGACCAATCAAACTCTATAATACATATTGAGATCTTCCTATATGGATTTCAATTGTAATTGGGATCACTACCTCTCTTTGGTGTTTGTTTTTCAAAAATAGAATTCCCTCAACCATTCATTTGAATCATTATTAATCCTTTTCTTAAAGGAAGTGTAGAACTCCTATATCCTATAATTTTGTTGGATAAAGAATTATTTTAGGACATATTCTAACTGGGTATATATAAGAAAATGTTCTATCCATTCAATGACACATAAGGACAACTTAAATTCAATATAAACATTATACTGACAATCGTCAATGAGATCTAGAGTTCAATGTTGGTGATAAGGTATTCCTAGGAATATATCCATGGTGTAAGGTTATAATATTTAAAAAAATTGATATTTGAGCCATAAATATTGGTCTCTTTGAAATTATTGATCTTATCATGGGGTAGCTTATTGTTTGGAACGTGTACCATAGGCCTCCCAGTTACATGATGTGTTCCATGTATCTCTCTTAAAGAAGTAAATATATGATCTTACACACTTATAGAACTCATAGGTTGTACCAATATAGTAAGATATCTCTTTTGGGGGCCAAATAGGGTTGTTTAGTTTCAGAGAGTTAAATTTATATGCAATAATTCCACTAACATGCTCAATGTTTTGTTGTGAAACCATATATTAATAGAAGTTTTATGGGAACTTGAGAATGTAATGAGGCAGACATATCCTTATTTGATTGTTTTAGAGTGATTTAATTTCAGGAATAAATTATTATATGGGGGTATAATGTTACACCATGGAATTTAAGGATATATTTCTCTTTAAAAAATAGGATCTCTTTAATATCCTTCTGTAGACACAACACTTATTTTAAAAGAACTGCAATGGAAATACTATTATGTAAACATTATTACTATAACCTAGTTGTTACAATTGGTGGTATAAATATTAATAACCATATTATAAAAATTATTTACAAATGTTTTATATAATTAAAATTCAATTATTATTTTATAATAAATTAGTACTCAATTTTCACATAGGTCATTTTTTTCTTCTAAAATACATTTTTGACAAAACAATTGTTTTTATTTAATTCTATAATTGAATAAAATAATTTCTTCTTTAAAACTAATAAATTGTAGTTGATAAAAATGATAAATTTTTTGAAGTTATAATATCAAAACTATATTAGGGTTAAATTTTCATATTTTTTCTAGAAAATTTATTTTTCAATTAATAGTGAAAAATAATGATTTATGTATACCTTGCATTTTTTCATTGAAAAGGACCATAATTGTTTTAAAGTGATATTTAACTAACAGAATTATCTATTAGATAATAATAATATAATTAATTATATAATAATTATTTGAATACTTTATTGTGGTATAAGTTTTTTTTAGGCTAAAATATATATTTTTCTAAAACTGGTTTTCATTCCATGTTATGAATGAATAATATATTTATTTCCTACCACATATATTAATTTATTATTATAAAATATATTCAATATTTTATCAATCGTTATTAATATATTTAAAATTGTTATACTTAATATTGATCATTATTAATAGTCATTATTGTAAAGATTTGTCACCTCGGTAAAAGTTGTAGAACAAGGATGAAACTATGGATTAATTCTTTAAAATATCTATATCATCTAAAATAATCTGAATTTATTAGTTTTTTTAAAAAAAATGTATGTTTATGGAGTTAAATAATGTTTTTAAAAACATTATTTTTATATTGGGAACTCATTCTTGAATTTTGTGAAGATAAGTCATGTTCTATTCAAATTAAAAAACTATTTTTGGGTATTGTAATTCAATGGAATGTTTGGAGGATTACGTTAGTTATTATAATTAAATATATTTACCAACACTCATATTATTTATTATTTAATCAAAAATAGAAATAAAAACCAACTTATTAATTGATTTCATTGTGAAATGATTTTTACTCTTAAATATGGTATTTTCTGAAAAATTATTTTTAAAAAGTTTTGTGTTATTATATTAATATTAATTTAGTAAAACTATATTAATTTAATATGATAAATTTATTCCAAATTTTTGAATCACTACATCCATAAAATTTTAGAAGTCGCATTTTATTTTTGGTCATATAATTACATTAACATGGTAAAAAAGTTAAGTTATCACGGTTAATGTTAAAATTGGTTTAAAGTTTTTTGTCATGGTTATAAGAATTAAAAAAAATTTAAAACCAGAATAAATGTTATTGGTTGAGTTTATATTTAACCTATCACATCTTATATTTTAATTTCAGGTGCATTGGGTCCACATGACATGATTATGATGTAAATATTATTTAATATTTCATATAATTCCAAGAGTATACTTTCCATCATTTATAAAAGGATACCAACTCTCTTTTCTTCCCAATATTTTTTGTTCCTTATCTATTATAATTTCCATTCCATAATAAACTCTAATATTCCTTACCAAAATATTAGAGCCTCTTTTATATCAAAAATTCAAGCCTTTCATGTCATGCGATGTAATACAAAAGTGGATTCTCAATGAATAGGTATAAATCATAACCAAGTATTTAAATGTTATTTCATCTTCAACATAAAATAAATCTATGGTAACCGTTATAAAATAAATTCTATATTATCTTCCAGATACTATATAGTTATTAATATTATTAAATAACAATTATCATCCTTATTTCCATCAAATAGGAAAAGAAAACATCACCCGTTTACTACCATCTCCGTGAAGTGATTTATTTCATTTTGCATCGACATTTAAAATTGATGGTTATAATTATAAAGAACTTGAGTTTAATATTCTATAGTTAGTGGTTAATATATTACATGGGCACTTGATACAATAGAATTCATCACAAAGGATCGAATAGTTTAGTAGTCTTTGAGAAGTAGAAACACACATGAAAATAAAATTACATTCCAAACATAAAATAAAACATTTATTTTTATTCAGTTAAAAATTATCCCTATAGAACAACCCTATATAATAAATCATAAAACACTTCATGGTATCCTGTGGAAAAATAAAACATATGAATTATTTTATCTCAAATTCTTAGTAAGGAACAGCGTACAGGGGAAGCTACTAATAAAAAATGCTAAACATTATGGAAAGAAAAATAAAAAAACACAATCCATTTAATCAATAACATGATCATATTATAGTAGGAATAAATGATCATAAAATAATTCCATATAAATAACCACATGATAATTAAACATAAATATGGATATTATATTAATTTAATATCACATGGATGGTCAATAACTAAATTCATAATGATGGAATGCATAATGTCGAGCATATGAACAGTCAAGATATATAATCAGGATAGTAATTGTAAATATTTATCGACAAGATTGTTTTTTTCATGATCAATCCTTATTATTTCTTAAATATGGTGGTAAATACTTGTCTGATTTAGCAAATGAGTTTGTCTCATGAGACATGTAAATGCATAGAGGGGAATCTATAATTGATCCGCACCCAAGCTTGCATGTTTAAAGAATGCCTCATATATCTAAATAATTAATTTAATAAATGATAAACATACATTATCAATAAATATACCTATTTATTAAGTGATATAGATTTAACATTATATCCACTGTCAATCAAATAACATTAAAAGTAATCATTTCATGTAAAAAATGTTTTATCGTTTATGAAATAATCATATCCATGATACAAATAATATATATATTTAAGAGAAATTTTATTTTAAAATAATTTTGATCATAAATAAATCAAATGGAAAGTATATAAAGTATATAAAATAAATTTGGAGCATAATAATAAAAAATGTCTCATTGAAGTAAAATTGAGGCGAATTCCTTTGGAAGTTTCATATCATTAAATTGAACGTTAATAAAATTAATATATTATGTGTATAATATGTAAATACACATAAAAAGGTGGAAATAAAACATTATACAATAGAAATAAATTTTATATCTAATCTTAGTATGCCCTAATCAATCAAAAAAAGTTTAACTCAATGAATTGAAATAGAGTTAAGGAATTGCTTTCATTGTGCATTCCTTTAAAGGAACATGATTTATCCTAATATATAATTGTTTTAAACATGTTATTAATTTTTTTTATAAAAATATTAATTATTTAAGATATATTATATAATAGTTTTATAATATTTTACCATATGTTCAATAATAATATTTCTTTATTTTGACACTTTCGGGAGTTAATTTCCTTTTTTATCTTGCATGTTTTATCATGAATTTTGTGATTATTTTCTAAGGGATATAGATAAATAGTATACAGAATAATTTTAATGTTATAAATATCATAATTAGTTATTAAATATAGTTTTATAACCATTCATGAATGTTTAACATGGAAAATGAGATGCATCGCTACGTGGAGACGGTAGATCGTATATGTGCACAAGGGACAATATCATTCCCTTAATGGTTAATGGGTTGTGAAATGGATGATATATTAATTTTAAAGAATCTATATAATTATATATATATCATATATATCTATTATTTTCAACATTATACCAATTAACATAAAGGGGTGTTAAAAAACAAATTTCACCACTATACCGAGAGGAGAAGTCGTACCTACACACACATAATGCTTTAATTTTTCATATGATGGATAAAAAGTGTAACATTGTTGTATCTTATTCATAGTAATGTGTCTATATATATATTATACTTGTATTATTAAATTTTTATTGAAGAAATGTTATATTAATTCTAAGAATAAATAAACTTCAAATAGTAGGTAAAGATGATTAACTCTTCTTCGGAGGACTTCATTTAGATCTATTCTTAAGGGATATAAGGTCTGGCTATTGGAAGGAAAGGCCTCTAAAACAAGGATAAATATTATTATAAGAAAAATTGGAAGATTGATTTTATTTACACACACATTTACAGGCCCATATAATGATGAAATGTAAAATAAAACTAATACGAAATGCATTGATATATCTATATCCCATAATTAGAGTTTAATGAATAATACTGGAAATAAAAAATGGCCAAATACAAGCCTAATAAAACTCTAAATAATTCCAACCTTCTTCAAAGAGGGAACATATGTCAATTCTGACTCCATGTAAGAACCACATTCTTTCTAGCCTAAACTATCTTCCTTCTACACTGAGTCCACCAACAACACCGTCAAATGGCTGTTCATCCGCATAAGACACGACGTGTGTGGTAATGGGATATATAGGGTAAGTATAAAAATACATAGTAGGACACCTCAAAATAACTATTAATAAAGAATCAATAAAAATTAATCTTATGAAAGGGATATCTCGATCAGTATTTGAGACATTCAACAACATCCTTACATACTCATTGTAGACAATAAGCCTAACGGTAAGGTCACAACCACATTTCGGACCTAAGATTATACTGGATATTTCTTAAAACACTCACCTCGGATAACACACTATGTGATACTGATAGGACTGATTGAATACATAAGAGATTTCATGATCTTTATACCTTTCCATCAGTATGTATGAATTTGAATAAATAAAAAATTGATACAAAGATGGGGATCAAATCTAAGTCCATGGGGGTATTCGAAAAACCTAATCTGAATTAACCCACTATGTAGGGGATAAAAGATTGGGTAATTTTGGTAATGATGATTTTGAGAACAAAACTTATGGTCGAAGATGACAGAGGATTCCTCCCTAAGACATATGGGATTCTAAAAAATCTATCCGAGACTAATTCTCTTATAACGTATCATAATCATTTTCTTGGTAGGTAATACTATATTATACCCATAGGGAATGGATCAAGGGAACACACCATAAGGAATCATGGGAACCTTGAAGAAATAAATGGCTACATACCTCTATAAGAAAATTTTATAGTATGTACTAGTAGTAAATGTTCTGTTTTACTGGTCCCAAGTCTTCTTATATTCTCAAACCCTTTCCATTGTACTCTAGTTCATTCCCATGTACACCTAGTCAGTTCAGTGTACCCAAGGTTGTTCCCTTGTACACAGTTATATCCGGTTACACAATTCATCCTGATAAATATGAGGGGTTCCATGTATATGGCATAGCCTATGTACTGTGGAAATTACCTTATAACCGATGGTGCATGGTGAGTCTCCTAGTGGGGTCACACGGAATGTAACAAATATCACATTGTGTGTGATCCTTTATTCTCAAAAGAAACCATAACACCCGATCTAGGTTCCCATGTGTCATGTATCTCTAGATTACATGTCGAGTAGTTAGTAAATTTATCGAAGCCATAGGTTCTTCAAATGGTCTACTTTCACCACCTCCACATTGATTTTCCAATGCTAATCTTTTCAAAAACCAGGGATCTTTTCTAGTCAAGCAATTTCATTACTCCTCACTCAGTTACTGACATCATATTCACATGAAATATAATAATATCATGCTATCCAATAACCCCATGTCAATCCACGTATGAAAATCCCATATCTAGTCTCGATTCATTTTCATCAATATCGAATCTCGATCCCATCGTTAAACATAAAAAATCATATTATTAATCTATATTGATGAAGAATGAGTGGGTAAAGATTTATTATCGATTATTTTCTTGACCTAATTATTAATTAAATCACTAATGGTGAATGAATGAGGAATGGGTATATAAATAAAAAACCAAAAGAATGAGGAATGAAACTCATTCTATTTTCAATATTTCTTTAATTAATTTCAATTGGAATATAAAACGATGGTATATATTTAATCAACCAAAACATTCCCCAAAACCTAGGTGAAAACCCCCATTCCATCTACAGAATTGACTCATAAAACAATCTATTGGTTAATGGGTTCATTTTCATTATGGGAGAAATTAAAGGCAGATAAATCCACATTAAAAATATTCCAACATATAGTTTGGATCAATTGTTGATAAAGAATGGTCATGGGTCATAGTCAATAGAGATATCCTCAAACATTATTGGCATATATGACCCCTATGGTATCGATCTAATCCCATGATCTTTTTCATCAACCAACATTGATCCAATGGATCCTCTATAGACCTCTAGGGAAATAAAGATAACACTAATATTTCCCATAATGTTTTATTTATAGTGTAATATTTATTTCTTTAAGTCATTAAAATAAAATAAATATATTTATTAATTTTTTATTTTATTTTTCCTCCAAGAATTGTTTCACAAATTGTCAACAAAAACTGATTTTGTTTCTCCTAGGGTAAACACTACATTTAGGACTCAACGGGTGTATCATATTTATGATATGATGCTATTTTAGATTTTTATTCCACTTCATAAATAAAACTACATGTGTAGGATAATAATATATTTAGTATTTTTCAAATATCAATTTTTGGCTCATTGTTCCATGGAATCTTGTGTCATATCAATGCTTGGATATAAAAGTACTAATATATATATTTCAATAATTTTCATATAAAAACCTGAGACATTAAATTCTCATCACCTTAGGTATTTTCAACCTGAAAAGTAAAAATACTACTCAATAGGTGTGGATATGAATCTCACATGTTGGTCTCCTTCTCCAAAGTTCTCTCCTAATTATTCTCATGCAACCACTATGCATGCACCAAAAAAATCTATCAACTATAATAGATCTTCTCATACCAATCTTCCATATCATCAGGGTAATCCACAGAAGTTTCTCCATACATCATATTCATCTCTCTACATTCAATAACATTTGACTATTCATGAATATACATCCTCAACTGCGACACGTGCAAGACATTATGTAACTTGTCTAACTGTGGTAGTAGATCTAAGAGGTACACCAACTCACTGACTCGATGTAGTTTCTGAAAAGTATCAATGACTATATGAGATATCTTACCACCCCCTATAAATATCTACAATCCAAATCAAATTGAGAACATCATGAACAAGTGGTCTCCCTCCTGGAACCCTGAAGGCCTTTATCACCAGTCTGCATAATAATTTTGATTGCTATAGTATAAGGACATGACTATAAACATTATATAATATTTTAAATTATGTTTTAATTCATTTTTCCAAATTAGAAAGTTTATTTTAATTATATATTTGAAGTGAATTAGGAATTAATTCAGACATATTAACCCACAAGAATACAAATTGGGTATAACAAAAACAATATCCATTTCTTCTGTAATACAATTTTTTTTAAATGAATCATGCAATAATTTCATGAAAAAACATCACAACATTCATCTTGGATTCTAATTTTCTCTTAAACTTATATAAACCACATGAAAAGCATTATAAAACTTGGGAAGAGTAGAAGAAACGTATTATGGTACATAAAAAGGAGATAAACTGTTATTCCATGAATACCTAAAAATGTGTGAAATAATTTTCATTGAGATATAATTCTAAAATATTAAGTATCATGTAGTTATTTTTTTTGAAAACATGAAATATCCATAAAACTTAGAATAAATAAATAAATATTTAGTTATATTGGGGAATTAATTACTAATTATTTTAAACCATATGGATACAATAATATTTTAAACCCCCACACATACCTTATAGTGTGAATCTTATAGCTACCTTACACTATAACCCTTAGGGCTACTTTATGGTGTAACCATCGCAGTTACCGTTGGAGTAACCATATGGTGGACCTACAACATAAAAACAACCAAATAATTATAATGAGATATAGGTCCCACCATTCGTCATAAAAAATTCCCAAGAACAAGAACATAATCATAAAACATGAATATTTTCATCATAAAATCATTCCGTTTGAATTTTTTTAGGAATAGAAATTTTAAAGATGATATTTAATGAAAATATACTTAAATAAAACTAAAAAAATATACATTTTTCAAAGAATTGAGAAAAATAAAAACATTAATATTCATACATTCAGAAAAAACATTTTGAAAATGTGGACATGAAATAGAAATATTTAGATGAATAAGTCATTAGATCATTTAAAATGATGTTTTAGTTAAAGAGTCTCTTACCTCAGGTATGTCATACTTAAAACATGTTCAAACCATGGGTATAATAGTTCAAATAATTTTATTAAAATTTAAAAGAACTATATTCTTATTAATGATACCTTATATGATCATTCAATAAAATAGTTTCACCCACACATCAATAATATTTTTTTATTTTCATTGTTTTGGGTGTCTTTCTTTCATGGTTTCCATGGTTTGTTCATTATTTTTCTCTATCAAATGAATGCAAACCTCAAAAATTTGAATGAAAATGGTATTAATATGTTTCCATAATTTTAAATGATAGCATATATAATTTTTACGGATATGAGGATGATTAATTACATCAAAACATTAATGAAAATGAATTAATTTATTTTGGTTGTTTTTACGACTATCACAAAATTATATCATTTTACTTAATATAATATCTATATATGGGTTACAGAAGATCAAATAACTTATAATAGGTATAATAATATAATATTTGACCATATTTGAATGTTTTAATGAAAAATTAAATTGTATCGTTCATTGTGCTGGTAAATTAACCCATCAGAGATGTTGTTCTCATTTTTAGAATAAAAGGGAATGGATAAAGAGATTGATGGTGAATTTTTCCATAAAAATGATAAAAGTCTAGTATATATATATGATACTAGAATTCTCATGCCACTTGGTTAAGGGGGTTTTAATATATAATATAAAAATTAAATAAATTATGTGGAAAATAAAATAAAATGTAAGAGGATTTTACCTCTTGAATTCTTTTCGTTTAGAACATCCTTAAGGAACTCGTTTTTGTAATTTTAGTGAGTTTATAAGGTTTTAGACGTAGATAAGTTTATTTGGAATGGAAATCAGATGAAATAAAATATTCTAAAAGGATTTTATGTGTGAGGATAGTAGGTGACGAGGGGTGATATTTATAGTGGTGGAGATGAGTGTTTTCTGGTTATTTTATTCACTAGTTTATTGTTGTGGCTCAAGACTATGAATAGTTTGAGTATTATGCCTAAATATATTAAAATAACAAATATTATTTCAAGATTATGGGCTTACATCATCCATACATAATCAATGAATAAATGATTCATGTATTTGTTAAATACCATAACTTATTTTATATCACTATTCACCAAAAATTCAACTATTTTGGAAAAATACAAAAAATCACCTTAACCATTTTTCAATATGTATAAATGAAAAAATTAAATCCATTTTATTAAAATAATTCTTTAAATGTGATAAAATGTTTTAATTTAAATTTTAATTTATTTAAAAAATAAAAATGTAAAAAATATAACTCCTTTTATAACACTTTGAAAAATTAATTAAGGTCTCATAAAATTATATTATAATCATAAGACAATAAAATATTAATATTTTAATATATTTTATGAAAATAAATTTTCTTTTATATCATTAAATAAATAATAACATTCTAAATAAACATTTCTCTTTCACAAAAATACCAGTACAAAATTTATCAATTTCAAAACGTTTATTTACTTATTTCATGATATAAATATATCATAGTTTTTAGTTTTATGATACATTAATTTAATTTATACATTTATAGGAGAGGTTACAATTCTATTTGTAAATATTCCTCAATTTCATTAAAAGTGACTTAATAAATTATACAATTATATTGAATTTTACTATTTAATTTCAAAAATTGAAACATAATATTTTATAAGTACCTTGTTTGATACATTCTCCCCACATTCTTGAAATTGATTCCTCACAATATTTATTTACTTATTAAATATGTGACGATAATTATCCCTCATCGCATTTTAATATTCCCATATTTCTTCTTCTGCCATGTGTTTTATCCACAAAACCATAACCTGGCAAATTACCTTATTCTTTTGTACTTTCTCTCTACAATCCAGAATATGAACAGGTTTCAATTGATAAGAATGGTTGTATTCCAGATTAATTAATTCTAGGTTCAAAATTTGAGATGAATTTGGCACATAATTTCTCAAAATTAAATCAGGAAAAACATTATAGACCTAAGATAAACTCAGAAGAAATTCTATTCAATAAGAAATTTGTAAACATTTATCTAGGATTTAATATGGTATGATGAACCATGGAATTATCTATCATTTCATACCAAAATGAAAAAATCATTTCAAAGGATATATTTTATGGAAAAAGTGATCACATACCTTGAAATAAAGGTCTTTTCTCTTATTCTCTGCATAATGATTCATCCGACTCTCAACTATAATCATGTTTGTCTGGATCATCATCACTTTCTCAACCATATCCTCTATGAATTTTGGTCCCATCAACTTTCTTTCCCTGAATTCATCCAAACATGATGGATTTCGACACCACTTTCCATATAAGGTATTAAATTTTTTCATTTTTATACTAGAATGAAAATTTTTATTATAAGAAAACACAACTAAATAAGGATGCATATCCCAACTTCCCTGGTATCCCACTAAATTATCATGAAGCATATCCTCTAGTTTGTTAATTGTTTTCTTAGCTTATCCATCAAATTAAGGATGAAAATAAGTGCTGAAATTTAGTTTAGTTCCAAACAACTTCTGAAGGCATCTCTAAAAAATATAAATAATCCTATAATCATGGTCAGATACAATGGAGAGAGAAACTACATGTAACCTGATAATAACTATAAGGTACAATTTAGAAATATAATTAGTAGAAAGAATATCTCAAATGGGGAAAATGAGTAGATTTAGTTAGTCAGTCAACAATAACCCAAATAAATTGTTACCAAGAGAATTCTTTGGTAGTCCCACCATGAAATCTATGTATATATTTTCCCATTTTCACTCTGGTAATGGAAAAGGATGAAGCAACACCTTGGTAGTTTTAACTCTACATTAAAATATTGAAAAGTTGACCATTTCATGTTAAAATATAAAATATATCATTTCAATCCATCCCACTAATAATAATACCAATGTTCTCTGTACATATTATTGCTTCAAGGATGAACTGAAAATAGAGAACTATGAGCTTCACATAACAATTCTTTCTTCAGCTGGGAATCACAAGGCACACATAATCCCATTCCAAATATCAAGACAGAATTATAACATTTTCTGTAACTCAGGGTCTTCTTTCATCCCTTTCTTAATTCTCTATGAGAACGAAAATAGCATGGAAAATACCAAAATATAATCAATAAAACAGAAAATAACTTATCAAATATTTATAGAGTAGTCTATTAATATGATCCATGAATACAAGGTAAGAATTTTCCACACCAAATGATATAATAAGAAACTCATAATTCTCATATATAGTATGGAATACTATTTTTTGGACTGTCATCCTTATTCTCCTTTAGTTAATGGTACCTTGATCCAATGTTAATTTTGGAAAATGATTAAGATCCCAATAGATGATCAAAAAAGTCATCAATATGAGGAAATGGATACATATTCTTAATAGTAATTTAATTCAAAAATATATAATCAATTAACAGTCTCATGGAACCATCTTTCTATTTAACAAACAAAACAAAAGAACCCCAAAGCGAAGTTCTAATATGAATGAATATTTCATCAAGAAACACTTGCGACATCCTTTTCAATTATATAAGATCCACTTGAGAAATTTGATAAGGGGGTTTATAAATTTTCTTAGCATCAGGAAGTAAGTCAATAGTAAATTCAACTTTTTGATAAGGTATTATTCCCAAAATCTCATTGGGGGAAACATATATGTATTCATCTACAACGATCATATAATTTATCTGAGAAATTCCCTTATTTTCAAAATTATGTGCATGAAAAAAATAAATTTCCATATTTTAAAAGTTTATCAGCTTCCTTATATGTTGTCAATGGTATAGGTAAATTCATGTATACAAATGGATACTCTTTCTAGAAAAAAAAACTTCTTTATCCTTACAAAAAAATCATAGCATGATAAAAATAAATCCAATCCATACACAGAATAACATAAATCTCTAATATGGAGAAAAACGTTAGAAGTTAATGGATTTAAACAGAAAACAATAGAAAGATTCCTATAATTCAATTTTTCCTTAATATTTCCCCCCGGTGTTTTTTATTCCATACTTTTTAAATAATTCCCCTAGAGGCTTTTTATTTCACTTACCATAAACTAGAAACTGAATTTTCTTAACTTAAATTTTTTTATTCCATTTTATTCATTTCTTTTCACAGTACACATGATCATCGTAAAACTCCATTTTCACCCTCTCTTCACAAAAAACAAGTTTCTCATAACTTTTGAATTCATGGGTTCCCAATTCACTTTGATATATTGAAATCAATATGGAAGAAAAATGATTAATTTTACTATCAAGATAATGGATAAGATTTGGAGCATACCTTTCCAGTTAGGTGACAATTTATTCATACACTGCCATTGCATCTTCTTCAATTTTATTCATTTCTAATAATTTATTTTCAAGACAAATTCAAACCATCATAGGAAAATATTTTTCTTGGAACATATTCATTAATTAGTCACATTCCACGCCTTCAATATCCTCATTACCTATGATATTCTTGACCATTGACAAAAAAATGGTCGGTTTCACCTTCAAAATATAAATAAAAAGACTAACCTTTTTATTATATGAACACCACATGACATCAAATATCATTTCAAGAGATCTAATCATCCCTTCATCCAATACTTGGACAGAAGATCCATTGAATATAGGATGGAGTTTCCTTATAAAATGTTCTATTATCATCATGTTTCTTGGTGGTTTCTCTGGATATTCTCTTGGATGTAAGCCATCGACAATTATAGCCTTCATCAACTTTGACATTACTGTCCCAAACTCATCAGTTCTCGTACCCAACATTTCTTGTTGTAAATTTGGAAGGATATCACCCTCTTAGTGCCTTCCTACATCATCTTCCCAGTTTCTTATGTGGAAGGCCATTTTGAACAATAATATCTTCGACGTAGAAGCTTTATAATAATTAAATTAAATATCATTGAACCATGAACAAAAGGATAATGTAATATATGGTATCTTATTAACATCATCCTAACCTATAATGTAATCTAAATTGTTCTATAATACCAATAATACGGACATGGCCTTAAAGATTAAATTATCTGGTAAAATCTTCTAGAATTTACTTTCATACATTCGTATTGATATTTTTATTTGATAGTTCATATGAATTAGGACACAATTAATACATATCAACATAGAAGAATACAAAGATGGTACTACTAAAATAGTATTCATTTTTCCATAAAATAAAAGTTATTAATAAAACATAAAATATTTTAATGAAAAATAATCACAACTTTTATCTTGGATTATCCTTTTCTCCTACTCATCATTAAACCATTTGAAAAACATTATAAAACATGGGATGGGTGAAAAAAGCTTAGTAAGGGACAAAAAATTTGGATAGAAACCGTTAGTCCAGGAATACTTACAAATATATGAAAACATTTCCACAGAGGCATAATTCTTACCCATTAAGTATCATATAGTTACTTTTTGAAAACAGGAGATATCCATAAAACCAAGAAACAAATAAATAAACATTTTAAATTTGGGAGTTACGTATGATTCAGAACCTCATAGATACCATATGATTGGTAACCCTAACATCTACCTTACAGTGTAACCCTCAAGGTTATAATGCAATGTAACCCTCACAACTACCTTATGGTGTAACCATTATAGTTACACATAGAGTAACCATATGGTTGAACTCTGACAAAAAAATACCCAAATAATTTCAGGGAGATATAGGCCCCACCATTCATTATAAACAATTCACAAGAACCATAACATAATAAAAAACATTAATACATTCATCATAAAAACATTCCTTTTTAATTTTGTATGAATATAAATTTAAAAGAGAATTTTTAAAGAGAAAGTCCCTTACATAAAAATAGAAAATGATCCCTTTTTGAAAAAAAAATTGAGAGAAATTAGAAACCTTATACACATACATTAATAATAACCATTTTCAAATAATGTACATGAAATAGAATGATTTAGAAGAATAAATATTTATATCATTTAAAATGATGTTTTAGTTAAACTATCCCTTACCTTAGGTTCTTCTTACCTAAAAAATTTTCAAAACACCTTTATAATGGCTTAAAGAGAGTTATTAATATATATTAGTGAATTATATTCGTATTTATGATACATTATATGATATTTGTATAATATATTTCCACCCACTAATCAATAACATTTTGTTATTATCATTGTTTCAGTTGCATTTATTTCATGGATTCCCTATATGGTTCATTTTTGGATTTTCTTGTCAAATGGAATAAAAAATCCATAAGTGTAAAGAAAATGGTATTAACATGTATCCAAAATTATAAATGATTATATATATCATTTTTTCTGATATGAGGATGATTCATTATATAAAACATCAATGAAAATTATGTAATTTATATTGGCCATTTTTTATGACTATCAAAAACTTATATTATTTTATTTTATTTATTATTTATATATGTGTTCTAGAACATTATGGAAATTATAATTGGTATAATAAAATATTATTTAATAGTAATAATTTTTTATGACCATCTTTCATGGTGGTAATGGAAAATAAAAGTGTATCATCCACGATGGTGGTAAATCAACACATTATGGATGATGTTCTCGTGTTTCGAATATAATTGTGAGGAGAAGAAGTTTGATGATTAATTTCATCCATCAACATGATAAAGGTAAAGTATATATATGATATAATATTTTTTATACAAATTTTATAAGGGGAGGTGAACATATTATAAAAATAGAAAAAATTAAAAGAAAAATAAAAGAAAATGAAAGGGGATTTTACCTCTTGACTTCTTCCCATTATGAACCACATTAGGGCACATGGTTTTAAAATTTTGGTGATAAGAAATAGGTATTTGATGTGGGGAATAGGCATGGTAAGGAAATTGGTAAGAAATTAGTCAATCTACAATGATTTTATCTTTGGGGATAAGAGGTGGTGATGGGTGGTATTTATTGTGGAGAAGATGAGTATTTTCTCATTATTTTATTGATTAATTTATTATTTTGGAAAATGAATATGAGTATTTTGAGAATAATAACTAAATATTATAAAATAATTAATAAAATGTTGGGGATATGGGCTTACATCAACCATAAATCATCTGTGAATCAATAATTCGTATATTTATTAAATATCCTAAATCACAGTATTTCACTATTAACCAAAAAATTAACTATTTTTGAAAATTCCCAAAAATTACCCTAAAAAGTTTTTTGATGTGTTAAATTAAAAAATGATCTCCATTTTATGAAAATAATTTTATAAATACGATGAATTTAATTTTTAACTAAATATAATAATTTATTTGAATAAAACATTTTTAAAAACTATAACTAATTTTAGAACACTTCAAAAAATTAATTAAGGACTCATAAAATTATCTTATAATAATAAGATAATAAAATATGAATTTATTAATATATTTTATGAAAATAAATTTCCTTTTAAATCATTTAATTAATTATAAAATTATAAATAAATATTTATATTTCCCAAAAATATCAACTTGTAATTTATCACTTTAAAACATTTATTTACTTATTTAATGACATTAATATATCATATTTCTAATTTTAAGTTACATGAATTTTATTTATACTTTCATTTGTGAGGATACTACCCTATTAGTAAATATTCCTTAATTTTTATAAATACCACTTATTTCATTATATATTTATAATGAATTTTACTATATAATTTCATAATAAAAAATAATTTTATAAGTACCGTGGATGTTACAATGTATAGTCTTCATCCAATCGTAGATGATATATAACCTTTTTCATAGCTCACTCTAATTTTAGTCACATGAGTGCTGACTCTGTTGGATTATTCTAATGTTTTGTTGACCTATAGGGTCTCTCATACAAATCCTCAAATAGCGCCATCCCGATTGTGGAATTAGAGATATTATTGTACAAAAACTCCACTAATGGTAGATAATCCTCCCAAATACTATCAAATTACAAAATGAAATGCCAATGTTTTTCCTCCATGTCTTAAATTTTTTACAGTATCTAGAACTCAGTTTCATGGTGAAACACCATGTTCTGATAAAACTGACTTCCAAATTACTGACTTCTTCATGCATGGCCTCCAGAACAGACACTGGTGGTCCTAGTAAATAATTTTCATAGTTTTATGTATTTTAAAAATGTATATACGAAAATCCCACATATCCTCTTCTTGAAATGTCACAGGTACCATATTTCATCCTCTATAAAGGATAATATTCTCCCCATGTTTATAAAACCCATCTGGGGCATGTCTACTGTATTTCTGAGTTCAAAAAGTCTTATAGTCAATATCTCTAAGATAGGATTTCCTAACACACTGAATAAGTGGTGGGTAAAAAACATAAAATATAGATATATTTCTCAATATTGGGAAACTATGGAAATATACAAAGAGGAAAGTGGATTTGAGGCCTCAACAAACAACTAAAAACAAGATCGATTTCTAAGATAATCTTCTATAATGATCCCCTTACTATGATTATAGACTATCGCGAAGTCATTATTAGATAGGAACTCTATCCATCACCTATATCTCAATTTAATATAATTCTAAAAGAAAATATATTAAAGAATCCTATTTTCAATGTACATGATAAAATCCTCAAGAATAAGGTAGTGTCAACATCTATTTAGTGTGAAGACTACCTCTTCCAACTCAAGATCATGTGTCGCATAGTTTTTATCATGAGATCTCAACTACCTAGAGCCATAGGCCATATATTTTTACCTCTAAATCCAAACACAACCACTTACAGTCCCTAGATCATCACATAACACTATGTAATCGACACCCTATTACGATGACCTCATGTTGGGTATGATCATTAATATATAAATCAACTCATGAAAAGTTAACTAGAAAATTTCTTTCCAGATGAATGAGTCCCCCTTCCAATTCAATGTAGTAATATGTGCCAATATCCCAAAGAAATTTAACATGAATATCTTATCATATCATATAATCCCATGGAATTTCTATACCACCATGATGCTCTTGGTGGCTCCTAAGAGAACACAACCTCAACCATTATTCGTTCCACTACTAAACCCACTATTGAGATGACATGTCCCAAAAATTAGACCTCTGAATCAAGAACTAACACTTTGGGATACTCTCATAAAGATGGTTCTCTTAGAGTTTTTCAATACCCATCATCAACTATCTCATGTTCTCCTCCTCATACATCAGATACACTAGTTTATCATCGATAATGAATAACACAGTTTGGTCTAAGAAAGGATTAATGATCCAATTCATGAGTCCCATGAACAATTTTTTGGCATTCATCATAGTGAATGGAAACACCAAGTACTCATAGTGACCATAAAACATATTAATACCATATTTGGTATATCTTCATCCTATACTTGTAGTTATTCATAGTTTTATCTAAGGTCAATATTTAAGAACCATCACTTCCCTATCAATTGTTCGAAGAGGTCTACGATCCTCGACAATGGATATGCCTTCATAATGGTCACCTATTTCATGGGACAATAATATATGAAAAACCTCTTTCCCATGTTTTCCCTCTTGGTGAACAATACAATTTCTTCACAAAAGAAAATAATTTTTCAACAAATCCCTTCCTTTTCAAGTCCTCTAACTACATCCTAAGCTGGAGATGCTCTGTGGGAGCTATCTCATATGCTAGTGCAAAAATCAGGGTCATAAAGAGGTGTATTTAAATAAAAAATCCAATCACTTAGTGAATATGTAATCCTTTAACATATTCAAGAAATATATCCTCATACTATTCCACCATAATAGGAAACAAAATTGCAATAGCATCCACTCCTCAAGGAGCCATTATATCCAATTTGTGAGTAATCGGATGAACCCTCGAACATATGAATCCATACTACTCATACTAGGTGTTATTATCACATATTAAAGAAAAACTCAAACCATAAATGTGGAAAAAATTTATCCACCTCCTAGAATAGTCAATCTATATATGAATTGTGTATATCTATTCTATGCTTAACATGACATTTTTAAGGCCTCATCGCTTCCACAAAAAGATCCCATGGAAAACTCTCTTCTCTACACATTAGAGTAAACTATTGAAAAAAGTATGGGATAATTTAACCATCTCTGATAATAGTATTTATGTGTAAGGTTCAATCCAAGGTCTCAAATTGAACCTCATATTCTATAACTGGAGATATAGTAAAAATACTAGAGGCTTTTTCCTTTGTCTATAAAAACTATAACTAAAATAGAAAAGTAATAGATTATAACACTATTAATCCCTAGAACCTCTAGATCATGGGTCTATAAATCATGTAGCTTCCCTCAACCATATCCACTATGACTATAAGAATGGTGGGGAACACATAAGGGAGTTAGTGGAAACAAGTTATACAGTCGTCCACTTTCAACTACTATCCCAACTCCTCTTCCACATCTACCTCCTTACGGACCTACCTTTTCATACTATTTTCACTACTTAAGTATCTCATTCACTATATCTTAGTCATATATATATATGATTATAAAATCCTTCACGAGTTTCACATGAGAATCACAATAGTGTCACCTCTACTCCCTAAGTTGACTAGGAACATCTTGATAGACCAAAACAGAAGAAAAAATCCAAGATATCAGCTCTTAAAACATATATCATATCTAGATTACTATGTTTTTACATAGATACCTATTTCATAAGTACCATTACCTATGTTCCCCAAACCGACACCCACTACTGATTTATTCTCTTCCCAAAATCTCTATGTCAACAACACATGCTCCAATGACCCTTAATTGGTTAGAATTCATTAAGGTATCACTCTATATCAGATTTCTATGTATAGACAACAGTAAAAGGTATATTCTTAAATTAATGGATCTAGAAATATATCCAATATGTGTTGTGATAGGTTGGTAATCCTCGAAGTGTACTCATCCACAGTCATTATTCCCTACTATAGCCGTAAAACCTTCTAGATGTACACAACATATATCATAGCTGGAGAGTACCCTTGTCTAAAGAGTAACTGCAACTATATCTATAAAAAGGTCACATAATCATATGAGTGAACAAAATGGATCCACCAATTCAATATAGAGACTTTAAGAAGGATCGCATCTAGAACCATTATCTGGTCTACATGTGTCTTGACAAGTTGAAAGACTCGTGTAACTTCTTTGAAGAAATACATAGCTAACTAGGGTTCTGTCATTCCCCAAAACATGAGGTGTAACTAACAATAAAACTCATGAATAATTCTCAGCATGTTCATCTCATCTTCAGGTATTGCTGGTAACATCTCCATCTCAATGGGCAAAGGTTTTGAAAAAAATCACCCAGAGGAATTACAACCAAAACAAGTCCATGAATCAAATCCTCTTCAATTAGAGGATTCTCCTTGTGATGATACTGAAAAATCCTTAATGGAAATATTCATTGAGGCATACAAACATAGATAATATATATTTTACACATTGAATGTACCTATGTATATTATTTAATACGAACATTGAAACACACCCCATTCATATATGATGCATGTACTAATGTTTCCCTGCTAAGAAGTTCATATATGTACCAAATTAAGAAGTAGGTGGTTTGAGTCCTTTTTCATGGATATATTAGCCACCACAAAGACACAAGATTCCCTAGCCTGAAATCCAAACTCAAAATACTAAACATTGTTATAATAAAACCCAAAAATATCTCATAGCTATATAAAACTATAAACTCTAGTACAAATATAGAATTAATCTCTAACACCAGTTAGTTGCAGCCCGACCCACTAAGGCCCACCTGTCTAGTGATAATCCTATTGTGACTACCACATGAACACCTCTAATAGGATAGGGGTTATTGGCCAGCACCTAGTAGGAATAACACTCACATTGAGGCCTTAGCTTAAGGTACATGTATGGACACACACTTATCCAAACCCAAACAATAATAATGTATAAAATGAAACATACAAAATACATGCATACATATAGATCCTATAATTAGATTTTAATGAATAATATTAGAAAGACTAAAGGGTAAAATAAAATCCCACCAAATTCTATAAAGAAGTAAGACCCACTAAAAAGAGGGAACAACAGTCAAATGTGACTCTTAGTATGAACTATAGTCTTTCCAGCCTAAATTATTCTATAGATTATCATATTCCTCCAAGAGATATATCAACTGGTTTTTCATCTATATAAGATGTGTCATGTAGATGGGGTTTGTCTTATTGGTAAGCACCCCGTAAAACTACATGAGAAATGGGGGTTCAAAATCCGTTGGGCACAGACACTGTAGCATACGGTAGCAGTACTGTAGTGGCAGTGGTACTATAGCAACGATGGTACTCTAGCAGTGGTAGGGTTGTAACGCCCCGGTCCCAGTTACCCAGAGTCGGTGCATTATTACATAACATTGGCATGATTACAAGAAAGATCAAATCTCTAAAGACCGATTGGTTTAGTAGCCTTGGAAACACTAGATATATTCATAAGTCTTACATTACATCATAAAAATGAAAACAACAACAACATATTTTCTTCATATTCTACACTCATATCCCCACATACTATCCCTCCAGCTCATTCATAAATTACTTCTTCAAATAATGGGAAAAATAAAACATTGAAATGGGTGAGCTCAAATTCCCAGTAAGGATAACAATATAGAGGAAACTTTCATAAATAAGAATAAACATTTAAGGCAATGTATAACTAAAAAAAGCCTTTTAAACTTGAACTTCAACATAGTATGGAAAAAATAAAATGAAATAATTCCATTTACATATTCACATGGATATTATACAAATCGAATAATCACATTCAATATCAATAACCACTTTCATAATGATGGAATGCATAATGCCAGACTATCATAACCACATAACCAAGGCCTTGTGCCAAGACTACAAATAAGATTTTGTCAAGGCCTTGTTCCAAGACACTATTTTGTCTCATGAGACCTACCGATGCATCTAGGAGCTATAGCGGGCTCCACCCGTCACATATTAAGTCCAATGCATTCCCATATGAAAAGGTTTAAACATAACATAACATAAACATTCATATTAAAACTAGCATACGAAATGTCAATACCTTCACCATAAACTATGAAGGGTATAAAAATAACATATCCACAGTCAAACATATCATAAAACCTTCAATACGAAATTTAATTTTTGTATCATAATAAATAATCTTCAAATAAGCTTAAAATCCATCAAAGGATGTTGACATAGATGAAATCAAAACTATTTGAGAGAAATATATATATATTTTTGAAATCATTTAAAAGTCACATAATTATGAAATAAAACATTTAATTTGAAAATATTCATATAATATTTTAAAGTAAGCTTCAATGATTTTATAACGGCGGAAAATAGCCGCACCCGCCGTATAAGTTAAAAAAACATTCTTTCCTTAATTCTGTCGAAAAGGTTAAAAAGCACCTTATTTGGAAAACGATGGAAAGATTCCTTTATAAACCACTTATTAAAGTCAAAAAGGGTATAAATGACTTTAACCCATTTTCTAGTAAATAGTAAAAATGTTTTGAAATACATTTTTAAGAAACATAGTTGTGGATGATAAAGAGATCCCAGTAGATTATTACGTATAAACAACCTCGGATAATGAAGAGATTGTGAAATAAACTCTTACCTAGTAATTTTCCATGGTTGGGGGTAGGATAAAATCCTGTATAATTGTGAAATAATTGTTATTAAATTATACAAGAATCATATATATTAATATGATATCATATATGATCTTTTAACATTGATTTGTTAATAATATCTTAGTATTATCGTTGTTTCGGGTGTTAACTTACTCATTTTCTTTTATATGTTTTGTTACGTAAGCCATGTTTGTAATGGATAGGTTGTATCTTATTCATATCCAGAATGATATCAAGTCCTTAAACATTATTTTTAAATCATCAAATGATAATTATACTTGAATAGATACGATGGAGAATGAATCTCATCGCGTTCGTGGAGACGGTAGTCTGTACGTACGCACGAGCGACAATATCATTATTTTGATATTAAAATAATATATAATTGGATGGTATATCATATATACAGAATCATTATCATTTTATATTTATTATTTACATGAATTACACATCATTATTATATCCATCCAAATAATAATTTATTGAATAACAATTACAGCACGACATGGATACGGTAAGTCGTACGTACGCACGTTTAGTGACATGTTATTCAAAGGATGGATTGAATACTGAAATATGGTTGTAAAAATTTTATAATAACATAAAAGTATTTATAATATACTGGAGTTATTATTTTATAATGGTAATAACAAATAAAGAAGAAGTGGAAGAAGAAAGGAACTTGAAAAAGGGTGGTGAAATTATTACCTCTTCTTCAGGTACATTCTTTTGATTTGATCAAAAGGACTCCTTAATTTGGCTTTCTGACTAAAGGAAGGCCTCTATGATGAATTTATGGAAGTTGAGAGAGTATTTGGGAAGAGTTTTTCCGAACCAAAAGGCTTTTAAGGTGTGAGTTAATGAGAAGGGAGAGTGCCCTTTTATAAGAGGGGTGAGGGGCACCATTGGAAAAGCTAGAAATATTATTTTATTATAAATTCATATTCAGTTTCTAATGGCTCCTAAATTGATTATTTAAAGTTTAAGGTTGGGATGGGTCGAAAACCACTCAAAAAATGGAATTTAGACTGGTTTGGGTTACTATATTAACCTTATCTCTAAGTATTAACTCTTAGTTAATTAGTTTCACTTTTACAATGTCTCTTTGTATGTTTATATTATATGGTTAATCAACTTATTATATACATCCAAGTGACCCCCAATTGGTCCATTAGTTATATACCTATCATTATATAAGTCTAGTGTCTGAAACTTAGATTTTTTGAAATTTAATATTAATTAATAATATATTATTTGTTTTAAAAACGCTTTTATGTCAATTTTGACACTATTCAATAATTGATTTTTTTGAAAATTATAACAGAATGATTACTTCTAACAATGTTACTTACGTCAATCCTAACATGTCATATTAACCTAGAAAATTAGTGTAATTCATAAAAAGTCTCAAATTATATTTATTTGGGTATTTATAATATCAATTATTTTAAATTTTCAATATTATGGTAATTATTGCATCATCATTGTGTCATATATAAATTAATTTATTTAATGTCTAAAAATTATAAATAAATTACAATTATGTATCAAATATTATTATCTTTGTAATGAATATTTAAAATAGAATTTATCTTATGTATAACCCTATATTAAAAATGTTTTAGTAAATAAACATTGATTTTAACTCTTTCAACTCTTCTTTGAATTAAATAATAATAAATGTCCTAATCAAATCCAAGTGGACCTAAATGATAATATTTTATTCCTAAGGTTTTTTTGGTCGAGATAAACTTTTAAAATAGAATTAGGACATGTTTTATGGTAATATTAATATCATTTTTACCTTTAATTACCCTATTTACTTTTAACCGTGGTAAATAACAGTAAAAAGTTATTATTCACCAAAAAATTATTTTCATCTCAATGAACCACATTTTACTCCTTGATATTTACCGTTTCTCTCAGATTTTTGAAATTCCAATCACAGAAGCGGTAAAATTATGTTTTATGAAAAATTCAGTTTTTTAACTACCACTTAGTAGTTTCACTATTCATCAAAAAATGATGTTTTTCAGAAAAATACCAAAAATTCACCCTAGGCTAATTTTGATATTCTGAATTCAAAAATGAACTCCATTTTGAAAAATAAAATTTATAAAATTTCAAAAAGTAGGTATTACTATTCATAACAGCTAGTTTGATTGGTTGTGGTGTGTTACAACTCGATGTTCCGTACAACACATGCTATTGCATTATTCAAAGAGAAGCATACCGTAGAAGCTTGGGGTGTTACATTCTCCCCTCCTTAAAATAATTTTGTCCTCGAAATTTCTAGAATACTACCTCATGAAAAGACTCGGGTGGTTCTTCATCATATGTTCCCCAGGTTCCCACATTTTATCTTCCATCTTATGGTTTCTCCACAAAACTTTTACCAGACGCGTCGTCTGATTTCTCAGCACTTATTCTCTCGTATCAAGAATCTTGACAGGCTCTTCGCAGTAAGACAGATCGGTTTCCAATTCTAATTCCTCGTAGGTGAGTACAGGCGTTGGGTTAGGTATGTATTTCCTCAATAGAGATACGTGGAACACATCGTGAACTTTGGAGAGACTTGGCGGCATTGCCAATCGGTAAGCTACATCCCCAATTCGTTCTAGAATTTCAAAAGGTCCGATGTACCTAGTACTCAATTTACATTTCTTACCAAAACGTATGACTCCCTTCCATGGAGATACCTTCAGGAAAACATGATCACCGATTTGAAATTCAAAATCCTTCCTTCGATTATCGGCATAGATCTTCTGCATACTTTGAGCTGCTTTGATGCGATTTTGGATTACCTTCACCTTTTCCATCGTTTCCTCCACCAGTTCTGGACCTACAAGTTTTCTTTCACCAACTTCATCCCAACAGGTTGGTGTGCGACATCTCTTTCCGTATGACGCTTCATATGGTGCCATCTGAATACTCGAATGGAAGCTATTGTTATAGGAAAATTCTACCATAGGTAAATATTGATCCCACATACCTTGAAAGTCATGTGAGAAAGATCTCAAAATGTCTTCTAAGGTTTGATTAGTCCGTTCTGATTGCTCGTCTGTCTGAGGGTGGTAGGCAGTGCTCAAATGAAGTTCAGTAACCAGGGATTTCTGAAGACTTTTCCAGAATCTTGAAGTAAAACAGGGATCACGATCAGAAACAATCGATAGGGTTACTCCATGAAGTCTCATAACTTCATTAATATATATTCTTGTTATACATTCCAGTGGTAGATATTCTCTTATAATAAGAAAATGTGCTGACTTGGTAAGACGATCAACAATAACCCATATTGCATCTTTCCTTCTAGGAGTCTTTGGTAGTCCCATGTCAAAGTCCATTGTAATATTGTCCCATTTCCACTCAGGTATGGGAAGAGGTTGCAATACTCCACCTGGCTGTTTCCTTCCAGCTTTCACTTGTTGACAAACCATACATCTTGAAACAAAATCGGCAATCTCCCTCTTCATGTTGTCCCACCAAAAATGTTCCTTCAAATCTCTATACATTTTGGTGCTCCCAGGGAGTATAGAGAAATTGGAACTATGAGCATCATCTAGCAATTCTGTTTTTAGATCAGGTATATCGGGAACACAAAGTCTCTTCCCGAATTTCAAAATTCCTTCTTCATACACAAAGTCTCTCAATCTTCCATCATTCACAGCTTTTATCGTCTGTTGAAATTCTTCATCATCGGTCTGAGAACTCTTAATCCTTTCTAGTAAAGATGGTTTGGCAACCATTTGAAAAAGAATTGTTGTTTCACCTTCCATGGTTATTCCCATGTCCATCTTCACTAGATCCATGAAAATTGGATCCCTTTCAATTCACATATTGTTCAAAAATCCATGATCTTTTCTGCTCAAAGCATCTGCCACCTTTTTTGCTTTCCCCGGGTGGTAGTGTATCGCACAATCATAATCCTTGAGTAATTGAATCCATCTCCTTTTCCTCGTGTTGAGTTCTTTTTTTGTGAGAAAATATATTTCAAACTATTGTGATCAATATAAATCTCACATTTTTCACCATAGAGGTAGTGCCTCGATATCTTCAAAGAAAAGATCACAAATGCTAACTCGAGATCATGAGTAGGATAGTTTTGTTCATGAATTTTCAATTTTCGTGATTCATAGGCAATAAACCTATCATTCTGCATACGGACACAACCAAGTCCTTTCTTCGATGCATCACTATAAATAATGAACCCATCATTCCCCGATGGTAGAGTCAATATAGGATCATTGACTAATCTTCTCTTCAGTTCTTTGAAACATTATTCACACTCTTTTTTCCAAACAAATTTAACCCCTTTACGTGTCATCTTTGTTAATGGGTTAGCCAATCGTGAAAAATTCTGGACGAAACATCAATAATAACCGGCCAAACCAATAAAACTACGTACCTCAGTTATACTCGTAGGTGCTGGCCATTCTTAGATTGCCTTGGTCTTAGAAGGATCAACAGAGATTCCATATTTGGAGACAATATGGCCATGAAAAGAAATCTCCTGAAGCCAGAATTCACACTTACTAAACTTCCCATATAATTCATGTCTTCTCAGAGTCTTCAGGATAATGCGCAAGTGATTTTCATGATCTTCGTAGCTTTTGGAGTATACCAAGATATCATCAATAAATACCACCACAAATTCATCAATATATTCCTTGAAAACTATATTCATCAGATCCATGAATACAGAGGGTGCATTAGTCAATCCAAAAGGCATTACTGTAAACTCATAATTTTCGTACCTAGTTCGAAATGTTGTCTTTGGAATGTTTTCCTTCTTCACACACAACTGATGGTATCCAGATCGAAGGTCAATCTTTGAAAAGTATTGAGCTCCATGCAGTTGGTCAAATAAATCATCAATGCGAGGTAGGGGATACTTGTTGTTTATTGTTATAGCATTGATCTCCCTGTAGTCGATACATAACCTCATAGATCCATCTTTCTATTTAACAAAAATAACAGGTGCTCCCCATGGAGAAACACTAGGGAGAATAAATCCTTTATTACTCAATTCCTATAGTTGTTTCTTTAGATCGACTAATTCTACAGTGTCCATTCTATAAGGGTCTTCGATATAGGCCTTGATCCCGGAATTAAATCAATAGAAAACTCAACTTTTCATTCTAGAGGATGTCCAGGTAAATCTTCTAGAAATACATCTAAATATTCGTTCACAACAGGTACATCCTCTATTTTAACATTCCTTTCCTCACCCACAGTAATTTATTTCTCTTCCTCCCCAATAATTGAATTTAGTTGAGCTACTGGGGGTGGATCTAGAAAAGAATTAGGTGGTGATGATTCGGCTCTAAAGATAAGGTGTTCCTTATCATCATCATCAAAAAATGTAACCTCCTTCTTCTTACAATAAATCTTCGCATCATAGTCCGAAATCCAATCCATACTAAGGATTATATAAAATTTAATCATAGGTATGACGATGAGATCAGCAGATAAAGAACATTTATGTGCTCTAATGGGGACTGATTCGCAAAACTTTGTTGCAATGAAAATTCCCTTAGGAATTATAACTAACAACTCCCATGTTAAATCAAATTGGAAATATCTAATTTTCTTTGCAAACTGGGAAGATATGAAACAATGCGATGATCCAGAATCAAATAATGCATTTTCTAAACTTGAGGAAACCATTAAATTACCTGCCACCACGTCTTTCGGAGATTCTACCTCAGCAGTACTGATAGCATAAGCTTGGCCTTGATCCCTTGGCCTTTTCTGAGGTAAGTTCCCCTGATGCTCAGGACATTCATTTGCATAATGTCCCATATCCCTGCAATTGTAGCATTGAACATTGGTAGCTTCCTTCTTCCCTTTGCAATCACGAGCTTGGTGGCATTTTTCACCACACATGTAACAGACACCCATTACCTTCAAGCAAGTACTGTGGTGTTTCTTCCCACATTTACTAGGGGATGGATATTCAACATTTCCCTTCTTCCCCTTATTTCCATTACCAGATTGATCAGTTGATCTCTTCTTCTCTTTCTTTTCTTTAAAGTCATAAGACTTAGAGAATTCCTTTTCGGTCTTGATATCACATGAGACAATGTCTTCGTACGATGAAAAGGATTGTGAGACTAATGCTCGACGGAGAAATGGTTTTAACCCATCAAAGAAACGATCAATCTTACTTCTAGGGTTATGTATATAATCTCCAGCATACCTTTCTAACCTTGTAAAGTTAGCCTCATACTTTGTGACATTCTCATCCTCCTTTTTTCTCAGACTCAGAAATTGCCTTTCCATATCTGCTCAGTGGTCACGAGGAAAGTATTTTTCTAAAAACAGATCTTTGAACTCCCTCCATTCCATATTTGATACTTTATCATCTTCCTTCAGGTTTTGAATCAATGACCACCATTGATCAGCATCTCCAGTGAGGTGGTAAACTTCCATGATAACTCTTTCCCTTTCACTACTCCCCAAAGCCTGAAATATTTTCTCTAGAAAAATTTATCCATTGCTCAGCTACTAAGGGATTTGTACACCCATTGAACGTTAGTGGTTGTTTCCTCATGAATCGATCTAATATTGATCCTCCACGTTGCGGATTAGGGTGCTCCATACAGGTGAGGTTATTATTCATAACCTGAGTGACTTGTCCCAGTATGGTGATTAGCTGATCGGCATCAATTGCATCACCAGCTCCACTATAATTATCTTGAGTAGGAGCGCAATCCCTACATGGAGTGCGGGCATTAATACAATTTCTATTTCATCCACTAGGTGCCATTTCTAAATAATGGCATAAACTAGATCAGTTTATGAATCAAGATACATCATCACATACTTATAAATCACTTAACATAAATTGAACTATTTATGGATATAATCCATAATCATAAAAAATGGTTTCTTTGAGGAAGTATATACTCATAAACCCTTCATAATGATTTATAAATAAAATGAGAGTTATCCTAAGAATATCCCCCGGGAGTGTCGTAACCAAGAGTGCAGCAAGGCCTGTTGTCGTGCACCAGTTCCCGTTCGAGTCTAGCTCAAAGTGGTGTTTTCGGGTTTTACCCCTAGGTACATCTGTACCAGAGCCGCCTCTACCTGCTCGTATCCAGATAGGGATGTATTTCTCGAAAAACTCACAAAATCTCTATAATACCAAAATTCCAGGAAGTTCTTCTATACTAATCCTCAAAGTCCATCTTAAATCTATGTTCTATAATCAGACTTTATCTAAATATAGCTTCCAAGGTTTGTACTAAACTTCCTCTGATACCAACTGTAACGCCACAGTCCCAGTTACCTAGAGTCGGTGCATTATTACATAACATTAGCATGATCACAAGAAAGATCAAATCTCGAAAGACTGATTGGTTTAATAGACATGGAAACACTTGATATATTCATAAGTCTTACATTACATCATAAATATGAAAACTACAAAAACATATTTTCATCATAGTCCACACTCATATCCTCGCATACTATCCCTCCAGGTCATTCATAAATTACTTTTTCACATCCAGGGAAAAATAAAACATTGAAAGGGGTGATCTCAAATGCCCAGTAAAGATAACATTATAGAAGAATCTTTCATGAATAAGAATAAACATTTAAAGCAATGTATAACTAAAACAAAAGCCTTTTGAACTTGAACTTCAACATATTATGGAAAAAATAAAATGAAATAATTCCATTTACTTATTCACAAGGATATTCTACTAATCAAATAATCACATGCAATATCAATAACCACTTTCATAATGATGGAATGCATAATGCCAGACTATCATAACCACATAGGCAAGGCCTCATGTCAAGACTAAAAATAAGATTTTGTCAAGGCCATGTTCCAAGAAACTAGTTTGTCTCATGAGACCTACCGATGCATCGAGGAGCTTTAGTGGGCTCCGCCAGTAACATATTAAGTCCAATGCATTCCCATATGAAAAGGTTTAAACATAACATAACATAAACATTCGTATTAAAACTAGCATACGATATGTCAATAGTTTCACCATAAACCCTGAAGGGTATAAAAATAACATATCCACAATCAAACATATCACAAAACCTTCAATACAATATGATAGTTTTGTATCATAATAAATAAATTTCAAATAAGCTTAAAATCCATCAAAGGATGTTGACATAGAAGAAATCAAAACTATTTGAGAGAAATATATATATATTTTTTGAAATCATTTAAAAGTCACATAGTTATGAAATAAAACATTTACTTTGAAAATATTCTTATAACCTTGTAAAGGAAGCTTCAACGATTTTATAATGGAGGAAAATAGCCGCACCCGCCGTATAAGTTAAAAAAACATTCTTTCCTTAATTCTATCGAAAAGGTTAAAAAGCACCTTATTTGGAAAACGACGGAAAGATTCCTTTATAAACCACTTATAAAAGTGAGCAAGGGTATAAATGAATTTAACCCATATTCTAGTAAATAGTAAAAATGTTTTGAATTACATTTTTAAGAAACATGGATGTGGATGATAAAGAGATCCCAGTAGATTATTACGTATAAACAACCTCGGATAATGAAGAGATTGCGAAATAAACCCTTACCTGGTACTTTACCTTGGTTGGTGGTAGGTTAACCTCCTGTATAATTGTGAAATAATTGTTAATAAATTATACAAGAATCATACAATTAATATGATATCATATATGATCTTTTAACATTGATTTGTTAATAATATCTTAGTATTATCGTTGTTTGAGGTGTTAACTTACTCGTTTTCTTTTATATGTTTTGTTACGTAAACAATATTTTTCATGGATAGGTTGTATACTATTCGTATCCATCATTATATCAAGTCCTTAAAAATTATTTTTAAATCATCAAATGATAATTATACTTGAATGGATACGATGGAGAATGAATCTCATCACGTTCGGGGAGACGGTAGTCCGTGCGTACGCACGAGCGACAATATCATTCTTTTGATATTAAAATAATATATAATTGGATGCTATATCATATATATAGAATCATTATCATGTTATATTTATTATTTACATGAATTACACATCATTATTATACCCATCCAGATAATAAGTTATTGAATAACAATTACACCACGACGTGGAGACGGTAAGCCGTATGTACGCACGTGTGGTGACATGTTATTCAAAGGATGGATAGAATACTAAAATATGGTTGAAAAGTGTTTATAATAACATGAAAGTATATATAATATACTGGATTTATTATTTTAGAATGGTAATAACAATGAAAGAAGGAGTGAAAGAAGAAAGGAACTTGAAAAAGTGTGGTGAAATCATTACCTCTTCTTCGGGTTCTTCTTTTTGATTTGATCAAAGGTCTCCATAATTTGGATTTCTGAATAACGGAAGGCCTCTAGGATGAATTGAGGGAAGGTGAGAGAGTATTTGGTCAGAGTTTGGCCGAACCAAAAGTCTTTGAAGGTCTGAGTTAAATAGAAGGGAGAGTGCCCTTTTATAAGAGGGGTGAGGGGCACCTTGGAAAAGCTAGAAATATTATTTTATAATAAATTCATATTCGGTTTTTAATGGCTCCAAAGTGAATTATTTAAAGTTTAAGGTGGTTATGGGTAGAAAACCACTCAACCAATGTAATTTAGACATGTTTGGGTTACTATATTAACCATATCTTTAAGTATTAACTCTTCGTTAATTAGTTTCACTTTTACAATGTCTCTTTGTATTTTTATATTATATGGTTAATAAACATACTATATACATCCAAGATACCCCCAATTGTTCCTTTAATGATATACCTATGATGATATAAGTCTTTTGGCAGAACCTTAGATTTTTAGGAATTTAATATCAATTAATAATATAATATTGTTTTAAAAAACTCTTTTATGTCAATTTTGACACTATTCAATTAATGATTTTTTGTTAAAATCATAACAGAATTATTACTTATAACAAAGTTACTTAAGTAAATACTAACATGTCATATTCACCTAGAAAATTAGTTTAATTCATAAAAAGTCTCAAATTATATTTATTTGGGTATTTATAATATCAATTATTTTAATTTTTTACTATTATGGTAATTAATGCATCATCATTGTGTCATAAATAAATTAAATTATTTAATGTCTAAAAATTATAAATAAAATATCATTATGTAGGAAATCTATTTATATTTCTAATTAATATTTTCAATTTAATTTATCTTATGTATAACCATATATTAAAAATGTTTTAGTAAGTAAACTTTGATTTTAACTCTTTTAACTCTTATTTCAATTAAATAATAATAAATGTCATAATCTAATCCAAGTGGACCTAAATGATAATATTTTATTCCTAAGGTTGCTTTTCGTAGAGATACACTTGTCCAATAGAATTAGGACATGTGTTAGGGTAATATTAATATCATTTTTTCCCTTAATTACACTATTTACTTTTAACCGTGGTAAATAAAAGTAAAAGAGTTACTATTCACCAAAAAAAATTATTTTCATCTCAATGAACCACATTTTACTCCTTGATATTAACCGTTTCTCTCGGATTTTCTAAATTCCAATCACATAAGCTGTAAAATTATGTTTTATGAAAAATTCAGTTTTTTAACTACCAATTAGTAGTTTCACTATTCATCAAAAAATGAAGTTTTTCAGAAAAATACGAAAAACTCATCCTAGGCTAATTTCGATATTCGGAATCCAAAAATGAAGTCCATTTTAAAAAATAAAATTTACAAAATTTTAAAAAAGTAGGTATTACTATTCATATCGGCTATTTTTATTGGTTGTGGTGTGTTAGAACTCGATGTTCCGTACAACACACGCTATTGCATTATTCAAAGAGAAGCGTACCGTAGAAGCTTGGGGTGTTACAAGGGTACTATATCAACGGTAGGAACTGTGTAGGTACTGTGGTAGTACAGGGGTACTATAGCAATATTATTCACAGAATGGACTTTGGGCCAAAAATTAGGGCTTGCGGGCAATATAATGGGCCACATGCCCACTGGTCCATCGGGCTATGTAATGGGTCTCCCTATACCCAGTTAAAAGAGGTATTTACTTTTCTTTAATAATAAAATGATGCTTCAGTCCCATCCTTTAAAAAAAATATAAGATGTGGCCTTCATTTAAATATTTTTTCCATAACTTTTTAATTATTTTTTATTAATTTTAATTAATTATTTGTGCACTTTTTATGATATATTAACACTTTTTTATTTTTATAAATAAATTTATCAATTAATCATTTTTCATAATAATTTATGTATTTTAGTATTTAAAATAGTTAATTTATATCTTAATTTAGTTTTATAGTCTAATAACTTAAAATTTATTTTTCTTATCTTTGTCTGCGTATTAAATTATTTAACATTAATTAATAAATTAAATAATTCTTCTTTTTCATTTAAATAATGTAGTCATAATTTATAATTTCTTATATTAAATATTATTGAATTTAAAGTAACATTATATAAATATTAGTCACCTTTTAACAATTCAACGTTTATAAATTTAATTTTATAAACGTACTACTCTTGTTAAATAAATTTCATTAATTTACTTATGAATTTTATAACAAAATTAATAAAATTTTCCCTTATTTTATGTAATATGTTAAATTAATTACATTAAATAAATTAACTTTGTTATATAATTTAAATCTAGTTTTTTATTTTATTATTTAGTTACGTACTAACTTTAGTTTTAGTTTAGTAACAATTTCTTCTTTATCAATTGAAGTTAATAATAATTTAACTCAAATATAAATGGTTTTATAAGTTTATTAAAGTTTATGACTACCTAAATTTTCAAATGTTTTAAAAAAATATAGTTTTAACTAATTATTTTGTTTAGATTTTATTTAAGTTCTAATTTTTTTTATACCTATGTTTATTTTGCAGTGTCAGAGTGGTACTGTTTCAATCCATCATGGTCTCACCATATCCCTTACTAACTGGTTCCACTATAGCAAATCTTTCACATCATCTTTCCCTTGGCACTGTTTCTAGAAAATCACAGTCTCACCAGTGTACCCATCATTTTCACTATCTCCAATGGTGACAACAGTATAATTAATTTTGTATAAAACCATAGATTTCTCACCTGCCTTCCCTTGGGTTTGACCCTGCACCAAAGTGCTAGTGTAGAAATTATAAATGATATTTTGAGAATTTTGATGCCTCTGGCCACCACAAAATTGTAACCATTGTCATGGAAGAAACGATCTGAGTGTTATTAAAGTAAAAACGTTTTAAAAAACATAAAAAAAACATAAAAAATCTTCTTCATTGTAAACATTCTCTTCTATTTTGATTTCAATTTTCTACTAGAACTACTTGCATTTTTGTGTGTTTTTAAGCTATTTTAGTCTAAAAAATGGAATTTATTGAGAACTGGAATCAATTTGGGCCTCACTATGTATGTTGTGACTGTTATGGTCACACTATCCAGTAGCATATTTATAACCAACCACAACAGGTTGATTACATTGAAGAGAATAGACACATTTAATTTAATCCTAGATTCCTATCTAAACCTGAATTTATTGAAACCAAATTAGATTTTAGGGAGAATAATTGGAATATTCAGTTAAACCAGACCCATGAAATTCAAGATAAATACAATCCAGAGAAAGATCAAAGAATGAAAATATTGGAAAACATGCTCCTAGAATTACAACAAAGGGTTAAAAAGAAAGAAAAAGTTGGAATGAATGAAAAATAAAATGTTTGCAAAAGATTTAAAAATCATATTGGTTAAGAAAGTGAATCAAAAACTGGGAAAAACATTTACATTGATGAATCTGAAACTATTAAACCAAATCTTGAAATAACAAACTCATTAAACAAATAACACATCATTGAAAATCCAATAAAGAACATAATTGATGTTTAATAGAAAATTTTGAAATTGAATTGAAATAGATTGAAAAATAATGCCTAGATATCTTTATAATTCCTACATTGGGGAAAATCACTATTTTAGAAGTTTTTATAATGATGTCACTCGGGTTGAAGATATACTAGAAAATGAAAACATGAATGTTAAAAACTCTTCACCCAATTTTTCTGTCTTTGTGAACAATGAGGCTGAACATTATATTGGGTATAATTTGTATGAGAATATTAAACTAGATAACATGGAATATGAAATCTTTGAACTCAAACTGAACAGTTATCATCCATGTTTTGAAACTCCAAACCCATATATTTATGAAATGTTGTTGGATGATGAGGATGAGGGAATTATATTTCAAGAAAGACTGACTGATGAATTTTTATTCCCCTATTCTCATAGTAATCAATTTTCTAAAACTTTTTTTACTGAAATGGAAAGTACTATTATCATTCCTAGGTAAAACTATTTGAATTTGAACAATCTAGAATGTCAATTCATTGATGCTATGTTGAACATTTCTCCTCCTGATTTTTACTTTCTGGAATACACTACAAACATTGTTTTTGAAAATGAACTCTTTGATTGTGAAAATGAAAGAGAGGTGGAGAAAAAACATGAATTAGGAGGCATTGGTTTGTTAGTTACAGTATATGTTTAGTGTGAGTTAACATATAAGGATCTTTGGAAGAGATTTATAACTTTTTCAAACCTAAATATTTGAATTGTGATAAAAAAAATTATCTTCCCTATATTTCACTTTCATCCTCAACTATAAAGGGTGTTGAGCCTTCTCATGATTCTTAATGTAGTATATAGGGGGAACCACACTTGATTTCTATTATAAATGATTCTTTTCTTCACTCTATTGAATCCCTTCTTGGACATTTTAATTATAACACACCCATTAGAACCCTTGAATTTGAATTTGTTAATGCTGAGGTTAAGACAGATATCTCTGAGGTCAATATCACACCCTTTGAAGTATCTAGTACTATGTTATCCCTTCATGTGAACTCCAATCTTTATAACCCCAAACATGATCTAGAAGTGGATAGTACTATGCCTAAAATTGTTAAAGGGTTTTACATAGGTGTTATTTCAAGCTATTATAGTTTGGTTTTTTGTTTTTTCAGTTTTCGAGCCCACATAATTCATGTTTTTGTTAAAAACAATGGGCCAAAAATATGTAGTGGTTTCTATTAAGGAAACCACATCCACCTAGTGACTGTGTTTAGTTTCTTGGTGAGTCTGGCTGGGTACGTAAAAACTAGTGCTTCATGGGAGGCAACCCATGGTTTTTTTGTATTAATAAATAAAAAAATGTGATTAAATAATGTCTACATGAAGACTTTAAAATTAGTGATTCATGGGATTTAACCCATAATCTTTCTTTGTTTTCAATTTTGTACTTTTTCGTGTTGAATAATGTAATACATTACTCTCTTTTGTATGCTCTGTCTCTATTGGTTTTTTGTACATGGATTACATGCTCAGATTTTTAGGATGTCGCTATTGGTTTCATGGAGAATTGGAATTCCCTTATTGGAATAATAATGAAAAAACTTATTTCAGGGAAGTACCTTACTGTTAAATTTTGATTCAATTTTTTTCTCCTTAATGTTGTAGAAATAAAATCTGATGCATTTCTTGAATAATTTAAAAAAATATGCTTCTTGTCACTTTGGTATACAAAATAATCTACATGTTTTTTTTCTTAGAAATGAATTCCATTGATTACAAAAACCCATTCACTGCATGAAATTATGTGTGGGGGGATACATACAGGTCAGTTTTTTTGTTTCTGTTTAATCCTATTTTCTAAGGGGTGTTATGAATTCTTTATTTATGCTTAATTTAACATCCAATTGAATCTTATTTTTTGAATTTCTTTACACCCAGTACACTATGCACATACAAGTTACATGCCATGTTTGAACTCTAATAGAATATTTATGTTATTGGACATAAATGATAATTCATGTATTTGTTAATGAATATGTTGTTAATTTATCCATTGTGGAAAATAATATTTTTGAAATTCAATGTGACCCACAAAACATGTCATAAATCTAGTTAAATACAAAATTAGTTTTGAACATAAATTGTCAAATTTTTCTTCTCCACTTTAGAAGTCAATTTTGGGGATAAATTTGGTTTTTAAGTGTGGGGGAGGGGTTAATTATTGACTAATCTTAAATATTCTTAATTTTATGCTCATAAATTTCCACTTCACTTAAATATTTTTGTAAAAATGGTTAAAAAGTTTCCAAATTATTTCATAATATTCAGTTGTACACTATTTCTCAAATGGGTCTTTCCTTAGGATGATGCTTGCTGAGTAGTTAAGAAGTTATTTGAAACTAAAATTAATGTGGGTGGATGACTGTTGAGTGAGTAAAACTTTTATTTATTGGAATTTTGGTTTAGGGAATATTTCTGATTTTGATATGGGTAACATGTAGTGGATTTATGATCAAAACCCTTAGAATTGGAAGTTTGATCTTGATCTTATGTGACACACATTATTTATTCAAATTAATTACCTTATTGAGCCAATGTAAATGGTATTAATAAAAAAATTAAAATTTGAGTATTTTGGGCATCTGTGATCCCATGGGGAATCTATGAGACTCTAGATGCTGAGTGCATTTTTGTTTACTATAATCCCTCTATACACTTTGAATATGTTCATTTCACGGTGCTTAACACGTGATACATGGCATGGGAAAAATTAGATAAAGTGTCTAGGTTACAAAACGAGTTCATTATGGTGAGGGGAATGATGAACACTAGATGAAGAAGGGGTTAAGTGATTTATATGGTTATCATTTAGGTTGTATCAATAATGTGATTCAAAAAATTATTTATTTTTGGAACCTAGGATAAGTTTAAAGTATAATGTTTTTTTGGATAAGTTCTTAATTCCACTAATATTTTACCTCCTCTCACTCGTTGTCTTAGAATATGAGCTTGGATTAAAATGAGTCATTAATTTGTTTCACATATGAGGCATGAAATCTTCATTTCTTGGTGATTAATATATTTTTATGTTACCCTTTAAGTACTTGTTCAAGTAAAGACATCATTTGAGTTATCTTTTCAAAATCCTATTGACACTACTTTCCTCTATTTTTAAATGCAGGACATGTTACATATTGAGTTAAATCATAATACAACTTTCTATTTCATAATGATAATAAAACATCGGATTGTTTGAGGAAAAACTATGTTTATGTGTGGGGGGGATTTGATGTGGTCTTTTTTACATTGTTTTGCCACATATTTTTAATTAATTTTTATTAATTTTAATTAATTATTTGTGTACTTTTTTACTATATATTAACAGATTTTTATTTTTATAAATAAATTTATTAGTTAATCATTTTTATAATAATTTATGTATTTTGATATTTAAAATAGTCAATTTATATCTTACTTTAATTTTATAGTCTAATAACTTGAAATTTATTTTTCTTATTTTTGTTGGCATATTTAATTATTTATCATTTATTAACTAATTAATTAATTCTTCATTTGAATAAAAATAAAGTAGTCTTAATTTAGAATTTCATGTATTAAATATTATTTAATTTAAAGTAACATTATATAAATATTAGTTTTCTTTTACAAATTAAACATTTATAAATTTAATTTTATAAACTTACTAATCTTGTTAATTAATTTCACGAATTAACTTAAGTATTTGAAAATAAAATAAATAAATATTTACGTTACATAATTTATTTTTACAAAGTAATTATTTTAAATAAATTAACTTTGTTATATAATTTAAATATAGTTTTTTATTTTATAATTTAGGTACATATTATTATTTTTTTGTTTAGTAACAATTTAAGTTTTATAAATTGTAGTTAATAATAATTTATCTCTCGTTTAAATGGTTTTATAAATTTATCAAAGTTTATGAGTACCTGAATATTCAATTTTTTAATTAATCTTTAGTTTTAATTAATTATTTTGTTTATATTTTATTTAAGTTCTATTTTATTTTACTCATCTGTTTATTTTGAAGTGTCATGGTGGTAATGTTTCAATCCATCTTGATCTCATTTTATCCATTACAAACCGATTCTGCCATAGAAAATCCTTCACATCGTCTTTCCCTTGGCACCATTTCCAACAAATCAGAGTATCACTGGTGCAACCATCATTTTCACTATCTCCACTACGGAAAATAGAAGAGTTAATTTGGAATAAAACCATAGATTTCTCACCTTCCTTCCCTTGGGTTCGACCCTACACCACTATGCAAGTTTAGGAGTTATAAATGATATTTTGAAGGCTAATACGACCTCTGGACACATCAATTTATCAAATAGTTAGTCATCTATATAAGATTAGACATGTATGAGTAGAGCCAATGTAGTGGTGGGTAGAAAAAGTTCCTCTAGGAAATACCAAATTCTCAGTGAATAGAGCATCAAGATAAATGTCCACTCATCATAAATATATGTCAATCAACATATGATACCTACAACAACATCTAGAAATACTCATGGTAGATACTAAGTTTCATGGTAAGGTCATATCCATATTGAAATCCAAATATTCTTCATGGGAGTTTCTATAAACACTCTCCCAATAGAACTCACTCTACGGTTCTGATAGCAAATATGTCATCCAACTGATTTTTCATGCTCATTGGGTCCACCATAATGAAGTAAAAACTATAAGTCAAAAAATAACTGATACAAAGATAGGGATCACACCCAGCTTTATGGGTTATAATAATAACCTGATATGGATTAACCAATTATGTAGTGGATCGACACCCATGTAATGTTTTCCATAAATATTAATAGAAGCCTACTTAGTGAAGAAGATGGTAATGAATTATTTATTGGGATATTAGGATTTTGAAAACTATATATGTGAATTATTCCCATCGAGGGAATCACAATCATATTATTAGGACTTAATACCATACTATACCATTAAATAATGGATATTCGAAATGAACACTAAAGAAACTTGTCCAAGTGGAAGAGAATAATGGACTCATGCCCCTATGGGAAAAATATTTGGCATTTAATAGTACTAAAAATTGTGTTTTTTCATTCCAGAGTCTTTCCATGTTCTATAGGCCATTCTTATGTACTAGAGTCTATTCATGTATACACCTAGCTATGTTTTTTTACCCCAGGTCAGGCTTGTGTACTTGGATGTGTCAAAATACATGGCTCAGGCCATTTTCTCTAGATGGATGTGAGTATAAATATTATCCATCGTATACTAGTTATTACCTAATAGTCAAGGGTACATGGTTGTTCTCTAGGTTGGTTCATATGCGGTGTGACATGTGTCACATAGGGTTTCATCGTTTCTTCTCTGTGGAAACCATATCATTATAACTAGGATTCCAAATGTAGTTTATCTCTAGATTACATATGGTGAAATTCAAAATTTTCTATTACCCACAGGTTCTTTCTACAACTTTCTCATACTACTGCCACACTAATTTTCCATTCTGATTCTCATTGTAAGACAAGAATCTAGTCTATCCAAGCCTTTCTATCACCTCTACCTTGAATCCATCCATCTGATTCTCATGGAATATCATCCAACCATGTAATATCATTACTTCATGTGAACCCATTAAATAATATCCCCTATCCAATCCGAATCTATCATTATCACTACTGTAGCTCAATAAAATCCTCTAAAACAAAATTGATTAATGGTATCAATCCATTATAGTAAAAAAAGGGAAAACTTTATTAATTATAGGATAATTTTTCAAACAACTTTTCAAACGAACCACCAATGATGAACACATAATGCATGGGTAAATAAATTCACAAACCAAAAATAAGTTTAATAAAACTCAGCCAATGTTCTTGATGGACTTGATTCATTAATGTTAGAAAGACTAATTTTGATATATAATTAATAAATAAAAAATTCCCTACAATCCAGTTAAAAAAATAATATACCTATAAAATGATCATCCCTCAATATAATGACACAACATTAATATATATATATATAAATCACATCTTCTTTTAAAGAATATTTTTTTACAATACATAAACATATTCTCGAAAATAATAATAGTTTATTTTCATTGGAAATTTGGTATCATAAACATTGGTCCATTAGTGAGATAAATCATCTCCCACTATGTTCTTAACATCTATAACCCTTGTCAGAAATATCATACATAATACATATCTTCTTAAAATTGGTAAAAGGAAACATAAGAATGATTGATCTCTCATACTCAATAAGGCTAAACAAGGGTTATATATAAGAAAAAAATGAACAGAAGGGTAAGAGAACATGATCATAATATTTGAATGGAATACCCTATATATCAAAGATCATAATCTGGAATCCTGAAAAAAAAAATTGGAATACCATAAGATATGAATCATATGGAAATCAAATAACATGTTCCATGAGAGAACTAAATTTATATAATCCATGGGATTTTTGGCATACAAATAATATTAGATAATTGTTACCATATTACTCAAGTATTATTTCCAATGATATCATACTGGAATGGGTTCATTCACCAAACCATAAAAGTAGTCTACGTTCACTCCCAAGAACATCATAGTATAAATGGTTCACTCCAAAGACCATATTTGTAATCAAGGATCACTCCAAATACTATCATAGTGGACAAAGTCCCTTACTAGACCAAGTTCACTCCACATTCCAATACTATGTATCTAATGAGATTTAAATAATTACCTAATGCATTTGGGGATATATAAGTAAAACATATCACATAATTAAATGATACATATGTGTGCCACATTATTATAAACTTTTATCATATCATAACCCATGATATGAAAATTGGTTTCATAAATATTTCATCATATCATAACCACTAAAAAAGTGATAGGTTTCATAATCATTTCATCATATAATCACCATTGAAAAGTAGTTGTTTTCGTAAGAATTTATCATGATATAACCCATGGAAGAGAAAATAGTTTTAAAAAACATGTCATCAAAAAAAATATTCATTGGAAGAAAAATAAGAATGGTATCCATGGAAAATATCCCCAATAAATCATAGGTAAAATCAATAAATTAAACCTTATATGGAAAATAATTTTGAAAGATTATTTAAAAAAGTTCATATGGAAAATATCCTTTCTGCTTAGTGAAAACTAGTTTTAAACCATAAAACACTTGAAAACTATTTTATTTGAAAACAAACTTTAAAAATTATTATTGGTAAATTAAAGAATATATTTCCCATGATATTATAAAATTCCAATCATACCATAAACATTAAAATAAATTTTCTATTCACATTTTTTATGAAAGAAAAATGAGAATTGTTTTAAAAAATACTTGAAGTTTCCTTTAAAAAATTGTATAAATTACAACATGGGTAAAAGTTTCTTTTAAAAATAAAAAAAATTAAAAAAATTAAAACACTTTTAGAAAACATGATTTTTAAGGAAAACAGGTTTTTGACCGAAGGGAGAAATAAAGTTTTATTTTTTAGAAAAACATTTTCTTAATTATCATATGTACCAAATAATGTAAATATGGTAATATTACATTTAGATATCATATATATACAAAGGATAATAAAATTTATGAGACTTCATGGTATATGATACATAAAATTTCATCAATAGAATTATAATCATTAACCATCCTTATATATTATAATATTATAGAAATAAACTATTACAATTTTTATAATGTTGTATCAAAATCCCCATAATATAATAACATCACATTAATCTTAAAATATCATAAAAAGGGATTTTTTGAGATATTACATGTCAAAGGGGCAGTATATACACCTCATAAAATATTATAGATGTATAAAATAACATGCGTCTAAAAGACGAAAAATTGATAAAAAATACACTACTGTTTTAGTAACATTTTAAGTATAAAATTCATGTAATGGGGGTCCAAAAATGGGTATTTCAATAAAAATAATTTTAATTATAATTATAATACTATAAATCCACGTTTCATTTATACACCACATACAATAAATAGATGGTGAATATAGATTATGTCCAATGGAATATAAAAGTGAGGTTAAAATCCCAGACCTTATGTCTTGACATCTGTTGTATTGGTTAAATACTAAAGTATAATAAATATAATATTATTATAGATATATTAAAAATAATTTTAATTTATATCAAAACATATATGGTTTTTATAACATTTTATTCCCCATTTGTTAACAATTCCTTGTAAATGTTATGTTGCGGGTAATAACTGTTTTGTTTTTCATATATGTTTTTGATTTGCTATATTTTTTTACATATTAATTTGATCATGATTTAATAATTTTCATAATTATAACCATGATATAAATATAATATATATTCTTTATATTTTTATTTATAATAACATAAAAAATATATAAATATAATATAAAACACAACATTAATGGAGAGGGTAGATCGTAAGTACACAATAACGATGATTCCATTTCATTGTCAAATTGAAAAAAAGAAACTGATATGAGATATTATCATTCAAAAATTATTTTTTTGTTATATATATCAAATATTTCTATTAAAACCATAAATAATAAATTCCATGTGAAGCGTGAATGAATCACGTTGATTCAAAAGGAAGTAGTATGTCGTATACACGAACGACGTTGTCGTATTACCACAAAATATAAATAATAAAGGTATGTGTGACATAAAAATTAAAGAATAATTATAACCTAATAAAATAATTAATATAATAAATAAATAGTATTTCTTCCTCTACGACCAACCTTGATGGGTGGTGATGAAAAAAACAAACAACATTGGTTCGTGAGGCGGTAGTCCGTCATACCCATGAATAGTGATTTTGTAACCCATTTATTGGATTTTTGTGTGGCTGTAGGTTTTACCCATACCATAAAAACATGTAAGTATATATTATATACTAATTTAATTATATATTCATGATATACAAATAATTTAAAGGACTTTAGGAAGGAATAAAAAAATGTTCATTGATGAAGGTTACCTCTTCTTTTTTATCTCGTTCTTGTTTACAACAAAGGCCTTCCATGGTCAGCTTTATGGACAAAGAAAATAATAAATGATCATGCGAGGTAATTATATAAGTTATTTAGTTATGTTTCTTCTGAACAAATTTGTTTTTATGTTGAGAATATAGGGGAAGAGGGGTGGCCTTTTATGAGGGAGGTGAGTGGCAATCTTAAAATTTTGGAAGGAGAAAGTTCCACCCATATTTTATCAATGTCAAATGGATCAAATAATGGAAAAATCTTGATAATGAAATGTATAAGGATAAAATATTTCCATAAAATGGGTTTTAGACAAGAATATAGGTTATTTTACCCTTATGATTAATGTTTAGTCCTTTAGTAAACATATGTTTCTCTTAATATTTTTGAATGATTTTAATTGTTATCAATAATCATTATGATCAAATATTGAAGTTAAAATTATTATAAATTATGAATTATTGTCATTAAAAATATTGAAAACATTTTTCCAAATTCCACAAATAGAATTGTAAAATTTAATTCAATATTTAATCCCACGGATAGGAGGACACAATAATCTTTTAAAGGGGAAATTTTCAAAAGTATTGAAATATTTTTATGTCCAATTTCTATGTGGAATTGATTCCAATTACATGAATTTGAATAAGTGATGATTAATTGAACTAATTATTTTTTAAAAACAAACTAAAATAAAATTTTACAATATAAATAAATTAATAAAAAATATTTTTTTCAATTAAAATTCAGTATTTTCACTACTAATCAAAAAAATGAGGCTTTTATGAAAATTTCATAATATTATCTCTAAGATATTTTTAACATTATTAATTAAAAAATAATTTTTATTTTGTAAAATTAAATTTCTAAATTATTCAAAAAATAATTATATTATTATTCATAAGAAAACATAAAAATAATTTTTTAAGAAAATAGTATTTTCAAAACATTTAATGAATTTATCAAAACTTTTGTTTTCATTTTCAGTATTTTTTCTTTATATAAATTCATTGTATATAATAATAATTTATTAATAATAATATTATTATGTATAATAGATATGTTAAAATGGTGTGTTTTAAATAACTATATTAATAATATATCATTGTTTTAACATTTAATTGAGAAAATTTAACTTGTTGACATATTAATGAAAAAAGATACAATCGTTACTCTATCTTTATTCATATAATACCACCAGAAATATTGTTTAATATATATAAACATCATCGTACTTCCCTACTGAATAAAAAATGATGAACTATAAGCATCATCTGAAAAATACTTTTTCATGTTTGGTATGGAAGGAATGCATACTCAGTTCCTGAGCATTATCATTCCATCATGATCAAAGTTAAAATCTGGAAAATTTTATCCTTATTTTGTATCTCTACATATTACATATGTACCACATTAATCTTTACATGGATATATGGTTAAACATTCAATTGAGTAAGATAATATCCTCCCCTTCCTTCTGGATTATTAGATATATCCTTTTCAAAACCATAAATATTGGATCTTTTTTAATATCATCGTGTATAAGATATCACGATCCTTTCAACACAAAGCATCACCCACCTAGTTCTCTTTCCTAGGTTGGTAATGTATTGGGTAGTAATAATCCTTAATCATCTCTAACCATCTTCTCTAGTGCATGTTTATCTCCTTCTGTGAAAATATATACATTAAAGATTTAATGTTTTTATATATATCACACTTTTCTTAATAAAGATAATTACTACATATCATTGTTGAAAACAAACCTTAACTGACTCCAAATCATGAGTTGTTGAATTATTCTCATGATACTTCATTTATTCTATTACATAACCTATAACCATGTGATTCACTGTGAAACCACATATCAATACCCTCTTAGATGCATCACTAAAGATTACAAACTGTTCTCCATTATTGGGTACTATAAGTGTTGTTGCACTAAATAATCTTATATTCAGTTCCATGAAATCTTCCTCACATTAGACTATCTAGAGGAACCTGGATCCCTCCCATGTAAACATAGATATTTGAATAGAGAGATATAAAAAATATTCAACAAACCATAGATAATACCAATATAAAACAAGAAAACCATAGATCTCAGTCAGTGTGGTTGGTCTAGGCCAACATTAAATAGCCTCCATCTTTCATGGATCTACTAATATACCCTTTATTGAGATTATATACCCAAAAATGTAACCTTTGGAAGCTAAAATTCAAACTTTGTAAATTTTTCATATAGTTTCACCTTCCATAGGGTCATTATTATAGTTTTCATGTGATCTTGAGGGTCTTACTTTATTTTTTAATAGATAAGAATTTAATTTATAAAAACATCCCCAAACTGATCAAGGTAATATCTGAAGATTATATTGAATAAATATAAAAATAAAGTAGGGGTTTTAGTATGAAATAAATCAACCACGATATATTTATATTGTGCATAACTAGTGAAAAATTATATCCTGGGTATATCTATATTATTTAACCGTAATTAATGATATCCAAAATGAAGGTTAATCTTAGAAACATATTGAGCTATTTGTAGTCAATCAAACAAGTCATCAATAAAGGGAAGAGACAACTTTTTCTTGATCATTATCTTGTTTAGATCATAATAATCAATGAATAGTTGTATAGATCTGTATTTTATTTCAAAATATAGAATATGTTCTCTCAATGGTTACACACTTGGTTGAATGAATAACTTATGATGGTTTTCCTAGATTTTCATGTTCAATTCATGCAACTCAATTAGGACCATTGTATAGGGAGTCTTTCAAATTGGTGTTTAACCAGGTATGAACTATATTTAGAATTCAACTTCATATTTTGGTGGATTTATAGGAAAATCTTCAAGAAAGACAAGAAAAAATTCTCAACCAATGGTCATATCATTAATTTTAGGTGTCTCCCAAACCAATTTAGGTAAATACCCCTTCTAAATGGGTATCAAGACCCATACAGTAGATGTGATCTCTATAAAAAAATTTAGTTATCTTAATATTGATATAAATTTGTAGGTTGGTTTCAATATTCAAAGCTGAAATCGCTTCCTAGAAGATAAATGTTGGATTTATTCAAAGAAAGAAAATTGATGCCTACGATGCATCAAATTAAACCAGACGAAGCATGTCATGATTTGCAGGAAGAACATTCCCACCAATTTAAATTGAAGAGGGATCATAGACTTGATAAGTGACCATCATTACATTAAATTATTATAATTTTACTTCCATATATAATTGTTTTTTTAAATCATGATGACCTTATAAAATTCATTAGATATGAAAGAATGGGTATATATAGAGTAAAATAATAGATTATGAGTTCTAGAGTTGATATAAGTGTACCTTTCACCACGTCATTGTCATCCCTATAGTACAAAAATAGTACTAACATGTGTTTTTACATTCTCCCTTGTCTGAAGTGGTTTCTAACATCAATCACCATAATTAATCCTTGTGGTTGGGAACTGGTAATAATTACTCCAATTATCAGTATACTTGAATCACATAAATATGGGTGGTTTATTCTATAAAACTTTCTATCAATTCACATTGTTAGCTAACTTATTCCTTCACTTCGAAAATTCTTTTACAAATGACCTTCTCATCCACATTTTAAAATTTTTTTAGAAAACTTAAAATAATTTACTACAAGTTTTATTCCATATATTGAATTGAAAGGAAATATCATCTTCTTCTCTCTATGGATTCTATATATTCCTTTGAACTCTATATTCCTTTTCTTTTTAAAATGATGATATTGATACTTAACTGTTAATTCCGGTTCCACCTTGATTCACATCGAGTAATCTCTTCATAGCTACTAAATTCCCATATGGATAACACCCCTTGGATATTTTGTTTTATGGAACTGAAGAATTGATCATCCTTAAATTCAGGTCAGATGATAATACCATAAGCATTCCTCACTATTCTTGTAAAAATGTCTTCATTGGTACCAACAAATTCATCATCCATTTTCATTAACTCAAGAAACACATTATTCATATTGGTATTAAGATCACACGGAAATTACTTATCAAAAAGTTATTTATTGAACACATTCCAATCCATGGATTCAATTTCATTATGGTGTCTTATCTTCTTGATAAGAGTTCACCATTACTCTACTACACCTTCTAAATGGTAGACAACCAAAATAACTATTTCATGTTCTAAACACTGAAGGAAGGGAAATATATTTTCTATTGTATTAATATATTATTAAGCAACTAGTGGATTAGAATATGCACTAAAAGAAGGTTGAAGTTTCCTTATGAATGACTCAAAAGAATGTTGTTACCTCCTTTTCTAATTTGGATGTCTCGCATGATTCATAGCTTGAGAATGCTATATGAGCATAATAACAAGGTTTTATCATTATAGATATCCTAACATTTGGATTATCCTGAGGAAATAATTTCATTTTCCATCACATTAAGCCTTAACTTGGTTCCTTCAGATTTTATCCATTGACTAAAACCAAAAGTCATAGTGTATGAAACAATACATATATGAGGGAACTATATAATCATGAAAATCACTTATAAAATGTTTATGTTATAAAACCTTATATAATCTATGAAACCTTGGTTTTATCAAAGTTCACTTATATCCATATTTTATTTAAATCCTATATTATGGTTTGTGAATAGTTTTTGATTATTCAATGTATATACCCCAAGATATTCAAACCAGGTGTGTTGTGAGGCCCGTTTTTTCCACCAGTTCCTAGTCGAGTCTTTCTTAGTGTGGTGTTTTAATGGTTTTTACTTCTATGTACATTAGTGCTAGATATGCATCCTCTTTTAGTATCCAGACATGGATTTATTGCTAACAAACCACTTGATCGCCCTTTTAAAACAATTCTGACATACCTTCATATACTTTAACTCATACTTATATTTGTCCTTAAAAATATCCTTATGGATATCACTAAGGTTTCCTCATCCTTGTTTACAATGGTTAACTAAACCCTTTCTTTGAATCCAACTATACTGAACCTGTCTTAACATACATATACAAAAACTTGTTTTTTTATATTTTTTACAATACACAAACACACTCCTGAGGGCCGTGATAGTTAAGTGTCTTAAGAAATTTTTAAATATAAACTCTAGTCCATTGGGGAGATAAATCATCTCCCAAAACATTCTTTAAAAATAGCATACTTCATGGACATATCAACATAATACATATCATCATTACCTAGGGGAAATGAAACATTAAAAAGGGTGATATTCGAAGCTTAGAAAGGGTAAAAATGGATATATATATATATATATATATATGCATGAAATAAACATAAGGGTTTGAGAACATGATCATAACATTCAAAAGTAATACCTTTCATATCAAGCATCATAATCCTAAATCAGCTCAAATAGATTTTCCATTCAAAATACATTAATATTAAGTAAATAAAACAACATGATCGATGAGAGATTAACATTGGCACAAGATATAGAATTTATGGAATACACATAAATAAATAAAATAATTATCATTTTTTTAGGGATCATTTCCAAGGCTATTATATTAGAATTGGTTCACTCCCCAAACCATCATAGTAGTCAAGGTTCACACTAAATACCCTAAAAGTAAAAATGTTTCACTCCAAACACCATCATAATAGCCAAGGTTCAATCCCAATACCATCATAATGGACAAAGTTCCTTATTAAATAAAATTCACTCCTCATTCTGCTCATTTATATCTCATGAGATATAAATCATTACCTAATACACTAGAGACTGGTATTGGTATCACCAGTCACATAATGAAATCATTCATATGTGTCTAAAAAGATAATAAAAGTTCCTCATATCATAACCCATGAAATGAAAATTGGTATCATAAATATTTCATCATATCATAACCTATGAAAAATATATAGATTTAATAATCATTTAAAAATATAATAACCTATAAAATTATATGGCTTTCTTAATCATTTATCATGGTTTAACCTATGAAAGAGAAATAGGTTTCATAAAAACATGTCATCATAAACATAATCCATTCAAAGAAAAAAATAATGGTTTCATTGGATAATAACTCTAGTATAGAATATGTAACATTAATGGTTGAAGTATTTCATGAAACATTATTTGGGAAATTCATTTAAAACATATTTGAAGGAAATATTCATTTCTACATAAAATAAAAAAAATTAAAATATAAAAAAATAAAACCCATTTTTATATTAATATAACATTGGAAAATATAATTTAATTTTTAGTAAATTATTTTTCATAATTTTGTAAATTTATTTTCTTATAGTACACTTAAAAATTAGGTTTTCATTCAAATTTTTAGTAAAATCCAATGAGTTTTTTTTTGAAAACAAAATGAGGAATCCTTTCCAAAATTATTTTTAAAATGTAAAAAATGGGAAAAAATTTATATTAAAAATAATAAAACAGATAAAACTAATGTTTAATGTTTTTTAGAAAACATGGATTTGAAGGAGAAATTTTTTTTACTCAAAAGATAAATAAAGTCAAATGTTATTAAAAATATTCCATAATTCTCAAGGTAAAAGAGTGTAAAATAGTACTATGATATTAAAATATCTTGAATAATCATAGGATAATAAAATTCATGAAAAATATTGATATATTGATCATATGATTTTATCAATGTAATTATAATTAAAACCAAACCCGCTAAATTATGATATTGTAGAAATAAACTCTTACCATTTTCATAAACATGAAACATAATTCCAATGAAATATTAACATCACATAAAGCATAAAATATCTCTAAAATAAAGATAATATTTAACAAACATCTAAAATTGGTAGTTTATACACCTCATAAAATAGTATTGGTTCATAATATAACATGTGTCTTAAAGAAGGCATTTAAGAAAAAAATTCCCCTATTGGTTTTGTAACGTTTTATCTGTAATCCCAATTAAATATAGATCATCCTATGTAAATGTAAATGAAAATAATTCTTAGTATAATTGTAATCAAATAAATAAATTTGTATTATACACACCGGATATATGAAATATGTGGTGAAAATGGATTGTGTCTCACATAAAAAATGTGTGACAACAATCTCTTACATTAATTCTTGACATCTATTATACTTGTTAAATACTAATGTATAATAAACAGATGTTAATTATAAATACATTAAAGAACAAAATTTATTAATATCATACAATAAATTAGTTTCTTTTGAAACTTTATTACAAGTTGGTTAATAATTCCCATTTAAAGTTGTGTTTTAGCTAACAACATCTTTATTTTTTCGATATGTTTTGATTTTTTAACTTTTTTCCCGCTTATTATAACCATGATTTAATCATCTCTAGAAATATAACCCTGATATTAATATCATATATATTCAGTAAATAAGTATTTATAATAATATATAAAAGATATAAATAGGAAATTAAATACACCATTCATGGAGATGGTAGGTCATGTGTACACATGAACATTGTTTCCCTATTACTTTTTTTTAAAAGGAAGAAAATTATATGAGATGTTATCATTAGAGAATAATTTTTTTCACAAATATCAATTTTTTTTATTAATCCCCATCATAAAACATTCCATGTAAAGAAGGAATAAATCACATAACTTTATGAGTTAGAAGTTTGACGTACACATGAACGACATTATCATATTCACAGAAAATATAAAGAAATAATGTTTCTGTGATATAGAAATTTGTGTATAATAATAATATTATAAATATAATAAATATAATATATAAAAAAATTCCATAATTATTCCTTTTATTTATAATATTTAATGCCAAAACAAACAATATCGGTTCGTGAGGCGGTGGTCCATTGTAGACACGAGTGATGATATTATATCCCCTTTGATAGATGTGTGTGTGTTTTTATATCGTAACCTTATTAGAAAAGAACATCAATATATTTATTTCATTAAATTTTTTTATATAATCATGATATAAAAATAATTTAATGGGTTTGAGGAATAAATAAGACAAAAATAATCATTAATAAACGTGGCCACTTTTTTGCAAATCTCATTTTGGCTTACACCAAAATATTTCCTTGGATAGATTTATTCCCATACAAAGGATTATAGGATGATATTTGGTGACTGGATAAGTTATTTTTATAGTGATTGTCAGAACCAATTGGTTTTCAATGTCTAAATATAGGCAAAGAGGTGTTGGCCATTTATAAGGGAGGTGATTGGAAAAATTGAAACATTTTGAAAGAGTGAATTCAACCAATGTTTGTTCCTTTTCCAATGGCTCCACTAACTGACCCATATTTATTATATAATTTCTAAAGTCTAACATTTTCCAAAAAATAGGTTTTGGATACATATTTTGGTCATTTTCACCTTATGATTAATGTTTAGTCCCTTAGTAAAGTTGTTTTTCTATTAATGTTCATGGTTAATTTTAATTGTTATCACCGAAAATTATCACCAAAAATTATTTTTTCTTGATTTGAAATAATGAATTATTATATTACCAACATTTTTAATAAAAATTTTAAAATTCCACTAATATAAGTGGGGGAAATTAATTAATCATATAATTATACAGATGTGATTAGACAATGGGTTTTTAAAGTGAAAATGTTTATAAGTTTTAAATGTATTTATATATAACCTAAATGTGAAATTGATTACACTAACCAAAATTGAATTTATTTATTTATAATTTAACTAATTATAATTCAATAAAATATAAATTAATAATATAAATTAATTAATTACAATGTAAATTTTCAATTAAATTTCAGTATTTTTATTATTCAGCAAAAAACATTTATGAAAATACTAAAAATAATACTAAAAATATTTTGAAATTATGAGGTTAAAAATAATTTATATTTTATAAAATTAAATTTATAATGTTTCATAATCTAAATTTATTATTTTTCACAAAGATACATAAAAAAATTATTTTAGAAAATAGTTTTTTCAAAACATATAATGACTTTACCAATATCATGTATTTAATTATCACTAAGTTTTACTTATATAAAAACGTTATATTTAAATATTATTTATTACTATTAATATTACTAGGTCTAGCATATAGGTTATAGTGGTCGGGTTTAAATAACCATACTAATAATATATCATTTATTTTTAAAAACATAGTGTCGTGTGAAACACAAGCTAAGAGGGAGTTTCATGTAGTGAAAGCTTAATATGGTGTTGTTTAATATGAATGATTAACATGGTTTATCATTAATTTAATTCCATAAAATAAAATTAAAATATTAGAGAAAAAAGTACATAAAAACTTGGGGTCTTACACTCGAATAAATCCATTGGTTGATAGCTTTACATTTGTAGGTGGAGATATCAACAGGTAATATATACACATAAAAACATCCTAACTTGTGTTAAAATATATCAATGATGAAAACTGATCATGATTCATATTTCTTGGGGTGATCCTCAATCTCTTGTGGTTTAGATGTTCAATATGGTATCGATTTGATCCCCCGATCTTTTTTATCTGCCAACATCTCTCCAACATATCCTCTCTAACTCCCTAAGGGTATATTGTTATCCCTAAGATTTTCAAATATCTTGGTATTTATATTGAATCAATTAGTTCTCTGAGTCATTAAAATTTATTTATTTATTTATTTATTATTTTATCCCTTCACTTAATTTTAAAGAATGCCTGATGTTGATAAACATTATGTCATGCCTATGGTAAAACACACATTTTCAACTAAAAGGTGGTCTTAAATTTATGACATAAGACTCAATTTTATATTTCTACCAATTTTCCATGAAAATATCATGTTCATAATATTAATATATTTTATATTTTTCAAATATCAATTCTAGGCACATCGGGCCTCAAAATATCATGTTGTCTCAATGCATGTCTTCCAAAATATTACTAGATATATTTTATAGCATTACATGGAAAAAACCTGTACATTACTATATCATTAACTTAGAAAATAATATTCATAACCCATGTTCAATATTCTTTAAATCATGTAAAAATAATTGAATCCATATTTATTCTATAAGAGTAACCAACCCTGTTATCTCTCTCAATTTTGACCTTAGAAGTATTTCCATTACCCAATGAAATTGAGAGCAATATTTGGATCACCCATCAACATGATATATATCAAGTAACCTATAATCATATATAATTATTAAATATCATATCATGAACAAAATATTTGTGTAATTTAACTTTTGCAGTATAAAACCCTTCAAAAAATCATTTCAATTCTAAAACAAATCACATTCAATTTTCATATAAAAATTAAGGGAAAATCATTTTTCATCTGATAAAATTTTACAATGAAACATTTCCCTATAAGAGGGAATATAATTTAATTTTAAAAAAATAAAAACATGATAAAAAATTAAGAAGTAATGGATTATATATTTTTTAATTCATCTCATTACATGCATTTTAGAAACTTTCTTTTTGAACATTGTTAAAAAAATCAATATTACTAATATGTAAAATTAATAAAGTTCGATTTAAATTTTTTTAAAGAAATTTAGAATTAGTTAAAAATAAAATTTATCATCCTTTGATTTGTAAACAAAAACATTCTTGAAATATTTAAAAGATCATAGATATAGAGGAGAAATTTTTTAAAACATTTAAAACAATGTCTTAAAGGGAATTCACAAACGTATTTAGTAACATTTGAATCAAAGAAAAATTGAAGTTTAGAACCTGAAAATTATTCATAACATACATGAATTTCATTAAATGATTGATAAAATAATGGAAATTGAGATGATAAATCACTTACCTTGACTCCCAACATACCACATACATTGTTTAACAATTTTATAATGAATATAAATTATTTTTTTAGTTTTTTAAGAAACAATTTTATTTATATTACCTTATTATAGAATATTTTATATCATTTATTACCATTCCTTATATAGTTAATAAATCCATTATGATTATGTCTTTAATTTTAAGCACATTTAGTTCGTAATTTCCAAAACTACTTATATAGGTTTACCAAGGTAAAAAGAGTCATTTTACACGAATTTATTGAATAATAATCATGAAATTATTATCATTTTTATAAATTAAATACATATTTTTAATCATATACGAAAATCAGACCTAAAATGATTTACATCACTCTTTGAAGGTGGTATTCCACACGTACGCATGATAAACATTACCATTATCTAACGGGTCGTAGGATAACAAGGTATGTAATAAAATTTATTTATAGAATAAATTATTTTTCATAAATATCATATATATATATATATATATATATTAAATCCATTTAATAAACACCCTTGTGAAATGTTGATAAAAAACACAATTCAATGCTTCTTGAAGGTGGTAGCCCAACATATGCATGACCGATGTTTTCATTTCCCAGAGGATTTAAAATAGGATGTTAAAGTGTTTTTTCTATAATAATTATAACCTTTACATATAGGGAATACAATAATTTTAAGATATAATAATAGTTTTAATGAAAATAGAGGATTTGTATTTTGAAATAAAATGAAAGAACTCAGTTAACAATTCTAACTCTTCTTTGGAAACCATCCTATGAATACACCTTAACGGTTTTTAGGATAAACCTTTAGTGAGACCAAGACCTCTAGTTCATCTAGTAGATCATTCAGATAGAATTTGGATAAATTGTGGTCATGATAAGTTTCTAAAAGTGGGTGATTTAGAATTTTTGGGAGTGACATGTTTTACTGAAAATATGTTTTTTATTCAGAAAGACAAGATAAGAAACATACAAAAAAAATTCACTGAGACACAAAACGGATGTAAGTAGTGAAGATGTAGAGAACCATTATTAATGATAAGGTTAAAATAATTGGGCATTGATCTGATGTTGTGGTAAAGTATTATCCTTTCACTTAACATCCCTTTGTTAAGTTGTACATCAACTGCATAATTCCCTTCTCTCAATGTATGACTAACACAAATATTTTAGTTCAGATAATTTCCAAAATACCTAGCATTATAAGCCAACTCTAATGGTAACTGACCCCTCTTTAGAATAATGTGTACGAAAATAGTATATTTGGATACCACTTTGGCAATTTGGAGTTTGTATCCCCTACATAAATTGAGACATGGGGCCAATTATATAGCCTAAACACTAATAAAATTTCATACACCAAAAAGGATATTATTCCCAAGATCATAGAACCCCAATTATCCCTAACTAGACCACCCCATCTCTTCTACCCATCCATATATGATCTGTTGACATTTATTTTTAACCCCAGTCTGGTAGGTTTCCCTTTAACCCACCTACCTATATTTCCATATCTAATTTCAAAATTCATCCAATGACTTAGAATAAATCTCCTGATAGAAATAGAGTATGATTAACCATTAATCAAAGGCTGAAACTCTATAATAAGTATCTTCAGCCACATTTAGAAATAAATTGTGTACTTCCATGTAAATTATATGGCCTTATTTGAATCTTCACATATTATCCAATATACATATAAAAAATCACAACATGAACCTTCACCTACAAGCCTTACTTACCAATGCCGAAAAACTAGTATAGGGTTATCTCTTATAGAGAACATCCACAGACATTTATGTTCATCTTCTAATACATGAGCTCCCACACCCCCTTCTCTAACTCTCACTAAAAAAGATATTCCAAATTTTCTACTATAGAGGTTATATAGAGCAGTTCCATCATGATTCCATAGTTTTTCCTATTTTCTAAAAACATTTAGATATCGATAATGCTTTATTTACCAATCACCAAGATAAAAAACATTTTACATGGAATTTCATTGTACCAAAATTTCAAATCATAAAAATATATTCAATTTCAAGTAATAATAATTTACCAATAATAATGAATATAAGTAATTCTATATTTGGAGACCATAAAAGACACATGCTCAGTTCATCAACTAACCTGATAATATCATAAAAACCTTCTAATCGAGATTCAGAAAGGCTTCCATGAAGGCTAGGTAAATGCTAGATGTAACACCCCAATTATTTACAAATAAATTTAATATTGGATGTAATGCATGCAACATTGATTATCCATGAAACAAAACTTTGTTTTTATATTTTTCTAAACAATTTAGTTATTACCTAGACTTTTAACACATGAATATTACTAGTAATAACTACTATTAAATGTTATTTACAATGGTTTCACAAAAATTAATCATATTTAAAATTAAATGATATTTTTTTGTAAAATATTTATATGTTTTGAAATACTATTTTCTTAAAGGAACTATTTTTTATTTTCTATTGTGAAGAATAATAAATATAATTTTACAGACTCTTATAAATTTAATTTTCTAAAATAAAAAACAATTTTTGAATTATATATTTCAAAATTAAATAATGGTGAATATTTAGTACTTTTATGAGAAGTTTCATTCTTTTTGATGAATAGAAAAGAAAATACTTCATTATATTTAAAAACTGTTCTTTCCTTTTAAATAATTATTATACTGTAAATTGATTTTTAAAGTCATAATAGATCAATTATACAAACATTTATCCACTGTAGATCATTTGAATCATTTTTATATTGAAATTAGTTATAAAGACTTATTTAACTTTTGAATGTTATTTATATCCACCTTCTCAATGTACATACAGGATTAGCATTAAACGTAATTTTTCTTCTTCTATGGATTAAATTTCAAAAACCATACATAAACAATTGCAATAAGTATGATATTTAGATTCTGATGGGATTAGAAACATTTTTTGGTGACTTGTAACTTGAACCTTTTCAATAGTAATGTTACCCTTATGAATATAAAGTTCACCAAATTAATGATAACCTCATCCATGAAAGTATAAAAAAAATTTGGTATCATTTAATTGAATGTATGATATTATTATATCATTGTATAAGTAAGTGAATATTTTAAAACATAATAATTAAGTATTGGTATTTATGTAAGTCATTAATATTTAATTACAATTTTTTAATTAATATAATGATCCAAAAAAATTATTTTCATAAATTAAACTAATAAATTAAAAAAAATTTGTCTGGTTATTTTATGAAAATTTTATGAGAGATTAGTTAATTTTTCAAAGTGTCATAAAATTAGATTTAATTTTAAAACCACTATTTTCCAAGTAAATGAGGATATTAATTAAAAGTTAGCACTCGCATATTTAGAGAATAATTTTCATAAAATCAAGTGTATTTTTCAATTATATATGTTGAAAAATGATTAGGTATAATTTTTGGGATTTTAATGAAATAGTTGATTTTTTTCAAATAATAATATATGGTAATTTTTTGTGTAAATAAATTAAAAGTTAAATACACTATTAATTGAGTAATGGAAGATGTAAGAACCATAATATCAACCCCCCTTAATTTTTTTATTTTATTTGGTGATAATCCTGAAATAATACATAGTCTTGAGCTTAAATAATAATTAAATGAATAAAATATTCATAAATTCCCCCTCTCCTCCAATATAAATACCACCCCTTCTCCTAACACCATCCATTCTTTTAAAAATGTTTAAATTATAAAAAATATTCTTAAAAATCCACTCCCACAATTCTATGATATCTTTTTCTCCTCAAAATAAAAAAATCTTTCTCTTTAAGGAGGTTCTCAAGGAGGAGAATTCAAGAGGTAAGAATCATCTTTCTTTTATTTTATTTTGTTTTCAATTTATTTTATTTTCGTATCTTTCCCTCATATCCCCTATACAAAGAGAATTGATAAACTCAGTAAATTTTATATAATATAAATGTATCTTGTTAATGGAATATAAATCATAAAATTCCTTTCTCCCTCTCTTTTTTTATAAATTAAAACATCACTTGTAATGTGTCAATTTACCTACATCTTGGATGATGCATTCTCATTTTCCATTAACACCATAAAGGCCAGTTATAAAAAAAATATTTTTAAAAAATATTTTATTATACATATTATAATTCATTAATTATTTTGGAATTGATATATACGCATGACTTTAATTAGTAAGACATAACTATTTCGTGATGATCGAAAAACCACTAAAATGATCTAAATAATTATAATTAAAGTTATATTTACTGAATCAAACTAATATCTAGAAAAAAATTTAATATATAATACCAATAAATATTTTTTATATTCATTAGAAATATATAATTCTAATTTTTGAGAATTTTTTCAGATTTAAATGGACATCATTTCCTGTAAATAATCAAACTAATCATGAAAACCAATAAAGCGAATGTTACTGAATGATGAAATTAAACTATATAACTCATCAATAAGGCCATAAATGAATATAATAAAAATATAATTAATCAAATACATGTATATAAGGTCATTGTTTATTAAATTAGTGGATTTAATTTTATTATCTATGAATTTACGATCAAGTGTAGTACACTTTTATAAATAAGGTAAGGGGTTTCTCATCTCACTTTTATTTCCACAAGATTACCATTATTTTGCACTTATTACTTATATATGGTGTATGAATACTTTTATTTGATATATAATATCATGAGTCTATTTATATTCATGTTATTAAATTTTATATATGATAATTATTGATTTTTTGTCATATGAATCGATTGATTACAAGATGGTAAAGGATTTTTCCCAAACCTCCATTTTTCCTTCAGGTTAGACATTCTCTCTCTTTACCCTAATGTAATTATTTTTTTGTTATTATTATAAATTATATTTATATGTTAAAAAATCATGTATTTTTCTTATATTTTCCCTATTTTAGGTTAAATACATGTCTTTAAAAGAGTTATGTTCTCAATTCTTCCCGAAAACAAGCCAGATTAATGAGAACGTCCAACTTTCTTATCCATTTTCAAGTTCACTCCATAATATTTTTTAAGAAAAAATAATTTTTAAAAATTAACTCATTTTATCATGAAAAACTATATTGGTTTATTTATAGTTTTAAAAAAAAAATTAATTCTTTTTTGTTTTAATGAATCATTAAAATTTCTACTTAATCCGCACTAAAGTGACCCATTTATTACATTTCTAAAAACACTTTTTACTTGTTTTCACTTAATTTAATAATTATTAATAACGCAATCCAAATTTAATTTTACTTCTCTTTTCATTTTAGGTATAAAAATGTTTTCAATATTAATTTTATGATAAATATCCAAAATAACTTTTCTTTCCAAGTAAAAGTTTATTTCTCTCAAAAATTTATCAATGATTTTATTAAAGAATTTCCGTATAATATTATGACTTGAATATTTCTAAGTGGTATGTGAGACTTTGATTTATGTATACATTTTTATGTGTGAGTAATTATTTGGAATTTTAGTGAAATTTGAGGCCTGTTATAGACCTTTGATGCCTCGACATGTCTCCTGAGACAAAACAATCGGAGAAAACCCTTTCATGTTTGTCTCAAAAATGAATCGAATGGGTTTTTACACACATAATTAAACTATCTTGAAAGCATAATGTTTCACGTACCAGATACATGATATATAATAATTAATCATTTTCTTCATCCAGTATTTAGTTATCATTATTCATAGGATTGAACTATAACAAAATTGATTGATACATTATCAATCTCTGTTTATTGATAGTATGTGATTATTAGTTATTTACCATTACATATGGATTATTCAAAATTTATTATTCTTAAATTATTATTTCATTCATTTTTTTGCTATATGTAATCTTTACTGCTCATTTGAGCTCAGCCTCTGAATTTTCTCCTTCCCCAGGTTTTGAAGAATATATCGTTTAATGTGATTTAAAAGATGAATTTTATAAGGTTTTTTAGGTTTTATATTTCATTTTATTTTCCCAATGTAAAATGGATTCCAGGTATGTATCTAGTTTCTTTAATACTACTATAATGGTCAATCTGTGGTGATGTGATCTCTTTTATCTATGCCATTTAAATAAAATAACTATCAACTCTTGGGACGGTGGTTTGGGTTGTTACTGTTGGTATTAGAGCATGTTTAGTAGAAACCTTGGGAACTTTATTTATAATAAATAGTTTAGGTAATATAAGCCTAAAAAAGTCTTGTAGGATAATAATAAAATAAAATCCTTGAATTTTGAACATGTAGTTATTATATGGGTTATCCTAATAGTATATCCTTGTCTGGATAATATAACTAGATGTGGTTCTAGAAATGATGTACCTAGGGGTAAAAACACCAATAAGGTGTCATGGGCCTCACTCAGGGTAACCTGGTACACAAAAAAAAGCCTTAATGAACACCTGGTTTGACATACCCATGGGATATTCATATGATAATTTACATTTTATTAAAAAATACTTGTGATGGATTTAATATCAAATATATCCCCAAAGAAACTATATTTATAATTATGATATTAGATTCACATAAATTGTTCATTTATGCTATGTTTTTACTAGTTTTGGGATTATAAATTATGTTTTATAAGGTTATAATCTAATCAATTAGACATACTTATTTATAAATAGAGACATATATAAGGAATGGGAACTTTATCAATGAACATGATTCATAGAGTAAGAAGGATCATATATTCTATTGTATAATTCCAATCTATTGAAGGGAACTACTATCCCAAAAAATCTCATTATATGATGACATCGTATCTTGAGATAATGTTACAAATAATTAATTCTCTTGGTATTATTCCTTCAGAGAGAATCATGAGGAAAATAGGACATAAGGAAAAATATGGTTAATGGAATGAAGAGAAATAATTTTTCCCACTCAAGAAAATTGTGGAAATAAAAACCCAAGAACTTGCTTGAAAAGATTGGGAGTATCCTACAAGTGTGGAGAGAAAGTCCATAATTCTTATGAAAACATTCTCCAATGTTCCAAGCATCAACTCAAATGAGTATTTAAACTATCAAAATAAATGTCCCATATATGAAATGAATATACACAAAAAAAAAAGAAAATGGGTCATAGTCAATATTAATTTACTACCACAAACTAAGAGGAATTATTAGTGTGCTTATGCTTATATTCCTGATCTATATATTTAATGTATTTTATAAATGATGTATGGGTTATAAGATTTATTGAATATATAAGGATTTTACTAAAGTGCTATTTCTTAAAGGATTTGAGGTCATTTTATGAATGGTACCATGGAAAAGTGACTTAGTAGAAAGTTGTAATTTTGATAAAATATATAGTTAAGTGAAAGGAAACCATTAATTTTTTCATGATAATAAGATATTGATTTAAATATAAATATATTATTTATTTTGATAAGGTAAATTTGGTAGCAATTATAATCTTATATCAAAATAATGGACTATAAACAAAGTGGTTTATGCTATAATTGTTGGAGTCTACAACATTTTGGATTTTAGAAATATATCCAATTTTCTGTGTTTACAAAAGGAATAAAAAAGCCTGAATTTATTCAATATCATTTCATTACAATTCAATTTATTTCCATACTTCAAGAGAATGCATGTAGAATATTCTCACTTGTTTGTATGTGATGATTAAGAGATTCTTCATTTGATAAATAAGTTCATTATGGAAATTCAGTGATCTTATTTCTAAAGTTTTGGATTATGATATTTTTTAAAAGTTAACTATTTATGAAATGGTTTAATTTGATCTTTCGAAATGGATTGAAATATTATTTATCCCTTTGATACAACTTGTTCTGTGGAATGAAATATGATAAGTTAAAGGAAAAATAAGTAAAAGATATTATTTATATAAATATATCAAGTAATTATATTTCCATACAATATTATTGAGTGAAATAATTTCTCAAATTTAAGGAAAGGATCATGAAAAAAATATTATCCTAGTACTTTATTTTTTGATGAATCACATGGTCCCTTTGATCATCATAGATTTATTCTTTTGTGAGGATTAACTTTATAATAACCATATCCTCTTTCATTATCCATCCAAATTTGATGGTTATATTTCTCTTTTATTTCCCTGTTTTCACTTCCCATTAATATTATACTATTTGAAAGCATAATGTTGTTGTGACCTTTGCCCTTCCATTTTCCCTCTTATTAAGAAGATGTTTTATTAACCCTATTTTCGATGTGGGTTTCCCACAAAGGAATTTTCAAAAATAAATCTCCATTTTTTTCAATGATCAATATCAAATTGTGGGGATGCAATTTATTTATGGAGGGGATAATGTAACACCCTATGGATTTACAAATAATTTTATTATAGTATCTAATGCACGTAACCTTGAGTCTCTCTCAAAAAACACTTTATTATTATATTTTTTACAAAACATGGTTATATCCTAGCCATTAAACATATTAATATTAATAGTATTAACTACTATTAAATATTATTTATAATGGTTCCACATAAATAAAATATTTTTATAATTAAATGAATAATTTTTGGTAATATATATATATGTTTAGAAATGTTATTTTCTTAAAGGATTTCTTTTTTATTTTCTTTTGAAAAAAATAATAAAATTAATTTTTAACACTCATAGAAATTTAATTTGATGAAATAAAAACTACTTTGAATTTGGAATGTCAAAATTAACATGGGGTGAATTTTTAGTATTTTCCTAAGATGTTTCCCTTTTTATGAATAGTAAAAAAATACAATATTGTAGAAAAAATGTTGTTTTCTTTTAAATAATTATTATACATTAAATTTATATTTGAAGTCATGATAGGTCAATTATATATATATTAATACAATATAGATAATTATAATAATTTTTATATTGAAATTAGTTATAATGACTAAATGGCCTTTTGAACATTATTTTAACCCTCCTTTCACCACACTAACAGGGTTAGCATTAAACAAAAATTTTCTACTTCTCTGAATTGAATTTCAAAAAATACATACACTCATTTTTTATCATTATAATATTTAGATTCAAATAGGATCAACATGATATTGTTGTGAATAGTAACTTGACCCTTTGCAATAGTAATGTTTCACTTATGAATAGTAATATAATAAAATGAATAGTAATATCACCCATGAAAGTATAAATAAAATCTATGCCTCTTATAAGTGAAGGTCTGATATAATTATATCATATTATAAGTGAATGTTTTAAAAATTAATAATTAAGTTTCGGTATTTTTGTAAGTCATAAATATTTAATTATGATTTCATACATAATATACTGAATTAGAAAAAAAATTAATAAATTATACTCATAAAGTAACATTTACTTTGTCTCGGGATTTTAAGATAATTTTCTAAGACCTTAATTAATTATTCAAAGTGTTATAAAATCCGTTATAATTTTAAAATTGATATTTTCCATGTAAATGATTATCTTAATTAAAAATTATATCCAGCATATTTTGAAAATTATTTTCATAAAATTGAGTTCATTTTTTAATTATAAAAGATTAAAAATTATTAGAGTGATGTTTTGTAATTTTTCTGAAATACTTGAACTAATGTTGAATTATAAAATACGGTAATTTAAAGAATAAATACATTATAGTAAAATAAACTATTCCTTGAGTCACGGATGATTTAAGAACTCTAATATGAACCCCCCCCCCCCATTAACTTAATAAATTTGGTGATTATTCCAAATTTATTCATAGTCTTGAGCCAAAATTATAAACAACTAAAAGAAATATTCAAAAACCACCCATCTCCTCCACTATAAATACCACACCCACCACCCCTTCTCCTCACACCTTTGAAGATTTTGGCCTGGTATAGATTTTCCAAATACTCTTTCCAAGACCCTCCCCCACATCTAAGAATACTTGGTCTCATCAAAATATCAAAATCAATCTCATAATATAGGTTCTCATGGAGGATAATTCAAGAGGTAAAAATCCTCTTTCTTTTCTTCTATTTTTTATTCACTTTAATTTATTTTCATATATTTCCTCCATTACTTAATTAAAAATAGAAATTATAATTCTAGTATCATTTATATACTGTAATGATATCATGTTAATGTAAAATACATCATTAAACTCCTTTCCCTTCCTCTCTTTCTTGTTATATAAATGAAAACATCCCTCGTGATGCGTTTATTTAGCAACATCATGGACAACGTATTTTTCATTTTTCATTAACACCTTCAAGTCTAGTCATAAAACTATTACTATGGTAAAACATATTTCATTATAAATATTATAAGTTATTTATTTCTCTATAACCATTATATATACATGAGATTAATTAATAAGACAAAACTATTTCATGATGATTGAAAAACTTCCAAAATGATCTAAACGATAATCCTTAAATTTTTATCTAATGAATCATCCTTAAAAATACTATGATGAATTGATATGACACTTGTATAACATTTTGGAAACTTAAGTAATATTGCACTGAAAAAACTATTTTCATGTGTTTATATTATATTTAGATTTAATAAATTCCATAAATGATATCTAAAAAATCGAATTAATTTTAGATATAACAACTTAATTATTATTTAATATGTTCAATTTTATTTTTAATTGTAAAAATTAGATTGCTATGATTAAATTTAATCACTTTAATAATGGTGGGACTGTATTTTTAATGGGTTTTTCTATTAAAATTGTGAAATTTTTATCTAATCAATTAAAATAAAATATTTTAAATAATGATTATAAATTAATTTTAAAAAATATATATTTTTAATACCTCATATTTAATGTTTAATCAATGATAATTAATATTGATGAAAAAAATGGTTTAAACATCTTTTTTATTTGAAAATTGTTTTATCTATATTAAATATATTATTTTAAATAATTTATCTGATATCAATAAATTTAATTGTATATATGGATCCAAAATTTAGGTCCATAACATAAATATTTGGTAATAAGAGTTTCTTTATATTTTTTAATAAAGTAAAAACTACTAGGGAAAAAACTAGTTACCTAGATAAAAACAATTAGAAAATGTAAAATATATATGTAAAAGTATTAAAACATGTTTAAAAAAGTTATAAAATGGTTATTGGGAGATTTATTTAATGTATAACACCCATAAAAACGTTTAAATTCTTAATTTTTTTTTAAATTTTTCCTTCAATCAGGTCATTACATTACTGAAAATTAATGTGTGTTCCCAAAAATATTATTTTCTTCACCTATAAATGGGGATCACTGCAACCCTCTCAAAGATACACATTCCCTTATACATTTCCTTATACATGTACCAAGTTTTATTCTCAAATGTTTTATTTTAACTATATAAAGCACCCATTCACAATATATTATCCAAATACTTTAATTTCAAAAGAGATGATCAAGAGAAAAAATTGAGGTTAGAAAGTGAGTACTGCTAAATCCTTATCTTTTTTCTTAAAAATATTTCATTTCCAAACATAATATAACATTATTAATATAATAACCTCATTATAATTATTATAATGATGTTTTATTATATTAAGTCAATAACTGCTATTTATTTCCTTTCATCCACTAATATAAATATAAGAATGTCAATCATGAGGGTTACTATCTCTAGGAAGTGGCATTCTTCATTTTCCATCACTACCTAACATGGAAAAAATTAATTTTTTTTAAGTTAATTTTTTATGATAAAATTGATATTATATAACTATAATATCTTCAATAATATATTTGATATTAATAGTATATAGTCATAGTAATCATAACAACCTAAAATGATCTGATTAGAGAAATATTCCTATTCTGTGTTAATTTATAAAAGCATGTATAATTGTATAACTTTCATGACAATAAAACAATAAAACCATAAAATATTTGATGTTATTATTTCATTCTATAACACCTTTAACTATGATCTACATGCTAAAAACATTAATTGAAATTGACCATACCACCTAAAATAACCAACATAAGTAAAAACTATATAATAAATAAATATCATATGAAAATAAATGGTCAATATAATATTAAATATATATTAATATCCTTAATTATAATGTATATAGTAAATTGAAATACATTATTTCATATGTTAGGTTCATGCATAGTATAAATCTGGACAAAGTTAATATTTTCAACCATGATAATAATTTAGCTATAGGAACGTTAATATTTTCAACCATGATTATATTATATTTCATTATAGTTATGTTTTTATTGTAATTTTTTTCTCATGGTGTTTTTACTCAAAAATAAAAAAAGTTGTAGGTGTTTTGGATCCGAATATAAAATTATTCAGATATAATTAGTATTCAAAACATGTTTCTATTTTTTATATTTTAAATATAATCCTTGGATTTATTTTTTACTAATTTCCTGAAATTAATGTGATTTAAAAATCCATCACATCATATACCTTTCGTGGGTTTTCAATTTCAATGAAACAATGTTGTAAGGGTTCGTGCTAATTCAAATTTCATCCTTTTAGTTACAAAAATTATTGTTTAAATCTATTATTCCATGTTTGATTTACTATATCAAATGAATAATTTTTATTTCTTTTCCTCCTTATTTTCTTCTGATTTAAAATTTTATCTTATAAAATCATTATTAAATTATTCTTACATCAATGAATATGTTTCTTGAATGGGTTTCTAGGCCTTAATTTCAATTTCTTGATACATTATTTATATTATGTAAAAAATTAATTTTATGATATGTATATACTTCCTATTTCTTATATTATGTCTGGAATTATCATTAATTCTTGTAATATGAATTACTCTTTTAATATCATTGTCTATAATGATTTTTTATTTAAATGTTACTCAAGACATACAGTTTCTCTTTTTAGCATCATTTTAAAATCAAGATCTCTAAAATGTGACAAACTATATAAGTAACTTGTACATTATTTCTTTATAATATCAACATCAATTTATTTTACTTTGGTCACACATGGTTAGATTTTTTCCCTATTTATCATTTTTTGAATTCGATTTTCTATAATATGTATACATGATGTGGTTTTTAGTAAAGGCATTTTTAACACAAAAATGAAATTATATTTCACTCATATTTTAAATTTTACTCCACATTTTATTAAATCCTTATACTATTTTTTAAATTTCGAAATTTTCATATTCAACTACCTTGACTTTATTTGAAATTTTTTGAAATGAAAAAAAAAATCTTTTTTATATATGGTTTTCTTTACAAAATGAACACAATTTTTCCATCAATGTGAACATATATTTACCACGCCTTTATTAATTTATATGAAAAAGTTGTATAAATTATCTCAATGTTTCTAAAATAATTCATATATCTCATATAATTATAAAATATTAATTTTTAATTTATTTCATATAATGAAGGATATTTCTTGTTTCTAAAGTGTTTTTTCTAAAACCCCTAAAAAGTGTATTTCCTCTAATTCCTTGTCCTTTGAAATATATTATTCATGATCAAGGGTATTATTAAAATGTTACAATCCAATTTAATTCTCATGTTTTATCATTTAATGTTCATTTAAATAAATTATATGATCTAGAAAGGTTATTGCCTTGCGTAGCCATAGACAGTGAATATGCATAACTTTTCTTCTAATTTCATTCCTCTGTGGCTACCATGGATTTAATTTCATGGATTAAAAGTTTTTTAATAAATATCATATGTATTTTTTGTGGGAAAATTTTAATATAACCATATATCCTTTATCTATATATTCAAAATTAATATCTTCTTTATTACCTTTATTAAATAGTATTTACCTAGAAATTTCCTAATTTTCTTGGATGAACAATTATTTTCCATTGGTTTATCATGTTAATATTATTAATTTAATTGTGAATGAATAATTTATGCCATTGAATTTGAAAATGACATGAAATTAATATTATTATTATAGTCTCCATTAAACGTTGATATTTTATGATATATTTCTCTTTATATAAAATTAATATTTAATATCTTTCTTTACACACAACATTGAGTTAAAATGAACCACAGAATAAATATTATTACATAAATATTATTTTTATAACCTTGACATTAATAGATGTGGTATTAATAGATAAAAAAATAATAAATTTATATAAAGGTTTAATATAACTAAAATTCATTGTTCAATTCATACAAAATAAGTTCAAAATTTTTAGTAAAGTCGTTTTATGCTTCAATAAAATTTTTTCTTCAAATATGTTTTTTATTTAAATCTCTAAAATAAAGTTATATTTAATTTAGGAATATTATATAAATTTTAATTTATAAGATAATAATTTTTAAATTAACATATCAATATTATCGTTGGGTGAAACTCTCCGATTTTTCTAAAAAGAATGATGTTTCACTGATCAGTAAAAACTAAAGATTTTTATACAACTATAATTTCATTTAATTTAATATTTATCATAATGTATTTAATGTTATATTAAATTAACATAGCTATCATTTATTTATAAAAATATAATTAATTTTGTAATAATAATCTTTGTACATGATTTTGGTATAATTTCAGTTTTCAGTTTAAAAGTTTTTCTAAAAATTAATTTTCACTGAGTTTTATTTATTTATATTGAAATTATTTTCTTCCATATATATAAATTTAATATTATAAATATAATTAAATATTATAAATCAAATTAGTTAATATAATTTAATAAGATCTTTATAAGTTTCTTTCATTATGAATAATAACTATAGTATTGATTTTTCACCTTGATAAAAGAGGTAAAACGTGGTTAAAACAATGGGTTAAAGAATTAAATTATCTTTAAAACTCATATTTATCCACTTTCAAGAGTAATTTTTGAACAAATATATATTTATAGTCTTATGAAATTTATTTTAAAATAAATTTTTTAAATTGGGAGCCCAATATTAACTTTTGTGAAGACAAGTTATCTTTTACAGAATGTAAAACTATTTCTGGATCTATAACGTTAATGGATCGATTGAAAGATTTAATTTTTTCTTCATAAATTCTATAAAAAAAACCTCCTTCATTTATTATTTATAACATATTCATCTAATCTAATTTATTACTTGATTTCAAGGTTAAATTATTTTTACTCTTAAATCGGTTATTTAACTAAAAACAATTCCATCTGTTTTGTGTTCTTATATTACATGTAATTTCTTATAACAGGGGCAGACCCAGATGAGGATTCAGAGACAGAAATAGAAACCACCATAGCATATCTAACTATATTGGAAGAAAGAGATGGAATATAAACTTCTATCAGGCCCAATCATTATTTACCCCTACACATGGAAATGCTAGCCGATCAGCCATGCGAGGTGGGGAGCTAGGCACATTCAAGATACATATGTCAAGGAGGGGATTTTTCAAGTGGGTTTACTCTTGGGCCATTAAGTTCATGTATTGGGTCATGAATGGGCTTTTTCACTTGGTTCTATGGGTCATGTAATGGTTCCCCTTGAACCCTTAAAATTTTTATTACCCAAAAATAAATAAAAAGATATAATTTTGTCCATTTAGGGTTAAGTTATCATGGTTTAGTTAAAAATGAGTTTAACGTTGTTTAACTTAGATATAATGCTTAAATTTGTCAAAAACTTGTATAAATGTGATTTCTTGTGTTTATTTTGACCTAATAATATCTTATCTTCTAAATTTTTGTGACTTTTTTTACATATTAAGAGTATGATATATATTTTTTAATCTTTTATTTTTATACAAGTGTGTCGTTTCCCTCTCTTCTAAAAGATACCACATCTCCTCCCTTATAAAAACATCATGAGAATTATATATCAGATTATCTCTACCAAAATACCTTTATATAATCCTTCCCTACACCCTATAGTATCTAGTATAGAAAAAATACCCTTTTTCAATGAATAATATCTAAAGAAAAATAGGTTTCTCAACGAATAGGTATAAGACTTAATAATGTACATTCAATTTTAATTCTTATTCTACCCCTATAAATATATCGTATCCATTATAAACTAATTAATTTTATAACTTAAATAAAATTAATTATTATGATAATTTAATAACTATCATCCACCATATTTTAATCATATTGGAATATAAGTCATCATTTATACACTCATATAGACTACCACCTCCATGAAGCGATGTATTTTGTTGTTCATCTCCATTTCAAATTAATTGTGATAATGATATATTTAATTATTATATATTATATTTATGGTATTATTATACTTCTTTAATAAGGTATTATTGTTTTATTCTATTTTATCCCATTCATCAAAAAGTAGAAACATCACAGGTTTGTACATATAGATTATCATTCCTATGAAGTGTTGTAATTAATTTTCCATCATCACAATATCTTAATAGTTTCAAAGTTTATGTAATGATTAAATATTATAATAGTTACATTATAAAATTTTTATATATTATGAAACCATGATAAAAGTATATAAATCGAAACTGCCAATCTGAAACTTGTATTAAGAAAGAAGTAGCGATCAGACGTAATTGTGATTTTATTAAATAATTTTTAAAAAGTGGGTGATATGATGTTACAGTTAAATCATATATGTTATTATATATATGAGTTTGGTTCTAAAATATATTAATAATAAATATAAATTTATTATAATTTATTTTTAAACTTGTATGATGAAATAAGATAATTTAGGTGGGATATTTATGTTTAAATCCAATTTTATTTTATATTTTTTATGATTTTATTTACCTAGACAGAATTATAAAATCCATATTTCATATTTCTCTTTAATTTTTCTTATCTTGGTTATATTTAAGAAATTTTGGTGTTTTATTATGATTATTTCTCCTTGTTACAAAAAAATTATTTAGAATTGTTTTTAGAAAATATGACCATATTTCTCTTCTTTGGATTAGAAAATATTATTCTTCTATATTCATGGCCTCTTTTTGAATCGATTCATGAATAATTTTTACTATTAGTTAATGATTTTTTAAAGTAAATTTTACTCATGGATTTACTTTTAGACAATGGTATAGAATTAATTTTCTTCTCATTTTGTAAGGGAGTTATTTTTAATGATAGTGTGAACATAATAATTATTTTAATAATTATTGTATGAAGAAACTTTTCCCCCATCAGTAAAACAAAATTATTTAATGATTCATGTAATTTTTAAAAGTATCATCTAAAAAAAATTCAATAATATTTGTAAAATATTAGTATTTTTTATGATTGATTTGAGAATAAAAAGGATATTTTCTTAAAGTAATATTCTACTATTCATTTAAGTAAAATTTTCATCAATGATAACGACTTTTGAGGTGAATTATACTTTACTGGGGATATGATTCAATGATACCATCCTTATTCTTTATCAAAAACATTTATGATTAAAATGATGAATGTTTTATGAAAATCATTTATTTTCCATTGGAATGCAATAATTAAATGGTGAAGTGTTTATAAATCATGTTTCCTTTATATTGGTTGTGATGTGATGATATAATGAATATTTTATGATCTTATAGAACACAAATGTTTGGTTTTCATTATGATATAATTGCTCCTAGAATTTGATATCCCTGTAACTATTTTTTGTAATGATAGATATCTCATGATATAATAAGAAATGGAATGGGTAGTAAAGACAATTTAATAAGGGAATCTTTCCACTATGATAGACTTTTTATTTAACCTTGACTAATGATATTATGGAATTATGAATGGACCTAATCCACTATAATAAGATTTGAATTGATATGTGAATAAGAAGTGATTTTTTATTCTTATATGTAATCTAAAAACATATGTCTTGTGGTTATGATATTTTCCCAAGGAAATTTATTTATTATTTATGGTTCTTTACACAAATGGCGTTTGACTTTTATTATGAGAAAGTATTAGGCCATAATTATTGATTAATGGAATTTAAATTATTATATATGAATTTTTTATGTTATGATCATGTTATTATATCCTTATTATTAATTTTTCTCACTTATAATCATTGACTTATATATCATATATTTACCCTAACATAGCATAAGATGTCGCGCCTTATTATGATTCATTTCCTTAGGTTATGAGGAATGGTTTAATGTATCGTATGTCCAAAAAAAATTATTTGATGAGATCTTTTTTTGATACATTTAATAACATTCATGAATTTAGATAATTATATATCTTATCTTTAAAGACACTAAAGGTTCTGTAGTTTTGGTGGGGATAGAAAAAATTAATTAATATTCATCTAATAATATTTAATATTGATATATGAAGTGTATAGGTGTCTATAGTTGGTATCAAAGTATTGTTTAGTTAATATTTTTATATAGGGAGTATGTAACATTTCTTAAAACTTGAGAGATATGTATAAGTATAGGAAAATATCCAAATGTATTTTTAAGGTAATGATTATGTGGGTTTCCTTGAAAACCATCACATTATATATAATATAAGTGGATATCATTTCAAAATAGAAGAATATAGGTGTCAAAACCTATAAAATATTTGGATGAGTATATTTTGGACATCATTCAAGGGAAATTTAAATAGGACTTTAAAATGAAAAACGTTTGACACTCTTAGGGTACAATCTTAGGTTAATTCAAATAATCTTTGTAAAATAATATGAAAGAATTGAATGGATAATGGCCACAAATGACCTAGGTTAAATATAATATGTCATATATTGAAAAATATGTATCTTAATTTAGATATCCTATTAATGATATTTCACGATTATATGATTTCTCACTATGATGTTTGATTCCCACACATATCATTTTGGAATATGGTTGGAAATGACGATAGAACTATGAAGTTGAAGGGTTGATAGGAATTAAAAAATATTGATGGATATAATTTGAGCATATTCATATGAATTTCTTTATATCATGAATAATCTCTCAGAATGATCATTAATATATTCAATTATTATATATTTTGTTAGAAATAAAAACATTTAATGGTTTGATGATTGCATCTCAAGTCTATATCTCATCTATGATAGAATAATGTTGAAATTTACTTCCTAAATATCTTATGATTCTCTCTCTAGGTAAAATTGATGTCGTTTGGGGCATGAATATTCTCTACCTATATAGACCCAATATAAATTACCAATGAAGGGAATTCATGTTTGATAATTTTAATAAACTAATGATCAGGGTTCCATTTGAGGATTATTATGAACTTCCAATAGATTTTACTTTCACTTTATGGGTTTTACTAACTATTCTTGAGGGATATTTATCTCACATAGTTTAGGATAAAATAATCAACAAATATTTTCAAATTTTTTATTATTATGTTTATATTTTGTTGGAATAGTTACATAGGCTTCAAATAAAAAATGGAGTTATGTTTTAAATTGAACATAATATGGGTCAAAACCTATTTCAAATACCACATTTAGAATGTTCATAATTGATATTGATGAATTAATGAAACAACCCCATGATATTCATGATTAGGTATTCATATGACTGGGTGAATCACCTTAAGGATATCTTAATATTTTTATTAATAATAATTATGTGTCAATGTATATTTTATTAGGAACCAAACAAGCCCACTATCAACAACAAGTATCCACTGCCTGATATTGATAATTTTTTCGATCATTTTGTGGTAGTATTTATAGAAAATATTCTTATATATTCAAATTGTAAGAAAGAGCATAAAAAATATTTGATTATTTTCATTAATAACCCAAGGACGGATAAGGTTATTTCGAAATTTACAAAGTCTGATTTTTTTCATTGAAAGTACTACTATTGTGTTATATAATCATATGTGAGGGTATATCAATTGTTCCTTCAATGATAGATATTATTGAAAAATAGAATAAAAAAAATAACAACCAATATCCATTGTTTTATTAGGTTAGATAGATAATATAGATTCTTTGTGAGATATTTTATCTGGTCATATATTCTATGAACCAAGTTAACTTATAAGGGATCCAGGTTACTTTTGAAAAATTAATGTGAGTAAAATTTCAAAGAGTCCAAAAATATTTCTAGTTAGTTCACCAGTAAATACACTAATCTTTAGTGGAAAATGGTTTGTAATATTTAGTGATACATCAATTAAGGTGATATTATTTTTCCTCAGGAAAAAATTGTATTTTGATATCTTATTCCTTGAACCAATTAAAAATTCATGAAAGTTTACCAGAATTGTTATTTGGTGTTGGAAACAGAAATTTTTTCATTGAATATATGGAGGGATTATATTTTTACTGAATGGTGTAATATTTAAATACCAACCATAAAATAATTATTTATTTAATCACATATGAAGATATGAATATTCAATAATGGATATTGTTATAGTTGAATAAATATTATGAGTTCGCAATCCATTACCACCCGAGGAAAAACCACAAGGTGGATGATTATCTATGTCAGAAAGACCATGATAGTTTTTCCATGATCAAGATTGAAATATATACTATAATTATGTTTTTATATAATATGGATCTTGAGGATATGAATAAAGGGTACATATCATATCTTTATAACATAAAATTTCAACCATCCAACCATGTGATGATTAAAATGGCATGGAATGAGGATATAGAACTGTAGAAGAAGATGAGAATGTTCTTGGGTTCAACCAAAATTGTGATGGAATGATAAGGTTCAAAAATAGAGTATTCTTCTCGCTAATACTATATCTAAATAAATATCTATTTGATGAATCTCATACCTCATCAATATCAATTCATCATGGAAGTATGAAGATATATAGTGATATGAAATAGTATTTACTGTGGGTAAACATGAAGAGAGATATTATAGAGTATCTATCAGATTTATTGGTATTCTAGTATGATAAGGTCGAGATAAATAATTATAAAGGCGTTGTTATAACCATCACCCATTGGAAAATGGAAATTGGAAAACATCACCATGGATTTCATTGTTATAATCACCAAAAAATATAAACACCATAATCCTATTGAGTATATAGTTGATCACCTTACAATGTAAGCACACTTAATATAAATTAGATAATATTTCTATCTTGATCATCTTTTTAGTATATACATTAATTATGTTTTATGTTTTATTAGATTACCACATTCTATTATATTTGATCAAGATTTTTGGTTTACCATAATGTTTTGTACAAGTCTTCAGTATGATTCTGATATAGAGATAAGTTTGAATACTGCATGACATCCTCCAATGGATTTTTAGTCTCATAGGACCAATCAAACTCTATAATACATATTTAGAGATTCCTATATGTATTTCAATAGTAATTGGGATCACCACCTCTCTTTGGTGTTTTGTTTACAAAAATAGCATTCCCTCGACCATTCATTTGAATCATTATGAATCCTTTTATTAAAGGAAGTGTAGAACTCTAATATCCTATAATTTTGGTGGATAAATAATTATTTTAGGACCTATGATAACTGGGTAGATATAAAAAGAGTTTATATCCATTCAACGACACATAAGGACAACATAGATTCAATATAAACATTATACTGACAATCGTCAATGACATCTAGAGTTCAATGTTGGTGATAAGGTATTCCAATGAATATCTCCATGGTTTAAGGTTATAATATTTAAAAACAAGGGATATTTATGCCATATATATATTGTTCTCTTTGAAATTAATGATCTTATTTGGGGGTAGCTTATCATTTGGAACGTGTGCCATAAGTCTCTCAATATCATGATGTGTTCAATGTATCTCTCTTAAGGAAGTAAATATATGATATTACACACTTACAGAACTCATAGGTAGTACCAATATAGTAATATATCTCTAATGGTGACCAAATAGGGTTGTTTAGTTTCAGAGAGATAAATTTATATGCAATAATTCCACTCACCTGCTCAATGTTTTGTTCTAAAACCATAAATTCATAGAAGTTATATGGGAACCTGAGAACATGATGAGGCAGACATATACTCATTTGATTGTTTTGGAGTGATGTAATTTCATTCATAAATTATTATAAGGGGTTATAATGTTACACCATGGGATTTAATGATATATTTCTCTTTCAAAAAATATGATTTCTTTAATATCCTTCTGTAGACACAACACTTATTTTAAAAGAATTGCAACAGAAATACTATTATGTAAGCATTATTACTATAACCTAGTTGTTAAAATTGGTGGTATAAATATTAATAACCACGTTATAAAAATTATTTATAAATTTTTTATATAATTCAAATTCATTTATTATTTTATAATAAATAAGTACTCAATTTTCACTTAGGTCATTTTATGCTTCAAAAATACATTTTAGAAAAAAATGGTTTTTATTTATTTCTATAAGTGAATAATATAATTTCTTCTTTACAAATTTATAAATTTTAGTTGATAAAAATTATAACTTATTTGAAATTATAATATCAAAAATATCTTAGGGTTAAATTTTCATATTTTTTCTAGAAAAGTTATTTTTCAATGAATGGTGAAAAATTACGATTTATGTATAACTTGCATTTTTTCATTGAAAAATACCATAATTTTTTTAAAGTGATATTTAATTAACAGAATTATCTATTAGATAGTAATAATATAATTAATTATATAATAATTATTTGAATACTTTATTGTGGTATAAATTTGTTTTTAGGCTAAAAATATATTTTTCTAAAAACTGGTTTTCATTCCATGTCATGCATGAATAATATATTTATTTTCTACCACACATATAAATTTAGTAATATAAAATATATTCAATATTTTAACAATCATTATTAATATATTTAAATTTGTTCTACTTAATATTGGTCATTATTAATAGTCATTGTTGTAAAAATTTGTCCCCTCAGTAAAAGTTGTAGAATAAAGATTAAAGTATGGGTTAATGCTTTAAAATATCTATATCATTTAACTTAATCCTAATGGATTAGTTTTTTAAAAAAAAATGTATGTTTATGGAGTTAAATAATGTTTTTAAAAACATTATTTTTATATTGGGAACTCATTCTTGAATTTTGTGAAGATGAGTCATGTTCTATTCAAATTAAAAAACAATTTTTGGGTCTTTTAATTTAATGGAATGTTTGGAGGATTACATAAGTTATTATAATTAAATAAATTTACTAACAATCTTATTTTTTATTATTTAATCAAAAAATAAAATAAAATCCAACTTATTAATTGATTTCATAGTGAAATAATTTTTACTCTTAAATGTGGAATTTTCCTAAAAACTATTTTTAAAATGTTTGGTGTTATTATATTAATATTAATTTAGTAAAACTATAGTAATTTAATATGATAAATTTATTCCAAATTTTTGAATCATTAGTTCCATAAAAGTCACCTTTTATTTTGGGTCATATAATTACATTAACATGGTGAAAAAGTTGAGTTATCACAGTTAAGATTAAAATAGGTTTAAATTTTTTTTCTTGCTTATAAGGATTAAAATTGATCTAAAACAAGAATAAATGTGATTGGTTGAGTTTATATTTACCCTATAAAATCTTATATTTTAATTTCAGGTGCATTGGGTCCATATGACATGATTATAATGTAAATATTATTTAATATTTTATATAATTCCAAGAGTGTACTTTCCATAATTTGTAAAAGGATACAACCACTCTTATCTTACCAATATTTAGTTTTCCATATCTATTATAAATTCCATACCATAATAAACTCTGATATTCCTTACCCAAATCTTATAGCCTCTTTTATATAAAAAATTATACCCTTTCTTGTCTTATGATGTAATACAAAAGTGGATTCTCAATGAAGAGGTATAAATCATAACCAAGTACTTCAAATGTTATTTCATCTTCAACCTGAAATAAATATATGGTAACCATTATAAAATAAATTCTATATTATATTCCAGATATTATATAGTCGTTAATATTATTTAATAACAATTATCATCCTTATTTCCATAAAATAGGAAAATAAAACATCACACATTGACTGCCATCTCTGTAAAGTGATTTGTTTCATTTTGCATCGACATTTAAAATTGATGGTTATAATTATAAAGACCTCGAGTTTAATAGTCTACAGTTAGTGGTTAATATATTACATTTTCACTACATACAATAGAATTCATCACAAAGGACCGAATAGTTTAGTATTCTTTGAGAAGTAGAAACACACATGAATATAAAATTACATTCCAAACATAAAATAAAAAAATTTATTTTTATTCAGTTAAAAATTATCCCAAGAGAACAAACCTATATAATAAATCAAAAAACAATTCTGGGTATCCTGTGTAAAAATAAACATATGAAGGAGTTGATCTTAAATTATCAGTACGGATCAGCGTATAGTGAAAGCTACTAATAAAAAAGGCTTAACAATATGCAAAGTAAAATAACTGAAACACGAAGCCGCTCACAAGATGGCAGGCATTGGCCCTCCCTATGAGGACTTGCTCTGGTTCAATCATTTTCCATCGTGGTTATGCTCCTGTATTTATGCTGATCTCCATCCTTAATGGATCCGCCTTCTTTGTCAAAAAAAAAAATAACTGAAACACGATCCATTTAATCAATAACATGATCATATTATAGTAGGAATAAATTATCATAAAATAATTCCATATAAATAACCATATGATAATTAAACAAAACTATGGATATTATACTAATTTAATATCACATGGATTGTCAATAACTAAATTCATAACGATGGAATGCATAATATTGAGCATATGAACGGTCAAGATATATACTCAGGATGGTAACTAAAATATTTATCCACAAGATAGTTAATTCAATGATCTATCCTTAGTATTTCTTATATATTTTTGTAAATACTCGTCTGATTTAGCAAATGAGTTTGTCCCATGAGACGTGTCAATGAATATAGGGGAATCTATAACTGATCCCCACCCAAGCCTTCTTTTCCAAAGAATGCCTCATATATCTAAATAATCAATTTAATAAATTTTAAACCTACATTATCAATAAATATAACTCTTTATTAAGTAATATGTATTTAACATTATATCCACCGTCATTCAAATAACATTATAAGTAATCATTTCATGTAAAAAATGGTATATCGTTTAGTAAATAATCATATCCATGATACAAGGAATATATATTTAGGAGAAATTTTATTTTCAATGAATTTTGGTCATAAATAAATCCAATGGAAAGCCTATAAAGCATATAAAAGAAATTAGGTGCATAATAATAAAAATTGACTCATTGAAGTAAAATTGAGGTGAATTCCTTTGAATGTTTCTTTTCATTAATGTGAATGTTAATAAAATTAATAGATTATGTGTATAATGTGTAAATACACATAAAAAGGTGGAAATAAAATGTAATATAAAATAAATTAATTTTATACCTAATCTTAGTATTCCATAATAAATCAAAAAAAAGTTTAACTCAATGACTTTAAATAGAGTTAAGAAATCTCTTTCCTTGTGCATTCCATTATAGTAACTTGATTTATCCTAATTTATAATGGTTTTAAAAATGTTATTAATTTATTTTATAACCATATTATTTATTTAAAATATCTTATATAATTTTTTTATAATATTTTATCATATGTTCAATAATAATATTTCATTATTTTTACACTTTCAGGTGTTAATTACCTTTTTTATCATTCATGTTTTATCGTGAATTTCATGATTATTTTCTAAAGGATATAGATAAATAGTATATAGAATAATTTTAATGTTATAAATATCATAATTAGTTATTAAATATAATTTTATAACCATTCATGAATGTTTAACATGGAAAATGAGATGCATCGCTACATGGAGACGGTAGATCGTATGTATGCATGAGCGACAGCATCTTTCCCTTAATGGTTAATTGGTTGTAAAATGGATGATATATTAATTTTAAATAATCTATATAATTATATATATATATATATATATCATATATATCTATTGTTTTCATCATTATACCCATCCAAATAAAGGGGTGTTAAAAAACAAATTTCACCACTATACTGAGAGGAGAAATCGTACCTACGCACACATAATGCTTTCATTTTTCATATGATGGATAAAAAGTGTAATATGATTGTATCTTAATCATAGTAAAGTATCTATAAATATATATATATATATATATATATATATATATATATATATTGTACGGGTATTATTAAATTTTTATTGAAGTAATTTTATATGAATTTTAAGAAGAAATAAACTTCAAATAGTTGGTAAAGATGATTACCTCTTCTTCGGAAGACTTCATTTAGATCAATTATTAAGGGATATAAGGTCTGACTATTAGAGGACAAAAACCTCTAAAACAAGGATAAGGATTTATATAAGAAAAATTAGAAGATTTTTTATTTTCTATATGGCCTAATGTGGTTTAAAAAAGAGATGTATGTGGTCTCTTTTTTTAATTGAAGTGGGGGCACATTTGAAAAATTTCAAATATTAAATTAATATAAATTAATATTCAATATAAAATTCTAAAAAAGTGGATTATTTAAAATATAATATGATTATTATTCTAAATACATACATAAATAATTTTTATAAATCTTTAGGTAACATTATTTCCCCTTTCATTTAGTTTTAAAACTTATTTAACTCTTTTAACTCTTAGTGTGACAACATGGAATTTACTCTTTGAGAGTGAATGTTATTACTATTAAATATAAAATGACACATAAATAGATATTTTATGATATATTAACAAGTATAACAATATATTTTATTAATTTTATATTTTTCATGAATTTTATATCATTTAATTGAGTATAGTTATTTAAAAATATTATTGATGTCAATTTTGAAACTATTCATTACATTGACTTCTAAAAATATCGACAAAAATAATATAACATCAAATAAAATATTCTAATAAATTCGTAAATTATAAAATTATTCAATTAAATTATTTTATCACTTTCATATATTCAAATTACATTACTTTTAATATATTTAAAATCATTTAGTTGATTTTACCATTAATGGAATAAATACTACATCATTGTTGTGTAATTATTTAATGTAATTTTTTATTCCCTAAAAATTAGAAATAAATTACCATGATGTAGATAAATATTTATATTTAAAAATAATATTTATATACTATTATATCCTTTGGATAACCCCATACTAAAAATAATATAATTATTAAAATTAAGAATTTAATATTATTGACATTTCATTAAATAAAATATTTTTAAGGTAATAATCTTATCCAAATTGAAATAAATGATCATATAAATGAAACATAAATTATTATGGACTAACATTACTCATAAAAGAAAATGTTTTCATGTGTTAGGGTCATTTTCTTGTCCTTATGATTTTATTTTTAGCAAAAATAACCTAATTTACCATTTATTGTGGTAACAAAAATTGCCAACGTTTCTATTCATATTGGGACAAAATAAAAGGGGTAAATATACTAAATTTTTTAATTTTAAATATATATATGGTATATATTTTTCAAAATCCCAACCATATAATATTCAGACATTAATTTAATATTATTTTTTCAAAACGCATTGAAAAATAGTTATCTTACAATGTGAAAGTTTAATCCCAAAAAATGTACTTATACCAAAATAAGGTATATGGATAGTTTAAAATTATTTATTTATATTATATCTAACTAAAAAATACTTAATATAACTTCATAAAAATGAAAAATAAAAAATTAGTTCTTTAATTTAAATAAAATGATTTTTATATAAAAATTGGTATTTTTCACTATTTAGTAAAAAATTAATATTGTCAATAAAATATCAAAAATTCATCTTAAGATAATTTTTACATGTTGAATCCAAAAATGAAATTAAATTTTTCCATAAATGTTTTTACATTTTTTCCAATATTTGTTATATTTATTTTCCCATAGAAATCCATAAAATTAACTTTTTGATTAAAACTTATATTTTAAGAATAAAGTGACATTACTAAAGAATATATTTTTATTTATAAATCAGGAATAAAAAATTTATATTGAAATTGATCATCATATATATATTAATAATTTATTTAATTTCATTCATACCCACCAAATTTATGGATAAGTTATAACGGTCTTGTTAAAATAATAATATTTAATAGTATGTCGTAATTAGTTTAATCTCAGTGTCGTGTGAAATGTAAGCTATAAAAGAGATTAAATTTTAAAAAATTCATACTATAAAATATATTCTTGTTACATTCTCCACTCTAATAATGTTTTTCCTCACAATTTTTAATGTTTACTTTAAAAAAGGTGATATTTTAAAATTCCTTTTTGGAAAACCATAATTATAAAAAGAATTAGAAAAATATACACTTGAAAATAGGTAATGCATTCTTTAAGGATCACAATTTAATTAGAATTTTTAATAGTATAAAATTAATGAAAAGTGAAAATATGGAAATAGAATAGAAATATAACTATCATTTTTTTGATAGAGAGTGATATAATACATTATCATGAAACATTTAACCACCAAAAAACCATAAATATGTAATTGGTAAAATGACTAATGTTTTCTTAATAATAAAGTAGTGGATAACTTTTTTTTAAAAAAACAATTCATAGATGTGAGCAATTATTTTAATATATAGATAAATCACTTAATAAAATAAACTAACTTGATTTCAATCAATTTCGTAAACATAATATCATCATTTATTTGTGATTAATTCTATACACACTTAATTTTTAACACCAATAGATGGATATTCAAGATGAATTTTCATGATTTGCACACTTTTAAGAAGTTATAACATCCAAATGTCCTTCCTTCAACCTATAAATATTTAATAAAACCAAAATTGTTATAAAAATGTAATCCAATATGATAAATCTTACATAAACCTCTAAAAATCATATGTAAAGTTTAACTTAATCCATTCAATATATAGTTAACCTTAATACCTATCCAAAATACATCTACCAACATTCAATGTACAAGAATTTAGAAGGAAGGACACTAAATTTCCAAAATTAACTTAACATTATATTTTCCACAAACAACATAATTTATATATTATTATCACATACTAAATATATGAATACCTATATCAATATAAAAGATTACTGAAAACACTCATGCTTTAAAAATAAAATATCAGGTTGTTGAATATATTCTATAAATATATATAGTAAACTCCATCAATGATAAGATAAACCATCAAATTATGGAATAATTTCATGGTCACCCATACTATTCCATTATTATTTCTTTACCATTGGGAATATTCTTATGGTTATATTTCCTAAATTATGTGATTCTAAATGATCTATTTGAAAAATAATCACTTATCACAGTTTCTGGTACTATTCTTCTCATGTTTCCAAAAAATTATATAATCACTACTATAGAAATATCCACACATATATCTCATGATTCATATAATGATAATGACATTGAAAAAATAATTTTATAACATAATTTTTAAATCTAAACACATATGAACTTAATCATTCCACTTCATTATTAAACCATTAACTTTGCTTCATCATCTTATTCCTCCTTCATTTAATATGTCATATATAGTATCATCATCATATGTAGTATAACTATTACTCATATAACCAAACTGATTATCATAATGAGTTACCCCTAGGATATATATTTGTATAATGCTCATTATTTCAACATTTAAAACATTCAAGCATCGATAATACTTTAGAGAGACTATTGTTCCAAACTTTTCCTTTTTGAAAATAAATTAATTTCTTTATATCCTTATTTTCCAGAAACAAAATATCTTCATATTTACCTAATTCATTCATATTTTTGTTTCTTCTTATACTCCAATATTATAGAAAGTTAAATCTTCTATTCTCTGTGGTCTCCTTTACTAAATCTTCCATCAAACATCTACCCTTCTCATCATTGGTGAGTATGAGAGTTGGTGAATGTTCTTGTGTTTAATCATATAGTGTGTTAATTGATTATTAATAATCAAAATATCATCTAAGAATCGTCTTATTTTGTTTCACATCAACACATTTTATAATAAATTCAACATAAACATAGTTTCTTCTAGTTCCAACAACAGACTAAAACCCTAAAGCAGAATCTGAGGAATACTAATCATAATTATCAATCACATATTAATACATAATAATTTATAGGATTTATATATCATATCACTTTCTTCTTAGTCAATTATTCAGTAGGTTTAAACTATGTTTTCCTTAGTCATTACAATATCTATATGATATTATCCTATACAAATAAATATTCTGATACTCAATCATAAGTTTATATTACCTAATCAAGGTTTTCATAAATGTAGTTCCCAATATTTATAGAAAAAATTTTAAAATAAAATATATATATAAATACCATGAATCTAGTATACTAGGGTAAGTGGTTATTTATATTAACTTTCCACTAGATACAATTGATTGTATCCCAAATGAGAGAACAGTTTAGTGGTATTGGATAACTAGATATATAAACCAAATTAAAATTACATTTCCAATATAAAATAAAGAAATTATTTTATTTGGGAACACCATTTTACCCTTTTGATAACCATATATAATCAATCAAAAAACACTTACTCATATCTTGTGGGAAAATAAAACATAAGATAGAGGTGATCCAAATTTCTCAGAAAGTGTAATCATACATCAGGAGCTATGAATAAATAATAAGAAATATATGTCAAGGTGAATAACTAAAAAATCCATTTAGTGAGTAACTTGATCATATTATGTAATGAATAAATGATGATCATTTAATTAATTATAAATAATCACATTATAGTGAATCATAACCATGGATATTTTACTAACCTAATAATCCCTTGGAATGTTAGTAATTTATTTCATAATAATAGAATTCATAATTCTGAACATCTTAACTATCATGATCTATACTCAAGATATTTTCCATTAGGATATATACTCAAGAAATTTAATAGTTATATTTATCCTAAACATAGTTTAAATTTATGTGGAAACCCCCATTTGATTTTGCCAACATGTTTGTCTCATGAGACATGTCGATGCATCGAGGGGTTATCTGTAATCGGACCCCAGCCATATATACATGTCCAAAGAATTTATCGTATATTTAAATAATAGATTCAACTCGGTATCAATTTTCCTTATCATTAAATATCTATATTGAGTGAGAGATGCATATTTAAAATTATATCCCCACTCATTCAAATAACATTCAAAGTAATCACAGTATTTAAAAATTGGTATACATCTTAAAAAATAATCATATCCATGACACAAGTCATATAGATATTTAATAGAAATGTAATTATTAATGAATTATGATCATAAATAAATTAAAGGGTCATTTTATACACTAAATAAAATAAATTTGGTTCATAATAACAAAATTTATCTCAATGATGTGAAATTGGGATGAGTTCCCTTACAAGAATGATATCATAGAAGTGAGTATTAATCAAATTAATTAATAAAGTATATCATATCAAAATACACATAAAACAAGTGTAAATAAAACATAATATAACCATAATTAATTTCATACATAATAAAATCATTACATAATCAAGGACGTATAATTTTACCCAGTGAATGGAAATTGAGTTTAGAAATCCATTACCTTGCGTATTCCTTTAGTTGAACGTTCTTCAACCACATGTATGACGGTTTTAAACAAGTTATAAATTTATTATAGAAAATAATTAATTATTTATAAGATATTATGTTCTTTTTTATAAAATTCTACAACACATTAGATAATAATATTTCATTATTTTCACTGTTTTGGGTGTTAATTGCCTTATTTTCTCAAGTATGCTTTATCATGAATATAAATTTTATTTTAAATATTAAAAATATAAATAATATTTATATTTATATTAATGTTATAAATATCCTATTTAATAATACAATATAGTTTTATAACTATTATTTAATTTTTAGCACAGATAATGAGTCGCATCGCTTCATTGAGATGGTAGGTTGTATGTACGCTCAAGTGACAACGTCATTCCCTTAATGTTGAATGGGTTGGGAAATGGATGATATATTAATTTTAAAGAAACACTTTTTCTATATAAATATAATACATATCTATCTATCTATTTTTTCATCATTATACCCATAAAAATAAATTTAGGATGAAAACTGAATTACAATGCTACGTGGAGATAGTAAGTCGTACATTCGCATGCACAATTTTTTTATTTTTCATAGGATGGATAAACTTTTAATAGGATATTTTCAAAATCCTAGAAAATATCAGTAAATATATGATAATTTCTTTGTTAAATTAGTATGGAAACAATATTTTATTGGGAATGAGAAAAATAAATAATTGTGAATGATTTGGAAAAGATGATTACCTCTTCTTCGACAGACTTCTTTCAGATATCTTCTTTAAGGTATATATTGATAGTATTTTGTAATTACTAGAACAAATATAACATGGATAAGGATGCTTAAAATGGAAATGGGTATAGTTTGGTGGAGCTATATGGATCAAGGGGGTGTAAATAAGTGAAGTATTGGGTGCCCCTTAATAATTGTAGAGAGGGAAACTTTTGGAAACTTTAGAAATATTAAATGAATATAAATTAAATTTCAATTACATATGAATCTATAGTGATTTATTTATAATATAGGATGTTTAATTATAGAAATAAACTCATCCAATAATTTTTATACAATTTTATGTCAGATTATTACCCTTATCATTTAGTTTTAACTCATATTTAACACCTTTAACTCTTATGGTGTCAACATAGATTTTCCTCTTTAAGGGTCAATATTATTTTTGTAAAATTTAAAATGACCCATATATAGAAAACCTTTTATATTTAAAACCATATAATAATCACATCAATGAATTTAATATTTTTAATATTATTATATACGTTAATAAAATATAATTATTTTAAATATCATTAATGTTAATTTTGGCATTATTCATTATGTTGACTTTTAAAAATATCTGTACAAAATGATAAAATCAAATTTTTCTAATACCTTCATAACAAGTAAAATTAATCTACAAAAGTTTTGCATGACCTTAATTAATTTAAATTATATTAATTTTAATATATTTAATATAATTTATATGAATTTTCTATAACACTAATAATTACTACATCATCATTGTGTAATTATTTATGGGAACAAATTATTCCATAAATTTTTAAAATAAATTTTCATGATATATATAAATATTTTAGATATAAAAATACTATTCATAGTAGAATATATACCCAGTATAACCCCATATTAAAATTTATATAGTTATTAAAACCATGAATGTGACCTCCTAGACTTTTCATTAAAAAAATATTATATAGGTCCTAATCTTATATAAATAGTTGTAAATGGTATAATAACCAAAAATTTAATTATTGTGGATAGAAATTACTCATAAAAGAAAATTATGGCTTGTTTTAGGCTCATTTTATAGTCCTTATCAATTATTTTTTATCCTAAATTACCAAATTTACCCTTTAACAAGGTAATAAAATTTATCAACGTTACTATTACTATTGGTCAAACATAAAAGGAAACTATTTAACAAATTTTTTACTTATGATTAAAACTCTGGTATTAATTTTTTATAATCCATAAAAAATAATTTTCATAATTTAACTTAATATTAATTCTACGAAATGAAATGAATAATAATTTTCCTACAAAATGCAATTTTAAGCCCAAAAATATACTTCCATCAAAATAAAGTATTATAATTTTTTCAATTTAATTAATTATATTATATCTAACTAAAAATTACTTAATTTAATTTGATATCAATTTTAATTTTTATTATTATTTTTTAATATAATGAAAGTGTGGGTTTTATAAAAATATATATTATTCACTATTGACATGAAAATTTATGTATTCTAAAAATTCTTGAGACATAATCACAAGATAATGTTTTCATGTTGAATAAAAAGAGTAATTTTTTGAAATTAATTTTATAAACTTTTTTGAGATTAACTATATTTATTTTCCCATTATAGTCATTAAAAAAACAATGTTTGATTAAAACAAATATTTGATGAATAAACTGACTTTAATAAAAAAATTATGTGTTTGTTTTATAGGAATGAATTAATAAATTTTTAGTGTATATTATATGCATTTATATTTCAAAATATAGTTAGTTTTATTCACACCCTCTAAATTAATGTCTATGTTATAATGGCCTTGTTAAAATAATAATATTTATTAGTATATCATGGTTTGTTTGAGCATGGAGTTATGTGCATCGTAAGTTATCGAATACTTAAAATTTAAAAAGAGTCATACTGTAAAATATTTTTATTACAATAACAAATGATTAAATTATTATGTACTATATTTATTATATTATTGCAGTTCTATGAAGGTGGATTATTATTTACTTTTCCTACTTTTTATCCATTAAAATTTGGAAACATCACTAATTTATATGTATAGAAAAATGTCTCTACAGAGTGATATAATTAATTATTCATCGCCAGATTATATTAAAGGATATAAAATTGTATATAATTACTATATATGATAATCATGTCATGATTTATATTCTTTAAATGATGTATCCCTTTTCAAAGTACTTGGATTGGGACAATAAAAATGATACATGCCTGAAGAAGTAAGTAGTTATCACATGTAATAGTGATTTTAATAAAAAAATGTTAATATATAGTACATAATATAATATATTTAAATCATATTGTCATGACCCATCCTTGGGGCCCATGCCATGACTACCCCAAGCCCGCCTTCCATAGGCCAGGGGCTGGCGACTAGCACCAAAGGCGTAAATCCCTAAGCTGGGAAGGCATTACCTTTATAAAAGTAAACAAACACAACAGAGTACGCAACCCAAAGTAAACACTAAGCAAAACTGAATACAAAGGAGTGTGATGGAAAGTAAATAGGCCAGTATACAAACCCAACTGAACAATAAGTACAAGTAGAAGGGACAAACAGCTGAAAGTAAAGAGCAGCTCCTGGATTGTCCTCCGGGTTTCCTACCTGAAGGGTAGGTACAGATGGCCACCTCAGCACTCACATCCATCTATCTCCTCTAGGTGCCAACTCGTCGCAAGGTCCACCTACGGGTACCGTCCAGACGTAGCACTCTCTGCCTCCGTCAGCGTTGTCCGTCGTCTATATCCAACAGAACAAGGTGCGGGCATAGCCCGTGCAGGGGTGAGTATAACGATACTCAGTAGGGACCTCGATACCCACAAGGTCTCACAATATCCACTAAGGATAAACAAAATAAGAAAGATACAATCACGAAGTATCAACCAACCCTACTTAGGTATATTCCCATACATATACCTAAGTTACCATTATCAGTCCGGCTCCAACTCTTGGGCCCAAGCACAAATCAAATTCCACAAAGGAAGTAAAGTCAATCACCACGATGATAATGGTTGAAAGACATTACTCAACTCACACAGGTATACATCTTTCGTATAGCGATAGAGATGATCATTTGTAGTCACTGATTCATCTAAGCTGTTGAACCCACGTAGGATCCAAGTGCAAAATTCATCATTGTCGAACCCACGTAGGATCCCAGTACAATAGTCATCGCTGCCGAACCCATGTAGGATCCAAGTACAGTAGTCGTCGCTGCCGAACCCACGTAGAATCCAAGTACAGTAGTCGTCGCTGCCGAACCCACGTAGGATCCCAGTACAGTAGTCATCACTTCTGAACCCACGTAGGATCCCAGTACAGTAGTCATCGATGCCGAACCCACGTAGGATCCCAATACAGTAGTCATCACTGCCAGCTCTAGGGTTCCTGCACACAACACGCTCGATTCTGCGAAGGTCCACTCCTCGAGCAAAGGGGGTTGATACATCAACTATCACAAAGCTCAGATTTGATGTATCTCGAAGTTCCATCCTATCAAAAGGAACCCAATGCGACAGACGGCGCGTCAATCGGACGCCCGGTCTTAGAGTTATTGGCTTTTCCGTTCCAGGGGGCCGGTTGGAATTACACTCATTACAAACCTATTCATACTCCAACCTCATATGAATCCTGTCTAAAGTATTCCAAAACAACCGTCTCATCAAAATGAATCTTACGTAGTTGACGGCACTTCAATCGGACGTACAGTCCTTAAGTTATAAGTGTTTCTGCTCCGAGGGCTTGGTTGGTTTTGGGTTCGAACCAACCCGGTCGTGCCCAAACTTCGCCAAAACCATTAGTGTGATATACCAAAATGACTGTATCAATAAAAGGAATCCTACACAACTAACGGTGCATCGATTAGAGGTCCCTATCTCAAGTTATCGGTGAAAAACAAAAAGTAATCCGAAGAGGGGGGTCTGGGTCCTTTCCAACTCGGCCCAACCCGCCCAGGGGCATCCCGAACCGGGTCGACCCGACCCGGGTCTAGGTCTGTCCTGGTAGGGTGTGGCCCAGCCCGGTGGCTGTGGCCCGGCCTGCGTGTGGGTGGCCTGGCCCGCGCGATTGGTGGTCCGGCCCGCGCGGCCCGACCTGTGCGCAGGCGGCCTGGCCTTCGGGCCGGCCATGGCTCGGCCCGCTGGCCGAGCGGGGGAGGGGGCGCGGTCCCTCGGTTCTTTGAAACGGCAGCGCCAGCTAGCACCGCCCGTGCCTCCTGGAACCCACGAACGTGAGTTCCCCTCCGCCGCCACGGACGGTGTTATGGAAGCCTTTCGCTGGCGGCGCGAGGGGCACCTCTTCCCCCAGGCTGCCGGCTGCCGCCTCTGGTAGAGGGTTCCACCACACCGGCCAAACGTGTTGTCGCGCTCTTCCGTGGGCCACCAGAGTCGTTCTGGTGGTCTGTTTTGCCTCCCGACTGTGCCTATGTCCTCCTCGAGTCTTTCTCTTCACTGTGACGGCCTCAAAACAAGGTTTCACTACCATTCATCTATCGCCCAACAAACCGCGCATCAAGACCAATATGGCGGAGGGTCCGGACTTGTTTGTTAGACCGTGCCCTCCATGTTAGAGGCTCAAACAATTATCCAACATATATTCGCCAAATTACGAGGTTATAATTCACATTAATAAAATTTATGCAAAACCCCCTACCTCGTAATTGGAATTGTACGTTAACGAGTCGCAGAAGATGGGTGTCGCGAAAGACGGGCGTCATTCTGTCAACGTCGGAGGAAGTGTAGATCATAATGTTGTGTCGAGATGACGCCTACGGTGTACTTCATGGGTGAGGGTGCCTCATTTCCTACTCTGGTTGAAGAAGGTGTTGCTTCATGTTCTTCGAGATGTGGAGCGTTCTTAGTTGAAGAACGGCGTTCTTCGTCGAGAGAAATAATAATTCCAACAAAAGCTCCTCCCAAGAATTCCTCCCCAACAGAATATTTGCCAACCTATATAAAATTATAGGCTCCCCAATTTAATATTTCCATGCATTTAAAATTAATTCAAAATCACAAACAATTAATTAAGTTCATTCACGTAATTAATTTCCATGGGTTGGAAAGAATTTCAAAGGTCTCATAAAATTAATTAGATGGGTGTGTTGGCACATTAATGGAAGTCCAAGAGTTAAAATAATTTCAAGGGAGTTTAAAGGGTTAGGTTCTTGTGTGGGCCCCGCCACACAATATCCTCCCATGGGAGGTTATGTGAGGTGTGGGCCCCACCCCAACTTCCCTTTGGTGGATTTAACCACCATCTATATAAAAATGTGTTCACAAACATTTTTATTCAAACTATAATTTTTTTTAATTAGAAGCCCCAAATTTTAACTACCACATCCGATAAAATACAACTACGGTAAAGGTCACCTTAAGCGAATACTGACTCTATGAGTTCATTGGTGTCCTCAGATTTCAATTCCGAGCACCAGTTCAAAAGATAGAAAAACCATCATGTACGTTTACTTAACGTACCCGAACAAAACTTCAAAAACTGATTCCGGGAACACCGAGCCTCAGAATTAGGTGCTGTCAGAAATTGCGGACTCGTGACATTCCAAAGAATTTATGAAAAAAAATCATTGAAATTTATGGGTCTTTACATTACCCCAACCTTGGGGATTTTCATCCCCATAAAGCTACAACACACATTAGGAAAACAAAAGTGGGTACTGAGCACGCATCTGAGCCTCCCGCTCCCATGTGCTCTCCTGGAGGTTCCCGTGGTACCAACGAACATGCACCAGAAGAATTGACCATCCATGCACGAACCGCTCCTGTCGATCCTCAATCTCAACTGGGACCTCCGTGAAATTCTCCCTGTCATCGACGTCCAGCTCCCTATGGTAGATGATGTGAGACAGGTCGTGCACGTATCTCCTCAATGAGATACGTGGAAAACGTCGTGCACCCAGTGCAACTGAGGTGGAAGGGCCAGGCGTTAAGACACCACACCTTCTCTGCTGAGGACCTGGAACGGCTTGATAAACCGCAGAGATAACTTGCCACCTCAGCCAAATCACCGTAGACCTTGTCGAGGTGAGACCCGTAAGAAGACGTGGTCTCCATCCTTGAACTCCAGTGGTCTCCATCTCCTATCAGCATAGGACTTCTGTCTACTCTATGTAGTCTTCATCCACTCCTAGATGATCTACACCTTCTCCTTCATAGCCTGAACCATCTCTAGTCTGTAGGAAGTTGGTCGTCTTGGTAATTCTGTCGATGATCACCCAAATAGAGTCATTTCATCTAGATGTACGTGGAATTCCCATCATGAAATCCATAGATATCCCATCCCATTTCTACTATGGAACCTCTAAGGGGAGAACCAAGACTGTTTAAACCTAGTGCTCTGCCTTCACTTGCTGACAAGTGAGGTATCGTGAGACAAACTCCACTACTGCCTTCTTCATACCTGGACACCACTGCTGTCAACGAAAGTCCTAGTACATCTTTACCACTCCTAGATGTACCGCTAAAGGGAAAGTGTGGAACTCCCACAAAACATCCTCCTGAAGTGAAACATGCACCATGGTACGTCCACTGAAAGGTGTGACATGCTTCTCACCTTCAGAAAATCCTTCGGGATCCTTCCATGAGGAAATCTGAGCTCATCGTGTCTCGTGGTCAGCATCCCAATGATACGGCTCCCTGACTTGCTGAAGAAGTGTAGAAGTGATTGTGAGAGACTGTAGAAAGTCTTCTCCATCTCTATCCTCAAAGGATATCTACATCGCAGCCAGCTGATCTGTCACCTCTCCTAGAAGCCGAATGTCTGATCTCCTGTTGTGAGAATATTCTACAACGTTCCCCTTCCTATGAGTATAGACCGTCTCAAAGTCATAGTTTTGGAGGAACTCAATCTATCTTCATTATCTCAGCTACCGAGAACCATACGCGATCATTTCTCGCTCATGCATCAGGACACACCTGAATCCGGTCGCTGATGCGTCGCAGTAAACCACGTACCCAACTCCCTCCACCAGTAGCCTCGATATTGGTATACTATTCAACCTCTTCCTCATCTCCTGAAAGCACTTCTGGCATCTCTCTGACTATACAAAGGGTTTCCCCTTCTTCATCAAAGTTGATAGTGGCGTTGCAACTCTGGAGAAGTCTGGCACAAAGGTAAGTCTGGCCGACTCCTGAGTGATCGACTGCACCCTCTTATGCATGATTCCATCTTGTGCTTCCCGGGTTTTCTTTTTCGCCGACCATGGAAAACCCCATCCCAACATTGGAGATAAACCACAGCCTTTTTTCTGAATACAGTCAATCTGTGTATAAACTATAGTTGCCCAGTCCATACCCAAATTAACATCGTAAGGCCTTGACACTACAAACAAGAGGTTCTAACCGAAACTCTCACCTCAAGAGTCATATCACATCGTCGGTGTAATTGTGATTATCGAGTCTCCTCCAAAAGGTATCTCCAGATGTGAGGGTCAAGTCAACAACTTAACCAGAAACTCTAGTTCTGGGACAAGATTCTTGGAAATAAGGAATGATTGGTACCTATATCTGTTGATACGACAGCTAGTAGTAGACACATAATATAACTCAAATCATTCCTAGAGCCCTTGAGTCACACTCCTTGACTACATGCAGCTACTCTCTTCCCCTTCCCTCCAGCTCCATGAGCCTAGCAGGGACTACAAAGGCGGGTTGTTGTAACATGTCGAAATGTTCACCACCTCATGCTGCTCTCCAAGATCTGCTTCCATGTCTGCTACCCTACAGATTCGTATGTCCTTAACACTTCCTCTTCTCAAAAAATTTTACATGCTCAAGTCTCTATGACTGATGCCAGTTTCATGCTTTCCAACTGTTAACATTCACTAGTTGTCTCCTCTAAGCAAGTGAACATTCAACCACAAAGGTTCTCTTTAGCATCCTAACATAAGTAGGAATGCATATAGAAAAAAGTGCTGGCTTGGATATCCTTAAACACACCCCACTCATAGGTTCGAGCTATAAATCACTGATCGAATCATATTCATCCAGTACCAAGAATGATCAGTATACCTCGATGAATACTCAGCTACCGACACGTCATCGTTTCGAAGTTGTATAAGCTCTAGAAAACTCTCATCCACCTCCTCAAGCTAGTCCTTAACTACCTGTGGGTCGGGATCGCCTCAGAACATAAGGGATATCTGGTGTTGAAACACATGTAAGGCACTAAGCCTACAAGTTTCCTCTACCGGTACCGCCAGTAGTGTTTGCTGGCCAATGGGAAGTGATATAGTCGGCACACTGCCCAAAGGTACCATCTCGGAAAATGGTCCAAGTACAGAAACTTCATCATTATGTGGACCATCCTCAAGGTCACTCTTTGAAAAAGATTAGTAGTTAAGATCAACATATTTTATACTAGTTTCTCAGCTAGGTAGAAAACTCCAAAAATCACCTCCATCCATCCCTCTATTGCCTGGGAATCTATCTTGCCTCGAAACCTCAGAGGCCTCTGCCGCTAGAACTCGTGCAATGTGCTCAGTAGGCATACATCATCCGGTAGTTCGGCTGGAGGCATCTACTGCCCAATGGGAGGTGGTGCTGCTGGAACACCACCTGAAGGTGCCAACATAGTAAGAGGGCCATGCACTAGAGCCTTATTTCTCGGTGGTCCATATTCTTGTACTCTCTCTTGGGAACCCTAGCTAGTTATCTTCACATTGGCATCCTTAAAAGGAAAAGTTGTGCCACGGTCATTAAGTTATATCTGGTGATCTGACTCAAAGAGACCACAAATGAAACTCTTGAAACACACACGCAATCAGTGTTTCCGTGCCCTAAGATGGAAATCAGAGGTCAGGGTCCTGGTGTATGGATACGTCGGTCGTCGCACCGACACTGGACTCCCTGGACTGAAAACCATACTCAATATTCTTAACACTATTGCTTCACAGAAAATATAGATCAGAGTCCTAAGTTCTACAGTAGAACTGAATCCTCTAATACCAATTTTTCATGACCCGTCCTCAGGGACCATGTCGTGACTACCCTAAGACTTCCTTCCATAGGCCAGGGGCTGGTGACTGGCACCAAAGGTGAAAATCCCTAAGCTGGGGAGGCATTGCCTTTATAAAAGTAGACAAACACAACAGAGTACGCAAGAGTAGGTAATCACTAAGTAAAACTGAATACAAAGGAGTGTGATGGAAAGTAAATGGGAAAGTATACAACCCCAACTGAACATCAAGTACAAGTAGAAAAGGTAAAAACAAGGGAAAGTAAAGAGCAAATCCTTGATCGTCCTCTGGGTTTCCTACCTAAAGGGTAGGTACATATTGCCACTTCAGCACTCACGTCTGTCTGTCTCCTCCGTGTGTCGACTCGTCGCAAGGTCCACCTCCACGTACCATCCAGACGTGGCACTCTTAGCCTCTGTCAGTGTTGTCAATCATCTACATCCAACACAATGAGGTGCGGGCATAGCCCATGCAGGGGTGAGTATAACGATACTCAATAGGGACCCCGAGACCCGCATGGTCTCACAATATCCACTAAAGAAAAAAAAGAAAGATACAATCACGAATTTTCAACCAACCATACTTAAGTATATGCCCATACATATACCTAAGTTACCATTCTCAGTCCGGCTCCAACTCTCGAGCCCAAAGACAAATTAAATTCCACAAAGGAAGTAAATTCAATCACCGCGATGATAATGGTTGAAAGACATGACTCAGCTCGCACTGGTATACATCTTTCATATAGGGATGGTGATGATCAGTTGTAGTCACTGATTCATCTAAGTTGTTGAACCCACGTAGGATCCAAGTACAAAAGTAATCATTGTCGAACACACATAAGATCTCAGAACAGTAGTCGTCACTGCCAAACCCACGTAGGATCCCAGTACAATAGTCTTCGTTGTCGATCCCATGTAGGATCCAAGTACAGTAGTCGTCACTGCTGAACCCACGCAGGATCCCAGTACACCAGTCGTCGTTGCCGAACCCAGATAGGATCCAAGTATAGTAGTCATCGCTGCCGAACCCACATAGGATCACAGTAGAGTAGTCATCACTACCGAACCCATGTAGGATCCCAGTACAGTAGTCATCGCTGCCGAACCCACGTAGGATCCCAGTACAGTAGTCGTCGCTGCCAGCTCTAGGGTTCCCGCACACAGCACGCTTGATTCTAGGAGGGTCTGCTACTCAAGAAAAGGGGGTCGATACATCAACTATCACGAATTTCTGAGTTGATGTATCCTAAAATTCAATCCCATCAAAAGGAACCCAGTGCGACAGACGGCGTGTTAATCGGACACTCGGTCTGAAAGTTATTGGCTTTTCCGTTCCAGGGGCCTGGTTGGAATTATGCTCGTTCCAAACCAACCATAATCCAACAACATCTGAATAATGTGTGAATTATTCCAAAAGAACGGTTTCATCAAAAGTAATCCAACGTAGTTGATGGCATGTCAATCGTACGTACGGTCCTTATGTTATAAGTGGTTCCGCTCCGAGGGCCCTGTTGGTTTCGGGTTCGAACCAACCAGTCTGTACCCAAACTTTTCCAAACCCTTAAGTGTAATATACAGAAATGACCATATCAATCCAATGAATCCTACACAACTGATGGTGTGTTGATCATAGGTCTGTAGCTCAAGTTATGGGCGAAAAACCAAAAGTAATCCGAAGAGGGGGGTCTGGGTCCGGTCTGACCCTGCCCAACCCACCCTGGGTCGGCCCGTACCAAGTCGACTTGACCTGGGTTCCGGTCCGTCCAGGTGGGTCGTGGCCCGGCCCGGTGGCTGTGGTCCAGCACTAGCGTGGGCAGCCCGACCCGTGCGGCTGGCGGCCCGGCCCGCGCGCAGGGGGCTTAGCCTGGTGGCCAGTCGCGGCTCGGCCAGCTGGCCAAGCGGGGGGGGGGGGGGTGGTTCTTTGAAATGACGGTGCCAGCTGGCACCGCCCATGCCTCCTGGAACCTGTGAACGCGGGTTCCTCTCCGCTGCCGTAGCTAGTGCCACGACGACCTTCAATCGGTGGCATGAGTGGCGCCGCTTCCCCCAGGCGGTCGGCTGGTGTCGGCCACCGCGCTCTTCTGCGGGCCACCGGAGTCATTCCAGTGGTCCATTTTTCCTCCCTACTGTGAAAATGTCCTCCTAGGGTCTTGCTCTTTACTGTGATGGACTCAAAACAAGGTTTCACTTCCGTTCATTAGTCTCCAAACTAACCACACATCAAGAAAGAAAATGGTGGAGGGTCCGGACATGTTCGTTAGCATGTTCCCTCCACGTTAGAGGCTCAAACAATTATCCAACATATATTCTCCAAATTAAGAGGGTATAATTCTCATAAATAAAATTTATACAAAACCCCCTACCTCATAATTGGCATTGTATGTTGACGAGTCGCGGAAGACGGGTTTCACGGAATATGGGCGTCGTTCCGTCAACATCGTAGGTAGTAGAGCTTGCAACGTCGTTTCAAGATGACACCTACGGTGTACTTTGTGGGTGAGGGTGCCTCCTTTCCTTCTCTGGTTTAAGAAGTTGTTACTTCACGTTTTTCGAGATGTGGATATTTCTTCATTGAAGAACAACGTTCTTCATCGAGAGAAATAATAATTCCAACAAAAGCTCCTCCCAAGAATTCCTCCTCAATAGAATATTTTCCAACCCAAATAAAATTATAGGCTCCCCAAATTAATATTGCCATGCATTTCAAAATAATTCAAACACACGAACAATTAATTAAGTTGATTCCCTTAATTAATTTCCATGGGTTGGCAATAATTTCAAAGGTCTCATAAAATTAATAACATGGGTGTGTTGGCACATTAATGGAAGTCCATGAGGTAAATGAAGTTCAAGGGAGTTTAAAGGGTTAGGTTCTCTTGTGGGCCCCGCCACACAAAATCCTCACATGGGAGGTTATGTGGAGTGTGGGACCCACCCCAACTTCCCTTTGGTGGATTTAGCCACCATTTATATAAAAAAAATTCACACACATTTTTATTCAACCTTAATTTTTTTTAATTGGAAACCCCAAATTTTAACTACCACATCCAATAAAATGAAACAGCAGTAAAGGTATCCTTAAGCGAATACCAACGTTGCGAGTTTATCGGTGTCCTCAGATTTCAATTCCTAGCACTGGTTCAAAAGATAGAAAAACTCGTACATACGTTTACTAAACGTACCCGAACAAAACATCATAAATTGATTCTGGGCACACTGGGCATCGGAATCAGGCGCCATCAGAAACTGTGGACTCGTAAAATTCCACAAATTTAGGAAAAAATGTTCCTTGAAATTTCTGGGTCTTTACACATATATTCTATAATATGTATTATTATTTTTCTAAAAAATATTTATAATAAATATATATTTACTTTATAGGATTTTTGAACGTGTACAAAGAAAGAAGATACTTGATGTAAGGGATTTCTGTTTGAATCACATTTTAATCAGGATTGTTTATGCTTGAATTTATATTGAGGATTCTATATGATATTAATTTTTTAAAAATAATTTGTTTTTATAATTCTCTAGTTATTTAATGAATTTTTATGTGTTAGTACAATTTTTCCCCTTTTTTACTCCAAATGGTTCAAAAAAGGTTTTAAGAAAATATGAGTTTATTTCACCTCTTTCGATTAGAAATTTGTTTTCTTCCGTATCATCGGAATTTTTAAAAAAAATCAATAATTGTTTAGAATATTCCTAAATGAACATTTAAAGTCAATTTTACCCATGTTTTAATTTTTACAAAATGGTTTTACAAATAATTTTATTTTTGTTTTTTGAATAATGTATTTTTACCAAATGCATGAACAGGATCATTGTTTTATTGATAATAGAATGAACTAAATTTACCATAATCATGAATGGACAATGAATTGAAGATTAATTTACATAATTCCATGGTTTGTTTCAAGAAATTTTTTCTATTAATATTTTTGAATTATTTTTATTTTAAATATATGTTTTTAAAAAGAAGAGTGTATTTTCCTTATGGAATATTATCATGATCATTTAAATAAATTTTTATTTTATGATAAACTCCATTGATGTTAATTATGATTTTAAAGGGATATGATTGAATTATACCATATTCGTTTTTTATCTAGATTTTTTGTGATTATAATGATGATATGTTTACAAAACTCATTTATTTTACATGGGTTATGCTATGAAAAAATGATGAAATGTTTATGAAATTTTTTCCCTTCCAAGGTTTATGATACATTGATATTATGAATGTTGTATGATATTATGGCACTCATATGAATATATTTATGTGATGGGTTTTACTTGAATTGTATATCACTTCAATTAACTGGGTAATAATTAATATATCATGAGATAATAAGAACTATAATGGGGAGGGAACCTAGTTCTGTAATGGAGTCTGTCCACTATAATTGGCTTTAGAGTAATCTATGATTGAAGATATAATGGAATGGGGAGTGAACAAAATACAAAATATTATTCTTGTTAGTGAGACTTGACTTGGGAATTCAGTTTTTTTCTTTTCATTTTTTCATGAACTTATGTCTTATGGATATGGTATATTATCATAGCTCATGCATGACTATTGATGATTTCATTCTATTATGAGTTATGTATTTTGTTCTGAAAATGTTGTACGCAAGGATTAATGATTAATTGTATTTCACTAATTTGATATGATGATTTTATGTTATGATTAGGTTATCAAACCCTTCTGATTATATTTTTCCCATGTATAATCATTAATTAAAATCTATTTTGATTACCCTTACAGAGAAGCAGAGCTCACCCAATATTATGTTTCCATTCCCCAAGTTATGAAAAAGTGTTTTAAAAATGTCATGTAAAATAAGTTGTCTATGTGAGATGATACTTATAGGAGACATTTAATATCTTTCATGAAATAAAATGAATATATGTATAGTCTCGAAAGAAATTATTCTGTTATGGTTTTAGTGTGAATCATAATATTATGTAATTGATATTCAAATAATGAGAGGTAATATTTACAGAATTATTTTTTTCATATGACGCACATATATATATAATGATGGGTGGGATTCTATATCCCCCTAAAATGTATTAGTTAATGATTTATATCTCATGAGAAATTTATTTTTGTGTATGTTTTAGTTTTTCATAAGCATGGTCATAGCTTTATGGCTCATGAAAGAAATTTTCTATATACTAATGTGTGTGCCACAATTATTTGGTATCATGATGTCATTCTCTATCAGATCATGTTTAATTACTCTCATTTCTATGTTATTTTTATTGAATTATTATGTTATTCCATGCATTATTCTAGGATTTATGATTGATGATTTGTGGGGTATATGTTTTTTATGTATCCTAATTATACCTATATTCTCATATTATTATTACTTATGTTATTTTCATTTCACTACTTATTTTTACACATAAAAATAATCTTATCTTTCATATTTATTATGTTTCCATTTCTCGTGTTATAAAGAGAAGTAATATGTATGATGTTACTATACAAGTATAGAATGTGGAGAAATTTTGGGAGATGTTGAAGACATATCACGGGTTAAGTAGTTGATTATATAGTAGAGAAAATGTCCACTGCTTGAAAAAGTCATTGTTTTTATAGTTATTGGTTTTTTCAAATTCTCTAAATCTTTAAACCTAAAAGATCCAAGAAATGTATTGTAACACAATATTTTCTTTATGTCATGTAATTAATACAACGACATTTTTGGGGTATCACAGTCAGTATCAACGCATGGTTTAGATAACATTAGACATTAGGATATTACTTTAGGATAATTTAAGGGTTGATAATTTTAGGTTTATCATAATTTAAATTGTATAGATAACCCTTTATATTAGTTATATAAATATTGAATATTTTAGTGATTGGGATAAGAAAAATTTATTTGAACCCTTAGGGGTAATTCTATGAATACGATCAAATCCTGAAGTTTTTTTTATGTTTATATTGTGTGCATATCCTTGTAATTAAATCAATCTCTAAATACTTTAATGTTGATGTGAGTGTGGGATAAATAAACCTAGGTTTAATCACTCGAAAGATAGTGGTTTAGTATTAACTCAATCTTAACATTAGTGAATGAAGAGTGGGAACAAGACTGCACACTTGGATACACACTCCTAGGGCTTGCTATGGTTACTTCACATTCTCATTAATGAACCATTATGAAGGATTACAATATGATGTTAAAAAATTATTTAATACAAACTAACAAAAAAATGATCATGGAAAAAAATAAATTGAACAAATTCAAACATAGTTTGAATCAACATTATATTTTATTGTAAAAAGAGTGACATGGGGAATGTAAAATTCAAATTAATGTTTAAAGATTCATATTTTGGATATAATAATAACCTTTTTTATTTTAAAATTTTCTAAAATGGGATCAAAATAATGAATAAAAGAATGGTATGTATCAAAAACCCTCTATGTCTTATAATCAATTAAGCTACCCTAACTAAATTAGTGAGAATATTAGTATATTTCTATTATGATAAAAAAATAGGGAAATTACTAGTCTTATATATGGTAGTGAGATTGATTCCTTAATATAAAATAAATCTTCATACTTTAACAAATGTTTATTAGTGAGTGATATTTATCGAGAATATTCTAATATATTATAAAAGTTATGAGGAATATGTGAAATGTATATGGAATATTCTTTAGTAGTTTTTGTTTAATGGTTTGTAAAAATAAATTAAATTTTATCAATAACCTTGAAACATGATTTTATTAAAAGGTTATATTTATGGAAACAACCATTGAAGAATTCATAATTGAGGTATGGGTAACTATTAGGCTTAATATATTTTTGATGTTGAGGTAATAAAGGATTGATTATTTTCTTAGAAGGTGAGTTAGATTCTTTTAATAGATTTTGAATTTATTATTGATTTAATTAAAAAGTGATCCATGATATTTTTGTGAAGTTTATCTTTTTCTGGGATTATAATACATATTGACTAGTTCGAGACTATATGAACTACTAATTAATACATTTGAGGGTTAAACATATATTTAACTTTTTAGGTAATATATGATTTAATTTTGTTAACATTCTTGGTGATTAAAATGGATTTGGGAAATTTATGTGTTATACAATATATTATTAGTGTATATACACACTTTTATACATGATTTAATGAATGATTATTTTTGATTGAGGAAAGAAATGTAACTTGATATAGCCTAAGAGAGTAAGGTAGATATCATATTAGAAGATATATACCTAGTTATGAATATAATAATCTCTCCAAAATTCATCAATGAGTAATAATTATAATTATGATGATAAAATTTATTTAAGGGTCTAGAATCTAATGACCCAATATTTTGGATCCTTTAAATTTGTATTATCATTGATAGAATGTGACACACACAACACTGAATTAACTCAACACCAGACTAAAAGGAATTGTGGTATATTAAAATTCAATAAAGAATGTAATTTTAGGATAATAAAATGATAAAATTTAATTAGAATAATTATTTATTATTGTTATTTTTCATTAATTATTATTCCTAATACAATTGCTTTCAAAAAAATTAAATAAAATGTACTATATTTTAAAACACTAAATTAAATTGGTCACAAATTAAATATTATTATAATAATTAATATTAATATTCATAAACTATCATTTCAAAAAAAATTATTTATAAATTTATATATAATAAGATTAAAGACACTTAAAATTTAAAAAGGTTATTTTGTATCAAAAGAAGATTTTTATTATATATTGAATTTTATTTTTAAAGATAAATTCTTAAATTATAGAACCTTAATATTGAAAAATGTACATCATTTTTGGAATTAATTATTTCAATTTTAGCATAAGATAATATTTTTGGATTTTCTTTAAAAAATTATTTCAAAATAATTAGTGAAGGATACCTGTTTATTCTAAAAGTGTAACTTTTATGATATTGTCCTAAAACAAGAATGATAGAAAATTTTATAAAGGATTTTTAATATAAAAAATATAATTAAAAGGTGGTATAATTAATCAAAAAAATACTATGTTTAATTTAAAAAACAATTGTCTTACATTTTGGAAACTCATGTAATATTTCTCACAAAAACTATTTTTATACCCTTATCTTAAATTTATATTTTTGAAATTTTAAAAATTAAATTTAAAAAATAGTCTTAATATTTTATATAAATATTTAAATATTAATAAAATAGTTAAAATTCATTTTTATTCACAAATAATTATATTACTAACAATAAAGTTAATTACTGCAATAATGGTGAAATTGTGTTTTTAAGGTTCATTTTATCAACATTATATAATTTTTATTGAATAAATTAAATTAACACATATTAATTTATGAATATAATGTAATTTTTAAACACATATAAAATTATATTAATAAAAATTTATTATTAAACCAAAGATAAATAATATTTAGAACACATAATGGTTAAAACATTATTTTTCTACCAAAAAACATTTTTTCTATATATTAAATGTTTAAATTTAAAAGTAATATTCTCTTGTATATAAATAATATTATACTCTATAGATCTAAAATTTATGTTTACAAAATAAATATTTGGTAATAATTTATCCCTAATATATTTTAATAAAATATAAACTACTAGGGTATGAACTAGTTACCAAGGTGAAAAATAAAATGGTAAAATATAAAAAACATGTATTAAAAGGACTGAAATATGTTTCAAACATGTGATAAAATGGTTGGTGGAGGATTTAGAAACCATATTTCACAAAAATAGTCTATTATTTCTTATTTATAGATCCATTTACATATAAATAGTGTTTTTCAATTATCAAAATAAAATTGTTGTTCACAAAAGTTCCATTTTTCGCTTATAAAATGGAATCACATGCATCCTCTTAAACTTAAATGTCCCTTTATAATATTAATTTATACCATACCAAAATATCATATCCTATAAATCTATTTTTTGAAGAAAAAAACCCGGTCCCCATAGATTAACACAATGCCATTATTTCCAAGGAGACTTTCAAGAGAATTTTTAAGGTGTCAAATTGAGAATTATTTAATCCTGGAAAATTTTCACCATAACATTTCCATTCTGAACCTATCCTAACCAAATAAATATAATGAAATCAATATCATTTTTTACTTATTTTTATTATATTAGTGTAATACCCCTTATTTATTCCTTTTATTCACTAATTAAAAAAGAATTTCTATCATGCGGAATCCACCTTAATGAAAAGATATGCTTTATTTTCATCACCACCTAACATAGATGACATTAAAAATATATTGATGACACAAAAATTCATTTATGATACTATTTTTATTTCTTAAGTATAATTTTCTATATTATAGAATTTATATCCACAATAAACTGTTATAATAAACTTAACCACCAAAAATGAACATCTTAAAGTACCTTTCATAATATGAGTTCATTTTATAAAATCATTAATAACCATATAAATTTTAATAAAATAAAATAATAAATAAAATTAACCCCTTCAATTATAGAGATTATTAATTTATCATACAATGCATTTAACCATGATTAACAAACAAAAATAATTACAATGAAGGTGGCCGAACTATCTAAAAACCAACAAATGCAAAAACTAAAAAATAAAAAAATAATATATTATAATAAATGGTCCTTAGAAAATGAAATATAGATGAATTAAATTACTTATTAGGTATAAAATAAACTAAATTTTATTATTCATGATGCCAAACCCATGTGATAGGGAATCATGAAAAAGGTATAGGTTTTTTATCTCAATTTTCACCCATTAAATCATATTTTTTATTATACACCATGTTTTTAATTGTATAGTCAATGACCCTTTAATATTTTTTTCATAATTTACTTATCTTTCATAATAGATAAATTTTCATTCTAGTATCTTCCTCTAATGTAATTTTAGATCAAAAATTAGAAAAGTTAAAAGGGTTTTTGATCTGAATATTATTTTATTGATATATAATTCGTACTAACTATATGTTTTTTTATGTATACATAGTTCAGGTATTTACATTTATCATAATATAAATGAAATATTTTTAATTTAATTATTCATATCATTTTCTCCATTATTTTTATTTTTATTTAAAATATATTGATTTTATAAGGGGTTTTCAAAACTCAATTTTCTTTCATTGAGTTACAAATATTCATATTGACCTTTATTATTAAATGTTTGCTTTATTCTTCAAACAATATAAATTATATTATATTTCCTCTGTATTTTCTGCAAATTAAAATATTTTCCATATAATATTACTAAAAAACTATTCATACATTAAAATTTATATCACATGAAAATATTTCATGGTCAAAATACTAATATCTTGAGACATGCTTCTTTTTATGCCCCAATTTACAATTATACAGTGTATATACTATCTATTTGTTATATTATATCATTAATAATCTTTTATTAAAGATATTTTAATTTTTCTTTCATTCTATTTCCCCTTCGATGGTTTTTATTTAAATATTACTCAAGCTATAAGGTTTCACTTCCCAACCAGATTTTAAAATTAATATCTCTCAATTATGATAACCCAAATGTGGAATTTTTATATTATTTATTCAAATATCATTATATTTTTATTTTCATTTATTTATACTTGATAAACTTTTTTACCTCTTTATTTTTTTCTGAATTGGAAGTTATAAAATATTTTTTTGATACGTGGTTTTCAATAAAGGTATTTTCATTACAATAAAAATTAAGTTCCTTTTTCACTCTTATTTTATCTTGAAGTCTATATTTTTTTCCTTTCCTTATACATGTTTCAAAATTTTATAGTGTTTATTTTAAATTACCATGACATTATTTTTATGCTATTTAAAATAAAATAAATTTATGTTTTCTATATGGGTCATTTTTTTAAAAATAATCTCTATTATAGTTTCTATGTGAATAAATATTTCCACTACCCTTAATGTTTTATATGAATCATTATCTCTAATATTCCATGGTTTATAAAATAAATTATTTTAATTATACTTTTATAAAATACTTGTTTAAAATTTATTTCTAAATATCAAGGATATTTCTTATTTAAGAATTATTTTTTTCTAAAAACTCTTAAATGTGTTTTTTATCTATGAATTTCTCCTTTAACATGTCTTTTTTATTGATCAAGTATATTCTTCAAGTGTTACCATCCACCTTTGTTCTCTATATAGATTATGTGATTTTATTTTCAATCAAACTATATGATCTATAATTGTTTTTTTCTTTATAAAACATCCATTGTGAATAAGAAATACTTTTCATCCAATGTCATTCCTTTATAAATACCAATTTTAAATTTATTTTATTAAACAATGTTAATAGATATTTCATATTTATATTAATTAGGAAAATTATTTATTTATCATATTACATTTATATATATGGTCTAAATACCATATTCATTATTATCTTGATGATTGGGTTTTTAACTAGAATGTTTCTCAATATATTTTGATACCAATTTATTTTTAATTTGTTTACCATGATATGAATATTAATGTAATTATGATGTTTACATTATGTCATTCCATTTTAAAATTATTTGAAACCTGTTATATTACTATGATTTGTTTATAATATGATGAGTTATTGTTTTGAAGTTGCACTCAACCTCATAGATGATGATGGGTGGTTTACCATATCACCCTACAATGCAATTGTTAAGGATTTATATCTCATTATAAATGTATTTATGAGTATGTTTTATTTTCTCAAAAGAATGTGCACTGATGGTGTATCCCATTAAAGAAATTTTCAATATACAAATCTTTATGCAACATTTCTAAGGTATCCTAAAATTATTCTCTAATTTATCATGTTTAATGACTCAACCTTACAAACTCTTTTGATTAAATTATTATTTTCTGTCATGCCTTTTTCCATGATTTATAAAGTATGATTTATCAGGTATAGAGTTCATATGTATCTATATTATACCCAAATTCTCATCATATTGTCACTTATGATATTTGATTTTTATCACTTATTTTTAGCCCTACTGGGTACCTAAGATTAACCTTTTCATATTTTTTCATTTCCTTGGGTCATATAGATAATTAATGTGTGCAATGTAAATGGAAGAGTATCATGTGTAGGTAATTTTTTGGATATGTTGAATACATTTTATTGGTTAAGTGGTTGATCATATAGTGTAAAACTTACATTTGATGAAAAATTAATCGGCTTTTTTAGTTATTATTTTATTATTGTTCTATAAAGTGATAATTGTAAAGGTTATTAGGAATTTCTTATAATCCAAAATTAGATTTAGGTCATGTAATTGAGAAAATTACATCTATGACCCATCACACTAGAATCATGAGTAACTAACTAGGGATCTAGGAAATAAATACCTAAATAGTAAATGAGGAACCTATATTAGCAATAGAGAGCCTTCCCACGTCCCTAATAGTCCCATTGGACTATATAAGAGTAAAACTAATATCATGGTTAAAAAATATTATTAGATTAAATGGTTTAACCATGAACCATACCTCGATCTGCTCAAAATTTCTACTTGGGCTTACACTCATATATTAAATATAAAAGTTTCATATAAATATTGTGAATCAAAACATCAAGGTTATAAACAAATCAAATAAGATTTATACCATTAATTATGTTTAAAAAAATTTCAAAAAAACCCATTTTATTATCTCCAAAACCCTCACATGTAATATCCCTTTACATCTATCACTTGATATCCACATACACGAACCACCACCCATAGTCAAAGTGAATGTTTAGATTCATTGAAAAAATAGGGTTTCAAAAATATTATAAAAATACATTTTTTTCATAGGGTTCCAAACATTCATTCTCAAAACATTATTTGCATGAAAAACCAATTCACACTATTTAAAAAACATGTTCCAAAAAAATCATCAAATACATTCCATTAATTAATATCTCAATAATCCTTTGGAAATATATAGTTTCCTTAAAAGCACATTATAACTTTTTATATATATTAATAAGTTACAAAAATAATTCAATATGTTTTAACACACCACATTAAGATAAAAACCCTTTGAAACACTCTAAAAACATTATATAGATTCCAATTCGTGTGAAATACCCTTTCAAACCCTGAAAATGGTGGAAAACAGCTATTTGAAAAAATTAAACACCTTTTATGAGTATTTTGTGGATTTTTATAAACAGATATAATGGAAATCCCTTACATACCAAGGCTTAAAACCTTTTTATAATCATCTTTTACCCTCACAAGACACATACATAGGTCTTATTTTGATTGAAAACCCATTTTAGACCACTTAAGAATCATATGTAATACAATATTAAGTGATGTAATTGAAAAATAAACCTTATTAAAATGAAAAAAAAGTTAAAAAATTTAATCCTAAATATCAAAAACCATACCAATGCATAAAAGTTCCTTCTTAATACCTATCAACCATAAACCCCATAATTATGGTCACCCCAACCCTAATTTTGGAACCCTTGGATTATAGGATTCATTGAAGAAAGTGACATTAAATGCGTAGATGGAAGATGTGAAAGTGTAAGGGAAGATATAGAGATTACCTTAATAATCACCCCTGAATGGAAGAAAAAAACCCAAGAAATAAAGATGATAAAGGGAGGGAATCCATCCTGGAAAAAAGAAAGGTCGAATGAGATTGAGGGATAGAATATAAGGATCTAAATTCTTAAAATAAAATAAATGGGTAAAATTTTTATTTTAAATTTTATTTGGAAAACCAAATTTTTGGGCCGCATGGTTTACCAAACCATACCCCAAACATACAACCTTCATTGGATAAACATGAACACCCCCCCCCAATAGATTCCTATAAAACCATTCACAATTTTCAAAACCATATCCTAAGTTTGCAAAATGGAATTATCAAAAACTGAAGCATGGTCGCATGTTCACAACTCTATTTCCCAAAATATTGTTGGTAAACCATACAAATTACCAAAACCATCAAAATTTTAAGGAGAAAAAATTCATGAAACATAAAATTACCCTCAATAACAACACATAATGTAAAAAAAACCCATAATGACATAGATTTTGTTCCATTACATTTTAATGTCATCTCCCCTTCCATGGATGATAGCATGAGGAAAAAAATATAAGATGTGTTATCTATAAATTTCCAATGGGATTCTTTCTTATATTTTCTCACTTGGTGGGGTGGATAATCTAGAATATTTTATTCTATATGATAAATGTTTTTCCAAATAGTAGTGGATTTTATAAATGACTATACCACTCTAAGAATATTATGAAATTTTGGAATTTTCCTATTTTTAAAAGAATTTATAGTGTCCCTATTGTTTCACATACAATTTTCTCCAATATTTAATAATGAATATGATTAATTTATATTGACTACAAAAAGGGTGGTGTAATAAATTTTATTTTATTAGTCTCTCATTATTTTACCAAAACCAAATATCCCTAATGATTAGATTACAAAATATCCAACCCTATATACAATCAAAAGGAACTGATCCATATTTTCCTTATCATAACCCATAAATGGTTTTTGAAAATTTCATTAAGATATTTTAATAAACGTTATATCCTAATGCATTAACCTACATCCCATTGTTCTATTTTTTGGTACCCAAAATCCTAAAATCATAAATATAAATATTATCCACACTAGACTCCTTTTAAAATCGATTTTTTCAAGAGAAACGCCTATTTACGTCATCTTGATTAATTCTTCATAAACCATTCATAAGAACTCATTAATAAAATTATGTTTTTTAACAAGGGAAAGACTTACACATAGTTCTATGATTGCATTATTAATCAAGTAATGGAACTCTTTTCAAACATAATATTTTATTGATGTATTTTGTTTCATTCCTACATAAATTTTGATTATTTTTTCCTTTATATTCCTTGTTAATATTATTGGGATTTTAACAAATTAATTTTCAATGTTAAGATATATAATTTATATACAATCCCTTTATTTTTTCCCTCATTAATTATTATTATATACCTTCATTATATTAGCACATTTAATAAAATAAACATTAATTTAAGAAACAAATTATCCTTGAAATGGATAAATAAAATAATTATGTTCCATGATATTGATATTTTATACTGGTTGGTTTATTAATCAGAATATAAACCTACCTTTTTTCCATCGAATAACTTTTTAATACTATATTATCTAAAGTTTTATCATCCATCACTTGAACTTCATATCTCACTTGGTTGTTACAACTTAACATGGGTTTTAAAACATGCCCCCTCCTTGGATATTCATCCATTAAATGTATTTAACCACTCAATGATAAGGGGAACCAAGGATATGATTTTATATAAATAAACATTGAAAAAATGGGTCTTTATATAAAGAATATGGGAGAGATGATCCATAGATTAGTAAATTAAATTTCATAAAACCATTCCCATATAATAATATAAATATAATAAATATTAAATTTAATGGAATTATAATATAACTAGGTGAGTTAAGCTTATGATCAACCACACATTAAATGACTACTTTCTAGCATCCATTTCAATTCATTCATTCATAAGATAAATTTTCCTATTATTAATAATTGTGGAATTTATTTATATATTTATTCATGAATATTAATTTCTATACAAACAGATCATAAAATACTAATCCTATATAATTTTATGCAAATTAAAAAAACTAATTTTATTTTTATATTTCTATGTACATAATGTGAAATAAAGAGGAACAAAACATGTACCATTCCGGTAAATAAAAATTTATTATGGAATTTAAATATGTGGATTATATTGGAGGTATCATGTCATGTGATATTATTCTTAACATACATGGAATTTTATATACACATACTAGATATTAATTAGTATATTATTTACTTACAAGTAAAGAAATCATAAACAATATGTCATGATATAATCTATTTTTAATTCCATGGGTCAAGCTGTACAATCTTCATGGCATGTTTGACCATTGAGCATGGCCATTTATGCAACACACTCACGGTTGTATATGTATTTATAGTACAAAGTGTATATGACCAATATACATGGCATGTTTTTGTATAATAATGTGTAATTTAATTAAGAATTTAATTTTCTCCTGATAGGGAGAAAAATACATGGTGTGTAACAAGGTTTAGTATATACCAATAACATGGCATGTACACTAGCTACACACCGTGTAGATTATATTTAATTTGTAATTAAATGATTGGACTCACCTAAAATTCTAGGTTTTTTTTGTCTCCTGGATAAGTTGGAAAGAGTTACACAATGTGTACTCCAGCTACACGGTGAGTAATCCCTTTTATAGCCATCTGTAATACACGCCTAGGGACACAACATGTTATTTTTTAGAAAAATTGGTGTTAATAGCATTTATAGCTATTTACAAACCATGTAGTCACCAATGGACCATGTTATATAGCTAGATATCAATCCATGATCATAAAAAACACATTTTTTATTTCACTCCAAGTTCTTTGATCACATGGTTTCTGCAGGGTTAAACCATACGGGGTTGCACGATTTGAAAACTGGAATCATGTCATGTAACCCTATATACACATTTTAATAAAAATAGTTATAAAATGTTGTGTATTTTTTTCATTTAATTTAACTGAACTCATACAATTTTATGTGATTTACAAGACCCATATTACTATGGTTGACATGACTACCCAGTATGTAATTTTTGGTATACACTGTGTAATTGTGTTATTATCCAGGAATCCTCATCACCACTATATAGAATCTTCTTGTACTCACCATATGTCCAGGGATAATTCTACGTCTTATGAATTTGAATGAACATGTTATGTTGAAATTTTATATTAAAGAATAAAAACAAAAATCTATATATGGATAAAAATATTAGAATTGATTAATAATTAATAAATAATTATAAATTAATATATGACTACTTTGATATCACTTGAATATTACAGGGTATATAAAAATTATTCAAGCCAATACACAACAATTTTATTTCATTTGATTCATGAGTAAAATTCTTATAACTCAATGAATGACAACCCCAAAATATTCAAGGATAAGGTCTTTCCACCTATAATTTATAATTTTTTAAAATTATTATTACCATAACATGAAATTTATTCTAAAAAGAATATTTTGATCAATCAAATGTCACTCAAGTAGTATCATTATTTCATTGATAGATCAATTATTAGAATCCGCCTAGTGGTATCCAAACGTGCCCTATGAATATGAAAGCCCCTTCAATGGAACTATGACAACCAATATTATATTATACATTGATTCATTATTTATTACATAAATATATACATAATACAATACCAAAATATTATTAATAAAACTTTCATTGAGAAAGTAGGTACATATCATCACCACATTCAATATGAATACCGTGACATTATTTAGAACATCATTAACATCCCCTCATATTCTATCATTTTGTATGCACTATATGGGATAACGTGTGGGTGTACATAATAAAGGGTTGAGTTATAAAGCCCAAATAAGGTGATAAACAAATAATATCATAATGTGAAGCAAAAAATGTCATGAAATATCATATAGAGGTAACAGAAGAGGGATGAGAATCATAATCTTAAACAATGAGACATGATATAACATGATTGCGTAATGGAAACATAGGAATGTGGCAACAAAAGTTAACATAAAATTATAATAATAAGATAAGGATAACTTCCAAAAAAATAATAATGTTCACAGAATAATATCTTGTTCATTATACATGTCATATCCTGATAAAAAACATTATGCATTTCATTGTAGGTCTACATAATTCCAGGACCACCTGTCACTTTCATATCAAGTACATGCATATTTTTTCCACATAGATAATAAAACATATGGACATCATTAATAAATTTTAACCACCAGATTAAAAAAATTATATAAATGGATGTTACCAATAAATAATGGATATATAGAACTAGTCAAATACCATTGCGTGTAAATGGTAATGTGTATACCCTATAAAAATGTTTTACAAGGAAAATCTTAGGATTATTTTGGCAGCATAATGAAAGGTTCATAAAAATTAATTGAATTTATGAATGAGAGTGAAATGGATATATAATCACCTGGACCTTGTAAGGATATTACAAGGGATGATTAAAAATTCATTCCATCATGGGAAATTGGAAATCAATTGGAATAATATAAAGAAGGTGATTGAATAAAGTGGTGGATAAGAGAATTAATTTATTTATGAGGACGCTTCTAAAAGCATGTGGGGAGATTATTAAGAGATTATAGGAACATTGGGAGGGTTTTAGAGAGGTAAGAGAAGATTAATATAATGATCTTAGGGTTTCAGTGAATAGTAATGGGTGTTTTGGTGGGTTTATATAGTGAAAGAGAGTATAATTCGTTATTAATTTCCAAACGTCTCTTCTAGACACTAAATGATAAATTAATCAAAAACACAAACCTTGTCACATTTTTTACACATGGTTTTTTGAAAAATTTGAATTCTTTCAGTATTTTACATGTTTAACAACCAATATCATTAATATAATACCTCTGGATATGTGTAATTGTGTCATGTTTACAAGTAATTGATTTTAAAATTTAAAAATATAGTATAGGATTTGTAGGATTTATTTAGGGTTTATAAAGTTAAAAAATAACTTAAAAACACATTTTTATAGTGTGAAAATATTTATTTGTTCATGGATATCATTTCTGTCATATATTAAATCACTTTCAAGTCATCATGATTTCATAATACATATTATATATTGATACAGTTTAATTTTTACCTGAATATTTGATTGTCTCAGAAAATTATAACAAAATAACCAATGGATAATTTTGATATGTTGATTTCAAGAATAACCTTTATTTTATCAAAATAACTCACCAAATATCTAAATTAACACTTATAAATAAAAAATATTTATTTGTTGAAAAATATTTGTATTTACAATAACAATTTTCTAACAATAATAAAAAACATTACATCATAAAATAATATTATCATTTATATTTAATAATGATTATTTAATAATAATATTTTATAAAAATATCATTTATTTAAAAGTATTCTTGAATTAATAAAAAATATATTCTTAATTGAAACAATATGTTTCTCAAAAATATAACTTATGTTTCTTCATATCTAATTTTTATCATACTCTTTCTAAAATCAATTAAAAAGTAATTTTATCAATGGATAAATATAATAATTTTTTTGTTGAATATGAAATATGAAAATTCATAATGTTATGTTCTAGATACATATCCATTTATTAATCAAACTAATTCTCTAAGGGTAAGGTGAGCGATTGTGATATTTTTATGGCATGGTTCAATGAACATTATTTGGGTTATGACTTTGATAAGATTGAACATATACTGTAAATGATTTTTATTATTCTTTAGTTATTGAATATCAACTTGATTTTGGTCAAGATAATGTCATAGTGATGTTATCTACCTTGAAATATAATATAAATTGGATTTATATGGTAAGATACTACAGGTAGAGTCCATTCTCCTTCCAACTGTGTTAATTGGACTTTATCACATGCCTTAATATAAAAAATGTAATATTCAAAGCACAAAATCTATATTTTCAATGGTTATGATGCTTAAAATTATTTGAAATCAAATAGGATATAGCCTATAGTGGTCTATAATAACTAAATCGTTGCATGTTTTTTCTATATCTACATTACATTTAATACATTTATTCATTTTAATGTAGAATTTCATTTATAAATGATGTGGTTTTTTAATTCTTTCCCATTCATTAATTTCACCCTTGAAATTATACTTTAATACACTAATAATGATATGGGTTCTTGTATTTCATTGCCTATTCTAGTTCCCATGTCACTTCCTCAATCATTTGGTTCCACCATTACACATTGGCCAAGTGAGTTTTCATGTATCATAGAACTGTGTCTCTACAAACTAAGATAATCATCAGTTGCTCCTGATATGAAATATCATTCTCCAATGGTACCTATGGATTTTTTACATGTGGGGAAACAGTATATACTTTCTCAAGAGGTACACATGGAACACATCATGATCATGAGGAGAGTTATGTGGGAGTGATAATCGATATTCCAACACTCTGATTCGATCAAGGACCTCAAAGATGATGATGTATCTTAGACTAAGATTTAATTTCTTCCCAAACCTTATGATCTTCTTCCATTGTGATATAAGAAGGAAAAATCCATCTACAACATAAATATTCATGTTTAATCAACCATTTTAATTATAGTCATTCTGTTGACATTGTGTATATTTCTTATGTCATTGAATGGTTTGAACCATCTCTGTCATTTCATAGATAATATCATGTCTGATCAACCTCCTCTCCCCAAAATCATCCCAACATCTTGGAGTTTGACACCTCTTCAAATACGTAGCTTCAAAAGGTTCCATATTAATTCTAGAATGGAAACCATTTGTATATGAGAACACCAGTATAGAAAATTTTTGATCCTAACATCCTTATAAATCAATTAAACATGATCTCATAATATACTTGCTAGTTTGAGTTGTCCTTTTAGATTGAGTTTCTGTCAGGGGTGATAAATAGTGTTTAAGATAAGTTTTTTATCCAATGATTTTTAAAGGATTCGCCAAAACGTCAATGAAATCCTTGATTCTAAATCATATACAATAGAGATTGAAACTATAAGAAATATTAAAATTACCCATATATATCATTATGATTTAGTAAAGTGAAAAATATTCTATGATATAAATGAAATATGCTAACACGGTAAAGCGATCGACTACCACCCAGATGGTGTTATTTACTTTTGGTGGACTAGGGAGTCCTATGATTAAAATTATGGTTCTATTTTCCCATTTCCATACTATTATGGGAAATAGTTGTATAATAACCTTAGACATGGAGTTCCACTTTTACTTGTTGGTATACATTGAATCATCATAAAAATTATGAAATATCCATCCTCATGTAATCCCACCAAAAGTTTTTTTCAAATCATTATACCTCAATGATATTCTTAGATGTATAGGGTTTTATGAGCACTATGCATCATTCAAAGCGTCCTTATTCAGTTCCTATTTGGATGAGACACATATACAGGTTCCAAACATTATAACTCCATCTTAATCAGAGTTGAACTCAAGAATATTTTACAACTTCTTATAGAGAAACTCGTCATCTTTCTTGGACTCTTTGATCCTATTAGGAATAGATAGTTTATAATAAATTTGATTAAGGTATGATAAATATACTTTTATTATTTCCATATCAATTTTTTTCATGTCCAAGATGATTAGATCCCTTGAAATCCATCTTATAGATCGAGTTGAAGGATTCTTTATACTCATAGAGTCTCACACTTTGATTGATTCCCCAATATGGTAGTGGATTGAATGTTCATAATCCTTGAAAATCAATATCCACCTTTATTAGTTAATACTAAGAATCTTTTGTGTGAATATAAACATTTGGATCTTATTATCTATATATGTCACGGTTCTCTTCATAGAGGTAATATTTCCAAATCTTCAATGCAATAATCTATGAATAAAATTTTAGATCATTAATTAGATATTCTGTCTCATGGATATTTAATTGGTGGGAGGAATAATGATAAATTTTTATCTTTTATGACTATATAGACCAATACCTTTTTGGAAACAACATGGTATATCACAAGTCCTGCCCCACCAGTGGTTAATTTGAGCACATTTGTAGCGATTAGGATTGTCAGTAGAGGGGGAATGGTCCCATAAGGGGCATCACCCCATGAGACCCCCCTAGGAAGTTCAGGGTTTCCCTTTTTTCATCCTTCTCCATCCCTCACTCCTCACCTCCTAACCTTCTTTTCCCCAGGGCATGGTGTGGTATAGAGTTGAATTGTGTGGTGTTTATTGTGCAGTGTGGTGTTCCTCTGGATCAGATAATGGTTTTGTTGATTGGAATAAAATTTGGAGATTTGTTCATGAATCCATTTTTTCTCACCCTCCTCTGAAAAAACTGATTTATAGGTCGTTTTTTTTTCTCCCAGTAGGGCCTCACTCTCTTTTTTCCCATATCTAATGGTGGCTTAATAAAATATGTTTAGTGAATTTCATTCATCCTGGGGTTCCTATAATACGTCATTCATGTGGTTCCTCCTCCTGGATCTCTATCAATGAAGCCTTTTCCATTTTTCATCCTCCTCTGATGGTTTTCTAAAAGGAATCAATTTTAGATATTAGCCTTATGTAGAATGATGTTGTTCCTATATGGATATACTTATATTTGTTTTCATCAACCATTTCATCATGATTCTTCAAACAGAAACCTATTTTTGTCTAGTGTGATAGATTCTAGGACGTTTTGGATTGTGTTGGAGGCTTAGACATAGGTAGATCTATTGTAGTGTCTTTTTCCTGCATTAATTTTATGTTTCTATGATGTTGGTTTTGTGTGGTATGTGATGGCATATTAATGGTTTATTTCAATGAGTCAATGGATGTTTCAGTCTCCCATTCATTGGCATATATCATGGTCCCTGGTTTGATTATCTCTTCTTCAACATTGGGTGTAACTTCTCTAAGACATAGTTATTTCATCCCTAAGGGTCAATGATGGGAATTGTGAAACATGTGCTATTAAGGGATGTGACGGTATGGGTGTCACATGGTTTCCTCGGATTTCATTTTTATCAGTTCTGATCTCATGCTTGGTTCCTTTTTTCATCATATATCTTTTTTTGGAGTTTTTTTTCTTTATTGCGGTCCTCATTTTAATGTAATGTGATTTTATTTGAAAATAGACAAAAACAGCTGGTGTGTCGTATAAGGTTTATCCTCTTCTTAAACTATTTGATTATCTCTTCACATTTATCTTTCCTAAAATAATTCGACTCCCTTCTATGTATTCTTGGATAATGGGATTGAAAATCATTAGAAATTTCTAAAAAATCAATGATAGTGCCCATCTAATCCTAATAAACTATGGATTTATATCAAAAATATTGATCTAAGTTGTCTTTTAATTGCCTCTATTTTTTTAGGCCCAAATATATCCCCTTTTGGTGATAATAATCTTTAATAATCTTAATTTCTCCAAAACAAACACACATTTACTATACTTTCAATATAACTTTTACTTACTCAAGGTATTTAGTACAGTATATAAATAATCATCATGTTCCACCTTGGTTTTTGTATAGAAAAGAATATCATCTATGAAAATTAAATATATATTTAGAGGTAATCCCTATTGATTATATTTATTAAATCCATTAATATTATTAGAGCATCAGTGAGTCAAAATTGAATCACTGTGAAGGTGTACTATCTATAAAATGTATGAAAATAATCCTTTGTTATATCCTCCTTTTTCACTTTTACTTCATAATATCCCAAACATTGATCCACATAGAGATTTAATTGGATCTATGTAGCTAAAAAAAATTGCATCAATCCATATTGTTGGATACATAATCATTACCATTATCTTGTTGAGCTCACGATAATAAAGGCATAGTTTCATGGACTCATCTTTCTTCTTAATGAAAATGATCGATGCACCCCATTGTTAAGAACTTGGGATGAAAATCCCCTTTATCTAGATTATCCTATAATTATTTCTTTAGATACCCATGTGAAAATTTATATTCTTTAATTATTCTTTTGTATTTTCAAAGATCTAGGTAAGATCTTTATTGAAAAATCAACCACATAGCTATTAGGAGGACTATGAAATTCTTTTAGAAACACATCAATGAATTCCCATATAATGAGAATGTCATCAAGGTTGATCTTTTCTTCAATATCAATAATTTTAGATGGATATTCTTTCCCACAAGGAAATATTTTCCATGATTTAGATTTTGGTTCCAAAAACGATTCCTCATCCTACTTGCACATTTATATAATCAAAGTATAATTTGTGATATAGAGGTGGATTTACTTCTCTTATAAATTTGTATTGGTTCAATACAATGAAATTTTATCCATTCCCATAATTTCGTAAATTTACACTAAATAAGGTATCACAATTGGTTTGGGTAAATTCAATCCAAAAACATATATAGGGGAAGAGTTATATACTCTTGATGAAATAATTGATCCATTTTTTGTCTTCACAAATAACATGAAATCTATGTATTTAGGTGGTGTTTTAATAGTTATACTAATATTGTATGATATTATGGATTTTATATAAACCAAATAAAATATTACATTCACTATCATTGAATGAATTGCTACAAACAAATCACCACGTCATTTTTGGGATCCACGACAGTAGTTGTGTTAGTATATACTCTCTCGTTCTCTCTAGTCCTTCATAGTTGTTGTCATTTTTTATCATCAACAAACCTTTTGTTAGATAATTTATTCACATATTTACCATATTTATTTAAGTTTAAATATTGGTTACAACTTGAGGTTCGACTAGATCATTACAGTCCTCCAGGTAATTTGGAATTTCTTACTAACTTAATCACTAGTTAGGTCCCTCCCTTCCTGTACCTACAACATTTCCTCATCCCCTTTAGGAAATTCGTAGGATTCATCTTCCCATAGCTTTGAAATCATGGATGATGGATATTCAGTCCATTATTATATTTCTCCATTGATCATCTATAATTTAACTCTATTCATTAATTCTTAGGCCATTGAGAACATCATAAACTTTTTTTCATAGGTGAAAAAGTCTCTAATCACCAAGGATTTTTATATATTTAGCTTCAACACTCCAAATAAGTGAAAATATTTACATTAAAGGGTATTGAAAAAAAATATGTGTATTGTGAACATCTTGTGATTTTTTCCTCATACACTCCAATGGACACATCTTTTTTTTCTCGGGGAATAAGAATTCCCACTCTATATTCAGTTTAAGAGTTTGAGGATAATGTTTATCAAAAAAATTGGAATTCTTTCCACTCCATCTCCATGATCTCCACCTCTTACTTTATGTATTTTGACCAACATCCACTATTTATTAGCTTATCCTTCCATATAGTGAACTATAATCATGAACTAATATTCCTCATCGAATTGAAGGATGGAGAACATATTTTCAAGGAAGTTTATACATTGTTCTATGATTAACATGTTAGATGATCTACTAAAATTAGAAGTCCATTTACATATAAAATTCTTAATTGAAACATTTTATTTCTAAGGGGGATTTAAACATTCCTCTTAATTCATGTTTCAATTCATAAAATTAGTCAATTGAGAAAGCATTGGCATACAGTTCTTAATTTTAAAACTCATCTGTTCTTCCATCTCATTTGGGTAGCCATTACAATGCTCATCCTAATTTTTTTTGACTAGACAGTTTTCAAAATAGTAAAATGATGACTCATTAAAAATATATAATCTTTAACATAGGAATTTCTTGGTTTCAATATAAGGTATCCCTAATCTATTATCTAAAATAAAATATTATAATAATTTTTTTCCCTTAATAAAGGATCATAATAGGATTTAAAATTTACCAATAAATATCCCTTGGGAGTTTCAAATATGTTGTAAATCAAGGCTCATTTTCATTCAGTGGGAAATAATCGAGTCTATCTTAATGCTCCATTTTCAAGGTTATTACCCTTATGTACATATGTTCTCAAGCCACATTCACTTGTAGTGTCTAGAGAGGGATTTATTTTATTGGAAACAATATAATATATACCCAAATAAAATTTATCTATGTATTTATATGTATATTATATTCCATAAGGCTTCCACTAGATTTTTCTAATCCAAATCACAAAAAACGACAAGAATTTTCTATGATACAAACTGTGACATCCATGATTGTACTAAATATTAATTCATACTTTATAAATAAAGATAAAAAATAATATAATCCAAATTGATCAATAATTTAAGTTTTTTTGAGAGTTTGGGTGCATTAAATAATGAATTAGTGTAGGGATACAGTGACATTATTGAAAACATTCACAGCATGCTCCTAAAATTTGATCGTTCTTCTAAAACTACATGAGATATCCCAAGATGTGCATTATAAAAGGGTCAAATATAAATCCCATTAAAGTAATAAATATGGAATATAGTTAGTTAAATTAGTACATGTGATACAATAGAATATCAAGGGAATGTAATATGTGTTAGAGTCACAATCTTCAATAATGATGAATGATATAATTTGATAGCCTTAAGGAAACATAGTAATGTGGAAACAACACAATACATGACATTATAATCATAAATTGAGGATAAAATATAAGAAAAAATAACATAATGTATTTAGTATAACCTCACATGAACAATATATATAATATCATGTGATAAAAATATTACCCAATTCAGTGGAGGGCTATATAATTCTAGGCTCACCCGTCACTTTTAAATCATGTATTTTCATAAGTGTCCCACATATATTATAAATAATACAGATGTTGTTCAATAATTCTCAACCCACAATTATGGAGTCTGGGAGAAATACATGGATTTACCCAATAAATGATGGATAAATACATCTTGGTGAAGACCATTGAATGTAAATGGGAAATGGTATTCACTATACAAAAATTGGGCATGGAAAATCATAGGATGATTTTGGAAGTATAATGGTGATATATAAAGATTTATGGAAGGTATAAATGAGATTAAAAGGGGTTCTTCATAACGTTTAACACATAAAAGTTGTTGGATGGATGTATAATAACACATTAGAGCATTGTAAATTGGATATCGAAGAGATTAATAGAAAGAATATTTTCAGATAAAGTAGAGAATGAGAGGATCCCTTATCTTGAAAGGACACTTCTAAAATCTTGGGATGATCTTCTTAAGATAATGGGGAACCGTTATAGAGAAATATAGAGGTAATGTAAGTGTAATTACATTCTCTGAGGGGTTTTATTGAATAGTAATGGTGGTTTGGGTGGGGTAATATATAAAAATAGAAGATATTTTTTAGTAATTTCCAAACCAAGGTTTTGGGCTTTATATAATAAAGTAATCAAAACCACAAATATTCCCCTAGATTTCCCCATGGTTTCATCCAAATTGGAGTTGTTTTCATTATTTTAAATTTTTATAAATAGATTTCATTAAAATAATACCATTGGTGATGTGAAATTGATTCATGTTTACAAATAATTGATTTTAAAACATTAAAATATTATATAGGTTATAGTGGATTCATTAAGGGTTTATAAAATTAATAAACCAATTTAAGAAAAAATTATTCTATGGGGGAAATATTTATTTAGTCATGTACATATTATATGAAATATCTTACAACACTTTTGTTTCATTATGATTCTATAAAAAACACCATTTATTTATATTGTATTTAATATTTACGTGAAATTTTGACTGCCTCAAAAAATTGTGAAAAAAACTATTGGATAATTATGAAGTGATGATTTCAAAAACAATATTTATTTCATAAAATTAATTCTATGAATATGAAAATTTAAAATGTGAAATTAAAATTCACAATTTATTTAAAATAAATTCTTTTTTGCAATAACAGTTTTTTAACACTTATAAAAACATCATTTGACTTGATAAAAATATATTATAATTTATTTTTAATAAAAATATATTGTTAAAATTACATTTATTTCAAAAAATCCAGATTTCATTTAATGAGTGTGTGGATTTAAACTATATATTTTCCAAAAATACAATTTGGGTTTCATCGTATGTAATTTTTAATAAACTCATTATTTAATCATTTAAAAAATAATATTAAAAAGAGAAAATATAATCATGTTTTATAAAATATAAATTATAAAAATTTATATTGTTATGGTATAAATACATATAAATTTATTACACCATTTAATTCTGTATGTTTAAGGTGTGCGATGGTAATATTTTTATGGGGTGGTTCAGCGAACATAGTTTGGGTCTTGATTTTGATTATCTTGAACTTCTATGGAAAATTTTTTCTATCATGCTTTATTTTTTGAATATTGATGGTTATAGGTGTAGAAGATGTGTGAAAATGTGGGTGATATATTAAGATTTATTTTAATAATCATTTCACATAACCAATAGTGAGGATCATGCACATCAAATTTAAAACTAATTTATTTAAAATTAAAAAAAATACTTATATGGGCTTAGGAACATTCTTCATTGGTGAATGTTGCTCAACCAAGAAGATATTTTAATATTACCTTTGTTACAATGTGATTATTCAAGGATAAAATCTCTCTACCGGTGATCCAAACATGCTCCTATGATCTCTGAGAAGCACCACTCAATCTATGGGTGCTAGTACAGAGAGTCAAATATATTTTGTTGTTTATTATTGATCAAATATTATTAGGTCTTGAGTAACACTCTCTTTCACTTCTAATTCTAGTTAGGTAGAGAGAAATATAATTTGAGTGAGGATTTTTTGTGCACAACAATTCTATATTGTCAATTTTTAGGATACGTTATACAGTAGATGTATCCATCTATTTATAGAGTTAGGATTTAAGTTAAAATATAATTTGATTGCATATCAGCCATTAAATAACATTAATACCTTTAATAAACCCCATTCCACGTAATAATAAAAATATATTTATTATTTTTTGGTGTGTACCAACTTGCACAATAACAAATATTATGTAACAGTCATGTTAATTAATAATTTTCAATGGGCTCGGTCTTGGTCTATTCAAACTAATCTAGAATTTATATTGGACAATTGAAAGAATATTTTATTGAAAATCTACATAATAATCATTTAATAAAATATTCAATAAATATAATATATAATTTATTCACAAGCCAAATAATAAATATTTATTTATTTTATGCGATCCATATAACATGAATAAAATTATTCCTCTAACATGAGAAAAATATTTATTCCATTAAATAAGATGAAATAGAATTTTATTGAGATAAATGGAAACACTTAGTCTATGAATCACTAAGATTCTCTCTCATTGGCATCATGCGGGCTTGCTTAAATTCCAAGATTACAATCCAGTAATGGGTCAATACACCTGAGAGAAAAAACTTAATGTCACAACCTTGAATTCCAAATATGAATACCCACTATGTAATATAATCCCTTTGTCACAATATATCATCATGTATGTTGAACATTCATGTCACTAACTGATATGTTTGATATCTAATTCTTTAACTATACGAAATAAACACGTCATTACACCATGTCCATGAAATTTAATGTGATGATTCTATTCCAATAAAATGGTGGAGATATCATATTCCATGTAGATGGAAGGTACAAATCCTTCCTTGAGTTATTCTTTAATGACATGTAACACGTGTTGCACCCAACTCATTAAACATTTCCTGGAACTGTTATCATTATAGTTTGTGAAATACATCTAAGTACACAAGTTCTTACATTCATTAATAATAATCATAATGTCTAAGGACCATCACACATTCTGATAGATAGGAATATCTGATGACACTAAAACATGAAGAATTCCTACTAGCGGGTTTTCTCTCATAATCTTCCATCTTAGAGATTACCTAGTGAAAACTTCATGAGAATAAGCCTCTTAGTCTTAGGATTACTCACACCAGACAGTATATGTACTATTTCTCCCATCGTAGTATGTTTTCCAACCATAATACATTATTTGATAATAACGTCATAGAACATCAATGTAATCATCATGTAGGAGAACTGACATAACCTTATTAATGTGACGTATACTCAAGGAAGTTATTACATTAGAGTCATTCAATAAAATAAATAGTATGTAATAATAAATTTTATTAGTATTCAATATATTGAATATAAATTTAATCAAAGTAAAAATAATTGGTCCAAGGGATAAACACTAATAAGATCACACTTTAACTATAGACAGCTACCTACAACGTTTAGTTTTCTATACCTTTCATGGTAGTTATATTTTTGTTGAGTCAAGGATTTAGTCAAGGGGCCCATCACATTGTCTTCGATGGAAATACTTCTCACTGGAACTTCACCTCTCTATGAAAAAATCATCAATAGAATATACTTCCAAAGTATTTGATTCATCCATTATTGTGGCCATATCCCTATTTCAAGATCCACCACTATAGTATAATCAAAATATAGTGTGATAGGATATTTACTATTAGATACCACATCCAGATCTTGAATGGTTTTTTCATCCACAATACTTATTTAGCTTCTTCATAAACCGTAATATACTCATACTCTACTCTAGAATCTGAAACCATATTCTTCTTTAAGATCTTCCAACTCAGAGAACCTCTATTCAAAGTAAAGTTGTATCTCATTTGTGACTTTATGTAATCCTTTTCAATTTGAAAACAAGAATTTACATATCCTCTAATGAATAGTTCCTAATATCCTCTATAAAACAAGAACATATCCTTCGTATTCAATTGATACATAAGGATAGTCTTGGATTTCATCCAATAGAAGTAACCTGGATCACATTGATATATTCCAATACCACTTAATGTATAAGAGATATCTTGAATAGATATGATCATATCATACATGACTGACCAAATAGTTGTTGAGTTTGGAATCCCTATCATTCGGTTTCCATCCTCAGGTGTTTAGGACACATTTTCATAGAAATATGAATTCCATGTGATGTTGGTAACAATCACCTCTTGTACTATTCCACACTGAATCACTTCAATTTATTGTCAATGTATGTACTTTGAATTTGGCTAACCAACATCTTGTATATATCATGATGGATATTGATCCCAATAATATATAATACCTCACCCAAGTCCTTTAAAGAGAAGCATTTATTTTACTCACCTTAAAAAATCATAAGGCTAGTATTTTATTTTCAATGAGTAACAGCTCATCAAGATACACTATTATGAAAATAATTGCACTCCCACTAAATAGTTTATAGACACATGGCTTACATTCATTATTTATGAAATAAATATTTTTTACAACCCAATCAAAATGAATGTTCCATGAACTAGTTGTTTTATTTAATCCATAAATGGATATTTGAACTTTCATACCTTGTTTTCATCCTTTGGAGTCACAAACCCTTCAAGTTGTGTCATATAGAAAGCTTCCTAAAGGCTCTAATTAAAGAAGGTTGTTTGTACATCCATTTTTTAGATCTTATAATCATGTAAATCCATAATGGAATGTATAATTTTTATGGATTTCAACATTGAAACTGGGGAAAATGTTTCATAATAGTGAATTCCTTGATTCTATTTAAAAAAAATTAAACTATGTGTGCCTTATATGTATCAAATTTTCCTTCCATCTCTCATTTCATCTTAAATATCCATTTTCAACCAATATTATTTTCATCTAATAGAGGTTATGAAAAATCCATAATTGGTTTTAGTACATGAATCCATTTTAGAATTCATGTCTTCTTGGAACTTGAAAACTTCTGTTCTATATACAGGTTCTCTTTAGGTTAGAGGATCATTATTATAACGTAATATGAGTATCCATCATTGATTACTAGAAAAACTTATCATTCTAGTTCTCGCGCCCATATTGTACTCCTAAAAAATTATTGTTTCTTTGGAACAATTTCTACTTCCATAGGGCTTTGTGAAATTTTTTCTTATTACAACTCTTATATATCTTGATCCTGAACTTAATTAGTTTATTTATTACTCCCACTATCTCTTTTAGAGATAATATCCTCTTCAATATATATGTTATTCCTATTATCAAAAACATTTTCTATTAAGGATTCTATAGGTAGTATCCCTTTTTTTCTTTGGTATGTCCAATAATGATATACGTTGTGCATTGGGGTAAAATCTTGTTACCTAAAGAGGCATAAACAAATGCTTTGAAACCCTACACATGTATCTAAGGAAACACAGGTTTTATTCCGTTCCATAATTGGTATGGTATACCATCTGTTTTTTTAGTTGACAATTGTTTTAGTTCATATACCTTTATTTATATTGTGTATCCCCAAAAGGTTAATAGAAGAATTACATGACTCTTCATTGATCTCACCATGTCCAATAAGGTGCAATTCTTCCTTTCACTTACACCATTTCATTGAGGAATGTTGAGAGGAGTGAGTTTATATAAAATCCTAAAATCCCATAAATATTCAATGATGTCTTGAATATGATATTCTCCATAACAGTCTGATCAATGTTTCTTAATCATCTAAACAAGATGGTTCCCATATTCATTCTTGTATTCCTTTAATTTCTAAAAGGAATCTGGCATATACCACTTTAAGTAGACATATTCATATATACTAAAATATTAAGTAAAATTTATGAATTTTGAGTGCACACCCCATACATAAATAGTATATGGTCAAACCAAATTTGAATAAATGAATTCAAGAATCACTTTTACCCTTTCATAATTAAAACTAAATTTGGAGTTGGAAATTCTTTATAGAAAACTTTCATTGCATACACAATGTGGTTCTAGTTCAAAAGAATCTAAATATCCATCTTGATGTAATTTAGTCAAGTGATTTTCATTTACTAGATGTAGAGAGTGATGCCAATATTTGGTGTGGTATGAGTCATGTGAAGTAATGTTTTTATCAATTTCAACTATTTTGTTCATTTATTCCAACGCAAAAATATCATGATTTAAATGATACATACTATAAAAAAATAATATCTTTATAAAAGAAGAAACATTTCTTCCTAAATTTAAAAAAAACTTTGATCTTTATCATGTCTGGATATAGAAACACTGTTTTTCTAACTAAAGAAACAAAATAAATACCCTTTAAAACCAAAATCATTCCAGTCATAAACATTATTTTGTAGTCTATAATAGCTACATCACCAAGTTTATCATTATTATTTGCTCAAAGATTTACCTCAACTCAATCATTTTTTATGAATCCACTTAGTTCCTATATTTGAATACATATGTGAGCACTAAAAGATGTATCTAATACCCAATTTATAGTAATAGATAAATTTCACTCAATTTCAAACACACCTGAATCAACCCATTTATTCCTTGGTTGGGTGCTATTTGTTTTTTCAATGGTCCTTCTTGCCACATGTGAAATAGAAATAATTATGTTCCCTTGCTTTCCCTTTGATCTTCCTATTCTTATAATGGTGTGAAGAAGCCTAGGGATTAAATCTTATTTATTTACATTTCCTTTTTTCACCATAAGGAAGGAAGTTTTTTCATTATTTATATCCTTATATACTTAGATAAAAAAAGTTGTAAGATCTAGAGGTGACATGTTAATTTTTTTCATATTAATATTCACAACAATTCTGGAGAATCTCTAAGGGATTGATGCATGAATGATTTTAGTGCCCAGTTATTCAGGGATTTTGAGCCCTATAGTTTTTAAGAACTTAATAAATCCAATGTTCTTGAATACATGAGGCCCATCTATGGAACCCTCTCTAGTATTTTCGTAAAATATCAACTTGTAAATCTCAAATAGTTCCTTTATAGATCACTCCTGGTGAATACCACAGAGGTTCTCAGGTAGTCTATATACATCCATTTTTTCATTAGACTTATATTTGTTTAATAGAAATTGAAAAAATCATAAAACATTCAACATCAACCTCATTTCTCAAATGTTTTTCATAGATACAGAACTCTTTATCACTCCCCTCTTTAGCAGGTGGAATAGGCATTGAGGATTATATCATGTAAGAAGTTTATTCATGGAGTATCACAACCTCATGACATCTAAACAACTCTTGTAAGTTACTTCCAATTGGGAGGTTATAATTCTCCAATCTTGACCATATTGATAGTTTGGATGATGAACTTTTCATTTTATTCTAACAAAAATTTCATATTATTAGTAATTTTCATGATAAAAAAATAAGTGAGATATAATAAATTAAATTTTTATTTATTTATTTATTAAATCTCAAACTATTTTATCATGTCTCAATAACTCTCACCATTAAACATGGATTTTATAGTTGATTTAATATTCTATGGGCAAGGATCTCCGTTATTTTTCTTAATAATCCAAATATTGTCCAAATACAGACTTTCAACTCATTGATCTGTTGAGTGGATTCACCTATCCTAAAATCCTAACTTGGATTTTCTCAACACTTGCCTCTAATTTTTTATTGAACAATATTTGGATATTAAACTCAATACAAGTTTTGTTAAGACAACCATAAATTCAAATGAGAACTCATCAATAAAATTAAGTGTCTAGAAATTGGTCATGTACAACACTTAGTTCTATTGTTTGATACCAAATCAAGTAATGGATGGAATACTCTAAATAAATATTTAATTGAAGGATTTCAATTTATTATTCATAAATTTTAATTTTTTTATCAATTATACATCATTTTAATATTGATTGAATGTTAATTAATTAAACATGTTGGAAAAAAACATTTATGCATAATTCATTTATCTAATTTCCATATTTTCACATTAATTCATTTATTTATGTGATTGTGGCCTTGCATCCATATAATAAATAAATTAATTGAAATAAATAAAAAATTAATTAAATGACCCATTCATGATCTTTGTCTAAAAGTTTATTTAATGAGTATACATTAAATCAACCTTTGGCCAAGGAGAAATAACTCATATTTCCAGTCTTGGAATGAGTTACAGTATTCCACTAGTCCACATGTGTTTCACTAGGGTTTGAATAATTATGGTTTCATCATGAACAGCCTCCACACGCATTAGAATGATTCACTAATTAAAAATATGTATTACTCACACAGAGGTGATAGGAACCATATGATTAGTTAAATGGGGTTACATAAATATCCTTGTACATGTAGGTCCCACATAATATCAGAGGGAGTGATGACTTATAGGATATAATTTAGTTTAATATTAAATAATTTCAAAATCATTGAATAAATTAAATTAAAATAGTAAACAAATGCAGTGTTCTTGTTTAAGCTCATGAACGGTTATACATACAATGAGTATGAAAAAGTAAATGTATATCATAAATGTATTTATTTGTAATTTTATATTTTTAAGATAAATGAGATTTCATTAATTAGTTAATTAATTAATTCCATTTCATATTTATGATTATTTGATATTATTTTGAGATACCCTTCATTAAAGAAATCATGGAAAATAAATATTAGAACCAATAATGACATATTAATTACAATAAATTATTATAGAATTTAAATTTCATTAAAAATTAATTAAATTGACAAGAACACATTGGTTTTCTCATCAATAAAATAAAATTCAAATGCCAAAAAGTTTAAATTTTAAGGTAATTTTAATTTGTTTTTCTTTTAATGGGAGACTACCCATCATGTACATCTAGCTATACACTATGTACATCAGTTAAGATATATCTAAGTCACATTCCTGGGGCTTCATCATGTTAACTATGTGAGACTACGTGACCTGTAACTTATAGCTACAGACCATGTGTCCACTTTCTGTGGGCCATAGTTGGCCTGATCAAACTCGATTGTGTAATAAAAGAACCGTATGTAATTAATTTCTCAATGGATATCAGTACAATGTGCATGCGTATATGATATGTGCTCGGGCTGCAGAATTTTTAACCTAGTTTTATCAGCCAATGATTTGGAACATCCAAATAGAATCTCTATATTTTATTTATTTTCATAAACATTTATGAAAATTAAACACCAAACAAACATGATTAATATATTGATAACATCTAAATATAAATCAGATTAAATAAATAATAACATGAAAATAAAATCTAACCATAACTTCTCATAGAACAATAATCAAATAAATAATTATAAATTTAAACATGAACACTATGATACCACTTGTTGTTTTCAGATGCAACGAAATCATACAGAGATGGGAGATATATTAAAATTTCTTCCAATAATATTTTACTGAAACCAAGAGTGAGAATATGTCATGCCAAATTTATAATTATTTTATTTCATACATTGAAGATATATATATAACTAGGATCGGGAACATTCTTCTTTGGTGAATGTTCATCATCCAAAAAGAACATTTTAGATTTCCTTCATTGTGTTGTGATGACCCAAGGATGGAATCCCTCTAGTGGTAATGCACAGGTGCTCCAATGATCTTCAAACAGCACCACTCAATCTTCAGGTGTTAACAAATAGAGTCTAATGTCTTGTGTTGTTTTTTCTATATTTCTTGTTCTTCGGTCTTGAATAAATCAATCTTTATCTTCTTATGGAGATGTTTATATAAAATTAATTATGAAAAAAAAACTCTATTGTCAATTTTTGGATACTGAATACAGTAGACATAAACATCTATTTATAGAGTTTGGAGATAATCTTATTTCATTTAATACTAGTCATTTATTACCTTTAATAAACCTAATATCCCATAATATTAATTATGTTATTATTATTTTATGGTGCGCATTCAACTTACACAATAACAAATAATTTGTAACGGCCTTTTTAATTAATATTTCTCATCGAACTCGGTCTTGGTTTGTCTGAAATCCTATAGCATTTATTGAACAATCGAATAAATATTTTATTTTTAATTAAATATTTTATACTCAATATATAAAATCAATATTTATTAAAATATTAAATAAATAAAATAAAAATTTTATTCACATGTCAGTGAATAAATATTTATTTAATTTATGTGATCAGTATAACTTGAATGAAATTGTTCTTCATACTTGATAATAATATTTATTACAATAATTAAACTAAAATATAATTTAATCAAGATCATTAGAAACACTTAATGTGTTACCCTATAAGATTTTTTCTCATAAGAATTATATGGGCTTGCCTAAAGTGCATGATTACTGTCTAGAAATGGGTCAAGACACCCCAAGAAAAATAATATAATGTCACAACATCGAAAAACACCTATGAATGATCTTTCTGTAACATAATCCCATTGGCATAATATCTCGTCAATGAGGTTTCAGATCTAGGTCTCCAAATAATATGCTCAATATATCATTCATTGACTATATGAAAGAAACACTTCATTACACCATGGACATGGAATTTTATGTGATGATTCTATTCCAATGAAAGGGACAATATATCAAATTCTGTAAAGATGGATGGTAAAATACTTCCTTGACTTATTCATTAATAACATGTCACTCATAATGCAGCGAAAGTATCTAACTTCTCCATAAACTGTTATCGGTATGGTTTACAGAATACACCTAAGTACGCAAGTTGTAACATGAATTAAAAATATTATTAATTTATAAGGACCATCACATATGCTCATAGATAAAAATATCTGATGACCCAAAACCATGTGAAATTCATACGAGTGGGTCTGCTCATATAATTTTATACTACCAAGTGTGAACATCATGAGATGAAGCCTCATATAGATTTGAGTACTCGCAAATAATAGTACATGTTTTATTTGTCCCATCATAGTAAGTTATCCATCTGTAAAACATTATTTGATAATTTCATCATAGCACATCAAGGATCTCATCATAGCAGGGAACTTCAAGGATATTATCAATCTAATGTATACTCTATGAAATTATTACATTAGATTCATGAATAACACCAAAAAACTTATATTAATAATTTTTATTAATATATAATACATAAAATATATATAATCAAAGTAAAAATTGTTGTTCCTTAGACACCATCTCAAATAAAAATCTCAACATGGTCTTTATCAACGTAAAATCCCAGTGATTTTATCTCCCTCAAAGTCTCCTATAAATGGTCTTCATAGGGTACAATACTCTAGGGAAAGGTCATTAATCATTTCATTAATGTCAATTATTATTTTTCATAACCCTTAATGTACTAATAATAATGGTCATTGTATATTGGCTATATTATCAACGTTTGTGATTCTTAATGAACTTTTAAATATGAAATGATATAATTTATCATGGTCTATAATAACCAAAGTAGATAATGTGTTTTTTATAGAAACATTACTTAATAATTCATCAAATCATTCAAAATGGCAATTTCATTTATAAATATTTGGATTGTTATAGGAACCTTGGGTGTTAGTGCAGATACTCTAATCACCTTCTGTCACTCCACGTTGATCGTAATAACAATCCCCTAAAAAATTAAGGATCCTTATTTTGTTCTCCCGATCTCGTAAGATGAATTGGGAGGATAGGTCGACCATTCCTAATTACATTTCGTGATATTTCTTTACACTGTGTAGAGATTTATCTAGGGAGAATATATTGTTCACAAGGCTTTTTTATTCCCCATCTATTCTATAAAATGATATAACACAGGATATATTCATGGGGTTATAAAATTATTTATTTCACATAATTTGTTAAATAATTTATACAGTCTATGTAAACTCCACATCAAATAAAAATAATAATAACATTATTATTATTATATACTATATTGTGCACCAACTTCTGAATATTTAAATATCATTTTTGAAATAAATATATATTTATTAATTTCAATTATATTAGATAATATATCATTTCCATCTTGGCCCTTAACTCTACCTTCCAATATACCTCGTCATTTATCAAACATAGAATATAATATTTTAATAATAAATAAATATCACTATAATATTAATATTATAAATAAATATATTACTCAACAAAATTTGAAAATTTTATTTAATCTAATAAATATGATATTAATATTATAATGGATTCATATTTATTTTATTTTTTTCTTTACTTATTAAATTACTTATTTTAATAAATAAATTATTATTTATTTCATTTTGAATAAATAAGAGCTAAATAAATATCAAATATTTTTAACTAGAAAATACTATCTATTTAATAATATATCAAAAATATGCAGATTGAATTTAAGTGATACACAAATTAAATAATAATTTTAATTCATTTACTTTGATTATAAAATTTATTTCAATATTAAACTATTGTAAAATTTTATTAAGATTCATGGATACATAATGTGTGTTACTGACTTGACCCCTATATCATTGGAATTATAGAAGTTGGAGTAATGTCTGGTATCTATATCGAGAAACACATCAATACACTCATAGAGAAAGAAATTAATATCCCATTCAAAATTATCTCATAAAAATACTCACTGTGTAATGAAATCCATTTATCACGATATCTCAAAACTTGCAGGTTGCATACTTATGTCATCAACCTATGTGCTCAACATATCTTTATTTCACTATCTAATATAAACTCATCAAGGGATAACCATGGTCATAAATTGAAATAGATATTTCTACTTCAATGTAAGTTAATTTGGTATCAACCTTCATAAAATATAAGGGGAAGATCCTTTATTAACATATTCATTAATTTTATATCACTCATGATGCATTCAACGTATCATACCTAACCACAAACATATGTCATCACAATTTTCATCAATACCTCAATATATTTGACTCATGATATACATTAATTATAACTCTCAGCCTATGGAAAAATAATCATGTTCACAGATAATAATATCCAATGAAATGTAAACATTTGGAATTACTACTAGTTGGTATATCCTTATAGACTTCTGTCTTAGATATTACCAATTGTGAACTTCATGACATGAAGTCTCATCCCCTTATGAGTATGCAGAATGTAATAGTAAATAATAATATGTATCCCATTAAATAATTTTATATTAATCATATCATTTATATATTTATGAATATTTCTATCACAATTTGTGGTTCTCATCACAACAGGTAACTATTATGACCTTCTGATTCAACAAATACCCTAAGGCAATTATCACTTTAATGATACACAAAATAAAAATCCTCATGTTATAAGATAGTAATTAATATTATACTCTTAGAATATTCATGTAATCTAATGTACAAATTATGTGTGTTTAAGTGAACCCAGTCTAACAGATCATTCATCAAGTACATTATTTTTCATGAAAAAACCACATGCACCCCAAGACGCCTACTGGGTTCCCAGTACTAGACCTCCAGTTACCCAGTTAATTATTCACCTTACCCATTCCCATTTTTTTCTAAATACCATATATTCCTTTGGATAACATCATCAACTCAAAATTAACTATAAATAAAAAAAGAAAAAACTACAAAATAAATAGACATTCTTATTTTATGGGCCATAATCATTAAAAAATGATCCAAGAAACCTCTATCATTCATTATATAGGGATAAAATCAATCCTTTTATTGTAAAAAGTAGAAATCATAGTACAGGATAAATTATGCTGATAAATTATATATTTTCACCTTGGAAATTCATTAAGTTCATTTTCATTATCTTTCCTCTATATGTTTATGGTCTAATACAATTGGTAATCATATTATTATTTTTCTTGATCAATTGATTTAAGATAGAAAATTTAAGTGTGGTATTGATGTTATGATAAATAATTATCATTGAAATAAATATTTCATCTTGAGAGAGCTATTGTTAAACATGAGAAATATATTTCGTACTTATGGAAATATTTATAGGATATGACATTAAACAAATTTTTGGGTTTCATAGTTTTGAATAATGTACACAATATGGTATGTTGAAACATTTTAGAATATAAAATTTCTTAAACATAAAAAAACCTCGATGAAAAAAATACCAATCTGGAAAATAACATTCCATGGAGCGTGGAATATGGTATGAAACCGTCTTAATTAATAGGTAGTGAATACATTGAAAAAATTTAGGATATTTTCACCATTTTTAGTAAACCATTTTTAAAAATGTTGGTGAATATGTGGTGGAAAAATAAAGTAGTTTTATTCTAATTACTTTATTAGAATTGTTTTCATGAGATAAATTTTATTGATTTCATGCATATAGAAAATAACATGTGTGATATTTTCACTGATAAAAAACTAAATAAACATTAAAAAATGAATCAATTACGTGTTAAAAATGAATAATATCTGAACATGGGAAGATTTGGTAACAAATAAGGTTTAAAAATGAACTTTCCTTCCTCATGTAGGTCATATTAATCCCAAGAAAGATATATTTTAGTTTTCTATGTTTCTAAATAGAGTAATGGTTCCATTGTGGTATTCAAAAAATATCTTGAATGTTATTGGTATTAATTACCTAAAATTAAAGGGTATAAAATAAAATTGTATTCATATTTTTGTGTAAGATTTAATTCATGTCTCTAAATATTTTATTCAACATAAAAATGATTAATAATTAATAAAAAAACTTCTTACTTTTCAATGATATATATATCAATGTTGTCGATCAAATAATTTTTTTATATCTGGAAGAAGAAATTGATTTCATATTATGTGAATTAGATATGTTATTTGAATCATAATTCATTGATATAATGGTTCACATGATATTTCAATTAATGATAAATATTTGAACATGTGTTCTAGTGTATTATAAATAGATGTACCTCTTAGAATAGAATATGGTGATTTAAAAATATTATATTCAAAATCAAATTATACCAATTTCTATATTATGGAGATTAATATTTTTTAAGAAACTATTTAATTTTGTACTGAATACCAATCTGATGTGGATGTAATTAGACTCCTAAAATCTCTTTACAGCATGTGCCTCATGGGTAAATGGATTTTAGATATATATTATTTCATAATTAAAATTTTAAATTTATAGAATTATCATATTTCTATTTTATATAATAGTATATAGGTTGTTTTACATATTGAAGATTAAATATAAATCAATAGGAATTTATTATGTCAAGGACTGGAAGTTGGAAATAAAAAATAATAGTTCATAAAAACGTATTGAGATTATATTTATGTGGAATTATCTGTATATATTAATTTCATTTATGAAATTTTATAGTGTCTAGATAGTGGTCCATGTGTACATGTATTTTTTTACAATTGTTATGTAATTACCATTTATATATATATATATATATAAATGAAATAAAAAAATATAATACACTGAAAAATAGTAGAGTTCCTGTTATAGGGGAAGTGATGAATATATTTTATATGAAGGAATGAAATTCAATTTATATGAATATAACATATTTATAAATCATTAAAAAAATATGATAGTTGGATTATATAATATTTTAGATGTTGAATTTTTATGAAAATAAGTTTATAATCATTTTATATTTAAAATCAATGAATTTGAATTCATGGAAAAGAAATTTATAAAGGAGGAAAACATAGTTTAACCCATTATAACTGAATCATAAGTAGTACAAATTTTTTATCCACTATATCCTATAATAACAAATTTTCTAGTTATTTTAATGGAAAATAATACAAATATATAATAAAATGCAAATTTTATTAAGGGTGATTCTTTTATTAGGATATTATAATCGTTTTATTGTGGTCCCAATATTGATTGTGTATTATTAACATAGGGACCCACATTGAGGTAATTTGGATACTTTATAAGGAGGAAAAATCCCTTCATCATTTAAAAATAGATAAATGGTTAATGAGAAGGCTTTATATCAAGGATTGTTTTTCTAAATCATGTTGTTTATTCAATATATTATTTGTCCAGTACTGTATTTAAATATTTTAAATAATTTATCTAACTATTTATGTTGACATTTCATATTTAACCTGCTAATGCTAAAAACATCATGTGACAACATATTATTTATTATAAAAATTATAAATTGATTGAATGTGGGAAAAACATGGTTGGTGTTAAACAAATTAAATGAAAGAAATATGATTAAGGTGATAAATAAACATAAAATTGGATAATAAAGAAAAGGGTATTAGACTAAAAAACATAGGTTTTTTCTTTTGATGGTGTTAGAAAAAGTCACTTATCTATGAAAAATGGTCATAAAATCTAGGATGTATGAAAATATGGTCATGAGACTATTAACCCAATCAAGTAAATTTTCTTTAGTTACATTTAGTTCATAACTCGAATATACATGAAAATTAATATAGTTACCTAGAAATACGTTTTTCATAAATTAAAGAAATAATTTTTAATGAAATTAATGTAATATTATAATATACCTTCTCTATGCTTCTATGAAAATAAAATATTTAATATTTTATTTTATTTCCATTAACATCCATAGAGTTCATTTAGATTATATATTTTTTTTGTAGAAATTTTCATTAATATTTTTTGGAAGGGGTCATAGATAATTTCAATCACTTCATATAAAAATATAGCTTACAGATGCTAAGAAAAATTTCAAACCCTATTGATTATTCATTAAAATAGGATAATATTAATTGTTTATATTTTAATATTAATTCATTTCAATGACTATAAAAATTGGTTTTAGTGAATTTGATTAATTGATCTTCATTTATCATAAGATGTGAAATTCTTGTTTAATGTGTCAATTTGAGCCCAATTAATCATCTACTTGTGGAATTAATTGTTTGGATTATTTTAATATTATATTTTTGTATATTATTTACCACTTTGTTTGGAACATTTTATATTTTAGGATTAAAGGATTAATCACAATGAAATATGTAAATTTTTTGGAATGAATGCATGTATTTATGGACAAAACATAATCGGCCTTAAGCCCGTCTAATAAAAGTAGATCCCAAAATTAAAGCCCGATGAAACTAAAATTTTAACTTTATAAAGTGAAAATTATGGGTATCATTTAATTTATATTTTTCTAGTGAAAATGTTAAAAAATATTTACGAGATCTAAGGAGCCTAAGTTGAAATTTAATTTGTGGGCCAAATAAAAGGCCCCTGAAATCTTCCCACCATTTCGATCATAAAATATGAGTGGTTGATCTGATTAGAACGAAATTTTGATAGATCTTATTGGAAATATGGAACATAAGATTTATCTTATACAATACTTTCATATTTTTGCATCTTCAAATTGAAATTGGAATGTCAAAAAAGGGGATGAATCTGGTTGATTTTCATTGTTAAATTTGAAAAGTTCACTTTCCCTTTATTTTCTCACCCACATTTGACTCTCCTGATTAATGGGGGTGGAATTTACTATTTAGGGATTGACCCTAGACAACTTTTATACCTATTTAATGTGGTTTTGGTGAAGGTATTTTTGATGTATTTTATATTATTTCAATTTCCATTTGATGGTTTCATTTTGTAATCGCATCATCAATTTTTCTAATGTAAGTTTTTTGTTCCAATTAATTTATTAATAAAAAATCTTCTTATTATACATTTATATTAATATTAATATCAAGTTGATACCATTTAAATAGGTATTTAATCTATTCAAAACCTATTTTGTGACATTATTCACACAATGTTGGATTGATCTTTATGTATTTATTTTTCTTGTTCAATTATTCCTTTATAATTCATCTTCTACATTAAATTAAGAGCCTTACATCAATGGAAGTATAATCCTTTTGTGGTTTTATTCTAGGGAGATTCATTCATGTGTATTGGGTGTTTTTTTAATTCTTAAATTAGTTATGTGGTTTGATATTTTCTTTCACTATATTATTTTCTTGTTTGTCTTCACCGAATATAATGACTCCACATTTTAAGTTCTAGTACGAACCAATTACTTGGAGTGATCAGGAAAGTTATACTCTACGTGCATTGGTGATTATCCTTATCATTTTTATGGATTAAATCATAGAATTATATTGGTGAATTTTCTCATTGATTAGATTTATCTTGAACTATTGAAAGGAAAATTCATAGAAAAAAATTGCATCGATTCAATCCCTAACAACAACCTTGGATCAAACAACTGTATTTAATTTGTTCCATCCAAATAATTAGGTATTTCACTAATAAATAAATAAAATACCTTGTGAACATTATTATGTGAGTTTCAAAATATAGTTCAATTTCAAATTTCGCAACTTCATATCCAATCCTCCATAGAATTTACGTGCTTCCAGGTTTCTTCTTCAGTACCTATGTAATTGATCCCTACATGTACATCAATGACCACTTCTACATATAGGGTAGATATGGTTACATAAAAAAAATTGGATCCATTTTTTTGGGACCCCAGAATGTAGTCTTATATTCTCACCTTATTTTCTCCCACATTTTACTTTTCTCCCCACTATTTCTCTTTTGCTTTCCCGTTTCTTTTTCTATATGTACAAAGAATCCCAATTCCAAATTTTAGTCTACTCCAATGGAGTGTCATAAAAATATCACATCATAAACACAGTCTAGAATCAAAAAGTAAATTAACATTGGTAATACACTAACATAAGGAAATTCAATGATCAAACCCCGAATGATTACCACACACCTTATGAGATGTACAATCATTGGGATAATGAATTTTTTAAGTACAAATTTATATTCCTCTCAATAAGGGTTGAAGAGTTCAAACATAATGTAGTGTATGATGCTAAACCTCTTACCCATTATATTCCATAAATATTGATTGAAAAATTGAGTAATCAAATTCATATGATGAATTCTGAGGTTTTATCTTTGAGGATAGAACTACAAAACATTAAAACATGTGAGGAACCCATTAATACATTGAATAACCATTATATAACCTTATATAAATTGTCTAGTGTCCCAAAAATCACTCGTTAATCTAATGAGGAACCTACTTTAGAATCTAATAAATCAGAGGTAAATAATGAGGTGAATTGGTTAGGTAATTTCGATATTAAAATCAGGGAACAAGAGTATATTAGTAATGAGATTTTAAATTAGGAAGAAATTGATTTTCTTTATTCACAAAGGGGTAATTTCATATCAAGGCCTGATTTTCCTGAAAATATTTCCACTAACAGTTTTTTGTAAACACTAATCACTGAACTAATTAGATAAATCACAAACTTTGAGACCATACCCATTCCTGATGCTAATCTATCCAAATTGGTGGTTGAAACTTCAATTCAAAAGGAACTAATTTTGTTAAGAAATTTTGAAAATTAATCCAAGATCAATACATATTCCCCACCAATTTTTGAATTTTTTTTATAACCAAAGATCGAATTAAAGGTCCATACATCCTCTCACAACTCTTCCATAATAAGGGATAATAAAAAATCATCATTTAATCCTCTCTTGAAACCAATATAGTAGGAATAATCATTTATATCTTACACAATACTATAAAAGAAATAATTTCAAGCATTTCAGATATTCCTTAGATTTACCCCATCATTATAGAATAAAAAATTGTACTTGAAAAAAATTAATAATAATGAATCAATATAAATATAATAAAAGTGGAGAAAAATTGGGTCCTTAAAATGATGAAATTTGGTGTTTGATATGTTGGTGGGTGTATGTCGAGCTGACGAATTTAAACTGAGTGCTTCCTAAGAAGAAACTTTTCTAATAAATTGATATTTTTATTTCTTGTGTTTTTTGTTTTTTGTTAAGGTAGGAACCTTGGGGTTTCTAATGTTATATGATGTATCATGTGTGTGTGATATATTAGTTGTTACATTTTAATATTCACAAATGAATACCATGCTTTCTATTTTTCAAACCTAGCTATCAATCATCCCTGAGGAGTCTACTTATGAGCTGAATTTAAAGTGATTAATTTTTTATTAATGGGTCATAACTATCAAACCAGGTTGTTTTGTTCCATGAATTAATTTAAAATAACATATCACCCTCTTTTATACTAATTCTAATCTATATCACTCTATTCTATTTTAAAACTGAGGGTAGTTTCATTCTAATTTTTTAGGGGGAGTGAAAATCTAGGATTTTGAAAAGAAAATGCACTTTTATGATAAAATGAAAATTTAATAATAAAAAATCAATTCATTTTCCTTTCATGCATTAATGTACACTTTGAATTATGAAAACTGAATGTAAAATGATTTTCAATTCCTTTATTATTATTTTAATACACATTTTGGGTCATTAGCATAGTTTTTTGGAATGTTTGGTTGTCTCATGTGATTTTTCAACATTTATATTCTCATCTATTTAATAAAAATACCACAAGGAACATACATAGGATTTTGGGTGTAAGTTTGCGTTATTGGGTATCTTTAATTATATCATGGGGTTTGGTCTACTTTTAGATTAATTCGAGTATCCAAAAGAAGTTTTTATAGAGAAATGTGTTATCCAAATGCATGGGGTCCGAAACATGGGGATTGGGACTCCAGAGTTGTCTTTCCTAGAGATTGTATTTACTTATCTATTTTAGAGTATGTAATTGACAAAATATGTGGAATCTAACATTTGGGGATTTTGACTCCATAGTTTTCTTTCCCATTGTTAGTCTTTTCATCTCTATTATGGTTAAAAAACAAAAACAAAAACAAAAACAAAAAATTGAAAAAATGATAAAAAATGATAAAATTGGATAATTATCTTAACATTTCATGTGACTCCCACCAAGAACTTCCATTTTTTCCCTTGAACAAGAAAGTGGGCCCCATGTATTTTGAGATACACAACACATCATCATTCTTAATTGAGATTGGATGAAATGTGGAAATGAATTTGAACAAATAAATGGGATTGGGCTTAGGATATTCTTATAAACCAGGCCTATGAGAAAATATTTTTATGGGATTCATTATTTTTCAGCATGATGTCTTTTGGTTAACATTGTATTTTAAAAAAATTGAAAAGGGAATTGAATTACATATTTTTCAGATAATGTTTTTTTGAGACTAACAAAACTCAAGTTGGGGTTGTGATTATACAAAAATGGTGGATAATATTCATTTTTTATACTGGAATATTTATGTATTTCAATTACAATAAGAACTGGTTTTAGTGACTTTTTGTAGTTAAAATTCATTTATTATCAGATGTTCAATTACTGATTAAAGTGTCAATTTGGCCCTAATTAATCATCTACTTGTGGAATTAATTATTTTGATTAATTGAATATTATATTTTTGAATATTATTGATCAATTTTTTAAAAAAATTCTTTTTGTATCAATAAATGAATCACAATGGAAGATGGAAATTTTTGGGAGTGAATGCATAAATTTCTAGAAAAAGCATAATGGGCCTTAGGCTCATCAGGTAAACGTGGAGCCCACAATTCAATCCCAATGAAGCAAAAATTTATCTTTAGTAACTAAAAACTATGGGGATAATTTCATTTAAATATATATAGATATAATTTTAATGATTTTGAGGATATGTAGGGGGACCAAGATGACATTTAATTTGTGGGCCAAATTTGAAGGCCCATAAAATTCTACTACCATTTCGATCATAAAATACGAATGGATGATCTAATTGGCACAAAATCTTGAAAGATATTAGAATAAACATGGATATTATATTTACCTTATATTACCCCTTTATATTGTGCCATATTCAATCATATATGGGTACACCAAAAAGGAGGAGGAATCTGATCGAGTTTTCTAGTCAATGATGTAACGTCCACTTTCCCTTTATTTTATAACCCACATTTGACTCTCCTAATTAATGGGGAAGGAATTTATTGATGATGGATTTACCCTATACTCATTTTATGCCTATTTAAGGTGTTTCTTGTTAGGTTATTTCGCTTTTATGTTTTAGTATTTAAATTTTAATTTTACACTTTTATTTTGTAATCACATCATAAATTTTTCTTATATATGTTTTGTATTCACATTTTTTTATTAATAATAGTTATTAAAACTCTCATTTTCTATAATTATTTATATAAAATTTATACTATTTCCTTAGGGAGTGAATCAATTCACAATTTCTTTTCTGAAATTCTTCAGACAACGGTGGAGTGATCTTTATGTCTTTATTTTTGTTCTCTAATTCCACCATTATATGTAAACTTAAAACTTCCATTGACATAATTTTATCAATGGAAGTATAAATATTTTGTGGTTTTATTATGGGGATTTTATTGGGTGTGGATTGTTTTTTATTTTATATTATTATATTCTTAAATTAGTTCTATAGTTTGGGAGTTTCTTTCTTTGACTTATTTTCTTTTTTCTTTTCATTGAATTTAATGACTATTCATATTGAGTGCAAGTAAAAACCAATTCAGTGGAGTGATCTTGAAAGTGATCCTCTATGTTCATTCATTATTATACTTGTTATTTTGTATGGATTAATTACATTGGGGACTCATCTTACTGATTGGATGCCTCTTGAACTATTGAATAGAAACTTCATATAAAAACAATTGCATTCACTATACCCCTAACAAAAACATTGGATCACCCCATATTGTCTAATTATTTCTATTTAAATAATTAGGTATCTCATTCATAAATTTAAAACAAATATCTTATGAACATTATTATTTTTATTTCACAATTTAAATAAATGCTAAAGTTTGACACTTTATATCCAATATTCTATAAAATGAATATATATCTAGGTTTTCCTTTGATCCTTATGGATTTTGTCCCTACATATACTTCAATGACTGCTACTACGTATAGGGTAAATTTTGGCACAACCAACCACCTAGCATCTTTATTTGAAAATTTCATAAACCCTGAAATTTGGGAAGCTTTCATTTCCCATCCGAAAAAGGTCACATTTGTGGTGTATTGTTTTTAATTTATTTTTTGAAATTATAAGTAGAAATAATATTTCCTTAGAGTTATTAATTTATAAAATAGATATTATATTATAAAATAAGAAACATGCATCAAAACCATACTAAAACAATTTCAAAAAAATGATCAGTAATGCTTCAATTATAAAATATGTAGTATATATTTTGAATATATTGTAAGATGAATATGTGAAATAAAACACTAAAATAATTAATTTCATGTGATTATATATATTGATCAATTAGAATCTTAAGATATGTATGTCCCATTCTATGTTTTGTTGAATGAAGATTTTGTAAATACAAATGGATAAACAGTGTATGAAGACACATAGAATGTATAGTAAACATAAGGAAGTATAGAATAGTAGATATTTAATATAATATAATATATTATAAGATAATAAATTATAAATGGTTATATTTGTTTTCTCTTTTAGGTTTTTATGATTCATCTAAAATGGTTGAATAAATACTAATTTCAATCAATTTAAAGAATCTATAAAATAATGGTCTCAATAGAGGTGAGGGTTTTATAGTCCCTCTATGGGAATACTTTTGGAAAACACTAACATGTGTACATGCTAAAAATTGAAATGACATAAAATAATGGATTAATAATTTAATGGAAGTTGTAAATATGTAAAATTATGTAAAAGAACATTTCCATTGAAGGTATCAATGATAATAACAAATAAAAAACAACCCCATCCCAAATAACCACAAACACCCAATTTTGAGGCAATTTATTACCATCAAAGGATTTAATTTCCTGAAGTATTTATTACATTGTCTAATAAAATATCAAATTTGATAAACAAATAAAATAATATCATGTGTAGTAGGTATTCATGTTTATCATGAGATAATATATTAGTTACATGTGACATGTGATGTTTTTGAAATTCGTATGGCGGAACATTCAATATTAGTGTTCGTCCTGTGGTTATTTAACATTATAAAGAAACATTTGGATAAAGGGGTAGGTCATTTATAATTAATTATATATGAAAAATATCTTTTAATTAATTTCAAAGGGATAAACTAATGTACGTAATGAAAGAGTTTGAAAGAGAAAGTCAAATAAAGGTATACTAAAGGATCTATTATTGGATCAAAATGAATTTCTAATGATACCTTTATGCCTAATAATCAATATTCCACATTTTTTTAATGTTACCATTTTGAAAATAAACATTTTTTCTAATGTTTGATGTTGATGAAACTAAATTTGAAGATAAGGTTTATGAAATTGTATCTCATGACATTGTTGGTCTTCAGAGTACTAATAAAATTATGAATAATTAATGTTTCAAAACATATGTTATGAAATTATATGTCAGGTATAATTTATAAATTTTTTTGTCTCAATATTTATTTATTATTCTTATTGAAATATATTATTATTCACAGTTTTCTATATGCATAAATGGTATTATTATGTAAAGCTAATGCATTTTGAATTTTGTTTTTATTTGATACATCTAATGTAAAATTATATATATATATATATTCCAATTATAAATAAAATAATTTCATTTTTTCTATTAATTAAATATTATTATTAATTTTTTTAGGAATCATTTGATGCTTATTCTAATATATTTACAAAATTTAGAGATTGATGTTCCCAAAAGGTGTCGTTAATTCCATCGGGCGTGGGTTATATTATAAATTTATAATGTCTCGATCTATACTAACTACAAAGGAATAGTATAGTACAAGTGTGGGGTCAAACCCATAGAGAGAATGGAACAAAACTGATAAAAACTCTCGACTAATGTTTAGGTCACTAGAATTCCAACTTTATTTAATTAAACTAATGACAAAATTAAAATAAATTAATTATAATAGAGAAAAAGAAGAGATGAAAATCAGTTTCCAGGGGTGGTTTTGCTAAATTAATTTAACTTCACTTATAAAATAATTATATCTAATATCTATAAAATCAAGAAGTTTCCTTGATAGCAAATTAGTTCATCCCAATCAAAATACCATATAATCCCAATTCATTACAGTAAAATGAATCAAAATAGCTAAAGTGTCTTAAGTTCATATTGTCAAAAGAAGAAGAGTAACTCAATTCAATGATCCAGGAAAATATTCTCAATCATATTGGGGTTTATTTATTTTTGAAACATATAGTCAATGATTAAATGAAGAATAAAATATATTTGTAGTATCAACATGATACTATTTAATACAATCATATTTACAAGAAAAGGTTAATCGAACTATGTTCGTACACACTGCCTTTGATTGATTCTACTCCCCCATACGGGTTTTACCCAACCATAATTGAGTGATCACCAATGAATATTACACCAAAATCCACTGGGAAGATAATAGATGAGAGTTAATGGAATGGAGAATTAATGAAAATAATGATTGGAATTAAAGTAGAAATAATCCATTGATTACATGAATGAAACGAAATAAAAAAATAATAAAAACCTATCAATGAATAAATCCTAGGTTAAAACCCTATGGAAATCTCTCGGTGGTCGTGCATCCAGTGTAGAATAGGGGTATAAATCTCTTAGTAAAACTCCCTTTTATAAGCCTCATAGTCATCCCCCATGTTTCCTCGAGTAAATGATTACATTAAATTGAAATTTGGGTGAAAATATCTCATACACCCCTGTAGAAATATCTGCTATAAATAAGCATTTTTTCTATATTGATGAATTACACAACATGTAATATGTATTCACATAATGTAATTCTGATCCAATATTTCCTCCAAGAATTTTGAATATTATATGAATCTCATTCTAGTTGACTCCATTCACGATGTGTAAAAAGGCTTCATGACATGAATCATCCTTCGGTTGGATCATTTTGAGAGGGAAATATAACTGTAATGCTACATTATGTGTAATGGGGATTCACTACATGTAATGACCTCTCATATTGAAGCATTTACCAGCCTCTCTTCATGGATTTCATCATGCAATGAAATGAAACAACACACCTTCAAATGATGATTCACTATATCTATCTCCATCTTTCAACATTAGAATCTCCCTTTCATATGCTTCTTTAGTTTTGTGACTTGTAATTTCTCCGTGATCATCCTCAAAAATCCATTCTCACGCTATGATCGAATCTCATGATGTGAAGTGTCATTTTTTTCCTCAATTTCCATGTTTCCTTAGTATTTCTCCACATGTTAATCCTACATAAAAATTTTCAAAAGCTTAATATCATGGACATATATTTTATTAAATTAATTAATTTTCAATGAATCAATACATAACAACCATAAAAATATGTATACAAAATAGAGATATTGGAGATATACTTTATGGATATAATACAAGGATATCCAATAAATTGACAATTCATGATGGATCATATGAACTAAAAATACATTTTATTCAATATTTCATACATTTAATTCTATTTATATGTTTTATAATATGGTTTAATATTATTTTTTATAATATTATGATATTTATTTGTCATAAAAACATGTTATGAGAAACTTTAGTGCATATATTAAAATTTTAGATTTCTATAAAAAGAAAAATATTATCGTATATTGATGCACACCTGTCATGGGGTGTTGCAAAAACTTTTATTTACTATGTTAAAATATAGTATAGTGGTTAACCTAGGTTGTCTATCAATGGGGAGTGCACACAAAATTGTTTTTCACTTTTTAATTAGAGAAAATGTTAAGTGTTTTTGAAATTGTTTTGTTTTGAAATCAGAGAGAGAAACAGAACAAAATAAGAAATTAGGGAAGTTATTTAGGACAAATATGGAATTAAAGTGATTTAAGAACTATTTTATGAGATGGGTAATCAAGTCAGGGTTGGTTTTATAATTTCAATACTATCCTTGTTCCATTCAATTCAATCATCTTCTGCTAAGTTGATTTAAGTGAGATTCCATAATTACTTCAACTCACTTATTTGGTTAAACTGTTTAACAAAAATCTATTTTGGTATACACTTCTTCCATTGTATGATAGAGTTATAGTGAAAAACCCCAATTATATAAGGCAATTCCCAATAGGGTATTGTTTATCCTAAATAATCCTGAATATTCACCACCCCTCCCACATGTACTAGCGATCGCTAGGTACTTCACCACCAAGCCCTGATTTTTATTCTATGGAATATAGACAATAACCTAATGGATAGAGAAAAATGATCATTTATCAAAGTAATAATAACAATATAATAGAAATTTTAATACGATCGCATAAGATAATAAATTATGTTTTTAGAATTTGAAAACAGCTTCACAGAAGAGAGAGAGAGAGGGTTTTTATTAAATAAAATGTAAGAACTCAAAGCATTACAAATATAAAACCTTCCCTCCCTCAATAACCACATATTTTTACCCCACCATGGTGAGGGTAATTGAGAATAATGAGTAAGGTTAAGGAATTATAAAAATAAGAAGAAGAAAGAAGTGAAAATAAAGAACAGAATTTTCTCCTCTAGATTCAGTTAGCCAAACGTTCAACTTCGGTTCTCCCCTCTCCTCGCTGAATGCGGCAGAGGTACCTTCTTATAGAATGGTGGGAATGGAGTTTTACATCTACCCGAAAATTATCAAAGCCATTGGAGACATGTCGAGGATGTTATGGCCGCATAAATAAGAGAGACTTTTCTTGGACGCCAAACACTATTCCACCAACCCTTCTTTGACCATTGAATTGGAGACCTTAATGAATTAATTTATTTCTGATATTTTGTGATCCACTGATCCTTTTTGTAAGCTGTCGAACCCAACTAGAACCACTGAATTTGGAGTCCTTTTTTCCAAGATATACTTTATTGAATAAGTCATGGTCTATTCGTCCGACCAGAATAAATGTTCACATTGAATGAATTCTTTTGGCTTATTGTAGTTGGAATTGGATTTTGTTATTGAAGACATATATGTATCCCATGAATCATGACATCCTAAAAAAGTGATTAGGTGAATTGGATTAAAAATATATGAGTTATGCTCTAAATATAAAGGAAACATAAAACTATTAAATTTCCAGAATAAACCAATTTTCACACTTAAGCTCAAAACTCACCAAAAATAATGAAATGATGCAAATAAGCTCAAATTGATTAATTGGAACAGATTAAATCATTTACAAACATATAATTAATTATGAAATTATTATCTCTGTCAATTCCTCTACACTTAGAACTTGGACTTCTGGACAAGTAAACATCGATATTAAATCAAAGAAAATTTAAAACACATAATCATGAGATCTAAAAATTTAATACCAGGAAACAAAATATATCATGCCTCATAAAAATAATTGTTTAAAGATCTAAATTCAGTTTATTAAATATATTTCCTCTTCGTTTCTTCTCCCATGCACACAAATCACTTACCTCACTTGCATTTTCTCTCGTCACACAAATTTCAATTTTTTAGAAATTTCTTTCTCATCCAATACTCATGCAAGGGTCACCATAGGTTTGGTAAATTCCTATATATCCCCCCTATGTGAGTCAAGGACATAATTTTATCATGAGGACTTAATAGGGCGTTCTATGTCTTTTGGTTGGTAGGATTTTGATGTGAAAAAAAACGTATGAGGCAGAATAAGGAGGGCTAGGCTCTTTTTGAAGCAAAATTGCATTACTCTAATTTTTACTCAAGTGTAGTCTCCTCATCTCTCCCCTTAGTAGTAAATCAGATCCATTCGCATGAAAAATCAGTGAAATTTTACACCATTCATCATTTTAGAAGCAAAAGTTTCAATCATCTCAACCAATATTTTTCATGAATGTTCCAGATAGGCACAACTTTTTTTTTCATTGGAAGCACCAGATAGGCACAACTTCTCATACAAAATGATATATTTTATTCAGCAACAAGAACATATCTTCAAATATTTATTTTCCACCCAAAGTATCTACAAATGAGGTAGCACGACACAATTCAACCTCCCCCAACACTTAAGTTCAACTAGATTATGCAATTTCACATCAAGAGAATGTTGGATAGGTAAAATTAGCTTGTAATGTGGCTAACCTAACAAGTTGTTCATGGATTCTTTGGGCTACAAGGATTAAATGTACAAGGTGGTCTATTATAAAAAGGATTATTTAGAAAAGGGGATTTATTACCAAAGAAATCCCTCAATCATTTAAAACACATGTACCTCAAACCCTCAAGTTTTCAGAGGAATAAATCAAATTCTGGTTAAATCAAGCACGATATGGTTCTCTAAAGAAGTGAGGTAAAAGAAAAGAATATGAAAATTAGGTTTAAAAGCCTCACGGGAAAGTGATTTCAGATATAAAGACAGTGAATTGTGGCATGAGATTCAAAAATTTGAGTACTTTTAATGAAATTTACAAATATTTGAACTTGAGACAAATTCAATTTCAGCATTCATTTAAGCTCAGTTTCATGGAATAAATTGTTTCACTCATTTAAATGGGTTTTAAAAATTACAATGATAATCATTTCTACTCAAATTTTCAGAAACACACAAAAATTGAAAAAAAACTTTTTAGAAAAACACACACTTTTTTCAAACACAGAATGATAAATAATTAAAATTACTAAACTACAAAGGTTCCCTCCCCCACACTTAAATGATGAAATGTACACAATGAATTCAAATTGATTTAACATGTAAGATGATTTTAAATTGAATCACAGTAAGAAAAAAAGTGTTACGGAGACATACAACCTGATGGATTTATTGATAAATGGGTTGGAGGAGTGTTATCTCCTCCACTGGCTCTGATGGAATGGTCCTAATGAATTTCTTCAACCGATGCCCATTAACAATGAATGGTTTCTTCTCTTGGTCCTTCATAATCTGCATAGCACCAAATAGATATACATGAGTAACTATAAATGGACCTTCCCATCTGGAATGAAGTTTACCTGGCATCAGCTAGAGTCTTGAGTTGAATAACAACACTGTGTCTCCAAGATGGAAGTTTTTCGGTTGGATCAGTTTGTCATGAGCCACTCTTGTTCACTATTTATAAATCCTGTAGTTTTCAAAAGCTTCCCTTCTCATTTCTTCCAGATCCTACAACTGTAATTGTCTCTCATTCCCAGTACTTTCAAGATCCAAATTTATCTTCCTCACAGCCCTGTATGCCTTATGTTCCAATTCCACAAGTAGGTGACAGCTTTTCCCATAAATCAACCTATATGGACTCATTTCAATTGGGTTTTTGTAGGCTGTCCTATAAGCCCATAATGTGTCTTCCAGCCTTTGGCTTTAATCCTTCATATTTGGATTAATAGTCTTTTCCCAAATTCCTTTGATTTCCCATTTGGACACTTCAACTTGTCCATTCGTCTTTGGATGATTTGGAGTTGATTTTTTATGATGCACCCCATATTTCTTCAGTAAAGCCTTCATTATACTATTGAAAAAGTGAGTCCCTTGATCACTAATGATTTCTCTAGGCACTCCAAACCTACAAAATATGTTAGTCCTGAAAAAATCACAAACCACTTTAGAATCATCAGTCCTAGTGGATTTTGCTTCCACCCATTTGGAAACATAATCAACCGCAAGCAAGATATAATAATTTCCAAATGACATTGGGAAAGGTCCCATAAAATCCATTCCCCAAACTTCAAATATTTCACAAAAATTAAGTGTTTTTGGGGGCATTTCTTTTCTCTTTAAAATATTTCCAGAAAACTGACATATTTCACACCTTTTACAAAATTCATGAGAATCTTTAAAAAGTGTTGGCCAATAATTTCTAGATTCTTAAACCTTCCTTGTAGTCCTTTGAGGTCCAAAGTGGCCTCCACAATCTAATGTGTGGCAAAACTCAAAGGCATAATTAATTTAACTTTCAGGAAAACATCTTCTTATTACTTGGTCATTGCAAATCTTCCAAAGAAATGGATCATCCTAGATGTAATATCTAGATTTAGATTTCATCTTTTGAATTTGGTGGGAATTTAAATGAGATGGGATTTGAGATGTAACTAGATAATTTACCATATTGGCATACCAAGGAACTTCATTGTTGATGGTGTAGTGTTTTTCTCCAGGAATCTCATTATTAAGTGGGTTCTGGTTTGGACTTTCACCTTTAGCGGTGTGGTGTATTCGACTTAGATGATCAACCACCTAATTTTCAGTTCCCTTTTTATATTTAATTTCCAAATCGAACTCTTGTAAGAGTAGCATCCATCTTACTAGACATGTCTTTGCATCTTCCTTTTTCACTAAATACCTGAGTGCTGCATGATCAGAAAAAACAACAACTTTAGATCCAAGAAGATATGATCATAATTTATCTAGTGCAAAGACAACTGCATGGAACTCCTTCTCGGTGGTTGTGTAATTGATTTTTGTGGCATCCAAGGTCCTTGATGCATATGATATTACTTGAGGCTTTTTTTCAATTCTTTGTGATAGATTAGCTCCCACTGCTTGGTTGTATTCATCATAAAGAAACTCAAAAGGTTAATCCAAGTTCGTTGGTTGCATTATTGGAGGTGTGCTCAACCTTTTCTTTAGTTCATAAAATGAATTTCTTCATGCATAATAAATATTAAATTCAGATTCTTTTAGTAGTAATATTGAGAGGGAGAGAGAAATCTCACTAAAATCATTGATGAATATTCTATAAAATTCTTCATATCCTAAAACTGATCTAACATGTTTTAAACAAGTTGGATATGGTAAAAAATTTATTACTTCAACTTTTGATTTATCAGCCTCAATCCTTTTTTTGTGAAATTATATGTCCCAAAACTATTCCCTTTTCAACCATGAAATGGAATTTTTCAAAATTTAAGACAATATTATTTTGAATGCATGTTTTCAAAACTTTGTCCAAATTTATTAAGCAATGATCAAATGAATTACCAAAAACTATGAAATCATCAAGAAATGCCTCCAGGTAGTCCTCAATATGATCTGAGAAAATACTCACCATGTACTGTTGAAATGTACCTAGGGAATTGAATAGCCCAAAAGGCATCCTTTTGTAGGTGAATATACCAAATTGACAGGTGAAGGTTGTCTTATCCTGGTCTTCTAGTGTGATCGGTACATGAAAGTATCATGAGAATCCATCTAAAAACTATAATGGGTTTTTCTAGGTAACCTTTCTACCATTTGATCGATGAATGGAATGAGGAAGTGGTATTTTCGGGTAACTTGACTTAACTTCCTGTAATCTATACACACTCTCCAGCTATTTTGTACTCTCATGGGGATCAATTCATTTCTTTCATTTTTGATAGTTGTTAGAACAGTTTTCTTTAGAACTACATGAATGGGGCTGACCCATTGAGAATCAGAGATTGGTAAAATGATGTTAGCTTCTAGAAATTTCTCTATCTCTTTCTTAACAACCCCCATGATTGTGGGATTTAGTCTTCTCTGAGGTTGTCTAACTAGTCAGGAATGACTTTCTAAAAATATTCTATGAGGACAGACCTTGGGATTGATTCCAGGTATATCACCTAAACTCCATCCTACATCTTGGACATTTTTATTGAGTAGGTCAATTAGAGTTTCCTCTTGTGATAGGTTATTGGGAATTATTACTGGCAATTTTTCTACTTTTATTAGGTAATAATACTTTAAATCACTTGGCAATGGGTTAAGTTCAAGAAAAGGGGGGTTGTTAAAGGGATGACATTGAATTAAGGTTTCCTGTTCCTAAGGCTGTAATCTCTGGTATCATCTAATTTTCATTTAACAAATCATCAAAAAAATCAGATTTTACCTCATCCTCTAACATGATATTAGTATTTTTAGGTGCTTGGGAATTGAAATTTTCAAATGAAGAATGTTCTCTTAATGATAAGAATTCAAGAAGAATACTTGAATCTTCAATTGGTTGTATACCTTCTTCATGGGAGATCGCATAAAGTGAGTGATTACTGGAAGGATGATTCATTTCATCAAGAATGTTGATGTGTAATGTACTATCTCCAAGTTCCATTGTGAGTGTTCCTTCATGGACATTGATGATAGTCCTTACCGTTTTAAGGAAGGTTCACCCTAGGATGATGGGAGAGTGGCCTGAAGCTCTGTCTTCATCCATGGTAAGGACAAAAAAGTCTGATGGGAAGATCAATCCACTTCCTCCAACAAGTACATCTTCTATAACTACAGTTGGGAAAACGGTGGATCTGTTTCCTAATTGGACCACCACTCGAGTTGGTTTTAGTTCTCCAATCTGCAAGGATGAAAATACTGATTGAGGCATAACATTTATTGAAGATCCTAGATCACATAATGCATCCGTAAAATTTAAAGAACCAATAGTGCAGGGAATAGAGAATGTCCCTGGATCTTGACATTTTTTTTGGTATCATTGGTGTGATCGGTGCTGAGACACTTATTCTTAAGCTGATTCTCTCATTAACATCCAACCGCCTTCTTTTTGTGCACAACTCATTCAAAAAATTTACACACTTAGGGATTTGTTTGATTTAATCTAGTAGTGGGATATTGATCTCAACTTTTTGAAAAGTTTCCTGGAATTCATTTTGAAGTCTCCCTTCTTCAACCTTCTATTTTTCAACTAATGCAGATGGGAATGGTGGTTGGATATCCTTTCTCTCCCTTTGTTGTTTTTGCAATGGTGTTTCTGGCCTTTCCTTTCTAAACCTGATTGTTTCTCCTTTGTTGTTATGGTATACTTCTTTTGGAAGGATGTTTTGTTCTTCATTAGGTTTCTTAGATTCATCATTCTCACTTTGTTCAGGTGACATTAGCTCTTTTCCACTTCGTGTTGTAATGATGCTCACAAGTTCTTTGGGATTTGGAACATTTCGTGATGGGAGTTTGCCTTGTTTTTTAGTCAGAATATCCATAAGGCTGTCAAATTTATTATCTAAAATTTTTACTTACTTCTTTAGATATTCAATCTCCATTTCTTTGTGGTTCTTATGAAACTTGTTGAAGGTTTTTCATATGGTTTTTGCAGTTATGACTATTTATAGGGTTGTTGGAATGGTGGAGGATTATGGTGTTGCTGGTGCTGGAATGAAGGTTGATTTTTGGAATTGATTTTGAAATGGAGTCCTATCCTGGTTGTATCAGAACCTATATCCTTTTTGGGGTTAAATTGGTTGATTTGACTGGATTTTCCTTTATTGATAGGCAGCTGCACAATTTTCAGTCCCCTGCACTTCTGGACATTGATCAGTGTAGTGATAACTTGAGGACCATAAACCACATACCTGATTCGTGCCTTATTGTTCCTTCACTTTGTTCATGGAAAGTTGTCTCATCACACTAGTCATTTCCTTAATTGTTTCTTTAAGTAGGGGTGAGGATGAATCAGTATTTCTTACCTCATGGATGCCTCTATTGGTCGTACCTCTAGTTTCGAATTTCTGTGAGTTTTGCGCAATCTTCTCAATCAGTCCTCTAACATCTGTTGGTGACTTGTTGTTCAAGGATCCTCCAGATGAAGCGTCTTGTAAATTGTGATCATTGTTGAGCAATAATTGGTAGAAGAACACAATAAATTGGTTCTCTTTCATTTCTTGGTGTGGGAATCTTGCATAGAGTTTCTTGAAACGTTCCCAGTATTTGTAGATATTCTCTGTAGTCGATTGATGTGTGACATAAATTTCTTTTTTTATTGTTTCACTCGTGGATGTATAGAAGAATCTCTGCAAGAAGCTTCTTTTGAGATCTTCCCAATCATTTATCTCCCCTGGAAGGAGATTGTACATCTATTCTTATGTTTCTCCCTCAAGTGAGAAGGGGAATGCCCTCCACTTTACTTGCTCTTCTGCGACTCCTTAGGTTTTGAAGCAAGAGCAGACATAGGTAAACTCTTGGATGTGTCGATTTGGGTCTTAGCTTATAAGACCAGGAAATTTTGGTATCACTTGAATCATATTAATGTGTAGTTCAAAATTATTTTCTATGTCAGGGATAGTGAGTTGGTTATTTTGATTAGAAAATTGAGGTGTGCAAAGATCATGCAGAGATTGATTGGGATTATCAGCCATTATTGTAGGTTCAGAGTGATCACTAGAAGTATCACTTAAATCCGTGAGGTGTATTTCATCAAACTCTCTTTGAAAATTTTGTTTTCTCAATTGGGTTATTGTACGATCAATTTCAGGATCAAATTCAATTAAAGGTTTTTTTGTACAACGGTTCATTCAAGAAAGTTTTTTGGGTATTTTCCTATTTTGAGGCACTCACTCCCCAGAAACGGTGCCAAGTTTGACACACACCTATCGTGGGGTGTGGAAAAACTTTTATTTACTAAGTTAAAATATATTATAGTGGTTAACCCAGGTTGTCTTCTGATGAGGAGTACACACAAAATAGTTTGTCTCTTTTTAATTAGAGAAAATGTTATTTGTTTTTGAAATTGTTTTGTTTTGAAATAAGAGAGAGAAACAGAACAAAATAAGAAATTAGGGAATTTATTTAAGACAAATATGGAATTCAAACGATTTAAAAACTATTTTATGATATGGGTGATCAAGTCAGGGTTGGTTTTATAATTGCAATACTATCCTTGTAATATTCAATTCAATCCTCTTCTGCTAATTTGATTTAAGTGAGATTCCATAATTCCTTCAAATCACTTCTTCAGTTAAATGGTTTTAAAAAATTATATTTTGGTATACACTTATTTTTTTGTATGATAGAGTTTTTGTGAACACCCCCAATTATATAAGGCAATTCCCAATCGGGTATTGTTTATCCTAAATAATCCTGAATATTCACAACCCCTCCCACACATACTTTCGATCGCTAGGTACTTCACCACTAATCCCTAATATTTATTCTATAGAATATATAACAGAACCTAATGGAGGCAAAAAATGATCATTTATCAGATAAATAATAACAACATAATATAAAATCGAATACGATCATATAAGATAATAAATTCTATTTTTAGAATTTGAAAACAACTTCGCAGAAGAGAGAGAGAGTTTTTATTCAATAAAATGTAAGAACTAAAAGTATTACAAATATAAGACCTTCCCTAACTCAATAACCTCATATTTTTACCCTACCATAGTAAGGTTAATTGAGAATAATGAGGAAGATTAAGGCATTACAAAAATGAGAAGAAGAATGAAGTGAAAATAAAGAACAGAATTTTCACCTCCAAATTCAGTTCGCCAAAAGTTCAGCTTCGGTTCTCCACTCTCCTGGATGAATGCGGTAGAGGTAACTTCTTATATAATTTTGGGAATGGAGTTTTAAATCTTCCCGCATAATATCAGAGATATTGGAGCCATGTCAAGGAAGTTATCGTCTCTTAAATGGAAGATACTTTTCCTGGCCTCCAAACACTATTCCACCAACCCTTCTTTGACCATTGAATTGGCGTCCTTAATGAATGAATTTATTTCTGATATTTTGTGATCCTTTGACCCGTTTAGTGAGATGTAAAAACCATCTGGAACAACTGAATTTGGAGGCCGTTGGTCTAAGATATACTTCATTGAATAATCCATGGTCTATCCTGTCATCCAGAATAAATGTTCACATTGACGGAATTCTTTTGGCTTATTTTAGTTCGAATTGGCCTTTTTTCTCCAAGACTTATATGTAACCCAAGAATCATTACATCCTAAAAAAATTAATCAGGTGAATTGGATTAAAAAGGTAGGAGTTATGCTCGAAATACTAAGGAAACATAAAACTGTTAAATGTCCAGAATTAACCAATTTTTACACTTAAGCTCAAAACTCACCAAAAATCATGAAATGATGCAAATAAGATCAAATTGATTAATGGGAAGGGATTAAATCATTTAAAAACATATAATTAATTATTAAAATATTATCTCTATCATATATATATATATATATTTCACTGTGAAAGAATATATATTGTAAAATTATTATATTCAATCTTAAAACAAATGAATGGAAATGATTTTTATTATTATGTTTCTAAATTTGTGAAATATGTGTTCCTATATTAATAAAATTCCATCCCAAAATATTTATTTATAAGTATACAAATAATTTCATTAATAGTTTTAATTAATATTTTATATAGGTATATATGTTTAGAAATATGATTTATAGATAAATATAATGCATTTAGACATGTAAATATATTTTTTAATGATTTTGTAGATTATATGGTGTTAAAATGTAGTACCCTCGGTTTTTGATACATGGAAATTTATTCATCCAATATGAGTTTATATAATTTTTGGCCTATATTTTGGTAGGTTACAATGGTTTTTTCATGTTTTGGAGACATTTATGGTGGTGCGCGATTTGTGCATCGTTAGAAGAAACCATGATCCATCTCTAGTAAATCACATAAGGGAAGACATGGGCACTAGTCTTGTGCATTGCTAGAGAATGGATTCGCCAAATTGTGTGAGTGACCAGGGGAAACTATACAACTTGAAACTTAGTGAAAATCATAGTTGGTTCATGGTTTTTCTAATCATGTTAGAAAGATGTGTGAGGGTTGTCTTAAGATAGTAGCATCACATGGTTTTCACACAGCTTTCCAAACCATGTGGGTTATAATTGGAATCCCTAAAAATTTGGATCTAATCTAAATTAACACCCCAAAGAATCTTTAATAACCTAATAACTCTATATTAGGAATTCTTTTTCTCCCTAAGTCTTGAGAAACTGTTCATTTCAATCTAGAAGTAATTGTTAGGAAAATCAAAGTGAGTTAGAAGCTTGGATTCATCGGTAAGTTCTTGTTCTTCATCGTTCATATTAGATATAGAATTATGTTCTCTATTGAAGTATTTTATCTAATATATAGTGAGTATATTAATGTTCATTGACAGTAATATTTATGTTTTATAATTGGATCCATTAATGTAATGGATATCGAAGTCAGGATCTAGAGTTTTATAGTGACATTCTCCATTTTCTCCAATCTTTTTTAGATAATTGGATTCTCTCTTATCTCCATATAATATAGAACTTAATGTATATATTTTTATTATATTATTTACATGATATTTTTTTAAATACTTATACGTTTCTTGATGAAAACCTATTGTGGTTATAGAATTAGAATTTGGTAAAAAGGGTTGGATTGTTTTTAAAAGAAGACCCTTTTCTTTACAATATTAGTATGATGGTTTTAAATGATGATTTGGTTTTGATGAAAGTAAATTATATGAATAAATTATTTAATGAATTAAAAGTTTTTATATGAATTTTTTTGGCATGGGTGTTTGACGTACATGGTTGGTGTGATTGTATTCATAGACATGACCATGTGGAAGAAGCATGTTCCATTGTGTCACCTCATATTGGTCACCTTGTAATGACTTCATTTATTAATGAGAGGCCCCTCCCTATTATAGAACTATCACATAGTCATACTTGGTGTGTGTTTAGAGATATATTTATTGGAATTCTAAAAAAATAGAAAGGTTATCCAAGTGAAAGTATTTCCTTGGAAATTGATTACGGTTCTGATATAAATTTTTTAAAATAATTTTAAAATGTTTTATATAAATTTTGCAAACAAGTATTTTCCAAGTGGAGTGATTTGTTAAGTCATTGGTGAATTAATACTATTTTTATAATCACCCTCTATATGGGTAATTTTTTCCATTTGTTAATTTTATCTATCAAGAAAAAAGTAAATGAAAATTATCCCAATTCTTTAATGATACTTATTGATACCGTGGGACTAGCATGTGGAGATGGAGCATGGAGAGTGTTGCATGTTTCTGGTTAATGTCACATGGTCATCTTTTGTTACTTTTGTTATCTTTTATTATGTATCATTTATTCCTCCTATACTCAAAAATGTTTTATTGGTTTGGTTATGTTTTGATTGTATTTTTTACACATTCATCATATAGATGTTTAGTTGGTTATTGTTTATGTCATTTGGATTTTTTGTCTTAAAAATGGAAACTTTTCCCCCAAATGTTCTGGGAGCCCATTGAATCTATTTATAGCTTATGGTTTCTTGGTGATTTTACCTAATTCCTAGTAGTATAATCATCACATCTCAAGCCAATTACAACTAGAATAAGATTAAAAATGGTATCAATATTTCTCAGTCAACCAATTGTTTTTGACAATTTATATCATTTGTGTTTATTCCTTCATTTAGGTTATTATTAAATAGATAAGATCATCAGAACATGTAATGTATAAAAAATATAGATTTAACCTTTTAATACTAAACTTCATGTTACCAGGGTATTTGGGTATATAAGTGTTTGTAGACACTTCTAGGTGTACATTCACCTCATCGTCATGCATTCAGACGATGGGAATTTCATCATATGACTCGTTAGTAATACTTCCCACTAAAATAGAATTTTTCACTCTATGTTTAATGGTTTATCAAATGGAAAAAGGTGATGAGGTATAAAATAATGGAAATCATTTTTTATAAACATGTTTGTAGTGTTTTCAAAAATGGTTTACATGTTGACGATAGTTAGATATTGGATGTATATGTTCTAATATGTGTTAAGGTGGTAAATTGTAATTGATAATCATTCAGTTGATAATGAGTGGAATTAAATAGTTTTTTTAGTTATTTTGAATGGAAATAGGTAGGTTTCATAGAAATCATCCATAGGAGGATGATAAAAATATAGTTTCACCTAATCCACAAGTGAACCGGTAGTCATTACAAAGTATTTTCCTTGAATTTCAGGACATGGAAATGGGAAATATTAATGATATACATTATAATGTGGAAATTTTGATTTAGTTCCAATATAATAAGTTATGCATCCTTCTAGGGGATTCCAAATGGAGAAAGAAGAAATTTGGTTAAATAGGATGAATTGAGACATCAATTTCCTTTGAACACTAGCATAGATAAATGTAATTATGGAAATTTATATTAAAGAGGATTTAGAATTCCAATGGTGGGAATTAGTAGTTCACGATAAATTGGACAAAGGAATGACATTGGAGGATTCTAAATAATGTTTTAATAATAAAATTTATCTTCACACCTTTCAAACTACTAGAAAAATAGAATTATTATGTTTGAATAAGGATAATCTCATGGTGGTAGAGTATATGGATAAAATTATTAATTTAGTCAACTTTTACCTATAATTATTTGCATGTCCATCCTTAAAGTCATGCATTTATAAGTTATAGTTCATTATGGATATTCACTTAATGATTTAAATTCTTTTAATAATGGATTATACCCAAAGAAAATTGTAGATATATGGTAGAATAAATGGATATCTTGGGAAATATGGTTGTGGGGATCATGCTTATTCCTAATAGAATATGTGGGAAATCTAATTATAAGAACAAGATGAAGAAAAAATCATGCTTCCAGAGTCATGGTACACCTCATTATTAGACAATGTGATTATTAAACATTTATCCTCAAATAAAAATTAATACAGGATGTTTTAAATGTGGTTATTTTGACGATATAAAGTGATATTATATGAAAAAACCAAGAGTATGTGAAAATTCAGACTAGATGAGACATCTTCAGTTCTATTATCACAATGATCCAAGGATATATTTTGGGGAAACATATCATCATTTCCAAAAATATTTTCTTAAATGGGGTGAGTACATTAAAGTAATTATCATCCTAAAAACCAAGTGAGGTAAGGTGATTCTAGGAACACCATGACTCCTCAACCGGTAAAATATCAATAGCGTAATAAATAGAAATTTTCTATGAGTAAGAAATTATATGGTGCAAATAAATTGATCATGTATTATCAATATGGTCCTTTGATGGGGAGACGAATGATTCTTTTGAATTATAGACTTACTAAATATTATTTTTATATAATAAAATCCCACACATTTATTTCTTCTTGTATTGTTTATCATAAAGGTTTTTGTGTTTGGATAATGGTTTTTTTCAAATTTGAAAATCCTCTTAGACAATGAGAATGTTGATCCATTATGTGTAAATATTTTTATATAACTCTCTATGGGTTTTAGTAGTTTGGGGATTTTCTTATTATTGGGTTTCATGTCTATGAAATTATTTTGGGTAGGGATTGATGGACATTTTTTTAGGCCCACAACTATTTTTATTCTTGAGAGGTTAGTCTTACATCTATGGATGGAATCGAGCATCTATTTAGAAGAGATTTGGATGTAAAGGAAAGTATAGAAGTAATTTTGGAATATGTTATAATAAACATATCTTAAAATTGAGAATACATACCTTGGGATATATTAATGAGATTGGTAATAGATATTTCCCAATTATTTTGACCATTTTACTGACATTTTCCATGATAATTTCACAGAATTCCACCTAAAATAGTAGTTGAGTTTAAAATTGACCTAATACCATGGTTTATTTAAAACTCACTTATATATTATAGTATGGAACCTATATAATTTCATGAATATAATGTTCATTAGGAAGAATTACAAGGAAATTTTTTCATTCGACCATACATATCATTGTGGACTGCAATAGTTATGTTTTTGAAGAATTTGGATAGAACTCATAGACTTTTTTCAGATTATAATAAGATTAAAAAAGTTGCGATAAAGAATAGATATAATATTCTACAAATTGTTTATCTATTTATTTAATTTATGGGAGCCTTATGGGTCTATAAAATTGAATTAAATTTGGTAAATACCTAATTGAGTGTTTAGAAGGAATATATTTCAAAGAAGGATTTTACGAGTAGATATGTCCATTATGAGTATGTGTTTATACATTATTTTTATTATGAATCATCTAGTCGTATTTATGGAATTAATGATTCGGTTCTTTCATAGGTATTTTGATTCCTATGTTGTGGTGTTTCTTTATGATAAAATGGTGTATTATAGTAAAAAAGTGGAGTATAAGAAACACATGGATATGGTGTTTAGTATCTTGTGGGTGCATTATTTGAAAAACTAAACTATCAAAGTTTGATTTTTATATAGAAGAGGTGTGCTTACTTCGTATTTTCTTTTTTGAAAAATGAATTTATGTGGATCTAGGAAATATATAAGATCTTATAACTTGGAAACACCATAAACATTTCATTGATCTATGTAGCTTCCTTGGATTAGTGGGATACTAAAAATATTTTGTAGATTATTTTCATGTTTGGTATCATTAATTATAGAATTTATGAAGAAAGGTGTTCCTTTACAATTCAATGGTGAATGTAATAAATAATTTAAATAACATAATGTTAAACTAACATCTTCATGTATACTCACATATCCATAGTCTGGGTAGGGATATATAGTCTATTGTGATGTATCATGATTTCATTTGGGATGTGTTCTCATGTCAGGTGATCATGTTATTTCTTATGGTTCAAGGAAGACACAGTCTCATGAGAATAACTCCACAACAAATAATTTATAATTAGTTGTAGTTTTCTATACTTCAAAGACTTTTTTTCATTATATCCTTAGTAAAAAATTCAAGTTTTCTGTGGATCATAATGGTTTGAAACACATTTTATCATAATGATATTTCAATTTAAGGCAGTTAAAATGGATTAAGTGTCTATATATGTTTTTCATCAACATTATATATACACCAGGTAAAGGGAACTCTATGGTGGATGTATTGAGTAGGAATTCATATTCTCAATAGAATAAAGTTGATTAAAAATAGTATAGACTAATGTAATTCAAAGTGGAAACACACCTAGATTTTTCGAATCAAGGTGACGATATAGTTCTCCTTACTGTTTAATATTCATCATATTTGGTTTAGGAGGTTTGAGTTTCTCAAAGATCCAATCATTATTTTCATACTATGAGGTCAAAAATAAATAGTGGGGAGACTATTGAGGGTTCTAATACGCGTGGTATTTCATAGTTTGTGTTTATATATTTGATGGTCACACCATTGGATTAATCATAACATATTCTTAGTGCCTACCACAATTCGAAATTGTGAATTTATCTAATAATATGGATGTCATAAAATAAATTGATATAACAGTTTTTTGTGTTGGCTTGAAAAGGGTGGTATCAGAATATGTCTTTATATGCCTAACCACATAGTAGGTCAAGGTAAATCATCAATAACCAGTGGTTATGCTATAATATTTACTAGTTACTATGAAGAAATGGGAACAGATAGTCAAGTATTTTGTAATGTTTCTAACAAGGATGGTTATGAAACTTGATTAAAATTGGTTTTTTGTAGATTGGATTATAACGTCTGCCAAATTCATCTATATTTGTTAAACTAATCTGGTGGAAGATGTGTACAAACTCTACATTATGGAAATTCTAAAGATAAAATACCATCCAATGTCGATTTTATTCAACTGATACCCATATATGTGTCTTATTTTTCAAAAAAAATTGGAAAACCATTGGAACAAAGTTTAATATGATTTTTTATTATCATCCTCAAATGGATAGATTGTCTGAAATGATAATAAAAAGGTTTGATTAAATTTATAGGGATTAGTGATATATTTTTGTGTCTCTTTGGAGGACCATAATACTTTAGTGGATTTCTCATAAAATAATAGTTATCATTCCTCGATATATTTGGACACTTTTGAAGCATTGTAAGGGATTCATTATTATTCGCCCATTTGATAGGTGGAAAATGGTGATACATCACTAATAGGATCCATCCTTGTTTAAGATAAAACAAAGAAGATATATTTGATCAAAAAATAGATGAAGAACGTGGGGAGCCATGAGAAATTGTATGATGAACATCATAGACAACTATTATCATCTGGTGTGATAAATTATGTGTTTCATACAATCTATCCAAGGATTTTGAATCGTCATTTTGAAAAGAATAGAAATTTTTACCATCAAAACATGATCCATTTTCAGATAAAATAACTATCTTTTTAGGAGGCATATTGGTTTGAGATTCTATCATAGATTAGTTTAGTGCACAATTTGTTTTATGTGTCTCATTTAAAAAAGTACCAATAAGATCCTGAACATGTGATTTAGAGGGATCACATTGACCTAGAGTTGGAAGATACATTGGTTCATCTACCATTATGGATTTTTGATATGAAAGAGAAGATATTACATTGTAAAATCATTAGTCTAGTTTGTGTTTTTTGGAAAGATGTTCATATTCAAGAAGAAACATGGGATCGTGATAAGGAAATGTTAGAGAAGTGTTATGAACAATTCCCTAGAAACCAGGGTTTTATAATGTTTTAGTATGGAAAGGCCAATGATGGGGAGAATTTATTAACCCTAGTTTTAGGTATATAAACATTTATTCATGTATTTTGAGTCTATATAATTTTTGTGTTATGTTTTGGCGGGATTTGAGGGGTTTTGGAAAATTTTTTATGCATTTTTAGAGGTTTATAATTTTTTCATGGATAGTAAAAATAATTCACTGTCTTCAAGTAACCATGGGAGGTAATAAAATTGGAACAGGTTAGGCACATGTCTAGCTCACACTTTATCCCAGCCGTGTGAGTTCCTAGAGGAAATTATGAAAATTAAAATAGAGGCAAATCATAGTTTCTACATGGGTTGTCTAAATATATGATCCGACCATGTGAGGGGTTTTCATAAAATAGTATGAACACATGGTTTGGGGGTGGTTCACCAAACTGTGCAGCCTAACCATATGGTGTATTGTTAGCACACCTAAAAATGTGCATATAATATGAATTGACTCCACAAAGCCACTATAATCACATAATCACTAGATATCTTGAATGAAATTTTCTTAGCTATCTTGGAAAAAAATTTCATTTGATTTAGATGTGATTCATAGGCCAATAAATACACATTAGAGGTCAGGATTTGTTAGTATGTACTGGGTTTTCATTGCTCTCTTTAGATTTAGCCTCCTTCACCTAGACATAATCTTACATCAAATCCATTGTGGATAGATTCATGTTCATTTATGGGAATATTTATGTTACATCATTTTATTGATTGTTTTAAATGATATCCAACGATGTATCAAGTGTTTATTAGTGTCATTCTTTATTTTCCACTACAAATGTGACGTATGGGATTATCTCTTATCTATACTTGAATTAGATCATAAATTCATTGTTTTTATTAAATAAATTTATTAAAATAGTTTTGAAATAATTATGTGGTTCTTTATAGAAACCCATTACGGTAATGGATTTTGAATTTGAAAAAAAATGGATGGATTTTAGAAAATACACCTTCACGTGATTTTAAAATGCGTATTTTAAAATAATGAATTTATTTTGAAGCATGTAATGTGTTTTATTAATTTCATTAATGAATGAAAAGTTTTTATATGGAATGGTTTGGCATGGTTATTTGGCATACAAGGATAGTGGCAGTGCATTTATAGACATGACCCTATGGAAGGGGTGTGTGCCACTAGGGAACAAAGTATTGGTCACCATGAGACAATTAGGTGGATCAACAAGATCCATATTGTCATTATGAAACTATCACCTGGTCATTCATGGTGTGTGTTTTTTTAGAGACATGGTTATGGGTATACAAAATAAATGAGAAAGTTTTTATGCTTGAATTTTTTTCCCTTGGAAATGGTGTATGGTTTTGATATTAATTTCTTAAACTACTTTTTGATTGTTTTATATGTTTTTTTTTCTAAAAGGTTTTGTCGTAGTGAACTAATTTGGGAACACATTATAGAAGTCCTAGTGTAACAATCTAGAAATTTGAGAAAATGTAGGTGAATTGTTTTTATAATTAAAATACACTTTTGTTAAGATTAAATATGTTAAATTAAATAATAATATTTAACTATTATAAATAAAATTACTTTTTATTATTTTTCAAAAAGATATATTACTATAACTATGAATGTTTAACTTTTGTCAATTGTAATTGTTTTATTTTTGATATTACCGTTATATTAAAAAATTATAAATACTGCTTTTATAGACATATTTTTATTTAAATTAATATTTTATTAATTTATTAATTTTATCATAATAAATTTTTTTATTAATATACATTTAAATAGTTTTGTACAATTATTAAAAATTTAAATCAAATGAATATGTAAAAAATAATGAAATATTATTGAAAGTAATATATTTTGTTTAGTCTTACAGTTAATATTTTAAATTATGAATATTATATTTATTAGAGTTATGATACTTGAAGGTATAGTATTTTATAATATATATAAACTTAATAATGTATTAAATCATAAATAATTAGAATGTTAATTTATGAAAATAAAAATAAGGTAAATAAATTCAACATATATTTTCTTAACACTATAACTTATTATAAAATAATTAAAAGTAATATATTTTTAAATAATAAATATTATATAAGTATTAATAAATTATTTTATTATATTTAGAGGAAATAAACAAAATTTGAAAATAATAAAAGAAATGTTGATATTTTTTACAGAGATTTATAATATTAATAAAACTGAAAATAAAAAAATGAAATAGGATAATTGGTTGGGGTTTTGGGAGACTCCTTAAATAGAGATATTATCGGGATGATTCGTATTCAAAGAGAGGAGAAGTCGAGGATTCGAGTGGGGTCCTGAGATATTTTCAATGAGACTGAGTTGTAGGAGATCCTTCGACGTAGTACAGGCCTAGGTTGAAGTCGAATATTGAGGAGGTAGAATAAAGTCAGAGGATTCACTAAGGAAGACTGAAATAAGACCAAATGAATACTAGATCTAAATCGAAATTGTGGTTTCAGTGATGAGGTAGGTGTATATTGTGTATTATATCCCAATCTGAAAGTTAGTATTTATTTATTTACCAAATCTTTCAAAAAATAGTTCAATAGTCCAATTTATTGTTGATTTAATTTCTTCTGTCAACATCTGTTGTGGGTTGGATACATTGTTGTTTCTTCATTCTAATGTGAGTGTTTTTTGCGGTGTTTAAATTAAATGAATGTATTATTTCAAAAATGGTCTTTTTCAATGTTTCTAGATAGAGTTAAATTCTTTTTTCGTTGGTTCTTTCCATTGAATCAGTTGCTATCATTTTCTCATCATATAACTTTTAATATCATGGGTCAAAAAAATGACCATATGCAATTCATTTAATTAATTAAAATAAATTATCACATATCAAGAACATTTAACTCTATGATTTACCACATTAATATAAAGAAACATCTTTCGTCATTTTTTATTCTGATTATCCAGTTGTAAAAAATCATATACATATGCCTCTATCATTTTTCAACAGTTAATATATTATCTTTTTTTTCAATTGCAGCGATATATGATTTTTATATATTATGCTTTAAAAAATATTATTTTTTCAGAACCAATAATTTATAATTCAAATAATGAAACTACTATTCTTGAAACCATTACATTTATTTCATTTAATATAGTAGTTGTATATACTATTCATTTGAAAATATAAATTGAGAGTGTAGTGAATTCTCATTTTAAGGCACTATGCATTTGCTAGACAGAGAGTGAATGGTTCATCAAGAAGAACTGGTGAGGGATAGTTTTATTTAATTTTCAAATTTTTCTTCCCAAAATTAATAGTAATATATAGATAGTTTATTTCAAAATTATGATTTTAATTTTCTGGTTATTCATAAAGGATTTTTGTTTTTTATTTTAAGATTAGATTCTCTATTTTCTGGTTTGGCATAAGGGATATATTTTTTGCTATTAAAATTATTTGTTCTTGAATTTGTAACAGAATATTATTTATTTTTCAAATATTTATTTAACTAAATGTTTATTTATGTACGTGAGATTTATAATTTATTTTAAATATGTAGTTTTATGTATTAATTCATCCTTAAATTTATGTTCGGATAAAGATTTATATGTTTATCAAAAATATAATTCATTCTATCATAATGGGATTGTTTATAATCATTTATTTTTTAATTTTCAAATCCTTATATATCTCAAAACATATATATACATAGGTATTAATTCCAAATATAATGAATGCCTATTTCAATATCTTATAATTATATAAGTATTATGATGAATTCCAAGTCTATTTTTCATGAATTGAATATGTGGGATTGTAAATTGTTTTTGATTTTGATATTTAATTTTTATTCTTCATATATATATATATATACATGTTTTTGTGTGTGTGTGTTTGTATTAATGTGTTATTTTTCACACATGTCGATTATATCATGTATCATACATGGGTTTATGATATATGGGTACATATTATTCAAACATATACAAAAAATGATTTAATAAATACAAGATTGACTTATAATTAAGTGTATATATTTATATGTGTACATAAATTTAAGATCTACAAAATTTATTTATGTATATATAAATTTATGAAATAGATAAATTTATAATTATATACGACACATATTTAACAATTTCATATGATTATATTTATAAGAATTCAAAATTTATATTTTTAATACTTCTATTATTTTAATCATTCATTATTTCATGTATAAATAAATGAAACATGTATTTTGTTGATTTTTGTTATTCAATATTGGGTTTATATAATTTTTGGAGTTATAAAAATATGTAAACATGTATTTTATAAATTTTTGGGTACATTTATGTTTATGAAATGACTATATAGAATGAGTTTTGGTTAGAACCAAAATCATAAGTGATGTACAATGGAAGATCATATATTTATGTATATACATACTTATATATATAAATATAAATGTGAGTGATTATTTTAATGCATTGACATGTTTTAAATATTAAAAGCTCCAGTTCAAGTATATATAAGTAAATCATGCTTAAAACTATTTTCATTAAACCCAACACTTGAACATTATAAATATGGTAAAGAATTGGGGAGTGCACCATATCACTAAACAAGTGGGTAGGCCCAAGATAGCCTTAAATGTTTCAAGTTTCCACAAGACACAGTGTTTTGTTTTCAAAATATTGTTTACTATTTTCAGTAAAAGCACTAGATTAATTTTAAAACAGTTTTTGTACATAAGTAATTTTAAAAGTGGTATATTATTTTAAATGTTAGTAATTTCAATAATGTTTTTGAAAGGGTGATTTGAAAAGTATTTTGATGTTATATTCAAAGGAATTTATCAAAGTTATTTTTAAATAAATTTTTTGAAATAGTATTCAAACAATTTCAAAACTCTTTACTAGTAAATTTAATTCTCACCCATTGTTTTAAAAAATATTTCATAGGTATCTTAGGAGTTCCATTACAGATGTAATTGCTTTTAGAGATATAGAACATGGAAATGTAGTGGACAAATGTATTATTTTTGTTCAACTCTAATAAAAATGAGGTGTTTTATAATTCTCTAAAACCTATACTAGTAAAAGGTCTTTATTTGTGTATTTTTTGTGTAATTATTCAGTTTGTTTATAAGAAAAATATTACACATCATTTTTAAGCAGTGAGTCTAGAAGTGACTTGAGGTGTTATAATTGGTATTAGAGGAATGGTCTAGAAAAATTAAGAGTCTAGATGTTGTCTCTTGAGGAAAAAAATCTACGATTTAGAATTTTCATTAATTACATAAGTCACTTTAAAAATATATAATTCTAAAGATGGAAATTAAGAATTATCTCAAGTCTGATGAAACAAATTGAGTGGGTACAATTCCTTTAAGGTGGGAGAATATAGCCATCTAGAAATTTGAATAATTGTAATTACATTTTATTTATAATTGAAATAATTTTTTTAATATTAAGTATGTCAAATTAAATAATAAATTTTAACTATTATAAATAATATTATTTTTTATTATTTTTCATATAGATATATTACCATTACTATGAATGATGATATTTAATCAATTGTAATTATTTTATTTTTTGAAATTAAAGTAATATTTTAAAATTATAAATATTTATTTTATAAAAATAATTTTATTTAAAATAATATTTTATTTTTTTATTTTTTTATCTTAATAATTTTATATATTCATTAATATATATATAGTTTTTTTTATGATTAAAAATTTATCTAAAATGAATAAGTAACAAATAATTAAATACTTCTGAATGTAATATATTTTGTTTAGTCTTATGGTTAATATTTTAAATTATGAATATTATATTTATTAAGGTTATGGTTCTTGATGGTAGGTTATTTTATAATATATATAAACATAATAATCTATTAAATCCTAAAAAATTAAAGTTAATTTATGAAAATAAGAATAAGGTAAATAAATTGAACATATATTTTCTTAAAATAATAACTTATTTTAAAATAATTAAAAGTAGTATATTATGAATTATTAAATATGATATAAGTATTAAAAATTATTTTATTAGATCTAGATGAAATAAATAAAATTTTAAAAGAATAGAAGAAATATTTAAGATTTTTATAATGATTCATAATATTAATAAAACCAAAAATAAAAAAAATGAAATAGAAGAATCAGTTTGGGATTTTGGGAGACTCCGCATATGGATATCCCAAAAGGATGTTTCATCTTTAGAAAGAGGCGAAGTTGTGGAGTCAAGCGGGGTCCCCAAAGCTTCTCGATGGGGCTGAGTTGTATGAGATCTTCTGGTACAGTAGAAGCCTAAGTCAAATTCGAATGTGGAGGAGATAAAGTCGATTATGATGATTCACATCAGAAGTCTGAACTTAGACCGAAGGAATACTAGATCAAAATCATGATTATGGTTTTGGTGATTAGGTAGCTGCATCTTGTTTTTAATTTCTAGATCTACATGTTAGTATATATTTATTGACCAAATCTTCTAAAAAATAGATCAATAGTTCTATATTTTATCGATTTCATTTCTTTTATCGGCATTTACTACAAGTTGGATACATTGATTTTTCTCCATTCTGATGTGAGTGTTTGTTTCAGTGTTTAAATTAAAGGAATTTATTATTTTAAAAATACTTTGTTTCAATGTTTCTAGATAGAGTTAAAAAAAATGGTTGGTTCAATATATTGAATCAATTGCTCTCATTTTTAAATCACTTAAATTTTAATATCATGGGTCAAAAAATGACCATATATAATGCATTTAATCAATTGAAATAAACTATCATGTATTAAGCACATTTAACTCTATGATTTCTCAAAATCAGATAAAGAAACTTCATTCATCATTTCTTTCTCAGATTATCCAATTGTAGAAAATCATATACATATGTGTCATTATTTTTAATAGTTAATACATTATCTTTTAATGTCTAGTTTCTACAATATATGAATATTATATATCATGCTTTCAAAAATAATAAGTTTATTAGAACCAATAATTTCCGATTCAAACAATAAACCAACTATTCTTGAGAGCACTTCATTTATTTTATTTAAGATCATATTTATATTTACTATTCATTTGACATTTTAAATACAGAGAGTAGTGCATTCCTTTTTTAAGGCACTCCATGCTTGATGAACAGAGAGTGAATGGTTTATAAATCTACAATTGTTAAGGGATTGTTTTATTTAATTTTCAAATTTATCTATTTTAAAATTATTAGTAATAGAGAGATAGTTTATTTCAAAATTATGATTTTAATTTTTCTGGTTAGGTATAAGGGTTATTTTTTATTTATTTTAAGATTATAATCTCTATTTTCTAGTTTGGAATAAAGAATATATTTTTAAATGTTATAATTTTTTATTCTTCAATTAGTAAAGGAATTTTATTTAATTCTCAAATAGTTATTTAACTGAACGTTTATTTATGTAAGGGATATTAATAATTTATTTTAAATATGTAGTTTTATTTATCAATTCAAGATTAAATTTAAGCTTGGATGAAAAATTGTATGTTTTTCAAAACTATAATTCATTTTGTCATAAGGGGATTATTTAGAATCATTTATTTACTAATTTTCAAATCCTTATATATCTCAAAACATATATATAGGTATCAATTCCAAAATTCAAGAATCATTGTTTCAAAATTTCTTAATTATATAAGTACTATGATAAATTCCATATCTATATTTCATAAATTGAATAAGTTTGATTGTAAATTCTTATAGATTTTGAAATATAATTTTTATGCTTGATATATATATCTATATGTATGTATGTATGTATATATATATTGATGTCTCATTTTTCACACATGTCGATTAAATAATGTATCACACAATCGTGTATGATATATTTGTACATATTATTCAAACATATACATAAAAAAGATTTATTAATTGTCAAGATTGACTTATAATTACATGTATATATTTATATATTTATATAAAGTTAATATCTAAAATATTTATGTTTGTATATTTAAATCCATGAAAGTGATAAATGTATAATTTTTTATGACACATAATTAACAGTTGCATATGATTATGTTTTTAAGAAGACAAAATTTATATTTTTATTACTTCTATTTTTTTAATCATTCATTATTTCATGCATAAATCAAATAAAAAAGTTTTTAGTTTCAATTTTTTATTCAATATTGGGGTTTTAAAATGGTTGAAGTTATAATAATATGTGAACATGTATTTTATAAATGTTTGGGTACATTAATGTTTATTAAAACACTATATAGTAATAATTATTGTTAGAACCAAACACATAAGTGATATACAATGGAATATCATATAATTTTTTATATACATAGTTATATATATAAATAAAAATGTGAATGTGCTTTCCAATTCAGTGACATGTTTTCAATATTAAAATCTTGAGTGAATATATATATTTATTTAAAGAAAGCTTAATCTATTTTCATTAAATCCAGTACTCGAACATTGTAAATATGGTAGGGAATTGGGGAGTGAACCCAATCTCTCAACAAGTGGGTAGGCACAATATAACCTTCAATGTTTCAAGTTTCCCCAATCCACAGTGTTTTGTTTTCAAAATCATGCATAGTGTTTTCATCAAAATCACTGGATTACTTTTAAAATAATGTTTATACGTATATAATTTCAAAGGTGGTATATTATTTTAAATGTTAGTTATTTCAGGAAGGTTTTTAAAAGGGTGTTTTGAAAATTATTTTTATTTTATCATCAAAAGAATTTATCAAAGTTATTTTTTAAAGAAATATTTTATAAATTTTATTTAAAAATTTTCAAAACTCTTTACTGGGCATTTGAATACTCACCCATTGTTTTAAAATTATTTTTCACAGGTATCTTGGGAGTTCAATTACAGATGTCATAAATTTTGGAGATAGAACACATGGAAGCGTAGTAGAGAATTGTTTTATTTTTGTTCAAATATGATAAATGTGAGGTGTTTTCTAATCCTCTAGAACCTCAACCTATAAAAGGTCCTCATTTATGTAATATGTTGTGTAATTTCTCAATTTATTTTATAATCAAAAATTACACATCATTTTTAAGAACTGAGTCTGGAAGAGCAGGCTCGGGTCATTATACCTAGTGAGTTTACAATCCCCCCTACTTGGGATCTATTTTTTGTTTACATATTTTATCTATCAAGCCATAGAAAAATGAAATGTATCTTAACTAATTAGTGACTCTTCTTGATACTCTAGTTATTCCATTGGGATTTGGATCTTAGAGATGGATGGGTGATTCTAGATGATGTCAAGTGGGAGTTTTATTTTTATGGTCTTTTCATTTTATTTGAGTATATCTTTTGGTTTCCACTAGTAATATGTTATGGTTTATTGGATTGGTTTTATTTGGATTTTATTTTTACACATTCATCATAAAAATATTTTCTTGGATATTGTTTATATTGTTGGGATGTATTTCTTTCAAAGGAAACAATTGTCCCCTAAATGTTCAGGAGGCCCTTGGAATTTCTTTCCTTCCATTAGGATATTTGGTATGTCACCTAAAATCTAATAGAACAGAATTGACTTCTCAATACAATGAGGAGGATGGTATGATATATATAGTGTTTATAAACATCATGAATAGTTGTTTTACTATCATGTATTTTTTCAATTTCACATATAGGTATTTTCTTCATTTTCAATAATCAATATCGTTATTATTTGTTTTCTTTATCAATGAAAACAAATCTATACGCCATTATGTTTCACGGAATAAATCAATACCTTGTATAAATAAAAAAACCAAACATAATAACTGAATTTATTTTTGAAAAGACAATTCCCATGGATAAAAAATAGTAAAAGGTTTTGGGATTTTTCTACCAAAGGATGGACTAAACCATTACCCTTTCTTGATGTTATTCAAAATATATATAATGGGAACTCTATTTTGTATTCTATTATGTATAAATCCACCCTAAAAAAACTATATAATTCTTCTCCATAAGTTATGAGGAAAATATGGAAATTATGAATTATTTAGAAGGATATTGGGAATATCAATGATTATTTTCAAGAATATTTTCAAGGTGTATTTATTTTCAAATTAATAAAAATATATTCAAAAACCTTTCATATCATATAATATCATAAAAACATAATAAATAATTAAATAATGAAATCTAACCCTGAAACAATAAAAAAAATCTTTGAATTTTTTATGACCTATAGGAAAAAAATATAAATCAATGTGATGTAATATGTTTCTAGAATTATTAATAGTTTATTTTTAAGATATATAAATATTATTCAAGTAAAAAAATCTAATTTAATGATATAAAAATGTCAAATAAGTTTTGGATGATGATTATTGATTCCTTTTTGACTTGTAGAGGAAAAATTCACAAAAAACTAACATGAAATTTTTCTAGAATGAGACAAATTGTGTTTTTACTATAAATACTCTTTCTAATTATAAAAACATGGTTATGGAATTAATAACTCATGAGAAGTATTTTAATATTATAAAATTTTTGGATTGTGATATTTGATTAATTTATGATCATAGGCTAAAATAAATACATATATATAATGTGTAATGTGGCTGGAATGATTAAATGAGTCTTTTTTTATTTATAATATTATTTATAAAATCATAATTAAGTGAACAAAATAAAATTATTAAAAAAATTAAGACATTGATCATCAATTATATTAAAACAAATAATAATGATTGGAAAATTAAACTTATGTATTATTTTTCTAGAATGATAAAAATTATATCATTATTTTTACATTTAATTCAATTAAAAAATAATGCATATGATGTTAATATCTCATGAAAAAATATTGGATTACTATGAAACTTTAAGGAAAATATCATTTATTCATTTATGGCCTATTGAAAAAACATTCTCATATATCTGATGTTTAATGTGATATGAATGATTAATAATGAATTTTTTATGTTTTAAAATCATTATTAAAATGATTAAAATTTAGTAAATGACATATAAATGTCTAAAGATTTTAGGATAATTGTTTTTGATTAATTTTTGTCCTATTGGAAAAATATATATGTTAATTTGATGCGTGATTCGTCTAAAATGATATAAATTGTGTTTTGAATTTTAAAATTATATCTATTTTTAAAACATATGTATTGTGTTAAAAAACCATGAAACTAACTCCAATAATAATGAGATATTATTATAGTGATATTTGATTTATTTAGGACCTATAAAAAATGCAAATCAATCTAATATGTGATCTGACTAAAATGATTAAAAACGAATTTCCATGTTTTATGAATGTTCCAAAAATGATCAAAACTAAGACAATGACATTATAATATCACTAAAATTTATGATAATAATTTCACCTTCATTTGTGATCTATAGGTAAAACCATTATTTAAACAAATGGGTGATTTATTTTGAACAATACAAAGTCTCTTTTTATTAAAAATCAATCTATCTCTACAAAGAATTTCCTATAAATAAAAACTCACAATAAGGTTACATTATCATGAATCATTCTAAAAATTAAATTTTATTTAATTTCAATCCTATTGGTAAAAAACTAACATTAATAAAAGAATAAATGTTACATGAATGACCTAAATTCTATTTTTAATTTTTATAAATTTTCTTCAAATAATAAAATCTGAGCAAACAATAATTGAATGTTTTAAAAAAAATTATCATTGATTAATTTGTGATTTTTAAGGAAAACTCATTAAACTAGCATGTTATTTTTTTATAAAGATTAAAAACAATTTAAGTTAAATTATCTATAGTTCTATAAATATGTTATAAACCTTAAAAATGAGTAAATAAACTCATATTGTCACAATAATTGAGGAAAATGGTTGTCAACTAATCTATCTTCAGTAGGAAAAACTACACATCAATTCATTATATGAAGATATCGAAAATATAAAATAATATTTTTTATAAATAAATATTTTTTATATTTTATAAACATTTATAAACCAATAAAAATTCAACAATTTTCTTTATATTGTCTTGTAAATTAAGGAAAACAAGTCTTCACCTATTTATGATATGTTTAAACAAGCCAAACATTCATCTGATTTTTGATTTGGTTGGAATGATTAAAAGTGTATTTGTTAAACTATAATTTCTATTTATCATTATAGTTATATATTACTTTTAGATATGATTTTATATATAATATATTAAAAAAATTTCATGTTTCCAATATAGTTTAAGGATTTTATTTTCTTACAATCAGTAATGATACGATTTATTTAGGAGGTTTTCAATATTTTCTGGTGATATTGGTGAAAATATGATCTCAAGAGTAGATTTCTACCAACATAAATGTAAATGGATGTTGAGTTGTTACTATATGAATTTATTGAGAATATATAATTTATTTAGTTATCTTAAATGGATATATTCAAGTGGAAGCCCCTATATGGGATTTTTTTGTTGTTCTTGTTATAGGAAATTCAATATGGTTATTTTGGTTAACTAACTCACCATTTAAAATATTGTTTTGTTTAATTATGAGTTGAGATCCAATAGGGATATTGAATATTTATTATTAAAGGAATAAAAACTATCCTTAACAATAGTGAAATCATCTGAAGGTTACGAAGATTCAAAGAGAAAAATACATTGTAATAAATGTCTTTAGATTACGTTTTTGTCAATTTGATATGATTGAGAAGGTCCTAGGATTAACTAAGTAGGTTCGGATATTGTTCAAGACAAGTACATATTTGGTGATGAATCAAAAAATCACTATGTCCAATTTGGAAGTTTTGATAGGATCTTCATAAGGTTGATCATGAATAAAGATTCAATCAAATGGAAATGGTATTATTCTCTTCTAAAATATAGATTTCTACAAAGTACCTTATCATTTTCAAAAGGATAAATAGATATTCTTAAGGTTAGTTTTAAACATGTAAATTTTACAGTCTGGAATTTTGATAAAGGCATAGAGCACTGGAGTTTACAAAAGGGTCATTCCATCTATAAGTAGATTTAAAATCTACACAATGTAATGAAAATTTATCATTATGAAATAAAAAATGTTTAAAATTTTTGAAAAGTAATAAACCACCTTGAGGAAGTTAAGGGTCATTCAACCTTATAAAATGAATATTTTTTCATATTTGGAAAAGGTAATAGCATTATAAGAGTCATCCCACTTTTTAAGTATGATTTGACTACTTCATAAGGATGATCACGACATCATAAGTATCATCATGAGACATAGTAAGGATGAATTCATGAGTTCATAATTATTGTATTTTAATTTATAAGGGTGACCTAATGAATATTTTAGGAACACTTTGAGCTCACAATTAGATAATTTTAAGGTTGTTGACGAACAAAAATCCCAGATTGAGAGAATTATTTTTTCTAAATACTTATAAAATAAAATAAAAAATTAATGTTTTTATTTATCTCGTAAAAATAATAATTAATAGATTAAATTATTATTCACATTGATATCAAAACAATAGACTTTAAATAATGTTTTGATGTAGTGTATGGTAAAGAGTGAATATTCCAATGACTTGAAGGGGATTTCCACATCATGATGTTCTTGATGACTTGTAGACATGGAGTAATTTAAATGTATCTAATTTCATTTATTTTTAATGAAAAACTATACTATTCTATGTAGAGGTATAAATGAAGTTTATTTTGGATATTCACTAAAATAAATAAATATTATTTTGGTGCATCCATCGTCCTACACTTCTTCAGGTTCATTTATCTTACCACATTACTTTATAGATTTTATATATTTTAAATGGATTAAATGGAATTAGATTTAATTAAATAGATTCAATGAGAATAAAATTATCTTGATATAATGAATATGGAATATGCATTTTATTTAATGAAATTCGTCAAAAATTGATTTATAAAGGGATGAAATCCCTTCTATTGTGTCACATACCGACTCACTTAGGCCTACCTAGATGGTGATATACTAAGAGTGACATCCCATGATGAATTCCAACAAGCTAGGGGCTGATGACTATCATTGAGTAAGATAATCACACACATGGGAGGCCTTATCATGTAGTACATACACCTACACACACATCTCCATACACAAGTATAGTGTAGAGATAATAAACAAATGATACAACATAAGCATAAATATAACTATTAATACATCAGATTTTTACATGAGTAAATTAAATAAAACAGTCAAATACAATCCCAACATAACAATAAAATATTCCAACACTCTAGTAATAAGAGTTTTGAAATCAAGATATAACTAAGTAAATCATATACAATCTGTCAAAAACAACTTCTCCTAATTCTGGTCCTCCTCGAAATCCATCATAATGATTATATTCTTCACAAGACACAATATGTTTAGGATGGTCTAATGAACAAGTGAGTATAGAAACATAGTAGTAAACTAAGAAACTTCCAAACCCAAAGAATCAATAGATATTTATCCAACATAACAATGTTGATTCAATCCGAGAGAGACATAGAAGAAATAAAATCCCAGATATTCTCAAAGAGAAACACCATGTCCTAATATCTGGTTATGTCCCCTCTGCCTACCTAGGATTCATCCCAAGGCACAAGGGTGTAATATTTTATAAGAGAACAGTTCTCGAGTCATGCCAAAACTAATCCCACTCATCGGTAATTTCGATTCATAATAAGTATTGTAAATCACACCATGCTCATACATAGGTATGGGATCATTCTTAGGTCCAATTATAGAATCCTAAACCTATCTAGATTATTCTAATAGTTAGGGTATTACATTCCCATGATAGTGAAAATGGGATACCTAACCCAACCTAGTGATGAATGATAGTGGATCTCACCATATCCCACATGGAGGGATGCTGAACTCTAACCATAACTAAAATGTAGTGGTTATTTATTAACTAATAATAAGAAGGTCGTGTCACAATATACTCTCTTAGGGTTTCATCAAGGTAATACACCATGGATAATAACATTATTAGACTAAGGGATACATGTTCTACACTCTTCCCTTCAATTAGTACATGGTGTGAACAAGAAGAACATGCCATGTCATGCCATATTAATCCCTATCATTTTTGTTTCTATATACTCCATCCAATGCTTGTGTACTCTGGAAATTCCAATGTACTCTAATGGTTCCCAATCCCATGTACCCAGGGTAACATTCTGAGACTCCAGCTTTCTATTAAATGTTGTTTTACATTTATCGTCACACATAAACCATGTCCTTCGTAGAAGTGGTCCACACGACGTGCATTCTTCTAAATTACACATCATGTGTATAAGGATTTTTTAGAATTAATTATCCTTTATATATATCAATTTGGGTTACCTCCACCTATGCACTATCCACAAATCATTCCATTGTAACTCATATCTATGGTTAACCAAGCTTTTTCCATCACTGGTGGCTGGATTTTTTATTCCAATTGTTCAGTGATTGGATACCATATTACAATGTCATACAAACACAAAAACTCATGAAACGAACTCTAATAATTAGAAACTTATCCTCTATTTTAATCATATTCATTCCATTTTTTCCTAAATCCCAAATATGAACTGGAAACATTGATATGTTTCTATACACAATGATTGTGGAATGAATGATTCCTGGTTAAATTCAACCCATCAATTAAAAAAATATAGATGATGGATGTTATAAGAATGAAGGGATAAAATAACTAAATATAATAGTGATAAAGAAACATTGTAAAATATTTGGACTACCTTTTTTGTTGATGGGGAAATCAGCGTATAGAGAAGATATATTTTAATCAAAAAAATATTGAATTCAATAAAAAATAGTCATTCATAAAACAAGAACATGGCCCACAAATAAATTTCAACTGAATTAATTAAGGTTTACCATAGATAAGTTTAGGAAAGGGATTAACAAAATAAATAAACATTCTCCCTAAAAGGGGTTGATCACTGATAAAGAATGATTCTGCATCATTTTTATTATCAAGATAAAGTAATTCCATTAGGGATGACATTATATCTTGTGAAGCCATTTCTTCATTCATCATAATCTCCACTAAACTCCTTGATAACACCCAACTATACTCCTTGCAATGTCTCCTTTAATACTATAGGGTTATGTGGATAACCCTAGAGGTTTCCATAATGGGCTATTAATAGAGTATTTTCTTGGATTTTCCAATAATCGGATTATAAATAAATTATTTGACATAACTCATTTTTTATATCTCATAACTGTTAGTGATGAAAATTTAAATGTAACACCAAACACATAACAAATATATTTCATTAATTGGGTAAAATATGTGTTTTGAATTTAATGGTGCCCTCATTTTTCCTTTTTAAGACATTGTTCAAGAGGTATTCCATTATTTTCTAAAATAGTGCATGTGTGATATATTATATTTAACATTTTTAATATATCAAAATTGAGCCCCCATGGCCCCAAAAATACCCTGATAAGTCCACACCCAACTATTAAAATTTTATTTAGAATATTACATTTTTTTAAAGGAAAAAACTGATTAATTTATTTTCCCCGCCTTAGGGATTTTCATCTCAAAAATAAAAAACCTACTCAAAAAGAAGGTGTGTAATGATCTTGCATCTGGTTCTCTAGTTCCCATGTTCTCTCATGAATATTCTTGTACTTAAAATAGTCATGAACCAATGAAATTTATTACCCATAAATGATCCTCACATACTAATCATCAGTGGTCAATAATTACTCTTACATGGTATCTCCAAATTCAATGTCCTTCTCATCCTAGTCGACAACATGTGATGGGGAATGCACAAGTTTCCTCAGTTTCGATACATGGAAAATATCATTTACCAAGTATAATGGTTGTGTCATGTTTAAGTGGTATGCCACCTCACCACCCTCATGTATTATCTGAATGGTCCTATGAGACATGAAGATATATTTTCAACTTGGTCATATATTTGTAACACGCATCGAGGTGAGACTTCCAAGAACATATGATCTTTCTTATCGAATTCCAAGGGCCTTCATAATCAGTCAAAAATTAGAATTATGTAGATTGGGGAAGTCCTCATCTTCTCTTCAATTATCTAAACCTTATCAGTCATCATTCACACTAACATATGTCCCCAAATTGATCTCTTTGGGCTTTATCTACGACAATAGTGACCTGCAAAGTCTCCCATATAAGAAATCAAATGGTTTTATATCGATGGTGGAATGGAGTCTATTTTTATTTGTAATCTCCCCAAAAGATAGATAATACACCCATATATGGACAAAATCCAACATAGAACCTCAAATAATGTCCTCCAAAATATGAATGGCATGCTCTATATTTCTCTCTGTATAGGGGGGGGGATATCATGAAACACTGCAAATGAGTCCCAGAGGCCTCCTGTAATCCTATCCATAATATAAATATGATGGGTGAATCATGGTCTAAAAAAATTAGAGAGGGGAATGCATAAATAAATATTATTTCCTCTATGTACTAGTGTCCCATAATCTCCACTGAACACTAGTCTTAGATGGATAGTAATTAGAAAAAAAAAATAAGTTGGTCTGTAATCACCCAAACATCATCATAACCTATATCTGATCACAGAAGTCCTATAACAAATCTTATAGATATACCATCCCACTTCAACTATGGTACCTCAATGGGTTGGTCCAAACCCATTGGAATCTATTTCATGGAATTTACCTTCTTGAATTTTATTCATCAATAGATAAACTCAAAAATAATCATCTTCATCCCTAACCACTAGGACTGACATTGAAGGTCCTCATTCATCCTTTTCACTACAAGGTGTACTACTACGGGGTATGTATGAATCTCCATCAACAAATCCATTCATGATGTAACTAGTAAAATTTTCATCCTTGTATAATTATATTGTATTCCCTACCTTCATAAAATCCATTAAGAGTATACCCAATATATATCTTTTCAAGAAGGATGTCAGAATTAATATCCCTATTGTGCCTCCGTCAAATGATGAAGAAACAGATGTGTAAAACCATTGATTGGAGGTACATTACGTCATCCTATTTTTGAAGGGACTACTATAATTAGGAAAAATAATCTAATTCCTCACTAATTATTATATATTGGTATTTCATGCTAAGAGAATATTCTACTATGTTCCCCTTCTTCATAATATAAACAAGTCATAATTCAATAGAAACTCTAGAAATCAAATCTCACTAATGTTAAGATATTTTTGTGAAATGATATACCTAAGACTCTTATGGTAAGAATAAATTATTGATCATCATCTTATAATATTGTCCCACCAAGAATTTAGGGTAAAAAACACTATTTCCATATCTAATTCATGGGTCACGTAGTTATGCTCAGGAGGTCTTAACTTATGGGACCCACATACAATCCCCACCTACCTTTGCATCAGAAGGTATCCAAGCCTAGAATTTGAGGGAAAACATTACACCACATACTCAACACTTTCCTATGGAATTATCAAGATGAGGGTGCTTGTCAACCTATTCTATGGATCTTGAAAAACAATTTGACACTTCTTAGTCCAAATGAAATTATTCCCCTTTTAGGTCAAATTAATCTGAGTTTTCATGATTCTATAGAAATCATACATGAGTATCCAATAATATATTTCTAACCTAAGGAACCATAAAACATCATTGAAAATATTTTTTGGATCCCATCCTAGAACTGCCTTGATCATGGTGTGGTCCTATAATACTCTATGTTCTAGGATAGCATGTCGTTGGAATTGGACTTCATGAATCTAGAATTGATACTTTCATAGAATCCTACAATGATTCTTCCCTCAGTGTAAGTCTATCACCCTCCTCAAAATCCTCTTATTCAACTCCTCTCACCCTAATTACAAGATAGTTTCATTGATGAATAATACCTGAACAGGTCCAATAAGTGAATAATGGTCCATTTCATCAGTCCCGGGAACACTTCAGAGGAATTCTCTATGCTTAAGAGCATTAAAAAATAATTATAGTGACCATAGAAGCATTATAATTTCATCTTTAATATATTATATTCTCAATCATGGATCTATTGATAACCCAACCCAAGGTCAATCATTGATAACCACTTTTACCCATTAAATTTTTCAAATAGGTTGAAAATACATATATGTGGATACTTATTCTTGATGGTCACCTTGTTAAAGTGATCATAGTTGAAACATAACCTCATGAACCAATCCACCCTTTTAGCGATCAACATTAGGGCTACCCAACAGGACACAAGGGGTCTAAAAAATCCCTTCCTCTACAAATAATCTAATTACATCCTCATCTCATAAATATCTATAGGGAACATCTGATATGTAGGCTTATATATTAGGGTAGTTCATAGGTAAAGTTATATATTTAAAATTATCTCATGTTTGGGTGTTAAGGTAGGAATTCCCTTACTAAATACATCCCAATACCCCCACAACAATAAAATCTCGCAGTGTCTACTACTCAAGGGGACATACTAGTCAACTGGTTGGAAATTGATTGTATCCTCTTCTATATGAACTCATCCTACTATTCCTATGATTCATTCTCACTAATAAATTAAAATCTTATTCCATTTTATTGACCATATCACATCTTCTTTTTAAAATAGTAAATATGTTATTGAACTATAGTTAGCTTGTCCATTCCTAAAATGAGTTTCTAGGGCCCCATATCTACTACAAAAGAAATCATACAATTATCTCTAACCCAAAAGTCTAGTAACACTATTGGAATAAGTGGGTGGTTGTTAACTCTCCCATGGTTGGAGTCTCTAAATTAAATGGTCAGGCCAATGGTTATATTGAAGCCTCCAAATCTCAAAAATGGGATGTAGAATGTAAATTTTGGCTCATGCCTATGTCTATCAAAACTAAATCTAACGTAGTGAACATGTTAATTGTACCATATATTGTTCCTAGAGCCTTTGGGTAATAATATTATACTTCCTACATCTATCTATGATCTTGTACCCCATCCCCCTAAGCATGGAAGGGTCCATCTAGAGGTGGTAATAGTTGAAATGGATCAAAATGTTGTCTACCACCCACTAATATCCAAGATCCCTTGCCACATTCACCACCGTATAGACCTCCCTAACCATGTTTCTACCACTTACTTGGTGGTCCATTGACCATCTCTTTTTCTTCTACATGATGGGTTGGGAAATCTCATGCGGTATAACCTCACTTATCGAAAGTTAAACACAGATTCTTCCTAGGATGACTCAAACCAAACTTGTAGACCTAATTTGTTGTCCCATTATAATAAGACTACATTTGAAGCCATCTCACATTCTTATACCCATAATCCTGACATCAACTACCATAGGCTATGGTCTATGCTCTAGTGTGGCCACTTACAAAACTAACTATCATTAACAGATCATATAGAAATACCTCAAACACCATGGAACTATCCAACACTACAGTATATGAAGGGGTATGAAGGGAAACCCCTCAATATCAGATATCTAAAGAAATGATATTTTTGAAGTTCCATGATTGAAATTATCCATTATAAATCATATTCATTAAGTATAAAGAGAGGTTTGCGAACCATGATGCATACTTTGTGACTAATGTGATTCTAGTCTAGTGCTCTAAAAAATCCCTAAAACATACTTCCCACAACAATACATGATAACACTAGTCTTATAACATGTTCTTAAACCACCTACAATTTAGATTCACCTCATCATACATATACATCATTATACACCACCATTGACTTGCAGGTCCAAGAAGAAGTCTCACTACTAGAACCACAATCAGATCAAGAGGGGTCCTAACTAGGGTTAAAACTCATCCAACTACATCAACCCATTCCTCTATATCATGGGAGTATATCTAACCATGAATCGTGATCAGACTCAACCTATAAAACACATGAAGTGTGCTCAACATATTCAGATTATCTATCGGTACTATCTGGAAAATCGGATTCATATTGGGTGGACATAAGATCAAAAACCCGTTAAAGGGAACCACCTCTAACACAGGTCCATGAATTAAAGTCTCAAAACTAATCATATCATTATTGTGATCCTTTCATAGAATCCTAGTTTTATTTCAATGTTGGGGTATCTTGTACAAGTCAAGATACACCATTATCAAAGATAATATCTTGGGAACTAACTCAAGGACATGGAAACCACACCCCATTTCTATATGATGATTATAATAATGTTTTCCCTATAACCAATGCCTACATGTTCTAGGTAAATAAGATGGCTATCATAGTATAGGTGAATGGATACATCCATAATCACATAATTACTACGCTCCCTATCCAATGATCCAAATTTGAGACACTTGTATACTATTTCCCTAGTTCCCAAACCAATCCCCATAGTTATACCATCTCCAAAAAATGGTCTAATGAAATAATAATCGTTAATATCACTCTATAATGACCCCACACATCAGGGTCTTCTTGGTTAGTGATAATCCAAGAGTGACACCCCAATCCCAACATCAATAGGCTAGGGGATGGTTACTAGCACTGATTAGGCATATCACTCTCATTGGTGGACTTTGACTATAGTACATGTACACACACACACACATATATATATATATATACAAAAGTACTATATATAAGAAATAAATAATTGATACTAAATTTATAAGCATAAAACTAATAACAAATCAGAGTATTCCATGGGTATGGTAATGAAAAGATAAAAATACATTCCCACCATGACTATAAAAGAGTCCATCCTAATAATAAGAAAATTATTGTTGAGAAAAAAACTCCTCAAACCTTATATGGTCTATCTTGTGAAATTAAGATCTACCTTATCATGATCCTCCTTGTACTCCATTAAAATGACTATTACCTTCTCATCACACAATATGTACTGGCATTGAAGATGTAGGGGTTTGAGTAAACATACCAAGTATGAAACCTCAAAATCACCAAACACAAATCATCAAAATAGATTCAACACTATATCACAAAGGTGAGTCAAAGAGAGATGCAGACAATAACAAACTAGATATTATAAAAGATATACACTAAGTATCAAAGTGAGATCACATCAACACCACTATCCTAGGATGAGGTCACATCCTCACATCCAATCTACAATTTTCATCAAGGCTCAAGGGTAACATTCATCTAACAAAACACTTATCGACTCACAATGAAACTGATGGAACTATCTCTATAGGTCCCAATCATCCATCCATTTCATTCATGGTAGGTACTATAACTCAGAAGATATTGATACACTTGTAGGGGATCATTTCCAAGGCATATGGGGTATACCTAAACCTATCTGGAATAATACATTGGGAAGGGGACCACATGCCCAGGATGTTGGAAACCAAAAACCTAACCCAGTCCATGGATGAATGTTATAGGATATAACCCCTATCCACATAGTGATATTCCTAACTATATTCATAACTAACCCATATAGTGGTTTACTCTACCTATGCACAAGATGTGATTCCACGTTGCACCTTCATGTTATTTGGAAAAGGGAATAAACCTATGTTGATAAGCTAATTTGGATAAGGGAAAAAAGGGTTATTTGTTTCCCTAAAATGAGTAAAAAACATATAAATGGGGTAAATGATGTGTCTCACCATGTACAGTCATGATGTTTCTGTGACCGTGTACTCTGGAATGTGGTTGTGTACTCTGGTCATGCTCGTATACTCTTGTCATAATGTTCCCCATGTTCCCAGGGATTCATGGTATGATAGGAGATTTTGTTTATGTATTGTGTGAACAGGTTAAATGGTCTGTGATATTTATCTTCACCTATAAACCTTAGCCACTGTAGAAGGGGTATATATAGTGTGTGTTCTTCCTAAATACATGTCATGTATATTGGAATTTTTTAGAATATTTCTATATTTTCATGTATCTATATGTGTCTACTTCTATCAGGATTAAACCACAAATTACCCTGCTATAACTTGGATCGGGAATTGACTAATCTAGTTTCATCCTTAGTGGTTTGATGTTGTCCACTCATTGATCAAGAATCACCTCCTACAACATTACATCATCTAAACTCCAAAACCAATGAAATAAAATATTTAATCTAACACTAATTTATGTTATCATAATAATGCTTATATCACTCCCTAAATCTCAATTCCAAACCCTTAGCATTGATCTATTTTAAAAAATATCAATTATGAAATGAATGGTCCCCGAATATAGTTTAACATTTAGTTAAATGAAATTATGATGATGAATGTTTAGAGAATGGAGGGAGACAAATAAACAAAAAAAAAGATGAGAAACAAACATTTTCCATTGTCCTAGATGACCTTCATCAATTTATGGAGACATCATATCATAAAGATGATATATTTTAATCAAATAGTTATTGAAATCAATTGAAATATTGATTTTCAAAACAATAACATTATTCGTGAATTGATCCCTAAACATTTAATTCATGTTCATCATGGACAAATATATAATATTTATTAATCAAATAAAACAAACAGCCTATCCCAAATAAGGTTTTATCACTAATGAAGAATGATTTTGTGTATTTTTCTATCATAGGGATCTAAGAACTCTGTTATCAAAGATGTTCTCATGGAATAACCCATCTTTTTGTTCATAAACATATCTACCAAACTCCCCATAAACACCCGGTGATCCTCTTTGTGGTGTCTCCTCCAATTCCCTAGTGTTATGAAGTTAAGCCTAAGGATTTCCATAATGGTATATTAATAGTGTGTTTTCTAGTTTTTTCTATTAAATAGACAATAAATAAATTATAAAATATAATTTGTTAATTTTACCTAATATCTGACAGTGAGTACTCTCTAAATAGAACACGTAGTTTACATAAAAGATTATTTAATGTCTATATTATAATATATGATCAATATTTAATGACTGTATTTATCTTCCAATTTGATACATTGTTTTAGAGGTATTCCATTATTTCAAAAAAACATCATGTATGAGATATATTATATATAATATTTTTAATATATCAACATAGAGGCTCCATGGGCCTTGAAATACCACATCAACTCTACACCCAATACAAAAAAATATTCTTTAAAATATTTCAAAGTGTTACATGAAAAAAATAGAGTAATTACTTGTTGTGTATAATCAATTTTCTACAGCCCTCTTGGTACTCTCTAACTCCCAAAATAATATTTATCTCTAGGTGAAGGTACTTTAACCCCTTATGAATTTATAAATCATAACTAAATGTTTTTTGATCCGTTGGTTGATGTTATTCCATTTTTGAAATTAGTTTTTGTCTACTATTATGGTAGTCTTTATCATGTAGATAATATATAGTTAAAATATAGTGTTCATTTCTTATGATATATAGGTTTTTATTTTTATATTATTAAAATATAATGTATTGATAGAATTTGTGGTGGATTGACTGAAAACTAAGGTTTTCCTTACCCTTTTATATTGATATGGTGAACACATAACACCCATCAGTGGTATCAATGTATAGGAGATAAGGTTAGTCAATTTCTGGGAACACACATATGAATTTCTAATGAAGTGTAGCTCTCCACCTAGGTTCTCACTTATGATGCAAATAATAAAATAACCAACTATTTGGGTAACATGAGTTATTTAACAGTTTCATATGTATTTAATGTTGGAAATGTCTATATGAGGTACTGTGAATCCCACCATCTCATGGTATCAACGTAAAGGATAAAGGGTTAGTCGATTTATTGTAACTCTCATGCATGAGTAGTTACAAAGGGAGGATCTATAACTATGGGATATATTACTGATGTAAGGGGTTTCATATACCATTTTTTATGGTAATGGAGTGTTTTATTTGTTTATATGGATGTCATGATGGACATGTACATATGCAGGAAGCTGTTTTTGCTACCCTATCAGTGGTGTTATAACCTTCAACCTCATCAAATCAATATTTTTCTTCCACTGTTAAATGATGAACATGTTTTCTCCTGAATGTTCATTCCCATATTAATATAGAATTATATGATAATGTTATTTTAGGATCAAAAAATGAAATTCAATAAAACAATTAATAATTTTAGTGGAAGGTTTAGATTACGTTAAGCAGTTAACATAGCCTATATAATTTCTGTGTGAAAATAAAGAATCAAATATTCAGGTCAATTATAAATAATATTAAAAAAAATGGAGTCTAATATTTTGTAATATTTATAGATTTTATAAAAGTTCCCTATAAATTATATAAGTATTAAAATTCTATCTCTAATTGTGATAAATTTTTTTTAAAAAGTCATAAATATTACATTAATATTATATAGTTAATATTATGAATTTTTTTCTAAAATTTATAATGTTTATACAATGTTTATAAATCATAAAAAAATTATTATTTATCTAACTAAATTATACAGCATTCCTTATAGTATTGAAATAAATTTTTTATTAAGAATTTACAAGTGTAATTTATAATGATTTCATAAATTAAACAAATAAGGCAAAAATATAAAGAGTAATATATTTAAATTTATGAATTTTTTATAACTAGTTAATTTGACCTTTTTTAATTAAAAGGGATCTTATTTAATATATTATTTAGTCTACATTCAATGTGTATTGATGCTATATTTATTTAGGTTTTAAAATAATACTTTATAATGTGATATTTATTTTTTGTAAATAGTTTAAAAAATATTATATAGATTCTAAAATGTTTAAAATTCGTCATAATATAATATATTTAAAGTCAGATATCATATAATTATTAATATGAATGTGTTCATAATTAAATTTTATATATTGTGCTTCTATCAATGTTAATGGAATATACATAATGTCTTGATTAACTATTAAATGTTTATAGTATGATTTTATTTAAGAATATTCCAGAAAAGTGTATCCTAGGTTTAATATTATGAATTATTCATTTATTTATATGTTCTTTACTCATTTATAATAATTAATTACATAATTTGAGTAATGGGTATACTTTATTTATGTGATATAATTATTCTAAGAGATAGAACCTTGATTTCTTATTAGATGTGAATTTCCAATGCACAATAGAAGAAGGTGAGGCCCATGAACAATGATGGTTTTTTCATTATATAATGAGATTATCCATAATAACATGACAATGAATCATCATGTTTCAATAATATATCCAATGAAATAGGTTGAAAGAGTCTGGGAACCAATGGAGGGTATTTCAAATTAAATTTAAAATTAATTTATAAATAGAAAATTACCTTGGTATTGAAATTATTTTATAACCCAAGAGGTTGATCATCCAAACACCATTGGGTTTCAATATCATTTCACTGTGATTATCTTCTGTTATACTTACTCTAGCGGTGATCTACGTAAGGTCTATTTATCTTGAAACATCATAGATGGTACTCTAGTGTTAGGACAGTGGAATAGCTCGTCTTTCATCACTTCCTTTGATCACTGCCATAATATCTTCTTTCTGGAAGTATCATATCTTTGTCTCTCAGGCTTGAGAGGAAGTTGGATGAATTTCACGTCCCTATTTCAACCCTTGATATATTCTTGGTGGAGATAAATATCTATTGAGAATAGGTTATATTCATAATAAAATCTCATAATTTCATAAATTACATAATGAGGTATACATAGAGACAATGATAGGGATTAATATTAATTAATTGAATAATGGACCTTAATAAAATATAAATACCATAATATATCCCATAAATATTATTTTATTTCATGGAATATTCTAACCCAAAAATGATAAGTATTATTTTACAGTCTGTTAAATAAATATTTTTCACCAGACCAGAAACATGGTCTACTTTACCTCCTTCACATTTATTGAATTCTTTAAAAAAAATTAAATAAATATTATCCAATAATTAAATAAATTTTAAATTCATGGTTTGATGAACAAATATTTATTTAGTATTTTTAATCAGTAAATACTTATTAAATATTATTCCTTGATATGGAGAAAAAAATATTTCACTAATGAAATTCAAATAGCATTTCTTCAATATCAACATAAACAATTAGTGTGTGACCCTCTGGGCTACTTCCTAAGTGGAATTAGGTAGTCTGACATTAAATACTATATTATCTTATAAAAATATTTAAAGTAACCCAAAAGTAAGAAGTTAATTTCTCAAACACAAAGGCCACATATAATTTATCACTATATAATATAATCCATTTATCGTGATATCTTTAATCAATTAGGTTTCATACTTCATGTCATCCACTAATGTGCTCATTTAATCATTCAGTGAATTTTTGAAATGAAATATTTGGACACCATGGCCATGAAATTTAACATACAGCTTCATTTTATTAAAATAGATCAAGATATAAAACACAATAATGATGGAATGGATAAATCATTTCACAACATGTTCATTATTAACATATAAATCATGACATACCCAAGGTATCTGACTTCATCATGAAGATATGTGATCATGGTTTATGGGAACACATATATGTATAAACTCATGGTATGAACTAAATATAATATTAAAGTCTAATAATCATTACACATTCTCACATATAAGAATATTAAATAACTCTTAAACAAGTGGAATTTCAATTAGTTTATTTTTCCTCATAATCTCCCATCATGGAGATTATTATGTTTTAATTAAAAGATATGTAATTTAATTATATTTTGAGTAATATAACCTGATATTCTTCATCATCAATTTATAATTATATGACATCATAAGATCATAGGACATATGTTTAAGAATATCACAATATAATTTCAAGGTTATCATCATAGTGGGGAACTGTTGTGACCATTTCAGTATGATAGTTACTCTAGTACATTAATATATTTTTATTCTAGTGATGTAAAATCAATATGTGATAAAACATTTTTAATATTAATATATATGAATATATACATGTAATATAATGTAAAAAAGGATGTTGGTAATAGGTAACCAACTCCAACTGGCTCCCACTTGAACTAGAGTTAACTGAAAACAACATTAAGACTGCTAGATCTCACATAATGTTCATGCTTATGATAGGAAAATAATATATTCAAGGGTTTTTCCATGTTTTATTTTATGGAAACACAGATCAATATGACCTCAATTCTATGAGAAAAATCCCATAAGATATGAGACTTTTGGATTATGCTCTTCATCTATATGTGTGATATTGGATCCCTCGAAAGAGCCATTTCGATATTTGTATCCCAATATAGTATGATATCGTAACTACTACAAGGTACCACATCTAATTATTAGAAACAAAATTGATTCAAAAACACATATTTATCTACATAAATGGTGGAAGTATACTCAGACTACGTTGTATAGTTGGAAACTACAACTAGATTTAATATTTTCTAAATCAAAACTCCTCCATGGAGGGTAAATATATATCCAAACAATGATTTTAGATCATATTGATCCATTTGAAAACAAGAATCTATATTTCTATGGATTAATTTCTACTCATATACTCTATAATTTAGGAATATATCCATGGTACACTTTAGATACTTAAGTATAGTCTTCACTACCATTATATGAATGTCTCTAAGATTTTATTGATATATTTCTACTATGCTCAAGGAGTATGTGAAATCTATCATGGTACACAGTTTGGAATAAAAAATATCCCTATCACTAATATGAATGGGATCCTTGTCAACCTCTACCTATTTTTATGTATAAGGGAATATTTTTTGTGTAGTTATTCAGAAAATGTGACATTATTAACAATTCCCTTTTGGATTTCTCCATAACAAATCTCTTCAATACATTGTCAATATAATTACCCATACGTAGTATAAAAAAACTCTTGTGTATACCATGGTTAATATTGATCCCAAAATTTTATGATGTTATTCAAAATTATTTCATGTATATTAATGTGTTTATCCATGTCTTATGAGACTCTATGGTTGTTATGTATGTTTTCATGATTCCATCAGAAAATTCACTCATATTGGATAGCATCATGTGTCCCTAGAACAGTCATGATCTTTTATCCACATATTCCTACATTAAAATGGTGGGTGTACTATCACTAAAATGATTTATGGTTTCATCTCCATGATTGGAATGGGATTATATTTTTCCATCCCTCCCTTCCATGGATTCCTCCACAAAGCTCACTATCTATTTTGGGACCCCCAAATACTTTTAATACTTGATTAGGAATATATCTCCTAATTAATTCATAAAGTAGGCACCAACAAATATCATATCAAAAATTTAATATTCCTTTTATATTTATTTATTATTTTCTAATCTGCTATTTGAGTTTTATGCATTTAAAAGTTTGGGTTTTGGAGTTTTTAGGTGGCTTTTGAATCAATCTATAGTTAGTCTCCTCGGTTTTGGGGAAACTATGTTGCTACCCAATCATATAGTATTATTTTAGTTCAATTTTTTCTTTGATAGTTTATCTCACATAGGTAGTCCATGGTTTAATCCATGTTATGTGATACTCTAGGGAAATTGTGAAAGGTTTTTAGTCAGTTTAGGAGTTAGAAAACACTGGTACATGGTTATTCCAAACTATATGGAAATCATATGAGAGTTTCTATAATAGTAAATGAAATTTTTTCACATTTTTCACATGGTTTCCAAACAAGGTTTTCAAACCGTGTGAGGTAGGCTTTTCTATCCTATGGATGGTGTATGGTTGTTGCATGAATTTTTAAACTATACAACCTAACAAAGTGACTTTCCCAATTCCTAAACATATTGACTTTCCTATACCACCCATATGAATTTTAGACCCCTAATACCCTTTATCTCACACCCTCCCCACTCTCAACTCAACCTAATAGTGCCAAGTGTGTCCTCCCCCTTCTATTTTAATTTTTTAGGCCTCTTCCTTTGATTTTAGGTAGTTTCTATCAAATTATAGCCACCATTGAACATTTCCTTCTTATTTTACTTTTTTATTTCTCCTCTTATATTGGTGTTTGTTTTCCAAACCCTAGTGTGATGATTGAAATTTATCTATTGTTTACTATGATGTAACTATGTTTGGTTGGGTCGTTATGCCTCATTCCTCCTATGTTTGAATATTTCTTCACATTAGTAGACATACAATGTAGGTATCTCCATATTCTCATTTCTATAACACATAATATGACGAATATGGATCTATAAATACATTTCATTTGAAATTATAATGTTTTTAGATTTATAAATTTATTTATAAATCATTTTGAACAATATATTTGGACAAAAAATTGGTTTTTCCAAAAAATTAAAAATTCTTATGCATTTTATTGGAAACATTGCATGTTATGTGTTTTTCAAAATTCCCAAGAGTCTATTTTCAAAGGATTTATGGTGTTTAAATTTATGGGTGTTCTTTGATAAAATTATTTGGGTTGGTTTTTATATGTGATTACTGGTTTCATGGTTTGTTTCTATTTTTGATTTTAAGGGTTTTACCTAGAAATTTATTTTTCTTTGATGTGGAATTCAATTTTTGATTCTTTATTTGAACCCATAGAAATATTATGAATGTTCATATATAAATATGTTTTATATTTATAAATATATATACATGAATTTTTACCAATAGAGATATACATGTATATGGAAATTTCATTAAATTCCATCTTTTAAACATCTGTCTTCTCAAATAGTCTCTTAATTCCTAAATATTGTTTTAAATAAGTTCACATTGTGTATTTTCCAAAGCATGTTTTCAATTCCATTTTGGTATATTTGATAATAATTTTGGATTTCCATTTTTTTTAAATAGCATTTATAAATGAAAAAATTTCTTTAAAATTCAAAACTAGTTGTAAATGAGATGTTGATCACATAGTTATTCACTATTTATTTTCACCTTTACACCACTATTTTAAAATATTTTTTATTTAAAATTACAAATATAATAAAATATTTCACATCATTATTGATTAAATAACTTAATTTTTATCAATTTTAAATAAGTTAATTTTACTTGTCTTAATGATTACATTTCATGAGGATGTGATTTGGAGTGCCTACGATGGAATATGACAAAAATGGGACAAACTACACAAGATCCTAAGAACTCTTATGGAATTCAATATTTATTGTTTATAATTTTTTAATACAGATGGGGGGCATCAAATCATCAGGTTAGTGAAAACCATGTGAAATACATTTCTCTAGAAGACTATAGATTCCAATTCATCCATTTGGAGTTCCACAATCTAAATGGTCCATATTGGACCACCCTTTTGTATTTGAGAAATAAATCAGGCCTCAAACCACCAATTAGGCTGATTCCACCTTTATTAGATATATAACTTAGAGGCCCACCTATATGATATTTTTAAATACAATTTAACATATTTTGGTTAGTAAACTATGCAGATAAATAAGGAAGTAAACTTTTTCCATGAATAGTAACCTAGTCCCTTAGGTACTTGATTTTTTTTGAAATTATGTTGTATTTTCACATAAAAACACCCATAAACCATATTTTATGATGTTTCACAACTAGGGTTAAGGGTGAGTTGAATTTAAGAGATTAATCAATCCATTTTCTTCCAAATTTTTATCATGTACTTCTAAACCTCTTAGTGATCAATTTGGGGGGTTTCCTTTGTTATAATATTGAGTTCCATGCTTGTAATTTTTTGGAAGGTGATTAAATTTCTAGTCATGTAGTATATTTTTCTTCATTTCTACCATTTTATTTTTTTATTCTAGTATGTTAAAATTCAAATCAATGGAATAATAATCCTCGTGTTTTAATGCATAACTTGGATCCTATGATGATTTGAGCATGTCCATCACTTTTCTCACCCCTTCCCTTTCATGAGTGTGTGGTTGGATTTTGTCAGTTGATAAAATCTAGAAGATTGAACCCATTAATATGATTTTTTTGTCTTTTGAAAAAAAAGAATTGAAAAAAATCTGGTCATCTCATCACATTTTTGATGTGATTTATTGATTTAGTCAAGTTTTTACATCAATTTAATCTTTTTGATTTTGAGTGGTCATCAGTAATCAATATCATTTATCAATCATATATTAGGTGTTAACCTAGTAATAATTCACTTAAAATTATAGATTTAGTTCTTAAAAATCATGTAATCAATGAACTTTTCAACTTCCCATGAGAGAAATGAAATATATGCATCAAGGGACACCCACCCATATTGATCATGACTCCTCTAACCAATTTCTATAACTTAATAATATAGTATAAATTTCTTTTTTAAAATAAAAAAAACTCAGGTTTATAAAATCCAATTTCTCTTTTATTTTAATAATCCAAACCTTTTTTTTTAATTTAATGATTTATGTATCTATTGAGAGACGTCCTATGGTTCCTACCATACTGTAGAAATTATAGTAAAACAAATAATCTAATTTTGCATTATTGGAAACATGATCAAATCTTTACCACCATTTTCAGAGATCAAATATTATATTCCTTCTTATTTTTTTCTTTTAATTTTTAATTATTACCCCTTTCAGCATTTTCCCCCTTCCCATTTGATTATTTTTCTTTTTTTTATTTTATTTTCTGTGTTTCTTCTTAATCACTTTCTAATTCTTTAATATAGCACTCTATTTTTATTTCTCCATACATTCTTATTAAGTGTTTTTATTTTATTCAGATTCTGGTAAATAAAATAAAAAAATAAACAAACAAACAAACTAGACATCATTATTTCATGATAAGATCTGGAAAAGAAATATTTCTTCAATTTGACCCAGAAATTGAAAAGACACTTTACTCACAAAGTAGGTCATCTGGAGTAGGTATTTGAGTGACACATGTAAACCCTTGTGAAACATCATGTGTGTAGAGACCCGAATCTTGACGTACATGGACATTACATTACATTTGAGGAATACTTAGTACATAACAAAAAACACACACACAAGGATCGTAATAGTTTAGTGTCTTTGGAAACTCGGAATATAATCTTCTAATCGTGGTGAAAGATCTTCAAAATCTCCCATAAAGATCTTCCCTTTTTTTTACCTAAAACCTTTATTTATATCCTGGGGAAAAGAAAACATAAAAGGGTGAGCTCAAATGCTCAGTAATGGTAAACAAAAGAAATATCAATCACATCATATACATAAGCACATAACTTTTGGAAAACATAACCTGCAAAAGAGATCATAATTTCATAACATGGGGTAAATCATGGAAGTGAAATGTAATCACAATAATCATAACCTAAAACATGAAACTTTGTGGCATTCACACATAATCATAGAGAATCATTTCTTTTTTGTCAAGACTCATTTCCAAGACTATCTTAGTGGACAAATTCCCTTTCTGAATCGAGTAACCCTCGTTTCAGTCCTGTTTCACTGAACCGGTATAACCTACCGTTCCAGCCCTGTCTATCTCATGAGATATAAAATCTTTACCCAATGCATTGGAGGGAGATATAGGTCCCACCCATATTATAATGAATCCTTTCTTATGTGTGCCACATAATCATAAATCATACATCATTGCATAACACATGTAACAAAAATGGGATTCATGAAACATCATGACATCATAAAACAAATCATATAAGGTAAATGACTTCTTAAAAATAATTCCCTCACAACATAATCAAATCAATGTAATAATAGCGATAAAAACAGAACCCTATATTATCTTAGATGGAAAATAATTTTGATAAAACACTTGAACTCCATTCTTGAGGAAAATATCCTTTCTACTTCAAAAACATTTTCCTTTCTTAACATGTCATACAATTTTAAACTAAAAGAAGTTGATTAAAAATAAACTTGAAAACTTTTAAAGGAAGCTTCTTGAAAATAATGTTTTAAAAATCCATTCATGTCGTATAAGTTAAAAAAACATTCTTCGTACTTTTGTCGGAAAAGTCAAAAAGTACCTTGTACGAAAAAAAAATGACAAAAGATTCCTTTCATACATATTACTAAAAACTCATCTAAGGGTAAAAATGGATTTAAAAAAAATAGGTGGATGGAAATAATATTACATATTGATGAAACATGGATGTGGATGATAAAATACACCCCAGTAAATACTTACGAATAAACAATCTCGGATAAAAATGAGATTGTGATATTTCCCTTACCTTAGGTCCGATTTGCTTCGTATGTGTCTGAACCTCCTATATAATGATTTAAATAATGTCATTGACTTATTAAAGAATCATATTCATTGTTATGATATCATATATGGTTCACTTATGACATTATATTACCCGTTCTTTTGTAAATTCCATGTTAAAGAAGCGTTTTGGGTAAAATCGTTTCATTTATCGTAGGTGTTTTGACTTGTTGTTCTTGACATTATTATTACTTATATCATGATTTACTTACTTCCAGAATATAAAATATGATTTATATATCATATATATTCAGTATATTTATATATATAATAGATAGATAAATGAAATGAAAAACACCGTTCATGGAGACGGTAGTCCGTACGTACGCATGAACACTGTTTTCCTTTCCTTATTGTCTTGAATGGAAGTAAGTAGATGACATACATATATATATATATACATAAATCCAGTAGATTTATAATGTCATATATTTCATTATTATTTCTTATATATACTTTATAATCATTCTTAAATGGTTAACATGGAGAATGAATCTCATCGCGTCGTGGAGACGGTAGTCCGTACGTACGCACGAGCGATGATATCGTTCCCATGGTCGTGGAATTGTGTTTAAGTGTATGTATACTAATTCAGTATCAATATAACTTTATAATAATCATTTATAGTTACTCATTACATCATTATAACCATCCAATTAAGGTGGTGACGGAAAATAGATTACACCACAGCGTGGAGACGGTATTCCGTACGTACGCACGCGCGGTGATTTCCTTTCTCCGTAGGATGGATAGAAGGTTAATTAGAGTTGTTTCATATTTATAATAACATATCAGTATATAAGAAATACTGATGTTATTACTTTATCATGAAACAACTAAAGAAGAAGAAGTTGAAGAAGAAAGAAATTGAAAAGATCGGTAATGGATATTACCTCTTCTTCGGAACACCTCTTTGAATTCCTCCACTTAGGGAACTAATATTGGTCTTTGAAGAAGATAAGGACCTCTAGGATTATTCTAGGGAAGTTTATAAGGGATTTTGGCAGGGGTTGGCCGATCTTGAGTGCTCAAATTGGTGTGAGGAGGAGGGGGAGGAGGTGCCCTTTTATAAGGGAGGAGAGGGGCACCTTAGGAATATCTCAAAATATTATTTTATATTAAAGTAAAAATCGGTTTATAATGGTTCCAAAGGGTCTTATTTCGAAGCTAAAGTGGGGATGGGTCGCAATCCTATCATCCAATAGTATTTAGACAAGTTTAGGGTATTATTTTAACCTTATCAATTAGATTTAACTCTAAGTTAAATAATTTAACTTTTACCGTGTCTTTTTGTTTTCTTTCACTATATGGTTAATACACTTACAATAACATGCCAAACGAACCCCAAATTGTCTATTATTAATACATATATCCTTATCTAAGTCAGTGGGCCGAGCCTTAGATTTTTAGGAATAAAATAACAATTAATAATATAATATTTTATTTAGAAACTATTTTGTGTCAATTTTGACACTATTTGATATATGATTTTTGTGAAAGTCATAACAGAATTATATGTTCGAACCAAGTTGATTAAATCAACACTAATATATCATAGTAACCTATAAAATTAGTGTAATTCATAAAGAGTCTCAAATTACATTCATTTGAGAATTTATAACATCAACTATGTTAATATTTCCTTAAAAGGGTAATTAATGCATCATCGTTGTGTCATAAATAAATTAATTTATTTAAAGTCTAAAAATTATAAATAAAATATCATTATGTAGGAAATCGTTTTATCTTTCTAATGAATATTTATAGTCGAATTTATCTTATGTATAACCCCATATTAAAAATGTTTTAGTTATAAAACTTTGATTTTAACTATTTTAACTATTGATTAAATAAAATAATATTAAATGTCATAATCTAATCCAAGTGGACCTAAATGGTCATATTATATTATTAAGGTTGTTTTTGGTCGAATTACACTTATCCAATAGAATTAGGACATGTGTTAGGGTAATAGTAATATCATATTTACCCTTAGTTACCCTATTTACTATTAACCGTGGTAAAAAAAAGGTAAAAAGTTATTATTCACCAAAAATTATTTTCATCTCACTGAACCACATTTTACTTACTAACATCAATCGTGTCTCTCGGATTTTTGAAATTCCATTCACAGAAGCGGTAAAATTAAGTTTTATGAAAAATTCTGTTTTTTAACTACCACTTAGTAGTTTCACTATTCATCAAAAATTGAAGTTTTTCAGAAAAATGCCAAAATTTCATCCTAAGCTATATTTCATATTCCGAATTCAAAAATGAAGTCTATTTTACCAAATTCATAACATAGAAATTGCATTAATTAATTTTATAATTAAATCCCGTTGTTAAAACAAATAGCGTGTTTTTAAGAAACAGTATCTATCAAAAGATTGACACTTGATTATGTCTGGTTTAAATGTGAAATTACATCCAATGACCAACATTGTATTAAATTGTAAAAATATAAGCTAAATATACTTTAAAACCACTGAAATTAATGATTTATCACTATTAATTATTTCGATTAAAAAAAGTTGTTTTTAATTATAATTTAGTAATTTTCACTATTCATCATAATATGAAAGTTATCCGAAAAGTACCAAAATTTCACCTTAGGCTAAATTCGATACTCCGAATCCAAAAATGAAGTCCATTTTGAGAGCTAAAATTTCTAAAATTTTAAAAGGTGGTTATTACTATTCATAACGGCTAGTTATAATAATATTTTAATAGCATATCGTTGTTTAGTGAAACTCGGTATTGCGTACTACACACGCTATCGAGGAAGGTCGCGATTGCGTGTAATGTAAGGAAAGTAAAGGATGTGTTTTGTGCAAGCTCCTTTTGGTGTAGCGTACAACACAAGACATTAATAAAATTAAAAAGAATATTTTTCCTAAAATCTCGGGTTGTTACATTCTACCCCCCTTAAAATGAATTTCGCCCTCGAAATTCGTCGGGGTTATAAATGGTTTACTATTCGAAAGTTTCTTTAATAGAAACCCACATCGTAAAAAAAGAATACCAAAACTTGGCTTTAAAAACTAAAGTATGAAATGTAACGATTAAACAAATAAACTAATCACTGGGTTTCCACATAGGTGAAAATATGGATATGGAAGAGAAATCTAACCATCATGTTCTGATGGAGAGTGGTAGAGAACATGGCTATGCAAAAGCCAGTAATCACAAATCCATAGATTTGTGATGATATAAGGTACCATCTGATTCATCAGGTATAATATCACTAGGACAACATTTTTGGTTTTCAAGATCATTTCCCTAATGTTGAAAATTTGAATTAGAATAAATACTTACTTTATTTTGGTACAATCTCACTATTGTTCATGCCTTGAACAATTTCCACTTCATCTCTTAAATAAATGAAGTTGAATTTGTTATTCGTGAAGTGTTAGCAGATCATGTGATAGAATGACGGGTCATTCCATCTGTCTCGAACAAAAGGTTAGCAAAAATTATATACATAAGTCGATCTATAGTGAGATTAATCACATATGGTTCCTAAAATGGACTTATACTTCATATATCATACTGCTTAATATAATTAAACTAGTTTCTACTAAACAGGGAATTCCTGTAGGCCAGTGGTAGGCGATAAAGGCCAGTCGCACTTCGGTTGTGTGTTCGATTCCCACATCCTTGTCCGACGCGATGGGTTGTCGCCCGTCCTGCAGGTTGTCCTTTTTCTAAAACTATATTACTATAACATCCCATCAATAATATCGAGAAAACTTCTATCCTTAAACAATACTAACTTATGTCCAACATAATCCATTCCAATCTTTAGGCTTATCCATAATACTGCAGTCCACTCTCATAACATAGTGAAAATTATTACCAAAGATTTAACACCATCGTCGATCCCCATATATCATATGTTTTGTTGGTCACATTCCAAACATTCAAAGGCCTTAATAATGTATTCTCTTGAATACCCATTGAACCATAGTGAAAACTTGAATGCAGTTAAAAGTTAACACTTTTCACATACCAAAATCCTCAAAATTCTATATACTGAAACCATGATATCACTTAGTCCTTATATCAATCATGAGCTCATGAATACTGTCAAACATTTCATTTTCTCCTTATCCCTTCATTATGCGCATATCATCTACATTCCAAAAATATCTGAATAACCTTTCATGGAAACTTGTACCATTAATCATACACTTTCAAAACTCAAGGAAGGACAACAGTGTAACAATCCTTAGATGTCTCTTTATTCCATAGTACCATGAGATTACTTATACAACATTACACATGATAAACATGTCATCATTCCACTACATTCTTAAACCATTGACCGAGCTTCAAAAATTCTTTCATCTCACATATCATTTGTAGTCTCTTCATCATCATCAACATAAATACTACCCATACGACCATACTGATTCTCTTCATGAGACTTTCCCTTAGGACATTGGTTTGCATAATGCCTATACATTCCACATTTAAAACACTTAACCATTTTTGATGTCGTAGTAATACCATTATCCTCATCCATGGTGTTAACTGAACCTTTTCCTTTTCACTTACTTGCTTTGTGTCCTTCTTTTCCACACCCAAAGCATCTTCCGGTTCCCTTGAAACATTCTCCTTGATGCCTCTTCCCACATGATTTACATAGGGGAAATTGAACTTTCTTTCCTCTATGATCATCATGAAACTCCATCTTTCTCTTATTAGCTGAGTCAGGAAACTTACCAAATTTTACTTTATTGATCATATTATGAGATTGCTGATTCGGCATAATAATGATGTTTCGACTTCCATATCCCATTTCATTATGAAGAATATCATTCCATTGTCCATCATATCCTCCATTATCGTGAATCATCTTGTTTCCAGCCATTTTTTAAAACCCAAAAAGAATAGTGTGAGAGGCAAAAATCATGCTAGGGAAAACAACATAATAAAGAGGGAGTACCTTCAATATCTAACATCTTAGGTTTAATTATATGATCATTAGCGTAGTTCTAGTACTATAACCTATACGTATACTTAACCTTAGGGACATCCCTAGACATACTGTAGAAATATCTCTAGGGATCTCACTAAAGTTCTCGCATCCTAGTTTCCAAAGGTTGACTAAACCTTTCCTATGATACCAACTGTAGAGACCCGAAGCTTGACGTACATGGACATTACATTACATTTGCGGAATACTTAGTACATAACAAAAAACACACACACAAGGATCGTAATAGTTTAGTGTCTTTGGAAACTCGGAATATAATCTTCTAATCGTGGTGAAAGATCTTCAAAATCTCCCATAAAGATCTTCCTTTTTTTTACCTAAAACCTTTCTTTATATCCTGGGGAAAAGAAAACATAAAAGGGTGAGCTCAAATGCTCAGTAAGGGTAAACAAAAGAAATATCAATCACATCATATACATAAGCACATGACTTTTGGAAATCTTAACCTGCAAAAGAGATCATAATTTCATAACATGGGGTAAATCATGGCAGTGAAATGTAATCACAATAATCATAACCTAAAACATGAAACTTTGTGGCATTCACACATAATCATAGAGAATCATTTCTTGTTAGTCAAGACTCATTTCCAAGACTATCTTAGTGGACAAAGTCCCTTTCGGAATCGAGTAACCCTCGTTTCAGTCCTGTTTCACTGAACCGGTATAACCTACCGTTCCAGCCCTGTCTATCTCATGAGATATAAAATCTTTACCCAATGCATTGGAGGGAGATATAGGTCCCACCCATCTTATAATGAATCCTTTCTTATGTGTGCCACATAATCATAAATCATACATCATTGCATAACACATGTAACAAAAATGGGATTCATGAAACATCATGACATCATAAAACAAATCATATAAGGTAAATGACTTCATAAAAATAATTCCCTCACAACATAATCAAATCAATGTAATAATAGCGATAAAAACAGAACCCTATATTATCTTAGATGGAAAATAATTTTGATAAAACACTTGAACTCCATTCTTGAGGAAAATATCATTTCTACTTCAAAAACATTTTCCTTTCTTAACATGTCATACAATTTTAAACTAAAAGAAGTTGATTAAAAATAAACTTGAAAACTTGTAAAGGAAGCTTCTTGAAAATAATGTTTTAAAAATACATTCATGTCGTATAAGTTAAAAAAAACATTCTTCATACTTTTGTCGGAAAAGTAAAAAAGTACCTCGTACGAAAAAAAACGACAAAAGATTCCTTTAATACATATTACTAAAAACTCACCGAAGGGTAAAAATGGATTTAAAAAAAAATAGGTGGATGGAAATAATATTACATATTGATGAAACATGGATGTGGATGATAAAATACACCCCAGTAAATACTTACAAATAAACAATCTCGGATAAAAATGAGATTGTGATATTTCCCTTACCTTAGGTCCGATTTGCTTCGTATGTGTCCGAACCTCCTGTATAATGATTTAAATAATGTCATTGACTTATTACAGAATCATATTCATTGTTATTATATCATATATGGTTCACTTATGATATTATATTACCCGTTATTTTGTAAATTCCATGTTAAAGAAGCGTTTTGGGTAAAATCGTTTCATTTATCGTAGGTGTTTTGACTTGTTTTTATTGACATTATTATTACTTATATCATGATTTACTTACTTCCAGAATATAAAATATTATTTATATATCATATATATTCAGTATATATATATATATATAATAGATAGGTAAATGAAATGAAAAACACCGTTCATGGAGACGGTAGTCCGTACGTACGCATGAACGCTGTTTTCCTTTCCTTATTGTCTTGAATGGAAGTAAGTAGATGAAATACATATATATATATATACATAAATCCAGTAGATTTATAATTTCATATATTTCATTATTATTTCTTATATATACTTTATAATCATTCTTAAATGGTTAACATGGAGAATGAATCTCATCGCGTCGTGGAGACGGTAGTCCGTACGTACGCACGAGCGATGATATCGTTCCCATGGTCGTGGAATTGTGTTTAAGTGTATGTATACTATTTCAGTATCAATATAACTTTATAATAATCATGTATAGTTACTCATTACATCATTATACCCATCCAATTAAGGTGGTGACGGAAAATAGATTACACCACAGCGTGGAGACGGTATTCCGTACGTACGCGCGCGCGGTGATTTCCTTTCTCCGTAGGATGGATAGAAGGTTAATTAGAGTTGTTCCATATTTATAATAACATATCAGTATATAAGAAATACTGATGTTATTACTTTATCATGAAACAACTAAAGAATAAGAAGTTTAAGAAAAAAGAAATTGAAAAGATCGGTAATGGATATTACCTCTTCTTTGGAACACCTCTTTGAATTCCTCCACTTAGAGAACTAATATTGGTCTTTGAAGAAGATAAGGACCTCTAGGATTATTCTAGGGAAGTTGACAAGGGATTTTGGCAGGGGTTGGCCGAGCTTGAGTGCTCAAATTGGTGTGAGGAGGAGGGGGAGGAGGTTCCCTTTTATAAGGGAGGAGAGGGGCACCTTAGGAATATCTCAAAATATTATTTTATATTAAAGTCAAAATCGGTTTATAATGGTTCCAAAGGGTCTTATTTCGAAGCTAAAGTGGATATGGGTCTAAATCCTATCATCCAATAGGATTTAGACAAGTTTAGGGTATTATTTTAACCTTATCAATTAGATTTAACTCTAAGTTAAATAATTTAACTTTTACCGTGTCTTTTTGTTTTCTTTCACTATATGGTTAATACACTTACTATAACATGCCAAACGAATCCCAAATTGTATATTATTAATACATATATCCTTATATAAGTCATTTTGCAGAACCTTAGATTTTTAGGAATAAAATAACAATTAATAATATAATATTTAATTTAAAAACTATTTTGTGTCAATTTTGACACTATTTGATATATGATTTTTGTGAAAGTCGTAACAGAATTATATGTTCGAACCAAGATGATTAAATCAACACTAATATATCATAGTAACCTAGAAAATTAGTGGAAGTCATAAAAAGTCTCAAATTACATTCATTTGAGCATTTATAACATCAACTATGTTAATATTTCCTTAAAAGGGTAATTACTGCATCATCGTTGTGTCATAAATAAATTAATTTATTTAAAGTCTAAAAATTATAAATAAAATATAATTATGTAGGAAATCGTTTTATCTTTCTAATGAATATTTATAGTCGAATTTATCTTATGTATAACCCCATATTAAAAATGTTTTAGTTATTAAACTTTGATTTTAACTATTTTAACTATTGATTAAATAAAATAATATTAAATGTCATAATCTAATCCAAGTGGACCTAAATGGTCATATTATATTCTTAAGGTTGTTTTTGGTTGAATTACACTTATCCAATAGAATTAGGACATGTGTTAGGGTAATAGTAATATCATATTTACCCTTAGTTACCCTATTTACTACTAACCGTGGTAAAAAAAGGTAAAAAGTTACTATTCACCAAAAATTATTTTCATCTCACTGAACCACATTTTACTTACTGACATCAATCGTGTCTCTCGGATTTTTGAAATTCCATTCACAGAAGCGGTAAAATTAAGTTTTATGAAAAATTCTGTTTTTTAACTACCACTTAGTAGTTTCACTATTCATCAAAAATTGAAGTTTTTCAGAAAAATGCCAAAATTTCATCCTAAGCTATATTTCATATTCCGAATTCAAAAATGAAGTCGATTTTACCAAATTCATAACATAGAAATTTCATTAATTAATTTTATAATTAAATCCCGTTGTTAAAACAAATAGCGTGTTTTTAAGAAACAATATCTATCAAAAGATTGACACTTGATTATGTCTGGTTTAAATGTGAAATTACATCCAATGACCAACATTGTATTAAATTGTAAAAATATAATCTAAATATACTTTAAAACCACTGAAATTAATGATTTGTCACTATTAATTATTTCGATTAAAAAAAAGTTGTTTTTAATTATAATTTAGTAATTTTCACTATTCATCAGAATATGAAAGTTATCCGAAAAGTACCAAAATTTCACCTTAGGATAAATTCGATACTCCGAATCCAAAAATGAATTCCATTTTGAGAGCTAAAATTTCTAAAATTTTAAAAGGTGGTTATTACTATTCATAACGGCTAGTTATAATAATATTTTAATAGCATATCGTTGTTTAGTGAAACTCGGTATTGCGTACTACACACGCTATCGAGGAAGGTCATGATTGCGTGTAATATAAGGCAAGTCAAGGATGTGTTTTGTGCAAGCTCCTTTTGGTGTAGCGTACAACACAAGACATTAATAAAATTAAAAAGAATATTTTTCATAAAATCTCGGGCTGTTACAATGTGGTCTTAAACCAACCTAAGAGTAAACTAAATCAAACCCTAGAACACATGGAAAAAATAACCATAACTTAAAATAACAGACCACACCTGGTATGGAGGTCATACCTAAGTACATCCAATATCCTAAAGAAACATCCAACATTGAGTTGATACAAATCTTCATTCACCTTCTTCATAAATTCAATGATATTACATTTGAAGACCCTCACAAACATCTCGAGGAGTTTCATATACATTTATCCACAATAAAAACCCCAAAATGTAACTAGGGACCTCATAATGTTTAGGGAATTCCACTTCTCCCTTAATGGGGTAGCCAAAGACTGGATATACTACCTGCATACCATAATTGGGGGATGGAATGACCAGAAACATATTTTTTATAGATATTTATCTACCTCCTACCAAACTAAAACAATGAGAAACAAAATCTATGGAATTAGAAAATTATAAGGAGAGACCCTTCATGAATATTGGGAGAGATTCAAAAGACTTTTTTCAAGTTTACCACACCAAAATACTTAGGAAAAATTACTAATTCAACACTTGTTATGAAGGAATCCCCATGGATCATGGTATGATAGTTGTTGTAGCTGGCGGTGCCCTAGTTGATAAAATCCACACCACCACTCATGACATAGTATCCAAAATGTCTCAAAATGTACAAAAATTTGGTACAAGATAAATTTCACACATTCGATGAGTTCATGAGTTAATTAATTCATCTCTACAAAAAAATAGATAATAAATATGATGAGATGCATACCATTATAATGAAATTATCTCAAGAACGAGGTAATTTACACTCTCCTCATATTCCATTACATTATTTTATTTGTTCTGATAACACTCGTTCTTATGACCATTGCCTGCAAATTTAGGATTCATATATGTCTTGTTCAGATGTAATCCTTTGGAATCCATTCAAAAAATCACTTCAATTCAAGAAAGATTTATTTAATTTAAATTCAAACATTGGGTGGAAAATACAACCACATCACCAACAAGGAAGGAAACTTGATCTACCATAAACAGAACTCGTATCAACAAAACCAATGTTTGAAACCACATTATCCTTCACCATATTGAAACAATCCTCCTCCTCCCAAATGTGAACAATACCTCAAGGAAATAGTGAAGGAATTGGAAACCCAGAACCTCCAGTTCCAACTGAACACACAATCAGTTATTCAAGACTTATGAAATCGGGTGGGATAATTAGAAAAAACCATCGATGGGATAAAGATGCAAAACTACCATCCCAACTAGTTTCTAATCCAAAATAAAAAGGTAATGGTTGTGCAATGACAATTCTTATTGGTAAATAACTTTCTTCCTCCATTGATTCTACACAACAAGTATGTACCCCACTTGAGAAACCTCTTTTTCTGACCAAAAAAGATTCTAATGAAGTAGAAAAAAAGGGTAAGACATTTATTATTTAGGATAATCATGAACAATTAATTACTATTAATTTCCCCAAAAGACACTCAAAATATAATAAAAAAATTTATAATGAGATTTATAATGAAATAATGGATACATTTAAAATGGTACAAGTTGACATTCCTTTGTTGGGTTCTATTAAATAAATCCATTTCTATGCCAAAATCCTTGAAAACCTTTTCTCCTATAGATGATGAATTAAGGGGAATTATAGAGTCAACCTAGCAAGGAATGTTTTAACATTGATAAATCCAGTAATCCAAACCAAATTCAAGGATTTTGGAACTTTAATGACACATCACATAATATGGGAGTCCTTAATTCTAAAGTAAATCTAGATTTGGGTTATTAAATTAATGTGATTACCTACTAAGTGTACACTTATTTATAGGTTGGAGAGCTTCAACCAAAAGTTATAATCATGCAACGTTAAAAATGGGGCACAACAAACCCATCCAAAGTGATTGAGGGCATCATCATATTAGTGAATAATCTCATCTTCCATGTATACTTCTATATTATTGAGATAGAAGATACCCAAACTTAAGGACATGCTCCACTCATAATTGGGAGGTCATTACTCAAAAAATAAAAGATTATTTCATTGTTCACAATGGTATGTTGCCCATGGGTTTTTGTGGAGAAAATATATGTTTTAGTATCCATGATTCCATGAAACACCCCATTTAATGTCACTCCACTCTTCTTATCTATTCAATGGAAGGGCTCTCTAATGACACACAAACAAAAATTTCCCTCCTTGAACCATACTATAATTCATTTTCTTCTTCTTCACTATTGGATGATTTGAGTTTTGATTCATATTTTGAGTGTTGTGCTGGCCCAAAAGTGCTTAAATTTTTTTAATTTAATTGAAGATTCAGATCATTATAAGGTACCCATAATCATCGATGATTCTAAAAATCACATTTACATCGATTCTCTTTCTCTTGGTATTAATCATGAGAAGCTAGAAAATTTCATAAACCTCACTTCTCCTTAATCCCCCCCTCCTCAATCAAAAAAACATTGGTGTTGTAATTAGAATAACTTATATCTAATTGAAAATATTCATATCTTGAGTTTATTGACCAATTTCCCATCACTATTTCCAACAAACTCTCTCCATAGTAGGAATCAAAATTGCAATATCTTTTGAGAGAATGTAAAAAAAGGTGATAATATGTACATTAGATGATATTATTAAGATTATTCCTTTTATTTCTATACGCCATATATAATACATGGTGAGGGTAAACCTATTAGGTATTCACAATGCCTTTTAAATATCACTCCCCTAAACATGCTAAAATTAGATGTCACTAAATTACGTACTACTCGGATAATTTATTCTATATCATATGGTAAATGGATTCCCCTAGTGCAAATTGTACCTAAAAAACTTAAATAAAAAAAATTCAAATGAATGGAGTGAATTGGTTCCAACATGTGTATAGAACATTTGTCAAGTCTATATTGACTACTTTCAAATTAATCATTCCATCAGAAAGGACCACTTTGATCTACCATTCATAACCAAATGTGAGAAAAACTGGCTAGTATATACCATTATTATTTCCTTGATGGATCTTCAGGTTATTTTTAAATGCATATAGCCCCTAAGAATTAAAAATATATATCATTTACCTGTCCATTCAGTACATTTTCATATCAAATGATGCCTTTTGGTCTATGTAATGATCCTAGTACTTTTCAGTGATGTATGATGAGTATTTTTTCTGAGTACCTTTATTATTGTATAGATGTTTTTCTAGATTATTTAATGGTTTAAGGATCATCCATTGATGGATTTTTGGAGCAATTAGGTTCAATCCTCCGATGTTGGATTAAAAGTGATCTTGTATTAAATTTTGAGAAATTACATTTCATGTTTGGGTGGGGTATAGTTATTTGGAGTGTTATTTAAAATGATGGAATTAAAATGGATAAATAAAAAATTGAGTTAATTTAATCCCTTACATATCAAAAATGTGTTTGTGAGGTTCAATCATTCTTGGGTCATGGTGGTTTTTACCACCATTTCATTAAATATTTTTCTAATATCACACATCCATTATATATATTGTGTAAAAAGGATTCTAAATTGGTTTTTAACAAAAATGGTGAGGATGATTTAAATTCACTAAAATGGAGTCTCACATAACCTTACATAATGCAACCACCAAGGTTGGATCTCCACTTCAAACTTCTATGTGATGTTTCCAACATTTAAGTTGGGGAAATTTTATCATAATGTGTTGGGAAGGTTCCTCGTGTCATTCTATATGCCTCACATGACCTCGACTTTGCCCTGGAAAACTACACAGCCACTGGAAGGGAACTTATTTCCGCTATTTTTTCCTTGTAAAATTTCTATTCATATATTATTTAGTCAAAAATCATTGTCTATTCTGATCATGTTTCCCTTAATTCTCTCATAAATAATCTTAAAGATAACCCCTGTCTCATTCAGTGGATTATCCTCCTCAAGGAGTTTGAACATGATATTAGATATAAGAGAGGATAAGAAAATGTGTTCTGTGTCCATATTAACTAGATTTCCCCATAATTGGACCAATATGTTGACACATCCATCCCCCTTAGAGACTATTTCCCTTCTGATAAAATGTTTGATTTTGTGGATCTTAACGCCAAGTATACAAAAATTGTGAATTTTCTAGTATCATCTCACATCCCCTATGATTTCAGTACTTCAAAATCACAGATACATAAGCTTTATTCACAATGGAACATTTGGGATGTCCCATATTTGTGGATACTTTATAGTGACCAAATGTATTGTAGGTGTGTACCTGACTATGAGTTCACCTATTTTTTTAACTTCTTTTTTAAATTTTATGTTGGGGGATACTTTTCCTCTCAATGCACAGCTCAAATGGTCCTTGAATAATGACTTTATTGGCCAAAATTGTATAGATATTCCCATCGATTTTGAAATTCATGCACATGATGTCAATTCCCTTGGAATAACTTTATGAGGAATGAAATGAACGATTAACCAATGTTATTTTGTGAAATCATTGATGCATGGGGAATTTAATTCATGTGGAATTTTCTAAATTCATTTGTCTTTTTGTATATCTTACTAGATATTCAGTATGTCTCCAAATGGGTTGAATAAAAGTCTACGAGGACCGATGACCCTCGAGTGGTTTTTGATTTGGTGAGGTCCTAAATTTTATGTGTGATTTATATTAGAACTCCAAATATATAAAGATAATAAAAAGGATATATATAATGAGATTATTTTTCATTAGAAGTTTCATATTGGTGAGAAGGTCCTTGGGTAAAATTCTTGGATAAAGCTCCACATAGGTAAGCATAATTCCTAATGGCTTGGTCCTTACACTATTATTAATGTTTTTCCTTTTGGTGTAAAATAATTCATACTTAAGTAGAGTTTTCAAAGTATTATCTTCAATGGGAAAAGACAAAAGTAATTTTAGGATGATTTTATAAAGCATCCAATGGAAGAAATACAACTTCAAGAATCAACATTTTAGTGAAACCCACAATGTTTTATCATTCCTTCCCATATTATTTTTTATTATAGTGAGAAAATTTTGAACTCTAGGTGTGGGGGCGGATAAATTCTCATATTCATTAGGATTTTAATTTTCTTTCTTATTTCTTCTATTTTTTCTCTTTCTAAATAGTATTTTTTACTTTTCTCCACATTGTTGAGTTCATTAGGATTTTCATTGTCTTTATTCCTTCATCTATTTTTCCCTTGTTCAATATAATTTTTTCCCCTGGATATACTCACCAAATCATGGAATATACAGACAATTCATGTCAAAATTCCTTATTCCATGTTATTTTAGCATTTAAAGAATATTTTTCTTAGTTATGGAATGAATTTTTGCATTAATTTGATATTGCGGAGTTATTTTTAGTAAATTGGTTGTTTTCAATGTTATAAACAATTCTATCTATATAAAACCATTGAGATTATTGATACCCCTTTTGTGAGTAGTTTTTTGGAAAATTGTGCCACTTAATATCTCCATACATTTTTGCGCCAAACCATGAAGTGGGAATATTTATTAATTACTAAAAGAAAAATATATGTTAGGTTAATATTTATTATATTTATAAAATGATTTTTCTATACTTTTGTTCCTTATATAGTTTGTTTCATTACTATACTGGAATGACCAATTCATGTGTGCCTTTAATTTGATTATTACCCAGCCTCAATCAAAATTAAAAAAAAATAAAAAACAAAAAAACAAATATAAAAATAATAAACAATGAGGGGAGTGATTAAATGTGGAATATATGGGGATATATAGGTTGGGATATTAATTTTTGACTTCTGGGAATTCTTATGTGAGTGGGTCATGAAATTTTATTATAAAGGATATAGGGAAGGTTCGGTGGATAGAATTAGGTAAGAAGAAAAATTTTAAAAGAACCTATATTTAATGGACAGAAAGTAGAAGGTATTCCATGAAATTGATTTGAAACACACACATGAAGATTTAGTGGTATGATTTACTTCCATATTATTTTATTATATTGGTATCATACATCTCCTTGAATTTTTTTCTGATACAGTTTTTATGACATCTTTTTCCATGATCGCTACAAATAACTCCTCAGTGTCATTTTTTATTTAATCACATTTTTATAATGATTTAAAATTTAATTTAATGTTAAATATTCATGAATATGGGAATATCTACATGCATAATTTTTTTAAAAAAATTGACTTTTCCCAGAAGTGAAAAATTTTAGGTGTTGGGGTGTGATCTCATAGTGATTCACTATTTATTTATAACCGTACACCACTGTTTTAAACTACACTAGTATTAAAAATTCAAAACATAATAACAAATTGAATTTCATGTTTGATGAAATAATTTAATTTTTAAAAATATTAAATAGTTCAATTCTACTTATTTTATTGATTACATTGTAGGAGGAGGTGCGTTAGAGAACCCATGATTGAATTCAACAAAAACGGTTCAAACAACACGAGAGCCTAAGCACTATTATAGACTTCAATACCTACTGTGGATAATATGTGCATCTAATTGGGATGAAAATTGGTGGGCGCGTTCAAAACCATGTATAATAAGTATCTCAGGAAGACCATAGATCCCAAATCTCCCATTTAGAGTCCCAAAAGAGGTCCCCTATATGAAGAAAGTTTTGGCAGGCCAGATAAAAATAAGGAAAAATTATTCTAGTAATAGTGGTCGAGTCCCTTAAGAACATGACTTCTTTTGTTAAAATTATCCTCTATTTTCCCATAAAAACACCCCTAAACCCAATTATATTATGTTTCAATACCATGGGTAATGATTAATTCAATGTTAGATCTATTTCAATCCTTGTTTTTCTTTTACTAATTCATTTATTTCTAAACATCTTTGTGATCAATTTGGTGGGGTGACTTTTATTGTAATCCCGAGCTCCACGCTTGTAATATTTGTAAGGTGATTGAATTTCCATGTTTGTAGTTTATTGTTATTCATTTCAAAATTATTATTTTGTTTTATTTTGGTATTATCAAATAAAAATAAAAGGAACAATAATCCTTAATCTTTAATGCATAACCCGGATCTTGTGATGATTTGAGTGTGTTTATCTCTTTTCCCACCCAATCCCTTTTGTGATTATGAAAATGGATAATATCGGTTCATAAAATCCATAAGATTGAACACTTGAATATGGATATTATTATTTTTTATAATTTGTTTTCATTGACTCAAATATGGTTATCTCATCACATTGTTTATGTGATTCCTTGATTGATTTTAGTTTTTACATCTATGAAATTTTATTGATTTTGAGTGGTTGATGGTAATCAATATCATTGATCAATCAAATTCTAGGTGTTATACCAAACTGGTTTCAGAGTGTATAAATCAATTAATCAATTATATTTTTCACTTTATTTGAGAGTGATGATGGATTAGAATCAAAGGAAACTCACATGGATTCATCATGATTTCAACAACCAATTTCTCTCACTATGTAATATAGTGTAAATTTCTATTTTAAAATAAAAAAACCAAATTTTTCTAAAATCTCATTCCTCTTTTATTTTCATCATAAAACCCCTCTTTTCAATTTAATGATCCAAGGCTCTATCTACAGATGACCTAGGATTCTTAATATACTTCAAAAATTCTATTAAAACAAAACATCTAATTTGACATGCTCGATAACATGATCAGAAGTCCATGTCAGAAACATAAAATGGATTTCATAGAAATCTGTGTATCCTCATCAAATCCTACCTCTTCTAGAGAAGGTTTTTTCCTATATGGTTCAAATAGTGGGCTAAAAATATGTATTGTATTATGTTGATTTTTTATTGAGAAATTTTTTTGTGAATTAGATACCTCACAAACCAATTATATTATTTCCATGGGATCCCAAGTATCTCAGTGTGGGTTAAAAAACCTTTATATATATTATTTATGAGATGAGTAAATCCCCTATATTGTCGAAGACCATAAGTGGGTGTAAAACTTGTGAGGCCCATTGAGAAAATTTTGGGGATTACAGACTTGGGTTCATCAATTATGCCACAAATTATTCAAACATGAATAGATAAAGAGTCTCCTCACAATATGTTTTGGAATTCCCTTTGATTATATATATATGTATATATATATATTTGATTCAATATTAATTCATTTTAATCCTATATTTATTTATATATTATGGTTCTTTTATGTTATTCCCATGTTTTCATTTTTGCACAATGTTCATGTATTTATAAAAATTGTCACTTATATAGTGACATATCCATTTTATTTCATGTTGAGTGGATTTATTGTGATTTTGTGGTTTTTTTAAAAGAGATTTAAAAAAAATATTTTAAAAAATGATATGGCTTGTGAAAAAATTTAAATATTATTTATAAAATTTTAGGTTTTAAATATTGGTTTCTAGAATGATTGTAGTTTTTTTGTTGGAATAAGGAAAAATTATTCTCTTTATATACATTAAACAATTTCTTGTTGTATATTTTGATATAGAATCTATTTTTCACACCTACTGAGTGGTTTTATTCTCACAAAAAACTTGTCCCACTCAGTGTTGGTAGACCCAATCTATTTTTATTTTAGGTACTATTTCAAGATTATTCTTGGAGAGGTTTGGTTTTATTTAAGGATGGTGACCTTGAAGGCACCTAGAGATTATGTTTGGTATATTGAGTTTCCACTATACTATTGTTTTATCATCTAATCCAGCCTATTGTATCTATATATTCTTTCTATTAAACATGAATATCCCTAAGGCCATATTTTTATTTTATTATGGATAATCCCTCTTTTAAGGGTTGAAGGGGAACCTGAACATGACCCGTAGGCCCAAGGCACAAGGCCCAACTGACCCACAATACATGACCCGAAGGCCCAGAGCTATACCATTCCAATTACATGACTCATAGGACCAAACCAATATAACTTACCCTCCCCAGCTTCTATGCCATTGATCACTTAGCACCCCACATTACATTGTTGATCGGCTATAATTTCCCCGTACAAAGTTGCATGGTGTCTGGTCTCGATGGTGGATTTCATACCCTCTCATTCTTCCAATCTGGTTAGATATACTTCTGGTGGCTACTACTATTGTTGATTTGATTCTCTTTTGTGGCGTGTTCTGTCTGAAATGGGCTACTCCATGCTCTTTGTGGCCTTAAGGCCCTGTGTCCCGAAGGCCTTTGATGGCCCGAAGGCCCTTGAGACTCGTAGGCCCAAACCGGTGGCCCGAAGGCCCAAATGGGGTGAATAGTTCTAGATGCTATAGTAATGAATAGTCACTGCTATATTAATGCTATAGTACTTCTATAGTACCCTGAAAATTCTCCTCCACTTGGTTTTAAACCTGGGTCTCTTGGATGCCAAGTAGGAGCCCTTACCACTTAGGTACGGGATCCTTGGTTGTATCTTGTTTCTATTTTTATTTATGAATCTTTTAAAGTTTAATTTTAATGTGTAATGTTGAGCCAAATTTTTTTCATTTCTGAATATGTTTCTACACATTGAACTATAACATAAAGGATTTTAATTCCTCTATTATGGGTCTAATCTCTCTATTATTATTTATTTATTATGGTAAATCTTCCCTAATGATTATATCATGATTCCCATAAAATGTTTCACCAACCTGTAGGGATCAGGGATACCCCTCAGGAATGTCATGGTGTAGCTCTGGTGCCCGACATAGGGGTTATCCTAGGTTTTTTCATGAAAAAATGGTATCCAATATTGACATTTCTATTTTGTTGTCTCGTATATTGGATGATGACTTTTGGAACATGATATCTAGATGTAGGGTGTGTTTCATGAGGTCTTACTCACCCAAAGCCATGAGTTACTATGGGAAGATGGTTTTAGGGTCTTCAATTTTGATCTTTGGTTCTTATTGATAGGATTCTGGTTTATCTCTAAGTTTATTTTTTATAACATATGACAATAAGAGTTCTACTGGGATTATCCAATGATCTCATAGAGCCTAAAAACTATGTTAATCCCATGTTTTAAATTTTACATGACTTAGGTTGGCATTGAAATGATTTTCACATGGCCTGTTAAACCATGTGTCTAAGTCATACACAACCAATAGTCTCTATTAATAGATATTTGGTGTTTTCTCACATTGTTGAATAGTATTTTTTGTTGTTGTGTGTTCATTTCAAATGAAACTAGTTGGTTTTTTAAAAAGTGAAGGGGATTTAGGGGTAAAATATGGGTCTTAAAATAGAATTTGTATTTTTGGATTTTAAAAATATCATTATTAATTTTGAACATTGTTTTGAAATGAATATTGGTATTCAAAATAGAAATGGGTTTTTAAGAAATAAGTCTTTTGATTTTCATTTTTCTTATGTCTTGGTTCTTTGAAATTGGTACTTTATGTTGAAATGTTATTTTGGAAATTTTTTATTGAGATTTAGTTTTTTAATTATATGGTTTTATACTGAAATATTATTTAAACTATACTTACAAGTAATGTTTTGAAGGTTATTAGGAAATATCATTCGGTGTTTTACTATACTTACACTACTAGAAGAGTGGTGGATCGAGACACCATTTCATTGATACATGTATTTCAAGGTCATTGAGGTCTTCTAGAGTCTATGGAGTTAAAGTAGGAAATTTTAGAGGTCTTCAAGTCTCTAAGAACTCTATAATTTTTAATATTAAGAGGTATCTCAAGTGTATTCAAGGAAATGGGTTTATATTGGTGGAATCTCTTCATTTGATCTTTATTTTATGGAATAAACACATGGGAGTTCTTTAAGAGCACATTCACTCAAAGATTCATTCATGAGGATGTGAAGGATAATAATATGGTAGAGATTATTGGTTTTTATCAGGTTCAACAAATGAAGAATGAAAATGTTTGTCTTTTAAAAGAGCTAGTTCCATATTCTTTAGAGATGGTGTTGATCAATTTTTAAAAGGATTATCTCTTCATGAAGGCTTTTTTCCAAGATTTTTGTAACCAAATTCTCTTATCCAGACCATTTTTGTTTAAATAATTATTGAAAAAAAAGTTTTTGGATGAAATTTTTTTCAAGTGTCGTCCCATGATGAGTGACATCCCATATTCATTCAGTGTTAAAGAATTTTCCCCCTACAATAAAAGGTATACACCAACAGAATATTTCATCGAGTCTCCCCATTAAAATAATTTCTTTTATAGATAATAACTTATCCTTAGTTTCATTAATATAAACCATCGCTTTTCATACATTAACATTACATCACTTTTGAGGAATATTTAAAACATTACACAAACAGACACTAAAATTCCGTATCAGTTTAGTGACTTTGGAAACATGGAAACCTAAATACTAATACATGAGTGAACTACATTATCTCCCAATATATTCTTAATGACTAAAACACATCTTTGACACATCATAAATAATAAATATATTCATAACCTTGGAAGGGAAACATAAAAAGGGGTGATATCTGATGCTCGGTAAGGGTAAACAAGGGAGGCATGTAAGAATAAACATGAGCGTGAGAATGTGATCATAACATTTAAAGATCATACACTTCATGTCATGAGATTACAAAGATGAATCATGGAAGAAATATTTTTAGTTCATAAGACATGAATCAAAATGAAATAAATAACATAACCTATGAAATCATAACATAGGAATAATAAATGGAATTATGGAAGACACATAAGAAAATAAAATTATTTCCATTATATCTAAGGAATTGCATCCAAGGACATATTAGTAACATGTGTCACTCCCCATACCATATTGGTAGTTATGTTTTACTCCCATGGGAATCTTAGTTCTATGAGTTCACTCCTCATACTGTCTGGGTTTTCATGGTTCACTCCCATGTCAATATTAATAGCCAAGTTTCACTCCTAATATCATCTTATTCTATCTAATGAGATGTAAATATTTACCTAATGCATGGGAGAGAGATATAGGCCCCACCCATCTCATAATGAAATCATACGTACATGTTACACAAAATCATAACCCATTAAATGAAATGGGTTTCATAAACATATAACCCATGAGAGAGAAACATATTTCATAAATATATAACACATGAAAGAGAAAATATTTTATAAACATCATTCCATAATGTGTAATCCATTCAGAGATATAAAATGAATGAAAATATTGTATAATGTACTAGAAATTCCTGAGTAACATCAACATATGTGTTTTCGATGCTTTCGCCAAGGCGTGCGCATCCGTCTATGAAGGAGACGCAGCTATGGCCTGTCATTCCTACTTTCCAAAGGCAGGCGGCATCTAACGCTTATTCAGGGATGTTTTCTACTTGATCGAAATGGGATGATGGGATGTCGGTTCTTCATTCTGTGGATTTCTCCTCGGAACTTGTCACCTCATCTGGGTCTCCCTTATAGACTTAAGAGGTTGTTCGTGAAACTCTTCCTAGAGATATATCTTCATGGACACTAGTTAATTTCACTACTTCTGTCGGGACATTCCAAGGGGTCCAGTCAGGGTAGAAACCTTCAGTTAGGGGAGTAGTCACGTTGGGTATCACTGGCGTGTCTGGGCATTGGGGTATTGGTGTGTCTGGACTTCAATCCCTTGTTATATGCCTTCTCGAGGGCGCGGATGCCCGAGGCATCCCACATAGAACATGGGGAATCATTTTCCATGGGAATTTATCTGAGTTTTTCCTCATCTTCCAATTTTTGACATAGGGTATGCCACAAGTTTAATGTTCGGAGGAGATGGATCAGGGTGATCATAACACTGACTAGAGTGGATCAGATGGGGGAACCCGCTGGAGGGAACACTGATGTTGGGTTCAACGTATGGTTGGCTTCTAGATTGTTGTTAAATGGAATGGGTAATGGGGTGGCGTGATCCCACCGGGATGTGGCGGCCTGGGTAAGAATCAGGATGGATGATGGAAGGTTTTCTGAAGTGGATGGTGAATGGGATGGAACCATCATGAGGATGACGATGGTTTTGGGCTTATGCCTCGAAGAGGCTTCCTACATATCTCTGTGGCAGGGAATCAAAGTCCATGTAGTTTATCTGATGACGGATTACCATTGATTGGGGTTTTCAATGGCTTACCGTTGGATAAGATCGCAATGGATTACTGCTGGATAGGGTGTCAACGGCTTACCACTGGAAGGGGTTTCAATAGCTTACCATTGATTGAGGTCACAACGTCTTACCTCTGGACGGGGCTGTCAGTGGCTTACCACTGAGGAGGTTGAAATGGCTTACTACTGCATAGGGTCACAACGGCCTACCGCTGATTAAGGTCACAACGGCTTACCGCTGGATGGGGTTTCAACGGCTTACCATTGAATGGAGTGACAACGGATTACTTCTAAATGGAGTGACAATGGAATACTGTTGAATGGAGTGAGAACGACTTACCACTAAATGGAGTGACAATGGATTACCGCTGAATGGAGTGACAACGATATACCACTGAATGGAGTGACAACAGATTACTGCTGAATAGAGTGATAATGGCTTACTGATAAAAGAGGTCCACAGTTTAATGTCATGCGGGATGGGGGCGAACCAACATGAAGATGGTCGGAACGACCAATGGATGGTGGGCTTGAACCTCAGAGAGGCTTCCTACGTACCATGCCTTGGTAGGGATCAAAGACCAAATAGTTCAGGATATGGGTGTATGGAATACACTCTAGGCTTCCCAGAGTGTTGGTGAACCAAAATGAAGACAGTCGGAACGACCAGGGTAGTGCACTTGAACGTCATGGAGGCTTCCTACGTACCCTGCCTTGGGAAGGATCAAAGTCCACATAGTTCAGGTGAAAAATTTAGTGGTGGGCATGAACCTTGCGGAGGCTTCTTACATACCCTGCCTTGGAATGGATCAAATACCTCATAGTTCAGGTTGGATCATCGGTGAATAGACCTGAAGGAGGACCTGGGGTCCCATGGGTGGTGGGATTGAACCTTGTGGAGGCTTCCAACTTACCCTACCTTGGAAAGGATGAAAGAACTCATAGTTTAGATGTTGTGGGGATTACACTCTAGGATACCCAGGGAAGATGTCATGGTCGGTTCTTACTGTAAGCCCATGAGAGTCATGCTCGGTGTGAGAAACAAGAGGTAGCAGAGACCTGACAATCACGTCACGAAAGGTGCGTCTGTGGGAGGTGAAGTGGAGCTTACACATAGTTAGAAACCCGAAGAGAAAATATGGGCTTATGCATGGTCATCATCCTAGAGAAGTTGGGACTTACTCCAAGATGGAGGCCCGGTGAAGACAAAGCCCTTCAGGAGAGGGATTTGGAACCGAAGGAAGGATGGGTCTGCTGCTCATTCCCCCCCCCCCCCCATTCCATGGGACCGAAGAAGAAAGGAGGATAAGGGATGCTGCCTCCCAAAAGAAAAGATATGGTCTTACACCAAGATAGTAGCCCTTTCCCCACTGACAAATGTTACTCCGATAAGGAGGATATCATCACCTGTGAGGGAAGATCTCATCCTCGTGGAGACCAGTGGGCACGGAGAATGTCCAAGGTGGGGGCACCCCGCGTGTGAGCCACGGGGAGAGGTCAGAGTTTAACGTCATGTGCTGAAGATTATGGTGCTTTCCAATTTAACATCTTGCAGCTCGGACGAGGTGGGTTTGCTTCGCACCCCTAAGACATACATAACCGGTACCCTCTGCTCTTTGGTGAAGAGAAGGGACAGGAAACTCCGTGGTTAGGGGGTGTTATGGAGTGAGCCATTGGGGGTCCACATTAGCATGGTTATGCAAAGAAGCAATAGTCATTAGCGTGCATATGTGAAGAAGCATGAGGTGAAGTAATGTAGTGGGAAGTATCGTCCAAGGGACATTGAAATCACATCATTCAAACCAGGAGGGTCCCATGGGAAAAGGAATTGTATAGTAGAGGGGTTCATAGGCAGGGGCCTTGTGAAACTCGGCAACTCCGCGTGGTGGAGGGTACTTGCGAAGGGGTGTGCGTCGCAAAGTGGGGCACCTCATCCTAAGCATTGGGCATAGGTGCATATAGTAGGTGCTTCGAAAAGTGGAAAGGCATTTGAATAGCACAACCTTGCGGAGCAAAGGTGCCTCGTGAAGAAATGTATCGTGAAGAAATGTGCTTTGCAAAGTACAGTAACCCCACCCTGACTTATCATGTGGATCACGTGTACGTGAAGGGTGTTTCGTGAAGTATAAACGCTTCACAATGACTCGGGTCCCCTTGGGGATCCCCTTGCTTCGTGGAGGCCCTTAGGCTCCATAAAAGTCATCCCTCTCAAAATAGGGGGTTAAAGAAAGGGAAAGGGGAGGCACTTCGCAAAGCAGAAGTACCTCACACAGCTCATGGTTCACAGATCAGAAGGCACCTCGCGATTCAAGAGCTGGGAAGTTGAAAGGTCGGATGATCTGCCTTCTTTACTTGGGGGGAGGCCGGTATTTACAATGGAGAGACGCCACGAAGCAGATCTCGCTCAGCGCAAAGGTGGAGCTTGCTCCATGGTGGTCTCACAAACATCAAGTGTGGTCATATACAATCACTGCATCCTTGATCTGTGGCTTCTCTCGAATGTCAGGTGTGGTCACGGAGCATTACTGCCTCCTTACTTCATGACGGCTCACAAATTTCAAGTGTGGTCACAAATCGTTAATGCCTCCTTGCTCCGAGGCATATCACGAATGTCATGTACGGTCGTAGAGCGTTACCGCCTCCTTGCTCTCCAGTGGCTCATAAACATCAAAGTCGCTCGCAGAGTGTTATCACCTCCTTACTCCATGGCAGGTGTAGTGTGATTAGGGTTTTGTGAATGGTCTTCGTGGGGAATCCTTTTGAATATTTCCATTTTTTCATCTTCTTCTCCAAATTTGGCACCAACAAATTCCCACCCTCAGACTTAGAGCCGTGGAGAAATCGAGGGTCAAAGTCTGATGGTCAATCGTCGAAAACTTCATTCATTTGCGAAGATATATCACAAAGAGGGATTGCGAGGTGGATAGTCTTTGCTTGCGATTACACGAACTGTGTGTTGGGGGAGTGGATGCCCAGCGTCCCCACATGCTCTTCTGAGATCTAATGGTGGAAAAGATTTAGGAGTGTGACTATGGCCTTAGAGTGGGATGGCAGAAGAGGAAAGTGGTAAACATCATGAGGCTCCAGGAGGAGGAAGATGAGGTTCAACGGTTGTAGGCCAGGGTGGATGAGCATTCTACTTCCCTTGACGCGCAATCAGAGCTCGTGCCGCGACTGAAATCCCAGCTGGTGAAGGCCGAAGAGGGCATGAAGTGAGCCTCTAAGGTGATTACTGTCATTCAGACCGACGTAGAGCTGGACCAGATTATGGCCGATGAATTGCGCCCCATCTCTACCAAGGAGGAGCAAGAGATGAACAAGTGGCTACAACTCCTGGAGCCACCAGCCAGAGGGTGGTAAAGCTGCTACACTCTTTTGACAAGGTTAACCCGTCCATGGGGGGAAATGACCCTCGGGTACTGTAATGATTACAAACCCTCAAACATAATTTCACGCATTGATTTTTTGATGCCATAACATGCATTAGTTCCATTGTTTACATTGGTTTATTTCATTCTCGTGATATTCATGGGGCATCCAGTGATCATTCCCTAAGCTCACGTGGGTCGGGCCCGATGTGAGAAACAAGGGATGACCACCTTATCACCCCCATCCAAATGTAGGAGTGAAAACCAAGCTTCGGGAATCTGGTTTTTGAACAACCAGCCTGGATTTCTGGAAGGAAATAGGAGGGACCTGACTGGAGAATGAAGCTCTCAGAACAGCCAAATTACTATTTTCCCAGTGTGCTCTTGTACACATATGGGATAATTCCAAGGGCACTGGAATCAATCTGAACAGATGGGAATGGAAGGTGTGAATCACAATACCCAGGATTTGGAACAATATGTGGGTGGCGTGACAATAAAGAATAACTATTGACCACATTCGAAACACAGTATCCTTATTGTGTTAGCCTGGAATAGGGATAACAAATGAGGGTCGGCCGCTGACCATGTTCAAAACATGGGGCCTGAATCAAAATTTCATCCATTATTCTTCTGAAACGTTAGCTCAGGACAATAGGCAGGCTATAGGCCGAGCATCCATACTATTAGGGGGTTCCTTTACACATGAAATAGGAAAAGGGTCCAAATAAAGGGCATGCAAAGTGTGTAATGTGGAGTGATGGTTGGTTTGAACAGAATCCAACACACTCGAAATTATGCCACCGTGGGGGAATCACATTGGAAGGGCATATCGGTTTGATCTTGGACCATTCCTTCTTTTATACAGGACCTCTCTGACGATGGAGCAGAAAATGAAAAGAAATAGGATTTATGATTCCTAGGGCTAGACCCAAGGCAAAATGCCTGGGTGTCTCTATGTATCCCGTGAGGATAGGAATCAAGCCATATGTATTTCTAAGGGGTGGCACGGTAAGTTACTAGTTCCAAGGATAAAAGGGGCATGTGGGTGTGTCCCTTGCACCAAAAGAAGCGGTATTTGATGTATCTTGTTTGTCCTTTAAGGGGAATGGTTTTTTTTGTGAAGCGACAGGCCTAGGATAGAAAGTCTCGGTGTCTCCACAAGAATCAATCCATATACAGGCTTTGGAAAATGGTATGGCATGTGACTGATACCAAACATGGTGTCCCCTTGAGTGAGGACATCACAATGCAGTGTCGTTTTTCATCATGCATCCAGGATGATAATTTCATAGTTTAGGGTCATGTGATCAGACCAGGAGTTCATTTTAACGTCATGTGGCACATACTTAGTAGAGACAAGGCTGAAAGGGGAATGTTCACGGTGCAATAAAGCATACCAGACGTGAATGAGGATATAATCCCATACCAAACCGTACATGATTCTGAGAAAGAAACCTCAGGACAAGGGGCTAAAGTAGAGGTAAGAGGGTAAGGGGTAGGAGAAAATAACTCCCAAATGAGTTGGACCTGAAAATGAGATGCCTGTGTGTTTCTTTGTATCCCATGAGGATGGGAATCAATCCACACATAGTTCTTAAAGATATCTTAGTTTATGGTCTTTGAGCTCAGACCATAGAGAAGGAAAGTCAGCGCGGAGCCTCTAGTGATGCCTTTGCCACATCTTTGTCCTCCTAACATGAAAATGTGCACTGAGGGATAGTGTCGGGAGTGTTAAAATCCCACTTGAACATGATGGGGTGGACAATGATGTGAATCATGTAACCAACATTCAAGGTTTAAAGGGGCTGGCGTGATGATGGAGGATGACTACTGACCGTGTTTGAAACACAACATCCATATCGCGTTAGCCTATAATGAGGAAAAACAAATGAGCATCGGCCACTCACTATATTAGCAACGTGGGACTTGTATCGATTTATTGTCTGAAAACCCTCGAGGACGTTGGCTCGTGATGGTAGGAGATCCCTTAGGCCTAGAATCCATGCCATTTGGGGGTCCCTTTAGGAGTGGAAGATAATGTAAGCCCAAATGAAGGGGAAAAAGAATCCTAAAAAATGGGCAAAAGAATGTCTACGTAAAATCCAACACTCCAAATGCTGAACCAGAGTACTCTTAAACAGATTGGTGCATCGTCGATGAGGGTCTAGGAGGGTTCTCAACTTGAGAGTAACCAATTTGAAGGGATTAGTATAGAATATTGGTATATAGAACTCCTAGGAGGGAGAGGTACATGGCATGGTTGTTACAAACCCGATGTGAACGAGGACATAGTCACATACTACACCACATACTCCCCTCCCCGGGAAAAGGTAGGCCAAGGGGCCAGGGTGAAAGGGAGATTTCTGAGCGATGGGGCTGGATCCCAAGTTTAGACGTTTGAGTGGTCCTACATATCCCCTGAGGATGGAAATCATGTTGTACGTAGTTTTATGAATGGGAAATACAAAAATATCTTAGTTTAAGGTCTTAGAACTCGTACCATGGAGAAGCGGGACTATCCCATGTAAAGGCAGACATTAACCCAATCCCTATGCCTACGTGATTCGAACTCAGTATAGGAAACAAGGGTGGATAAGGTATTTTTAATACATGAAATATATGAAAAAGGGAAACCGGTGGAGCCCCAAATGATTTCATTATCGTGACTTTTTCCTCATAACGTGTGGATGCGCACTGAGGAATAGTACCAAGAATTTCAAAGTTCTACTAGGATATGATGAGTTAAGAAGGAATTGAATCATGTAACCAACATTTTGGGCTTAATGTGGTTAGTGTGATGATGGGGGATAACTATTGACCATTTTCATAACACAGCATCCATATTGTGTTGGCATGAAATGGGGAAAGACAAATGAGCACCGACCACTAACCATATTCACAACATAGGACTTGTATTGATTTGTTGTCCAGAACCCTGGAAGACTTTGGCCCATAATGGTAGGAGGGCCCTTGGGCGAAGCATCCATGCCATTCGAGGGTCCCTTTGGATGTGAAAGGTTGTGGAAGCCCTAAGGAGGGAGAACATGAAGCCTGAAAAATTATTGAAAGCATGTCTGAGTAGAGTCTAACATTCCAGTTACTAAACAAGTGTACCCTTAGGCATATTGGTGAATCCCCAAAGAGGGCCGAGGGGCTCATCTTGAGAGCAGCTGATTTGAAAATAAAAGGATAACACAAGGGGATGGAAATATCTCAGGAGGTGGAGGTAAATTCCATGGTTGTTACAACACCCGATGTGAGTGAGAACATAATCCCATACCACATCATATATTCCTCTCTCTTAGGGAATGCGGGCCAAGGGGACAAGATGGGGATAGACTCGAAGACGATATGATTGGGAGTTCCTAAGTATCCCATGAGGATGGTAATCAAGCCATACGTAGTTCTAGATGAAGCACATAGGGGTAAGATACCCTAATGAGGGGGGTGTATGGCACGCTGAGTAACCCAACGTGAATGAGGACATAATCCCATACCACACCATTCAACCCTAAATAGGAACTTGGGTTGGGGCCTGAAAAGGCCAAGGGGCCTGAATCTGGGCCTCGGATGGGAAGGCCTGGTCAATTTGCAGTTTAGCGTCTTGTGGTGAGGATGAGGAAAGGGGTAAGATACCCCAAACAAGGTAGGTGTTTGGTGCGGCGAGTAACCCAACTTGAATGAGGACATAATCTCATAACACATTGTATAACCTTAAATAGTAACTTGGGTCGGGGCCCGAAAAGGCCAAGGGGCCTGAGGCTAGGCCTCAGATGGGATGGCCTGGTCAATTCGTAGTTTAACGTCTTGTAGTGAGGACAAAGAAAGGGGTAAGATACCCCAAACAAGGGAAGTGTATGGCGCGGCGAGTAACCCGATGTGAATGAGGATATAGTCACATACCACGTCGTACAACCCTAATTTGGAACTTGGGTTGGGGGCCCGAAAAGGCCAAGGGGGATGAGGTTGGTCCTTGGATGGGAAGGGTCAGTAAATTCATTGTTTAACGTCTTGTAGTGAGGATGAGGAAAGGGGTAAGATACACCAAAAAGGGAGGTGTATGGCACGGCGGGGATCCCGACGTGAATGAGGATATAGTCCCATACCACACCATACAAACCTAAATAGTAACTTGGGCTGGGGGCCTAAAAAGGCCAAGGGGCCTCAGGCTAGGCCTCGAATGGGAAGGCCCGATCAATTTTTAGTTCAACATCTTGCAGTGAGGACAAAGAAAGGGGTAAGATACCCCAAATAAGGGAGCTATACGGTGTGGCGAGTAACCCGGCGTGAATGTGGATATAGTCTCATACCACATCGTACAACCCTAAATAGAAACTTGTGTTGGGGCCCAAAAAGTCCAAGGGGCTTGAGGCTGGGCCTCGAATGGGAAAGCTAGGTTATATCACTGTTTAACGTCTTGTAGTGAGGATATGGAAAGGGGTGAGATACCCCAAACAAGGGAGGTGTACGGTGCAGTGAGTAACCCGACATGAATGAGGACATAATCCCGTACCACATCGTACTACCCTAAATAATAACTTGGTTCGGGGCCCAAAAATTCCAAGGGGCCTGAGGCTGGGCCTCATATGGGAAGGCCCGGTCAATTCACAATTTAACATCTTACAGTGAGGACGAAGAAAGGGTTAAGATACCCCAAACAAGGGAGGTGTACGGTGTAGTGAGTAACCCAACATGAATGAGGATATATTCCCATAACACACCATACAACCCTAAATAGGAACTTGGGTCGGGGGCCCGAAAAGGCCAAGGGGCCTGAGGCTGGGCCTCGGATGGGAAGGCCTGGTCAATTCACAGTTTAATGTCTTGCAATGAGGATGAAGAAAGGGGTAAGATACCCCAAACAAGGGAGGTGTACGGCGTGGTGAGTAACCCAACGTGAATGAGGATATAGTCCCATACCACATCGTATAACCCTAAATAGAAACTTGGGACAGGGCCCAAAAAGGCAAAGGGGCCTGAGGGTCGGGTGTCTCGACCAATGGTAATTGTACGACCTCTTGTGCGACTACCGCCTCATCACAGCTCCTAATCCCACGTGAGCAGTGCTCGCTGTGGGAAACAAGGAGATGGATCCGGCTCTCCTAGCCACATAGGGGTCTAGTAGTTGGAATTGCTTGAGGGGAGTTCATTGCTTGGATATACAATGGGGAAGAATGAACTACTACACTCAATTTTTGGGACATCTTGGGGTGGCTCTAATGAAAAAGGATAGATGTTGACCAGGTTCAAAACACAATGTACTTATAGTGACTTGGAATGGGAACAACAAATGAGCATCGACCACTGACCATATTCACAACGCGGGACTTGTATCGATTTGTTTCTCAACATCCTCGAGGGCGTTGGCCTGAAGTGGTAGGAGAGCCCTTGGGCCTAGCATCCCTGCCATTCGGGGGTCCTTTTATATGGGAAGGATGATGGAGTCCCAATCAAAGGAGTGGGTGAAGCATAGCTATACCCATACATTTTAAAGTCATGCAGGGCAGTGAAAGAGGAGGACACCTCTAGGGAGTGGGAAGTACGGTGGAATCAAGATGATCTCGATGTGTATTGAGGAAAGAACATGCACCACACCATATGTCTTGACCTGGGGGGAGATTTTGGCATTTGGGTTGGGCCAATAGGCGAAATGTCCGGGCATTACTACGTATCCCATAAAGATGGGAATCAATCCATACATAGTTCTTGAAGGCCATCCAGTTTAACGTCATGCGGTGAGGACGTGCCAGGATAGAAGAACGGGGAGTGGGAACATAGTGCGGCCATTATAATCTCATCATGAGTGGGGCTAAGGAAGCCTACACTAAATCATGAAAGGATCCTCCACGAGAACTATACCCATGGGGGAATAGTCAAAGAGAAGAGTTTGGGGATGGGCACAAGAAGAAACACTTGAGAATTACTACATATCCCATGCGGATGGGAATCAAGAAACACGTAGTTCTGAAGATACAGCTTAACATCGTGCAAGACGACGCCCAGTTTAAAGTCATGTAGGACTGGACAATTTAAGGTCATGTTGGAACAAACAGTTTAGGGTCATGTAGGAACAAACTATTTAAGGTCATGCAGGACCAGTAGGCTCAGTAAAAGTATTGCTTGAGGAACATGTCATTGGTGGGAGGAGATATATGCTCACCATCCATGGTCACCAGGGATTATGCTTCATTGGGGTAAAACCTATGGATTATGTAAGGTCTTTCCCATTTGGGCTCTAACTTGGGTGGTTTCCTACCAGGGATCATTGGCACCGGAGGGAAAATACTAAGTCACCATGCAAAAAAGAGTGGAGGCGAACCTTCTTATTGAAGGCTCTAGCTATCTTATTCTGATGCCTTTCCAGATTGTGCAGGGCACAAAGCCTACTCTCGTCAAGTGCTTCCATTTCATCCAGACGAATTTCGGCTACCTTATCTGGAACCTACTGGTCAGAGACCACTGTGCGTAATGAAGGAAGCTAGATCTTGATGGGAAAGACAGCCTCGGCTTCGTACACCAGGGAATACATGGCCACCTGGGTAGAATTACGAGTCGTCGTCCGATAAGCCCAGTGGGCATTGGGGAGCTTGTCTGGCAAACTCTTCATGTGCTGACCAACCATTTTCTACAAGATGTTAGAGAGGGTCTTTTTGAATGCCTCAATCTACCCATTTTCTTGTATGTTGTAGTGGGAGGTATGGTTAGAACGGATGTCGTACTTGGTGTACAACTACTTCAACTCAGCTGAACGGAAGTTGGGGTCTTTATCGGTGAGGACGACGTGATGGACTACAAATCATTAGATGATATTGTATCTCAAGAATTCAATGATTGAACGGTCCTTGACCTCCTTGAGCAGAACTGCTTCTGCCCACTTCGAAAAGAAATCTGTGGCGGTCAGGATGAACCTACACTAGTGAGCTGTCACCGATGGATATGGTCCCATGACATCAAGTCCCCACCCCACGAACGACCAAGAGTACTTGGTGGAGTGGAGAGGTTCTGGCGGCCGATGCAAGAATTTAGCATGAATTTGGAATGTGTGACATCTCTTGGTGAACTTGATGCATTCTTGGATCATGGAGGGCCAGAAGTACCCCAGTCTTCGGATCTGATGGGACAGCTTCGGCCTAGTCTGGTGAGCCCCAAAGTAACCGGCGTGAACCTCTTTCATGACCTATGAAATCTAGACTCCTTGGATGCAACGGAGGAGAAAACCATTGAAATCATTCTTCTATAGGATCTTCTCAAGATTGGTACCACTTTGGAGGGTAAACTGCAGCGCGCGGTCTCGGATTCTCTCACGCTCGGCCCGATCAGACGGGAGGTAACTATTTTGGAGATACTCCAAAAAAGGGTCTCTCTAGCTGGGGGTCGCTTCAACCACTACATCTGAGGAACCTTGGGGTCCTGACGTAGAGGCTCTGGTAGTAAGATGGCTTACTCGTAGGACATTGTCATCATCTGGGGTGACGGGAGAAATGACTCTCCGATAATCCATGTGTGTAATCAGATCATCTTTCTCGGCTTCTTCAAGTGATGCAACCAGGCCGTCCAGGTCGTCTTGACCATTCTGAGATTGAGGGACATGAGTAACTTCTGACCAAGATGCAAACTGGGCCATTAGATGAATGGTGTTCTCCAAAAATGGTATGAACTCTGGCTCTCTGACAACATAGTCACCACTTATTTTCTTAATGACAAGTTTGGAATCCCCATTCACATGCAATTGGGGAACATCGATCTCGAGGGCCAGCTCGAGACCAGTGATAAGATCCTAATACTCTGCCTCATTCTTGGTGCAGCCTTCTGACAACAGGAATGAGTACAGAAGGATGGCTTACGTCAGGGTAATAAAGACAATACCCAGGCCTACCCTGTTGAGCCTAAGATCATTGAGTCTCTTTCTGGTGGGGCTCCAGGAGGCACCATCAAAGTGCATCTGCCAACATGGGACGACATGATTTACCGAGAGGATTTCCTCGTCAGGAAAATCTAGGTCTAGGTTCTGGTCAGTGGGGGTTGTCTGGGTAGCTAGAAAATCTTCCAATGTCTATCCCTTGATAGCCTTCTGAGGCACGAACCTGATGTCGAACTGTTGGAGGATTACTGCCCAATGTGCTAGCTGGCCGGTCAACATGGGGTGGTTCAGAATGTAATTCATCGGGTCTACCTAGGACACTAGTTCTACCTCATGGTGTTGCAGGTAGTGTCGCATCTATTGCATGGAAAATATGAGTGCAAGGCATCTCTTTCCGATGGGGGTGTATCTGGTCTCCATATCAAGGAGCATGTGGCTGAGGTAGTATTGGTTGTTTTCCATCCCCTCATTGTTCTTCTGGGAAAGGAGGCCGCTTAGAGATCATTCCAGGGAAGTCACGTACAGGATCAATGGTTTTTTGGAGATGGGTGGCATCAAGACCGGAGGCTGGAGTAGATACTACTTTATTTCCTCCAACGCGGTCTGGAACTCTTCGTCCCACTCGTAGGCGGAGCCTTTCTTCTTGATTTGAGAAAAGGGCTTACAACTACCAGCGAGATTCACAATGAATCGGTGTATGTAGGATAAGTGGCCTTGGAAACTAAGAAGCTCTTAAATATTTCTCGGGGGAGGCATCTGGCTGATGGCCTTGATCTTCTCTGGGTGGATCCCGATGGCCCGGTACCTGGAAAAAAATACAAGAAACTTCTCGGAGGTGACCCCGAAGGAACAATTCAACAGTTTCATTTTCAAGTGGTGAGAATGGAGGAAGCCAAACACTTTCTCAAGGTCCTTAAGATGGGCCTAGAGATGGAGATATTTGACCACTAGATCATACACATAGAATTCCACCAATGTCCCGAGTATTGGCTTGAATATGCAGTGCATGGACCTTTGATAGGTGGAACCTGCATTCTCCAGGCTGAAGGGAATAACCTAGTAACAGAACGTACCTTGGGGAACCCTGAAAGCTATGGACTCCTCATCCTCGGGGGCCATTTGAATCTGGTTGTATTCGGAGTAACCATCCATGAAGGAGAGGGCTTCTAACCTAGTCATAGTGTCAATCAACAATTATGTCACTCGAAGGGGAAAATCATCCTTCGGACAGTGGCAGGTGAGATCTCAGAAGTCTATGCAGACCCAGATCTGTTTGTTCTTCTTCCTGACTGGCATAATGTTGGCTAGCCACTTGGGGTACTAGACCTTGTTGACGAAGTTGGATCTGATAAGCTTGTCAGATTCGGCCACGACCATGGCACCATGAGAAGGGTGCATCTTTCTGGGAGGCTTCTTGAAACCGCGATGATTTGCATGGAGACTAAGGTGGTGGACGGCTACCTAAGGATCTAGTCCTGGATTCTGGTCGTAGATCCAGGAGAATACATCACAATGCTGCTTTAGTAAATCTATGTACCATTGTTTCTCCTCGAGGGACATTATGGCACTAATCAATGTGGGTCTCAGGTCTACCTTGCAACCAAGGTTCACTTATACCAGTTCATCGACCATAGAGGAGACACCCTCTTCAAAGGTGGGGGGAGCATCCTAAAGATCCTCTTCATCACTTATGGAGGGGGTATCTCCAGCGGGGAAAGCCTCCTCTGGGTCGGAAGACCTAGTGGGAGGCTGCTACCATCCTGGGAAGCGGTGGACAACATATCAGTAGATTCACGTGCTGCTGAAACCATAGCAATGAAGGCAGTCGATATGATCCCATCTGGTATTTGGCTCAAGGGTCCACCTTTGATGATATCAAAGCAATAGTGTTGTGTTGGCTTGATCCAGTTAATACAAGCCCATAAAAACAAACATGTATGACGTACTTTCATTTCCATGGGGCAGACATCCCGATATTGTACGGGGGTAGGAGGATCTGGGATTACCTGATCCTGGTTTGTGTAGGAGTACGAGGTGATTTTCTGTTGTCGCTTAGACTTGGGAATAAGATTCCCTCTTGTACCAGATACAACAAAACATTGCCCCATTTTGAGGTTTGTGGCCTCCAATCTATGGATCTGGAAGATGCAGGCGTCATCCAGACCTGCCCAGGGGTTAGTTGCGACCGTGGAGGGATCAACCTCACACGCCTGAATCTGTTTTTCCTTTCTCTTGTAAAGGTCAGCATCCAGGTATCATTATTTACAAGATCCAAAAGGAGATTCATCACCTTAGAGTATTCCTACTCGGTCATTAAGGGAGTACATGAGGCACTGGTGATACGAGGAGGGGACCACTGCATGTAGGTGGAGCCATGGTCTGCCAATTAATGCATGGTACACGGTATCCTGGGAGACAACCATAAACTCGGTGCTAGAAACTAGGCCACCGAACTGGGTTTTCAAACGGATCTTACCAACTGGGGTCTTCTCTTTCTTGTCGTATCCCTAGATTCTAAATTCGGAGAGAGTCAGGTCATCTTCAGATAACCTAAGCTTTCGTAGTGTCCGCGTCGTGATAAGGTTAATCCCAGAGCTGGTGTCAACAAGATAGCGGTGAACCTCCATGCCATTAAATTGGTCGGTGGTGTACAGTGGGAGGATGTGACCCTGTATGACAGAGCCTTCATCTTCCCCAGAGAATGAAATGATGGCCTGATATTCGGCGTTCTCATCCACTTCAATATGAAATGCTTCTACAACTTCTACCTCTGTCTCAAACTAGAGGGGGCTTCTTAAATCCTCGGTGAGGGCCTCGTGCATATCTGACGATAGTTGAAGGGCCTTGAGGATGGAAATACTTATAGGGATGCTGTCAAGGTGCTTAAGGACATCATATTTCTACACTAAGTGTGAACTTCTACTTGTAGGAGGCCGCTCTGTGACAGGACGCATGGCAGGTCCTGACGGCTGGACTGGTAGCTGGCTGGTGCTGGGCATGTCCCGCTGTTCACTGGTCGAAGCCCAGGGAGTAGCTGCCGAATAAGGAGAGGATGATTGTGATTGTCCTATAGAAGGATGAGGCTGGTCACGGCATGTTTGAGGTAGCTCTACCTGATCCAATTGCACAAATGGTGGTGGAGGCGGGCCCGATGACACTGGATGAAAAGGCTGCGCATGCTGAGCTCTGCGCTGAGCCTACTATCTGGTCTCAGTGGTATGCACGGCCTATCCGGAGGCACCAAGTAATGTACCTTGACAAGACATGTGGTCACGGATCTGCCGAGGTTGGTGTCATCTGGGGATGTTGGGGAGGTTTGTTGGGCGCTCCCCGCCGTCAGGAGTCATATAGGGGTTTAACAACTCCATGTTATTAACCGAAGTGTACCCTTGACTATCACTTGAAGATTCATCCACTATTGGGCAGATTCTGGGAGTAATCCTTATCTCAGGGGGCAAGAAGTAGCTGAGAGTGTTGGACGAAGATGGAATTGGTGGGTCGCATTGCTTTCCCTTGTGTCGCTGATGCTTGTTCTTCTAGAAAGAGGTTGGCTGGGATGACGACACAGAAGCAGCGGTTGCAGCCTTGGAAGGATATAGCTGATTCAGGCATGCATGAATGATACCATGGGCACGAGCATCTATTTTTCAATCCATCCAGTCATTATACTTCTTTGACTCACCGTTAGAAACCTCTTGCCACTCACCTTCACCATCGCCGCTACTGTCTGGCCTTACGAAGATGCATGCCACTTGTGGCGGTGCCGGACCCATCCTAACTATGTTTTTATCAACATGGTCTTGAATACAGTATTTGAACACATAGCACTACTTGAGGGTATGCCCTATAATTTGATGATAGGGGTAGTAGTTGGGGAGATCAGTGAGATTCGCCACTTCCAGCCTTCTGCACTCAGGAAAGCATAAAATCCCCTGCTCTATGGCACTACGGAAGTAACCAGGGACCTGATTCTCATTGAACAAGTATGTATGGTTTCTCTTGTCCAAGAAGGGGGACCATGGAGCTTAAACCTGACGTAGAATAGGAGGATCCTGTCGAGGAGTCGGATCCTAATTGTCCTGCCCGGGCGGTGGCGACACATTACGCTGGGACACCTACCGATTCTGAGGCGGATGCTGCTGAGCTAGAGGTCATGCCTGAGGTGGATGGCCTCTACGAGGCTGTGGGTCTCATGCCACTGGTTGCAATTCTATTTGCTCGAGGGGATCTATTTGGGCCATCGTGGGAGGCTCAGCTCTGAAAACCCTTCTTGCTGGAATTACTGGGGTAAAGGACGTGCCTGGCTGTCCTGTTGTAGGGATTCTTCCAGGCGTTGGGCCTTATCGGAGAAGTCTCGGAATCCTCCAGGGTAGTTCTGGGTGATCAGAGAAGGGACCAGTTCCATCTTGACGTTCCCTACACACATCGTCGGTAACTTCTCCTGAGTCAGTGGCATGTCAAGGGAATATGCGAGCCCTTTCCATCGGGCGATAAAATCTACGACACGCTCATCAGGCCATTGATTTCACTTGAAAAGGTTTTTGATACTTTTTTTCTATGTGGTGGAACTGAACTGGTAGAGGAATTTCTTGCGAAGGTCCTCCCAGCTGGTTACGGATCTGACAGGGAGCTGGATGTACAAGACAAACACCGGCCCTTCCAATGTCTAAACAAAACAGCGAAGCATGGCAGCCTCCTACTGCGCTGGAGTCCCTAACATGGGACCAAACCTTGATTTGAAGTGATCCAGGTGTTGTGGCGGGTTCCTCGTCCCGTTAAAGGGGGAGAAGGTGGGATTCCCAAAACCCATAGGCTCCAGCATATCATCCACCCATGCCGGGTATGGCTTGCCATCAGGTGGGATTGCCACCTTTCGTGTTTCCAATGCCTCAAGGCGGGCTATGAGAGCCTCCATAGAATCATATGGATGGGGCTCCCTGTCTTGATGGGGATCCCTAACCACGAGAACAGTGGCGGGTTCTTCAATGTGGTAGACAGGCTCAGCGGCCCGTGAAACGGTTGGCGGGGCAACCTACGGGGTAGCTGGGGGAACCTGAGCTGAGTTCCTCGGATTTCTCACCATTCCGAAGGGTTTAGCGAGATATACTGCACCCTCTTTCCATGAGCTCCAGCTTCAGCCCTGTCCGCAGGAGCATCATGATCCAGGTTTCCTAGGGGAAGCTCACTAAGGGGAAGTTGTTCTTGCCATGTTGTACTGGCCTAGGATTGTCATAGTCGGGTCGTCGCTCTACAGCGCGTTCAGCCAAGAGGTCATCGACCAGCTTATTCTACTCATCAAGTTGTTGGCACAATGTGGCCTTCTCAGGGTCTTCCTTCATCTTCTACACTGAGAAAGATGGTTTGGAGTATTTGGTAGCTCCGACGTGCTCTTTACCCTTACCAGAATTCCTGATGAGTACCAATGCCTTGGTGGGCGCAATGAGACCAAGTATATTTCTCTACTAATGATTAATCCTTCCCGATGGATCCAATATTAGTGGCAGGCCCTCATGGGGTAAGTCTCCATCAAGAAGATCCATCTTTTCCTCCTCATCCACTATGCCGTACATGTTGACTGTGACCCTTCCTGGGGGCATGTTTTTAATGTCGCCTAGAAAGTTGGACTGCCACCGGATAGGACTGAAGAGGAGGGCAGCATACTGCCCCCAGCCATAGATTTTCACATGGGGGTATCCTCCTTGATAATTTTGTGTAGTACCTTGATACTCTGAATGCATTGTTGCTAGAGGGCCTCATGACAACCTGGTGACTCGGGGTGCTGGTCCATAGGGAGTGTGGCCAAATCGACCAGACGACATTGCTCATTGATGTCATAAAAATGCGCCGGGCTCCTATGATAAACCACTCACTGATGATAAAGACTAAAATTCGTCTCCTAGAGGGTGTGGCGGAAACACTCAACTTCCTCCGGGGTGAGGGATTCCGGTATGCAGAAATTCAGTGTTGTCACGAGCTAGAACTTCCCGAGGAAGTGGTCCGCTGCGAGGATGTTACATAAACTCCTTGGCTCAGATTCAGGGTCTGGACCTTGATTTCCCCACTCATCAACTGGGGTTGGTTGAGGAACTGGCAGCGGTACTGAGGCAGACTGCTGGGATGCCAGGATGGCCGATGGAGAGTATGGTGAACGGGCTAACTGGCCACCGAATCTTGGGTTGTCTTCCGAATAGTGTAGTGACCTGGCCACTACATCGTGATAGGATGGGCTGATTTCCATAGTTCCCAGCTTAGAGGATAGGGCTACTGGTGATATGATGCAATGTTGCTCTCCCATCGTTGGTCCCCAAAATAGCTCTCTATGATTTCTTGTCGAGGCAGAGAGTGCTTCTGGTGATGATGGTGGTGATTGCGTGACCGTAACCTACAAGGTCACCAAATTTTCATCCTTCTGGATATACCTGTGGAGGGAGGCAGGATTCTGATGGACCTCGCATTCCGGCAGCACCAGGATGATGCGCCTCATCCTTTCCCCAGACCTTGACTCGGATTAGCGAGAGTAAGGTTCCTGCACTGAGTCGTACTCCACCTCAGAGTCTGAGAAGCAGACTGGTCTGATATCTGTCCAGACCTTCTCATAATTCTTCTTATGGCGGCGATGACCCACCTTCCTTCCCCTGGGTGGCTCCTCGGGACAGGGCAGATTTCTGACACGGGGTCCTTCGGCCGCAATAGTGTTGTGGTGGAGAGGGTTTCCACCTAAGAAAGTTGGGGTGCGAGGATTACCAAGAAAAATTTCAAAGGGGACATGAGGAGGACCCCTATGGGTAGCACTAGAGTAGGAATGACCTCCGCTGGAACTAGAAGAATCATGGGGATGGCCTCCATGATTTTTTTCCTAGGTGACCTCAGTACAAGGAGGGTCCTTGTACCGGTCTAGCTGAACATGGGCAGGACCTTCGTGCTGGGTGCAGGTGGCGTGAGGCTGGCCTTCACCCCTTTTTTTGTCGAGGCGAGGAGGACCTTCACCCACTACTGAGAGGACATGGGGAGGATCCCCACATTGAAGAGAGATCGGATGGGCAATGTCTCTACACTGGTGGTCAGGGGCAGGAGAAATGACTCCATACCCGGTGTAATAGGCACGGGAGAGGCTTCTGTGCTGAGTGTCACTATCACGGGAAAGACCCTCATTTGAATTGGGGGTGGCCCGGGGTGGACCTCCATGCCGAGACTCAAAGTGGGGAAGGACCACGCTTTCCATGGTAGTGGTACGGGGAGGACCTCCATACTGGGTGACATCACTGAGGGTTGGTTCGCGGTGGCCACTTCTTGCACCAGCGACTAAAAGAGTTGACTTAGCTTACCCGTGGGGAAGTTGGGACCATGATCCTAGTTGGTCGTATTAGCACCCCTGCTCAGTGTATGCATCGAACTGATGATATAAGTCAACGGTGGCTCGGGCCACAGTAGTTGTTGACGTTGACGTCCCTTGGCAGGTGTCCTCTTCAGCTTGCTCCTGATGCTGGTGTTGGGTTAGAGGAACTGGGGTAAGTGGTGCAGGTATGTTACTTACCTACTCCTCTTCCAGCAAGACCGGGCGGCGGCGCTGACGCGGCTGGGTGGGAGCCCTTGCTGGGAGCCCCTGGAAGGGGACTCTAACCGGGCCGAGCCAGACGTCACCTACCTCGTCAGCGTAAGGCAGGGAGTCATCAATGTGATCCAGTGACATGTTCTTGAAATACTTTTACATCGAGGTGGGGAGAAATGGCTCCCTACGCGGTCCTCAGGGGTGGAATTGGTGACAAGGTGCAGACGCCTCCAGATCCAGGCAGGCCATATCCCGGGTTGGGATTATACCCTCCTCTTCATAGAGGCACATGAGGTTGTTGATTACCCTCCGTTGAATGACCTCGAATGGGAAGAGGGGGCGTGGTCACCCCATGGTCATAGATGTAGAGGCCGATGTGGAAGAGGTGAAGCCATGTGGAATGGCCATGTGGGCATTACCCCTTCCCCGGTATCTATGGGAAGGAAAAAATCACATCCCTGGAGCAGAAACATGATTCCTGAGAGTAGGGAGATTAAATGTTCAGTGCTGAAACAAAAAGTAATCGATTACCAATTCCCCAGTGCCATCCTATCTTCCATGGCCAGTAAGAGGGATTCATGCTGGCAACGTCGCAGAACGGAATGTCCAACGTTCTACTACCCCAACTTCTAGTGATTTTCACGCTAGGCATGCTATTTTCTTGGCGAGGCCTGGCACCGGATAATTGGATCGGGTGACACGTCAGTCCATTGATGCCTCGAGCACTACTATTCTCCATATTGATGAGAATAATTTCACTTCGGGTTCACCATTTCTGTTTATGATTCTTTTGTCGGGGTGAACGCATCTGTATGTGGAGGACACGCAGTTGTGGCCCCGCATTCCCACTTTCCAAAGGAAGGCGGCATCCATCGCTTATTCATGGACATTTTCTCCTTGATCAAAATAGGATGATGGGATATCGGTTTTTCCTTCTGTGGATTCCTCCTCAAAACTCATCACCTAGTCCGAGTCTCCCTTATAGACTTAAGACATTGTTTGTGAAACTCTTCCTAGCACCATATCTTCATGGACACCAGTTAATTACACTGCTTCTGTCGGGATATTCCTAGGGCTCCGGTCAGGGCAGCAACCTTCAGTCATAGGAGTAGTCATGTTGGGCATCATTGGCGTGTATGGGCGCTGGGGGATTGGCATGTATGGACTTTAGTCCCCTGTTATAGGGCTTCTTGAGGGTGCAGAATCTCGAGGCATCCCACTTCGAATGCGGGGAATCATATGCCTTGGGCATGTATCTGAGGTTTTCTTCAGCTTCCCATGTTTAACACAGGGTATTCTGCAAGTTTAAGGTCAGGCAGAGATGGATCGGGCTGATCAGAACACTGACTAGAGTGGATCTGGTGGGGGAACCCCTTGGAGGGAACACCGATTTTGGGGTCAATGTATGGTTGGATTCGCGATTACTATTAAATGGAACATGGAATGGGGTGGCCTGATCCCACCGGGATGTGGTATCTCGAGTAAGAATCAAGAAGGATGATGGAAGGTTCTATGAAGTGGATGGTGAATGGGATGGAATCGTCATGAGGACGATGATGGTTTTGGGCTTGAGCCTCAAATAAGCTTACTACGTATCCCTGTAGCAGGGAATCATAGTTCATGATGTTCATCTTATGATGGCTTACCACTATTTGCGGTTTTCAACAGCTTACCACTGGATGAGATCACAATGTCTTACTGCTGGATAGGGTGTCAACGGCTTACTGTTGGATGGGGTTTCAACGGCTTACCATTGATTGAGGTCACAATGGCTTACCACTAGACGGGGCTATCAGTGGCTTACCACTGATGAGGTCACAATGGCTTACTGCTGCATAGGGTTACAATGGCTTACCTCTGATTAAATTCACAACAGCTTACCACTGGATGGGGTTTCAACAGCTTACCGATGAATGGAGTGACAACAACTTACCTCTAAATGGAGTGAAAAAAGGCTTACCACTAAATGGAGTGAGAATAGATTTCCACTAAATGGAGTGACAACGGCTTTCCGTTGAATGGAGTGACAACAGATTACCATTGAATGGAGTGAAAATGGATTACCACTGAATGGAGTGACAACAGCTTACTGCTGAAAGAGGTCCACAGTTTAACGTCATGTAGGATGGGGGAGAACCAATGTGAATATGGTCATAATGACCAATAGATGGTGGGATTGAACCTCAGGGAGGCTTCCTAAATACCTTTCCATGTCAAGGATCAAAGACCACGTAGTTCAGAATATGGATCTGGGGATTACACTCTAGGATACTCAGAGTGTTGGTGAACCGACGTGAAGATGATCGGAATGACCAGGGTGGTGGGCTTGAACCTCATGGAGGCTTCCTACGTACCCTGCCTTGGCAAGGATCAATGTCCATATAGTTTAGGTGAAAAAGTTGGTGGTGGGCTTTAACATCGTGGAGGCTTCCTACATACCCTGCCTTTACAAGGATCAATGACCTCATAGTTCAGGTTGGGGCATCGGTGAACCGACGTAAAGGAGGACCTAGGGTTCCATGGGTGGTGGTATTGAACCCCATGGAGGCTTCCTACATACCCTACCTTGGAAAGTATCAAAGACCTTGTAGTTTAGATGGTGTGGGGCTTACACTCTTGGCTTCCCTGGGAATATTTCATGGGCAGTGCTTACTCTATGCCTACATGAGTCAAGCTCGGTGTGTGAAACAAGAGGTAGCATAGACCTAACAATCACGTCGCGAAAGGTGCGTCCATGGTAGGTGAAGTGGGGCTTACATGTAGTTAGTGTCCCAAAGAGGAAACAGGGGCTTATTCATGGTTAGCCGCCTAGAGAAGTTGGGACTTACTCTAGGAAGGAGGCCTGGTGATAACAAAGCCCAGCAGGAGATGGATTTGGCACCGAATAAAGGAGGGGTTCGGTGCTCATTACCCCTCCCCACCCCGGTCCTTGAGACCGAAGAAGAAAGTGGGAGCAGGGATGATATCTCCTACAAGAAAAGATAGGGGCTTACACCGAGATGTATGCCCTTTCCCAACGGACAAACGCCACTCCAGTAAAGAGGATATCATCCACTATGAGGGAATATCTCATCCGCGGACAAGGTGGGTTTCCTTCGCACCCCTATGACTTACATTACCAGTACCCTCATCTCCATGGTGAATAGAAGGGATAGGAAACGCCGTGGCTAGGGGGTGTTATGGAGCGAGCCATTGGGGGGTCCACATTAGCGTGGATATGCAAAGAATCAATTGTCGTTAGCATCCCTATGCAAAGAAGCATGAGGTGAAGCAACGTAACGAGCAGTATCGTTCAAGGGGCTTTGAAATCACATCGTGCAAACCTGGAGGGTCGCACGGGAGAAGGAATTTCAAAGAAGAGGGGTTCATAGGCAGGGCCCTTGGAAAAATCTACTGCTTCACATGGCGGAGGGTACTTGAGGAGTGTGTTTTGGGAAGTGGGGTTCCTCAGCCTAAGAATAAGGAAGAGGTGTGTATGGGAGGTGCTTCGTGAAGTGGAAAGGCATTCACAGAGCACTGCCTTGTGTAGAAAAGGTGCCTCATGAAGTAAGGTATAGTGAAGAAATGTGCTTCACGAATTACAATGACCCCGCCTTAGCAAGTGGATAATGTGTACATGAATGGTGTTTCGTGAAACATAAACACTCCATGACGACACGGGTCCCCTTGGGGATCCCCTTCCTTCAGGGAGGCCCTTAGGCTCCGCGAAAGGGATCCCTCTTGAAAGAGAGGGATAAAGCAAGGCAAAGGGGGGTCACATCATAGAGCAGAAGTAACTCACATAGCACATGGTTTGCAGAGTAGAAGGCTCTTCACGATTCGGGAGCTAGTAAGTTCAAAGGTCGGATGATCTGCATTTTGGACGTGGGGTGAGGCCGGTATTTATAAGGGAGAGGCACCACAAAGCAGATCTTTTTCGGCACGAAGGCAGAGCTTGCTCCGTAGTGGGATCGCGAACGTCAAGTGCGTTCATAGATCATTATCACATCCTTGCTCTGGGGCGGCTCACGAACGTCAAGTGCGGTCATGGAGCGTTACTGCCTCCTTGCTCCGCGGTGGTTTGCGAACGTCAAGTGCGGTCGAAGAGTGTTAACACCTCCTTGATCCACGGTGGCTCGTGAACATCATGTGTGGTCATGGAGCGTTACGGCCTCCTTACTCCGTAGTGGCTCATGAATGTCCAAGGCGCTCGCAAAGCATTATCACCTCCTTGCTCCGCGGCAGGCATGGTGCGATTGGAGCTCCGCAAATGGTCTTTGCAGGTCAGCCTTGTGAGGCTTTCCGTTTCTTCGTCTTCTTCTCCAATTTTGGTTCCAACATGATTTCATCTTAGAAGGAGAATAATTTTGAAAGATCATTTAAAAAAATTGAGGAAAATACCATTTCTTCTTTGAAAAGTTCTTTTTAAAACATAAAAATTTTTGAAAACCATTTTCTGTTAAAATAAACATAAAGACATATAAATGAGTCTAGAAAAAATTTATAAACATTTTTCCTTGAAATATTATAAAATAAGATTCTAAAAAATTTTGAAAATGTTTTTCTTTGAAAACTTATAAATAAAACATTGAATCGTTTTAAAAAACATTTCTTTCAAAATACTTTGAAAACTTATAGAAAAATATGGGAATCATTTTGAAAACAAATTTTTCCATGAAAATTTATAAAAGAATATTGAAAACATTTTTCAAACCTATTTCATTGAAAAAAATGAAATCATATATATGTATCTTCAAAATTCATTGAATTACATTTCTTTGAAAACAACCTTTTGAAAACTTATAAAGGATGTTTTTGAAAATCATTGAAAAAAACTCTTTAAACAAAAAACAGTTTTGAAAACCTTTTTCATTGAAAAAAGATTAAAATAAAAACATTATTGAATATTAGGAAACTATTTTATTTTAAAAAATAACTTTTTAATCTTGTAAATGAAACTTCAAGGGAACTTCGGTGATGACTGTGGGAAAATCGTACATGTCGAACATTTTTTGGCATTATAAAAACTTTAGAAAAGTTCCTCGACCAGAAAATGACAAGAAGGTTCATTTTTTTAAAACCCATTTGTTTGAAAGGAAATAAATTGGTAAAAATTTATTTTAAATATCACTGGATAATAGAATAATATTTTTTGGAAAAAAAATTAGAAATAATGTTATTGAAGAAACACATATTTCTAATATAAGAGAGATGTAAACTCATACTTTCTTTAAAAAAATTATATCATATTATTTAAAAAAGAGTGGAAAATGGTACCATTTCATGGATATAACATGAATAACCATATGTTAAGAAAACTCATCAATGTTCTTGAGATATGTGTCATATTATTTCATCAATGTAATCTTAATCGTAAATAATCTCCATAAATGATGAAATTGTTTCAATAAACTCTTACTAGTTGGTAATATTGAATCATACTCCCAATGTAAGAAAATGAAATAACCTGGAACCTAAAATATCATGAAAAATAAGGATATTAATGAAATAAAAATGTAAAATGTAAGTATATACATATCTAAAATATAATTTATGTATATAAAAAAACATGATTCTCAAAGAATGAAAATTGAAACAAAACTATCTTATCGATTTGGTAACTTTTGAAATATAAAACCCATGAAAGAAAGATCAAATAATGTATATATAAATACTAATAAATTTAATAATAATAATCATAGAATAAATTCAGGGGTAGTATATACACCACTCAAAATAAAATAGTGGTGAAGATGACATTTATCTCACGGATTTAAAAAGTGAGATGAAATTCCATTTCCGTGTTCCTTGACTCTCATCATACTCATTAAAACCTCATGTATAATAAATATAAGTTTATTATACCTTTATAATAGAACCATATTATTATATCTAATACCATATATGGTTTTATTATTACTTTATATTACCTTCTTGTTAATAAATCGATGTTAAGGTTACGCAGGGATGTAAATCTGAATCGGAACCTTTGAGCAGTGGTGTCTTCACTTCTCTCTCACGTTAGGTCATCTCCTCAGTAGTAGTTTGATGGGGGGAGACCTTTACGTAGCTCCAGTACTGTCTCCCCCCCCACTACTTCTCCTCTTGCTTCTCCATTGGCGTTTCTTTTTCGCTTCATATTTTCTCCCGATCTAGATTTTCCTCCTCTCGGTGTTTCTCTCTCTAGGGCTCGCTGCAAGGGGTTTTCCCCTAATGTTTCTTCAATATTCCTGGCATCATTAGTTTTTTGTGGAATTAATTGGCTGCTCAAAACTCGCTCTGACCCCATGTTCCCCTTTTCCTCTCTATGTCGGAGCTGGAGCATCAGTTCTATTGGGTTTTGGGTCATGTGTTGTTTTGGAGGTCGATGGGTTCCCTGGAGATCCTAGATTTGGCATGCTCTCGTTGTGTCTTCTTCTAGTTTTCTGCTTCACAATGGAATCATTAAGAGCCCCTAGCCACTGAACCCTACTCTGACCTTGAGTTCCTCGGCACCTCTCCTAGTCGAATTTGGAGTAGTGGATTCTCTGAGGTTATGGGAAGTGTGGTTTGGCGGCTTTCGGTCCATACACCTCTTGAGTTGATCCTTTTCTATGAATTTGGTTTTTTGTTTGTCTTTTTTTTTTTCTTCTTCAAAGAATATGGTGTTGATTTTGCTCTTCGGATTTCATCTTTTTACCGTGAAGGTCAAGTGACACTAATATTGGTTTTTTGACCGGTTTTGGGACTCTGATAAAGTCAGAGACGATGAAAATCTTGCAACGGTGATGAAAGACTCTGGTGGAAGGGCTCTCTAGTGATTTGATCTGAAGAAACGATGGGGTTGTGATTGGTCAAGATGTTTTATGGACAACGTCTCAACGATGACATATTCTAGTGGGTCTCACTAGCGTTCTAACTTGGCACTGTCTGCTTGATTCTCTGCACTTGATCCAAGACCTCACCACCCTCTCTGAGGCGGATGCGGGTGGTGGTATTCTCAGTTTTTTGGGATGTGAGTTCAAGCATACAACTCCAGGAGGTTGAGGGTGATGAATCATCTATTTTTGTTCTAATCATCGGATCCTCTATGATGATCAGTTGGTGATGATGATGGGGTTCGGTGCTGGCTATGATGAAGTGTAGTCGATGGTGATGAGTTGCTAAGGATGATTTGATGGTGATGAGTCGACATGAAGGCAGTGATGGTGACTAATCGATAAGGTCGATTAGTTGATGGTGGTAGAAACAATGAAATGGATTCTCTCATCTTGGGTTTCTCGGGCGTTTTTCTTTGCCCGCAGTTTGAGTTTTCAATTTTTGAATTTGAATTTTCAAATTTGAATGTGCCTTTTCATGATCTTGTATTTCTAGATGGATGTGTTTGAATCTTGTATGAGGTTTTTTTAAGGTTCCCAATCTCCCAAAAAGTGTATTATTTTTTAAAATTAAAAAAAACTATTTGGATGTTAAGCTTACGCTTCGTGCAATATTCGCTTCATTTTTTCATATGTGTGTTAATTAGTCATATCTTGGGTCCTTATAATTATATCATGATTTATATAATTTAAACTATGATGTAAATATCATTAATATTCAGTATATATTTATTATAATAATCTATATAATATAGAGGTATGAAATGGAATACACCTTTAATGGAGACGGTATGTCGTACGTACAAATGAACAATGTTTTTGTATTTTTGTCGTATTGAAATAAATAAATTAAATAAAATATATGTTTTTATGTATATAATAACATTATAGTAGAATTATTATGTTATATATATCATATATTTTTACTAAAACCATCCTTAACACATTCCATGTAATGTGTGAACAAATAACATCGCTTCGAGGACGCGGTAGTCCACACATCCACAAACGATGTTATCATATTTACACAAGATGGAAAGTATAAAGGTATATGTTATAAAATAATTAAATAAGAATAAATAAATATAATATATACCGTATAAAAAATTGTATCCATCATAATTACCAACCATGAAAGGTGGTAAAGGAAAAATGAACATTCATTGTTGTGTGAGGCGATAGTTCATTGTACACATAAATAGTATGTTAGTTACCCATTAGATGAATTGTGTGTGAGTGTAGGTATAAAAATTATCAGAAAAACATATCAACATGTTTAGGATACTATTTTCTTGGTATAATAATGGAATTATAAATGTTTAGGGATTAGATAATGGAAATAAAACTAAAGAGATTAAGGAAAGATGTTACATTTTCTTTGGTTAACTCCTTTTGGTTTGAACCAAAGGGATTACTTGGATGGATTTATTTCCAAGGGTAGGCCTCTAGGATTATTAAAGTCATTTATATGAGCTATTTTTTAGCTTTTTTCATGAAAATGTGTCTTGAGAGATGTGAGTATGCCGGAGGAGAAGAGGTATTTTTAGTGGAGGAGGAGTGACTCTCTTGTAGAATTTGGGAAAAGAATTTACATCAACAATTTTCTAATTTAAATTGGATAAAATAATTGAATAAATTATAGAAAATGGAGTATAGGGTCGATATATGGATATAAAATGGATTTTTACAAGTTTCTAGGTCGTTTTGTTCCTTATTTTTAAGGTGTTTTCCCTTGCTAAGCTTAATATCACCTTAATTGTTGTAATTAATGGTAAGTACATGATCAGATGATCCCTAAAAAGGTTAATCCAATAGAGAAATAAATACTAATATTAATTTCTAAAATTAATCCAATAATACCCAAAGTTCAATAAATACCATTCAATAAACAATTGTCCTTAAAATCATTCAATATAATCCAAACTAATATTGACACCCAAATCTTAGAAGAATATGATTACGCAGTATTCCACATTATATTTTATCTCCAAAAAACATCGACTACTCTTAATTTCACAAACTGAAAAGTAATTAACCTAATCACATATTCTCTATGATAAGTTAATCATTTCCATAAATAACACAAATCGCTATAAATCCATAATAAAAACATAGATAAGAATCCACCATTACTCTTCAAATGAAATCCCATAGTATTCTATTTTCTTTATGCATATAGTATTCCCAATAGAGTGAACGCCTTCCAAAATAACATTTATCACTTAATCACCAAATCATTTTCCTATACTAAGGATATCCATTTGATAAGACATAAGATCCAAAATCAACTTATTATTGATCAATAAAATCATTTAACTAATAAGAATTAGTCACACTAACCAGGGACTTCACGTAGTACAGTGGTAGGCGATAAATCCCAATCACACTATGGTTGTGTGTTAGATTCGGCATGAACATCATATCATTTAAACCTATCAACATTCCATTTCGTTTCTCATTTACACCATCGTGCCCACCTTGTACATCATGTTCAATGTTTCTATGACTTCCTTGGAATCCAAACATTGACTGACACAAGAAAGTAGAGTGTGAGTCATAAAATCATTTAGAGAATATCATAACACCTTATTTTTAATCTAAAATACCTTAGGATTAACCAAGGTTATTTATTCTCATCTTATATTAAAATCATTCAAATTGGTTTCTAAAGAAAATATTAAATATCCTAAGCATATCCCCAGGAGTTTCGTAACCAAGAGTGCAGCAAGGCCCATTGTCATGTACCAAGATACCCCAGGTCAATCCTGAAACTCCTTGTTAGAGTTTTCACTCCTAGGTACATCTTTTCCAGATCTGCCTCTACCTTCTCATATCCAGACAGGGATGTATTTCATGGAAAACCCACATAATATATAAATTACCAAAAATTTTGGATGTTATTCTATATTATTCCTCAAGGTCTATCTTAGGGTAGTGTTTTTTAATCAGAGTTTTTTTAAATCTAGCTTTCAAGGTTTGTACTAAACTTCCTCTGATACCAACTGTAACGCCCTGACCCCAGTTACCCAGAGTCGGTGCTTTATTACATAACATTGGCATGATACAAGGAATCATGTCCCGAAATACTGATCAGTTTAGTAGCCTTGGAAGTACTAGATAAACTCATATGTTTTACATTACATCATGAAATAAAAAAATCAACAACATTGTTTCCATAGATAACACTAAGATCCCATAACTATCCCTAGAGGTCATTCATAATATACTTCTTCGCATCATGGGAAAAATAAAATATATAAAGGGGTGAGCTCAAATGCTCAGTAAGGATAAAAATATAGCGGAAACTTTCATAAATAAGCATAAACATTTAAGGCAGTGTAAGACTAGAACAAAAGCCTTTTAAACTTGAAATTCATAATAATATGGAAAGGATAAAATCAAATAATTTAATTTACTTATTCATGTGTATATTCTACTAGTCAAACAATCACATGCAATATCAATAGCCACTTTCATAATGATGGAATGCATAATTCCAGACTTTATAACCACATAGTCAAGGCCTTGTGCCAAGACTAAAAATAAGATTTTGTCAAGGCCTTGTGCCAAGACACTAGTTTTTCTCATGAGTCCTACTGATGCATTGAGGAGCTATAGAGGGCTCCACCCATCACTTACTAAGTCCAATGCATTCCTCATATGAAATGGGTGAAACTTAATCTAAACATTCGTATTAAAACTAGCATACGAAAAGTCAATACTTTAAAATCAAACCATGATTGGAATAAAAATACCACATCCATGGTCAAACATAACTCATTAAATACAATATGGAAGATTTTATTATAATATATTAACCTCAATTGAGAATAATGAAGGATATTGACATAGATGAAAATAATCATCAAAACTATATGAGAGAAATATCCCCCTTTTTCATGAAAACATTTAAAAGTCTCTCTATTTATCAAAAAGTCATTTAAAATAGATTTTTGAATCAAAGTTTACCATTCCACTTTGAAACTTTTAAAATGGATTTTAATTTTAAAACATTAATGTCTATATAAATAAATCCTTAAAACCATTTTTAAAACATGGACATTAATGAGATAGATTTAGAAGAATAAATCTTTAAAACATTAAAAAATGATATTTTAGTTAGAGTTTCTTACCAAATTAGAGATTCTTGAATAAAAATAATTGAGGTAATAAAAACTTTATAATATCATGATAATAAAGGATTACATGATATACTATGTTAAAAGATAGTATATACACCATATGAAAGTGAATTGGTGCATATCAACAGAGAAGTCTCAACGGATTGTAAATCGAGATAAAGTCCCTTATAAAAACTATATCCTTAGGTTAAGGATAAATCAATGAAAAAATTATGTGTGAAAAATATAAATGCACTCAATATTATTGTATATTCAGTGTAAATCAATCAGAGAACATTCACACATATTCTTGTAAAAACAACACCAATGAATTGGATGTTTAACTTAATGAATGGAGATTGAGTTAAAATTACACTTATCAAGTTCATATAGATTACTTGAGAATTTATAAATGTAGTGATTATTTGTATCAAAGTTATACCCAGAGAAAGGGGAGTGGAAATTACAACACATATAATAAATAGTGATTCCACACATAATCATGGAGTAAAGTAATTAATGAATTTTGCATAAAACCGAATGAGAGGAAATTGAAATTTTAAATTCCCTTACCGATTTGGTAACATACGAAATCTACACCCCATGAAAGAAGGATCATCCACTGATGATGTAAATACCCCTAAATTAAAGTACATTACACAAACCATACAATCATGGGCAGTACATACACCACACAAAAGGTAATAGTGGAAAATATAGCATGAATCTCATGGGAATAAAAGTGAAATGAAAACCCCTTACCACGTTGTAATCAATCAAGTCGTATGAAAAAAAGTTAATAACCACGAAATGATGCATATAATACCATGAATATAAATAGAATCAATACAATATATATCAAATGGTAGTACAAAACACACCGCATGCAATAAATAAGTGGAAAATAAAGGAAATCTCACGAAATTAAGAGTGAGATAAGAAACCCCTTACCTTGTACTTCTCCTTGGTCGAGGGTAGGTTATCCTCCTGCATAATGGGGAAATAATTGTTTTTAAATTAAACAAGAACCATATATATTAATATTATATCATATATGATATTCTAATATTGCTTTGTTAATGATATTTGAGTAGTATCATCGTTTCGAGTGTTAACTAATTTGTTTTCCTTTATATGATTTGTGACGTAAGTAATATTTTTTATGGATAGGATGTATCTTATTCATATTCAGAATGATATTAAGTATTTAAAAACATTATTTTTAATCATCAAATTAAAATTATTCTTGAATGGATATGATGGGGAATGAATCTCATCGCGTTCGTGGAGACAGTAATTTGTATGTACGCACGAGCGACAATATCATTTTTTTTATATTAAAATCGTATATAATTGGATGGTATATCACATACAGAATCATTATCATGTTATAATTATTATTTACATCATTTATACTTTTTATTATACCCATCCAAATGATGAAGTGTTTGAATAACAAACTACACCACGACGTGGAGACGGTAATCCGTACATACACACATATAGTGACTTTTTCATTCATTGGATGGATAGAATAATAAATAGGGTTGTACCATTTTTATAATAACATCACAATATATATAATATACTGGAGTTATTATTTTATAATGGAAATGACAACGAAATAGGAAGTGGAAGAATAAAATAACTTGAAAGATGTGATGAAACATTTACCTCTTCTTCATGTTATTCCTTTTGATTTGATAAAAAGGTCTCCTTAGGTTGATTTTATACAAATATTAAGGCCTTTATGATGAAGTTATGGTAGTTGGTAGGATATTTGGGTAGGTTTTGGCCAATACAAATGGATTTTAAGGTGTAAATTTAATATAAGGAGAAGTTCCCTTTTATAAGAGGGGTGAGGGGAACCTTAGAAAAAGATTGAAATATTATTTTCTAATAAAATAATTTTCTGTTTCTAATGGCTCCAAGATGAATTATTTAATGGATAAGGTGGGTATGGGTCTAAAACCACTCAACCAATAGGTTTTAGACAGGTTTGGGTCACTATATTAACCTTATCTTTTAGATTTAACTCTTAGTTAAATAGTTTTACATTTACCGTGTCTCTTTGTATTTTTATTTTATATGGTCAATAAACATACCATAAACTTCCAAGAGAACCACAAGTGGTTAATTAATGATACATATATCATTATATAAGTCTTTTTTACAAACCTTATATTTTTATAATTATTATATCAACCAATAATATTGTATTTGTTTTAAAAAAATCATTTATGTCAATTTTGACATTATTCAATAATTGATTTTATTTAAGTCCTAAAAATTTATTACTTAGAACTAAATCCATTTAATCGACCCTAACCTGTCATAGTAACCTAAAAAATTAGTTTAATTCATTAAAAGTATCAAATTAGATTTATTTGGATATTTATAATATCAATTATTTTAATCTTTCATTAATATGGTAATTACTGCATCATCATTGTGTCATAAATAAATTTAATTATTTAATGTCTAAAAATTCTAGATAAAATACTATTATGTAGAAAATATTTTTATATTTATAATGAATATTTAAAGTTGAATTTATCTTATGTGTAATCCTATTTTAAAAATGGTTTATTTATTAAACTTGGAATTTAAAACATTTAACTCTTCTTGGAATTAAATAATAATAAATGTCCTCATCTAATCCAAGTGGACCTAAAGGATCATATTTTCTTCCTAAGGTTATTTTGTTTTTGAATTTCACTTATCCAATAGAATTAGGACATGTGTTAGGCTAATAATAATATCATTTTTACCATTAATTTCCCTATTTACTTTTAATTGTGGTAAATAAAAGTAAAAATTTACTATTCAACAAAAGTTATTTTTGTCTTATTGAACAAAATTTTACATACTGATATCAACTGTGTCTCTTGGATTTTTTAAATTCAACTCATAGAAGTGGTAAAATTAAGTTTTATACAAATTGGCAAATGCTCCTAGGAGGTGGGTAAAAGAAGGTAAAAAGTTAGATAAAATTTTATATATCTAAACTTATTATAAAACGAATCCAATGAATTGTGTTGAACATATATAGGTATTATGTATCTATTTTGACCTAAAATAAATTAAAATAAAGTAACTAATTATTTAAATAAAAATTCGATTTTAACCAATAACGCAGTTTTTTTTCACTATTCATCAAAAATTGAAAGTTTTCTGAAAAATACCAAAACTTTACCCTAAGATAATTTTGATGTTCTGAATTAAAAAATGAATTCTATTTTACAAAATTCAAAACCTAGAAGTTACATTAATTAATTTAAAATTAATTCCCGTTGTCAAAACCGAAAAGCGGGTTTTTTAAAAAGTAAAAACTATCAAAAGACTAACATGTGTTTATGTAAAATTTAAATGTGAAATTACTTATAATGACCTACATTGTATTAATTGATAAAAATATAATCTAATTAAACTTCCAAACCATTCAAATACATAATTTAACACTATAAATTAATTTTATTAAAAAAAGTTGTTTTCAATTAAAATTTAGTATTTTTCAGTATTCATCCAAATATGAAAGTTATCAGAAAAGTGCCAAAAATTAATCCAAAAATAAATTTTTATATCTCGATTATAAAGAATAATTTAATTTCATTAAATTGAATATATAAAAGTGTCAAATATTGGTTTTAAAAAGGGTTTTCTATTAAAAGGTGGTAAAATTGCATTTTTTGAAAAATACTTCTTTTATCTGAAAAATGAATCTGTTCTAATATGTCTAAGAAACACATAATATGGATTCTAAAATTATATAGAGTATATAAAATTACAAATTCAATTAATACTATTCATAACCTCTTTTGAATGGCTAGTTTGTTAAGTCGTGGTGCGCTCAAACTCGATGTTGCATGTAGCGCAAGCTATTGAATTTAAAGAAAATAACTTACTATGAAATATTGGGGTGTTACAGGTTATCAGAGTTACAACTATTATATAGTTCTCTCCAATGATATATATGTCATATAGAGATTTGGGCCTTTTTCTACTAGTATGCTTGCAGGAATCCTAGGAAAAGATTCTCAGAGGTGTTATGCCTTCAAAAGAAAGAGAAGTGGATGATGTCTTTATGGAATATACTTTCTTTACTTATTTATATTATGTTTATCCTTAGTATTCTGATATATTGAGAAAATATTCCATAATATTTTTCAGTGTATAATGGAATGTCCCCACCAAAAAAGAAATAATCGGGTATACTAAAGGTCCCAGAGTCTCAATCTACCACCTTAGTGGCTAGTGGGGAGTAGTAGGTGCTCAAGGATATTGTTGTTGGTGGTGGAACTATTATACTTGTAAATGATTCGATAGAATATTTATAGGTAGCTAGAGAGTGATTTTAAAGATATATCTCTCATGTCGACATGGATCCCAGTAACTTGGAAAGGATTCTAGAAGAAAACACAGTTATTTATGTACATACAACATTCACCAAGTACGATCCCATCACATCTGAAATATATGACTTAGGGTCGTACATGGACAAGGATAACCAGTTGAGATTGAATAGGTCATAGATTATCCTTTATAACTTTATCATATACATGTTGTTGGGTGAGTTTTTGTGATGTATGAGATCCCTTTTCCCCTAGCTGGTGGAACTAGGGACAAGAAGGTTGACTATTTTGTTCTACATTCACTTGATTAGGAGTTATTAGCCATGTGGGGGTTTCTGGATTAGAGAGAGTTTTATAATTCTTGATATGAATCAATAATTGATGACATTGGATCCTTTTAGTCATATGAAAAAGATATCACTTAGCTAGAGGAAGGGAAACCACAATAGCAGTTCATCATCTCTTCTAGTGAAGAGACCATCCACCATGTGGATGCTTAACTAATAGTGGCCCTAAATGAGTTGATTCAAGAATTATATCAAGTGTGGAGTATAAGGATGAGTAAGAAAGGATGGAGGTTTCAGTGGATGAGTCGCATACTTAGGATGATGATGTGCGGGTGGAGATTTTAAGGTGAAGAGAAGTAGTTAAATCGACTTTATAGGGGCTAGTCAAGTTTAAATAACATGTCACCTAGGTGAAACCCTATAGGGACTCATTTTTCAAAAAATAATAGTCTCTCATATATGTATAACCCTCTTATTTTCATTACAATCAATAAATTTATCACTTTTTTGGACTTCCTATAATGACTTGTGTTTCTTAATAACATTAATATAATATCCAAATATAAATCTCTGACTTCACATGAGTCATGTTCGGTGTATGAAAAAAGAGATAAATTATATTTCATTCAGTTATATGAATGTGTTTTATAGGGTAAGATAGGTTAGGATCAGAATTATATGCAGATATCTATTTGAAACTCATGAGGATAGAGAACCAGTTTGGCCTGATTCCAAGGTTTTCCCTAACAATGCATGGTATACATGAGGGTGGAACACTAGGGGTGTTAGGATTGAACATTAGCAAAGTGAACATAGATATGGTTAAATTAATAGTCTAATATTCTTAACTGATAGATGGTGGAGGTCTACAGTTTATGTATGGTAATTGATCGTATTCCAAATATGGATTACGCTACCGTACTCTTGAGAATATATCCTTACAGATGTGTTCAAAAGATGATAGGTTAGCATTTGGAGCATTGTTCCATCACTCTTACAGAGTTCTTTCAGAGATGATGAGGTTGTTTTCTCCTGGTCATGTACCCTGGATTGGAGGAGGGACTTGGGTTCATTGTGTTGTCACCTTATTGGATCCCATTTGGACATTAAAGAGGATTTTGATCTAAATTAGGGAGAAAAACGTTTTCTTATGAAATATTTTAATGATCAAAAAGATTTTTATCACTATTAGGGTTAATCCATCATATATTATACATGTAATGTCTTGAAATTTCTATATTTGTTTAATTATATGGAATTCTTGGGAGAGTTAAAAATTTGATGGCACGTGATTCCGAGGCTTAGAGAACCTGGAATGGTATGTCGAAAAATGTTAAGTTTTAAATAATGTTTTTGAGTAGTTTTCCTAAAAAATTGTAATAACCCTTAAACAGGTTCCCAGATCAGAAATCCAAGAGAATAGTTGCATTCATGATGGTGGGTTTACCCTATGCATGACTTATCATTAGTTCGTGTACTCCCCAAGTGAGAAAACCTAAAAATGGCATAACCGTAAATAAAATAATTAAATAAAAAATATTGTATTTTTCAAATTCTTATAACTCGCGAAAGGTGAATCAGATTAAAAATTTGAGACCACCATTGAGTTCATGAGGGTAAGCTTTCTTTAGGTAGTTGCTAACATTGTCCTTCATGGGCCAATAGTGGATGTTAGTTTTTTTCTATAAATAAAATAATTATGTAACAATTATTTTATTGTCAAATCTTTATAACACCTAAACGGTAACTTAGATTTAAAATCTGAGAGTACTATTGAGCTCGTGAGGGCGTGTCCCCCTTAGGTAGAGCCTAACCTCGACCGGCACAGGTCGAGGGTGACTGTTAATTTTTTCTAAACTTTTTTTAAGGTATGTTCAGTAAACGTGCAATTGGGATTTTCTATCGTTTGAACTGGTTCTTGGATCAAAAATATGAGGACATCGTTGAATTCAAAATGCCAGGATTTACCTAGCAATGACTTAACTTAGATTGGCAAGGTCGAGAAGAAAATTTATTTTCCAAACTTTTCATCAAAAAAAATAAAAGAATTTCTGACTATTGGGTGGTAGATAGCGATGTTGTGGTGTAGCGATGGGGCGGCGATGAGGTGTATTAATGGAGGGTCAATAATAGATCATTTGAAATGGTGACGTTATTACCTTCATGGATCATTATATGTGGCACATTAAATAAGTCTAATTTAATTAGAATTATTAATGGGAACATCATTGTTGTGTTTTTTTCCTTTAAATAATTCTACGTGGGGGGTTTGGGAAAAAATGAGGATTCTCTGGAGAAACTTCGGTGAATTTTCCTCTCTAACGAAGGATGAAGAAGAACGACAGAGAGACTTCATCAACTTTAACGAACCTTGTAGAACGGAGCCAGAAGTGAAGTCGACATCTTGAAACCTCAAGTATGAACACTTTGGTACCGAACAACAATGAGGTAGGGTTTTACTTGGTGTTTAAATTCCATGTTCTTTATTTTAAAACAATGAGCGCAGATCAACCAAAAACGGTATGATTTGAGAATCAGATGTTCTTGCAGGATGGTGTCTCACATGGGGTATTTGTACGGGATTTTTTGATAGCATGATTTTACTTCAATCCCTGAACTTCCCCCTTGTTTAAACCTCTGATGTGGAGCACCCAGGATGACACAAACAAGGTTCGAGTACCTCCACTCGTGTGTTCTTAGTGACTGTATTCCTGAAATGATGGCACAGTAGTTTTGTGGAATTTGCGGTGAAGAGGGTGATTTGTGAGTACCATAGGCATTTGTGGCGTGAGGAACAGACCACCGGAGCACATATGTGGTCTGTCAAGAAACATGTCGGTGCACCAGTTCCAGCGGTGACCGGAAGTGGCCCGCGATGACTGGTATTGACCCACAGAGATCGACAGCAACCAGAAGTGGCCTGCGGAGGGTAGCAACATGCCCGTTAGCATTGTGTGGAGGAGCATCCATGTCTGGACACTTGGTGTGATGGCAGAAAGCAGTCCATTGACTGTGTGTGGGGATAATGGTCGACCGCTCATCCGGTCGCGCTGGTGGAAAGGGAAGCGCCAGATGGTGACACCAGCTAGAGAACCAAACCAGGCCGGGTAGAATCCGAGTTGGGGAACCATCCCGCATTAGCAGGTCAGGCTTCATCAGGTGGTCCATGCCCCACCTGGTGGGTCGGGCCAACTGCGGGCTGAACCCACGGTACAACGGGTCGAACCCTCACCGTCGGGCCAAACCCGCGCTGACAGGCCAGACCCACCACCGTGTCGGACCAATCTTACTAGGAAAACCCCATGGGCCCAATGGTCTAGTGGGGTCAGACCCATGTTGTACCCACTCTAGACCCTCAGACTATGTCGGGTCAGGTTGGTCTGGCCGAATCGGACCGGACCCGGACCTGACCGCCCCTGTTTCACTAAAACTGCAATAACTATCAGATCGAGTGTCCAATTGACACACCGTTTGTGGAACAAGGACCCTTGATACAATGCGGTCCATTGTAGATACTCTATATGATCCTTTTTATAGTTTGGTGTATGGACTAGTTTGATTGGACTCAAATCCAACATGGCCTTTTTTACAAAAATGCTCATATCTTACAGACCATGTGTCTGATCGATGCGCCTTTTGTTTCATTGTAACCCTTACGACAGGATGTTCCTTTGGGTTATGTGTAAGTGGGAATTCATGGAGATTGAGGTATTGTTGATGACTTGAGAAGTGAATCCTCTAGAAATCAAGCATGCTAAGTGAGGGAATCAAGTGGAAGGCTGTGACGTGAAGAATGAAGAGTGACCCTTCATGGATTGGCATAAAAGAAACCCTTTGTGGATCCTAATAAAAGCAACCCTTCATGGATCAGCATAAAAGTAACCTTTTTTTGGATCAGAATGATAGAAACCCTTCGTCGATTAATAGTAGCACGACTCGACACGGATCAACCATAGAGAAACCTGCTATGGATCAGTTGTTGAATGAATGTTTGTGGATCAGCAAGAGAGCGACCATTCATAGATCAATAGTAGAGAGACCATTTTTGGATAAGCACTATAGAAACCCTTCGTGGATCAGTTTCAAAAGCACTCAATGGAATAATATGATTTATCTTTATGACTAATTATCTTTACATGTGCATTTTATGTTATACTTGGTGTGATATGAGTCTTTTACTTTGTGTCTTGTGATTGAGGTCATTCTTAGTGGTTTTTTCCTTGTGGAATTCCAAGATAACTTCAATGGTGGGGTCCCTACTAGGTATTTTTATACTCACCCCTACACGGGCTTCACCCCAACCTTGTTGTATCTTTTACAAATGACAGACATCTTGAATGATAATTTGGAGAGTGAGGGATAGACAATACATAGAGATGACAGATTGACGTGGAGATCCGCAATGATGAGTTGTACCTACCCTTTAGGTAGGATCCTTGGTAAATGATCTCTGGAACTTGTTTTTCCTTTTTGTTGTACTACTCTTTTAGTTGGGCTTGTATAATGGCCCCTTTTTCTTTCAGTATTTACTTTTACTTGTAGTGGCGGTTTTTAGTGGTGGTTGTAGTACTATTTTTTCGTTGTGTTTATCTTGTGTAAAGTGTTCCCTATCTTTTTGTGTAAAGGTTTAAAAGAAATGACTACCTATTTTTGGTTTCTCATTTATGGTTCTAGTCACTAGCCCCTGTCCTATGGAAGATGGTCTTGGGGTAGTCACGACATAGGCCTCAGGGGTCGGTCATGAAAAAGTGGTATCAGAGGGCGGTCAGTTCTATTATAAAAATTAAGAGTGTTTATTTTTAATGGGGTAAATAGTGTTAATTTTCTTGAGCTTGGATTTCAATCTAGGGATTTCAGTGTTGGAGTGGTGGCCGACGTATCTATACACCAGAACCCTGAATTCAGTTTTCTGACTTGGTACATGAAAACACTAGTTGCATGTGTTTTGGAAATGTTTTTATATTGATCTCTTTTGAGATAACTCACTAGGTATGACCTTTTGAAGGAGGATAATCTTGATTCTATTTCAAGATGTCTCCATGTAGACAGTTGGATAGAATTCATGTGTGTGATCATGAGGATGGTCCAGAGAGTGATGAGGCTTCGATATAAGGACTGTTACCCAAGATGGTACCTTCAGGCAGTGTCCCGGTAATATCACTTCCCATTGGTCAACAGTTACTAGCAGCGCTACTAGTAGAGGACACATAAAGGCTTAATGCCTTTAATGAGTTTTAGAAATAGATACCCCCCGGGTTTTGAGGTGATCATGAATCATAAGTGGATAAGGACTTTCTTGAGGTGTTGATCGAGTTTCCATCTAGTCAGGACACCATTAGATCAGATGGTGGTCCTGACAGTGAGCCTTCTATGTGCCTCAACAGGGTGATAATAGGGTTTAGGTTTCCCTAATATTATGATGAGGTGAATTTTCTATGTACAAATCTTGAGAAAATTCCTTAGAGAAGGGTTCCTCCATCCATAAAAAGCTAAGGGTTATGTGTTCCCAAGAGCTACTACAACTTTGGCAGGACGAAATTTTGGTAGCTGATCATTTGTCGAGGCGTACCAACCATTCTAGGTACTCGAAGAATGTGATAAAATGAGTGCATTAGGGGTCATACCTCTGAGGGAGATGTGTTTAGGGACATCTGAGCCAAAACTATTCCTCTATGAATTCCTATGTATGTTTGGGTGATATAGATAACCATTGTGGTTGAAAATTATTTGGCTGAGTAGATACATCTAGTGAATTTCAATAGTGGGAAATCAAGAAACTGACATCAGTCTCAGAGACATGGATGTGTAAAATATTTCGGGAAGAGGAAGTGACATTATGTAGCTTTATGCTATCAAGGAGTATTAATCAAGGTCTCCCAATATTATTCGAGGTACAATATTTATCTACTACTAGCTATCGTATTAATATACATAAGAACTAATCATTCCTTCTTGTCACATATCATGTTCAAGACCTAGAGTTTTCGGTTAAACCAATGACTTGATCCTTATATCTGGAGATACCTATAGGATGAGACTTGATAATCACACTTATGTTGATTGTGTTATCTAACCCTTGAGGGGATAATTTTGTTTGGAACCTCTTGGTGGCAGCGTCAAGGCCTTACGATGTTAGTTTGGGTAAGGACTGGTCATCCACTTTTCTTGCTTAAATTTATCATTTTAGGAAAAAAGGATGTGTTATATCTACAATGTTGTAATAGGGTTTTCATTGGTCGGTGAAAAAGGAAACCCAGGCCGCACAGGATAATCTCATGCATATGAGGGTCCAGCTGATCACTCTTGAGTTAGCTAGCCTTACCCTTGTGGTAACAGATTTTTTGAGTTTCCAGTTCCAAAAAGTAGTGGCAGAGTGTGGGAACATCCTTTGAAAAGATTTTTTCCATGATTACCTCCCTACGGGGGTGAGGGACTTCTGTTTCATTCTAAACCCTAATATGGAATTGATATCAGCATAGTATATCAAAGGGATTTTGTAGATCTTCGCAAGAAGGGTCCATAGGTTGAGGAGTTGTAGAAGAAGGGCATAGTAAGACCCAGTGGTTGAGGTTATGTTTAGACCACTGGAACTATAACCAAGTGTTCGTGGAGAGTGAGTACCAACTACCAAAGTGTCTATAGGAACATCAATCGGTTAAAGGTTTTAGACTATCACGTGGATAGAAAGGTTCTTGTTGGATTTTCAGTAGATGAGACAGCGGCCATTGTTTAACTTTCTCTAGGACTATGACTTTGAGATAGTCTATACTCCTGGGAAGGGGGATGTGGTGGTAGATGCACTCAGTAGGAGGTTTGGTTTGGAGCTGCTGAGTGAGGCGATGGAGTAGCTAGCCATGATGTCGATATCCTTTGTAGATAGTGATGGAACAACATACCTATAGTCTATGACTATCACACCCCAACTATTTTAGTGAGTTAGGTAGCCACAGCTTGTGAATATTGACTAATAGTCCTAACTTTCTCAGATATCCTCAAGACAGGTTCTTGAGAGATTTTCAAGAGGTGGGGAGAACGTCATCCTTTTCAGAGGACACATTATGGTACCAGTGATGTTATTAGAGGAGGTGTTTAGGGAATTCCATACTTCCCCTTTGGTTGTACATCCTAGTGTGGAGAAGATGTACCAGGACCTCCGACGTCAGTACTGTTTGCTAGGGATGAAGAAAATAGTGGTAGAGTTCATTTCATGATGCCTCACTTGTTAGCAAGTGAAATCTGGGAATTAGGTTCTAGCACACTTCATCACAACTTTTTACCCCCAAATGGATGGTCAGACGGAGCGAACCGTACAAACCTTGAAGGACATGCTTCATGCTTGTGTCCTATATTTTGGTCATTATTGGGAGGACCACCTTCCACTGGTGGAGTTTTCATACAACAATAATTATCACTCCACCTTTAGCATGACACTGTTTTAGGAATTTTACGAGCAGCCATTAGATCACCTCTATGATGGAAAGACCTAGGGGAGTCATCACTCATGTGTCCAAAGTTGGTATGGGATACCACTGAGAAGGTGCGGATCATCCAGGAGAAGATGAGGAATGGACAGGGAAAATTGAAGTCTTATGCCGATAGGGGATGGAGATCCTTTGATTTTGAGGAGGTATATATTTTTTTCCTTCAGGTCTCACCCCGATAAGGATTTTAGAGATTTATTTGGGGAGGTAATTTACGTCTGAGGTTCATCAGACCTTTTCATATCCTGATTCGAGTTGGTGAGGTGGAGACCACTAAGATCTTCACCCAAAGATGCACCGAGTGCATGATTTTTACCATGTGTCACAGATGAGAAGGTACATGCATGATCTATCTCACATCATCGACTGGGGAAAGATAGAAATTGAAGATAAGGATACATTTATGGAGTTCTTGGTGGAGATAGAGAATTGATAGGAGTGGGTCCTACGTGGGAACTCAATTCCTCTAGTGCACGTCTGGTGGAAGCACGAGAATCTCAAGGAGAGTATATAAAAGGGGGAGGCCCAGATTCATTCTTGTTAACACCATCTTTTTTTTAGTTGTTGTTTTGGATTTTAGGGACGTAAAGCCCGAAGGTGGGGAGAATTTAATGTCTCGGAATTTCTGGGTAATGTTTTTTAATTATATAGAATTATTTTGAGACTACAAAATTTGAAGGCACATGATTCTGAGGCCCAAAGTACCCAGAATGATCTATCAAAAAATGTTAAGCATTAAATAGTGTGTGTGAGTAGTTTTTCCTGAAAAAGTGGAATAACCCTTAAATGGGTACCCAGATCAGATGTCTAAGGGAACTGTTGCATTTAGGATGGTGGGTTTACCATAGGCACGGCTTAGGTTTAGCCGGTGAAGCCCACCAGTGATAAGACGCAAATACGGAATACCCGTAAATAAAATAATTAAATAAAAAATATTTTATTTTTAAAATACTTATAAATCACGAATGGTGACTCAGATTAAAAATTTGAGACCACCGCTGAGCTCATGAGGGTATGATTTCCTTAGACAGATCCTAATATTGGCCAGCGCGGGTGTGTCCCCCTAAGGTGGATCCTAACCTTGACCAGCGCGGGTCATGGGTGACTGTTATTTTTTTCTAAACTTTTTTTATGGTACATTCAGTAAACGTGAAAGTGTGATTTTATATCTTTTCAACCAGTGCTCGGATCAAAAATCCAAGGGCACTGTTGAATTTGGAACACTGGGATTCGCCAAGAAATGACATAACTTCAGGAATGAATGGTCGAGTGGAAAAATTATTTTTTGAACTTTTCAAGAAAAATAAAAAATTATTTAAAATAATTATTTTATTTCTTTCACACCATTGGGGGGAATATGGCGACGCTGCGATGCAGCGACGAGGTGGCGATGAGGCACATTAATAGAGGGTAAATAATAGCTCATTTGAAATTGTGACACTATTACAATAATGGATCATTAAATGTGGATCACTAAATGAGGATAGTTTAATGAGAATTATTAATTGGTGCATAGTCGCTGCACTTTTTGTTCTCTTTAAATAATCCAACGTGTGGGGTTGGGGAGAAAAACATTGAGGATTCTCTAACAAAACTCTGACGAATTTTCCTCTCCAACAAAGAATGAAGTAGAATTTTGGCGAGACTCCACAAACTTCGACAAACCTCATAGAACGAAGCTGGAAGCGATTTCGACATCTTGATACCTCAAGGAATAAATGATTCACACTGAATGTCAATGAGGTAGGGTTTTACTTTGTGTTTAAATTCCCCATTCTTCATTCTAAAACAACGAGCGCGGATCAACTGACCAATGGGATGATCTGCTGATTAGATGTTCTTGTGGGAGGGTGTTTCACTTGGGGTTTTTGTACATGATTTTTTGATAACATGATTTTACTTTATTCCCTAAACCACCCCTTGTTTAAACCTCTAATGTGGAGGGCCCGAGACGACATGAAAAAGGCCCGAGCACCTTTGCTCATTTGTTCTTCGGGACCATATTCTGGAAATGATAGCATGGAAGTTTTGAGTCCTTCTCGGTGAAGAGGGTGATCCCCGAGGACCATAGGCACTTGCAGCAGGAAGAAAAGACCACCAGAGTGCATCTGGTAGTCAGCTGAGCAACCTGTTGGCGCGCTGGGACCAATAGTGACTCGCAATGGCCCACAGCGGTAGCCACGGGTGGAGGGTGGCGGCACGCCCGTCGGTGCGTCATGGTGGGTGGAGGCCATGGCCAGCTAGCCGTAGTGGTGAGGAGGTGCAGTGCCCATCAGTTCTCTGTGGAGGATGGACTACATCTGGCCGCTCAGTATGCTAGTGGTACTTGGTCCGTCGACCATGTGCGGGAGTAATGGTCAGCTGCTTTGTGTGAAATGGGGGCCCCATCTGGTGATGTCGGCTGGAGAACCGAATATGGACAAACCATTTCCATGATGGGGAACCAATCCTAATTAGCAAGTCATGCTTCATTGGGTAGGTCACGCCACACCTAGCGGGCTGAGCCAACCGCAGGCCGGATTTGGGGTCCAACGAGCCGGACCTGCAATGTCGGGCCAGACCCACGCTGACGGGTCGAACCCTCCACTGGGTTAGATCCGGGGGGCCCAATGGGATGGTTGGAATTGACCCATGTTAGACCCACATTGAACCCCTGGACCATGTCGGGTTGGGTCAGTCCGATCAGGTCGGATCGGACCCAGACCCGACCGGACCCGTTTCACTAAAACGCTAATAACTATCAGACATGGCATCTGATTGATGCACCATCTACAGAACAAGGACCCTTGAAATAGGGTGGTCCTTTGTAGGTACTCTATTTGAGTCTTTTTATAGTTTGGCATATGGATGGGTGGGATCGGTCTCGAATCCAACCGGTCCCTTTTAAAAAAATGATCATATCTTACAGAGCGGGCATCTGATCGACGCATCGTCTGTTGTGTTGGAACCCTTATTACAAGATGGTCCTTTTGGATACTTCTAAATGGGAAATTGTGGAGATTGAGATATGATTTAGGTCTTAAGGAGTGTATCATCTATAAATCATGCGTGCTAAGTGAGGGAATCCAGTGTCTTTTTGTGACATGAAGAATGAAGAGTTACCCTTCGTGGATCGTCAAAAAAGACACCCTTCATGGATAAGCATAAAAGAGACACTTTGTGGATCATCATAAAATAAACCCTTCATGGATCATCATGAGAGTGACCCTTAGTGAATCAGAAATAGTGTGACCTGATTTGGATCTGTCGTAGAGTGACCCACCATGGATCAGTAGCCCAACGACCCTTTGTGGATCAGTAGTAGAGCAACCCTTTGTGGATCAAAAGTAGAGTGACCCTTGGTGGATCAGCAGTACATAGACCCTTCGTGGATCAATAACAGAACCTCTCAATAGAAAAATATGATCTAGATTTATGAAAAATCATCCTTACCTATGTACTTTATGTTATACCAGGTGTGAGATGAGTTTTTTACATTGTGGCCTCTGATTGAGGTCATGATTTTTGGTTTTCCCTTGTGGAATTACAAGATACATTCAGGGGTTTGGGTGTCTATTGAGTATTATTATACTCACCCCTTCATGGGCTTCGCTGGCACATTGTTGTGTCTTGTGCTGACAATGGATAGTTTTACTGAGACTTTGGAGAGCCAGGGCTAGACAGTACACTGAGGTGACCAATTGATATGGTGAGATACAGTGATGAGTTGAACCTACCCTTCTGTTAGGATCCTTGGAAGATGATCTTTGGAGCTTGTTTTTCCTTTTTGTTGTACTACTCTTTCAATTGGGCATGTATACTTGACCCTTATTCTTTCAGTACTTACTTTTACTCATAATGGTGGTTTTTAGTGGTGGTTGTACTACTTCTTTTCTGTTTTGTTTGTATTTGGTGTAGTGTTCCTTTTCTGTGTGTGTATAGGTTTAAAGGCAATGCCTTGCCTTTTTGGGTTTCGTCTTTCCGGTGCTACTCACTAGCCCTTGGCATATGGAAGGCGGGCTTGGGGTAGTTACAGCACGGGCCTCGGGGGGGGGGGGGGGGGGGGGGTCATGAAAATCCATATATAAGGGGTGTTAGGTCACCCTATAATTACATACATAAATATTAAATTATTTTACATTAATTTTTAACATATCTCACAATAATACAATCCCTAGAACACTAAAGGTTTAGTTTCTTTTGAAACTACATACATATTCAACTTATTTCATGAAAGTACTTAAACATATCGAAGAAATTTATTCTCACAAGGTACCATTATTAGACATTCCCTACTTAAAACCTTTCTTTATAACCTAAGGAAAAGGAAATATAAGAAAGGAAGAGCTCAAATTCTCTAAAAGGGTAAATATGGGAGATATTAATCAATGATCATAAGTGAACATAAGATAAGCCTAAGGGTATAATAACATGATCATAATATATGAAGACAAAAAAAATAAACCATATACCATAATTAATGAATCAAGCAATAAGAATGTTTCATAATATAAGAAATAATTCATCGGAGTGCAGAACATCAAACAATCACAATCCATGGGAGAATAAATTATGCCCAATAATATAACATAATAATGTTGTATAAACATAAGTATATAAATCATATACCAATGATTCAAACTAATATATTCATCACATCATATGTCAAGGATACTCACCAAGATATTACTCACATATTATTCTTGGTATAATCATCCATGTGCCTTATTAGGATTGGGATAAACATATCCTACTTGGTTTAAGAAAACCATACGTGCATAATTTGATGTCATAAAAAATAAAATATTACCCAATGATTTAGAGGGATATAATGGAACTAAAAAAATATTAATAAACCCCTCATACATGTTCTATAATAATATAAAATCATTCATCAATACATTATAACTTCATTAACCTATGAGAATAAATTAGATTTCATGATAACTTCCTTAGAACATATTAATTTAAAAAAATAGATTAAACCCAGGAAAATGAATGACCTTTGTGAAAATATCATCAAAACACATCATCATCATCTATCTAGATAATGAAATTATATTGTATCATATTATTGTAACCCTATTTAATCACAAAAATTCTTTATGGAAGTGGACATATATGAAATATCTCTTATATAAAAAAATATGAGAAAACATACCTCTTATTTTGTTGATGTTTAAAAAATAACATTATTTGAAAAGGTAAATAGTATTTTCTTTGTAACACCCTTAAAACTTTTGAAGAAACATTCATGGAAAATCTAATAATTGACTAAAGTAAAATCAATTAATTTTTTATATAGTTAAAGAGAACATTATTTTACCAATTGTGAAAATTTTAAATATTGAGATGTGTGAAAAAAAATTAAACTTTTTATTTTAATAATCTGTAATGAAATTAAAAGGTAAAATAAAATACCATTATCAAAAAAATTATAGAACATAAAAAATATGTATTTTTTCTCAAGAAAATGTATTTGGAGAAAAATTAATCCCGAACAAAAGAGAAATAATATCTTTTTTTCATAAAAACATATATTTTATCCTTTAGTTTTAAAAAGAGAGGTTAAATGATACTAATTCTTGAAAACATATGAAATAAAAAAATTGGGAAGAAAATATTTTGGGTTTAAAATATATGGATTATATAATTTCTATTATTTTAAATTTAGTATAGACAATCCCAAACAAAATGAGATTGTAGCGTAAACCCTTTCCTCAGGACCTGAATTTTTTCTTATACACTATTAAACTCCATTATAAAAAAATTATATTTATTATACATATATTATAGAACCATTTTCATACTTATCATACAATATATCATTCTATTATAATTTTAAATTACCCATTTATTAACAATTCATCTTTAAAATTTATATTTTTCTTATTAATTGTTCTATTTTTCAAGAACATTTTTTGTTCAACCGTTATAGTCCTTGAACCATGGCCTTGTTTCCATCATCTAAATAATCGTAATAATTTCTGAAATTCATATTTATTCATTATATACACATTTATTACAATTCATATAATTTGGTGATGAAAAATGAATTAACTAACTTCATGGAGATGGTAGTTCGTATGTATAAATGAGTGATGTTTTAATTTTGAAAAAAATAGAAATAAATACAGTTAAATAATATTTTATAATTAAATAGTATTAATAATACAGTAAATATCAATCATATTAATTAAATATATCCTTATTTTATCCATGTTAAGAAAAAATTAAAATGAATCACATCATTTCATGGAGGTGGTTATCCACATTAACACATGAGCAATGTTAACATTTTGAAATGAATGATAAGGTAGAAAATGTAGATAATATTTTTATTTGAAATGTCCTAATTATTCTATAAAAATAATATATATCCATAAAATTCATGTATTTAACCTTTCATGAGAGATGGTGATGAAAAATAAAATGCATCGCTTCATAGAGACAGTAATATCTATGTATGCATGAGTGGTGTTTTAATTTTACATTAGATACAAAAAAGATAGGAAATGGTTTTACTCGTAACATAAAAACATTTTCATATATTAAATATACATAATTGATCATTTTTTTATTTTTATATAATATTTTTAGAGGTTATGTTAGAATGAAATCTAAAATAGATTGGTAAAGAAAACTATCTCTTCTATGGGTATCTTTATTTAACCTATTTCTTAAGCATTATAAAGATTGTATTTTGGTTATTACATAACTTATAGGTCATGGGGTGGAAATTTTGGGTGTTATTTTTTATGTCTTGGACAAACTAGAGTGATTGTGTGGTGTGATTAACTAAGAAGAGTAGATTACCTTTTATAAGTGTTGTGGGTGATAAACTTGTAAATACTTGAAACATTATTATATAATATATCTCTTTCTCAAGTAAATTGGATAAATGTTAAAATAGATAGTATATATTATTGGTAAGGTAGAAATAAAATAAACCAATAATCTTTAATAAAGTGTTTTGTGTTATTTAAAACCTTTTCTCTTAGGTTAACACATCTTTTAACCATTTTAATCATTACTCTAGTTACACAGTTTTCACAATGGTGACTATTCATTATGAATAAAAATTAACTTTAAATTATTAAATAATATTAATTATTATTATTATTATAAATATTAAATCCAATTTAGAAGATTAAATGACTACAATTTGTATAAATTAGTTCTAATATCCTCACACAAAATGTGTAAACCCCGTTTTAGGAGAAAATGTATTTTTAAGCATAAAAAAGATTTTATTCTCATTCCATCTTTAGTAAAAACCATTAGATGAATGTTAATATATTTTATAAAATATATTATCAACAAATTTTATTTAAATAATTTATTTATAGTGATTAATTAAATTTATTATGATAAAACATATTACACACAATAAAAAATAGTTTTCTAAAAAAATATTTCTTTTTGACTTTCAAATTTTATTTATCTTCATTTATAAGAAATTAATAATCAACATATAGATGATTAATAATTTTTATATAAATTATCAATATATTTCATCATATATCATTGTAATAAAGATGTTTTATTTAGATAAAACTATATAATATATATGTAATATAATTCTTAATAAATAAGTACTTTTATGATTTTATTCTTATTATTAATATTTGAGTACTTATTCCATAATTTTTAATCAATAAATTTTCATTATAGACTGATTTTATAGAAACTTGAAATATTTTATTTATTCCTATTCATTCCCTCCAATACAAAAAATATTTTATAATGACCACACTTCATAATATTAATTCAATAGTATAATATGGTTTGTCTACGATTGATGTTTCATGTAAAGAAAGCTATAGAACAATACAAATTTATTAAAGAGAAACATATTTTATAAAATAATAACCTAATAAATTATAACCTTATTATAATAGATTTTACCTTTCAATAATATTACTCCTATATAATGAAATGAGGATACTTTTGTCTCATCACATCATTGGGTTCCCATGTAGCTTCTTTAAATGTGTGATTTCTCCATCGAACGTTTCCCATATGAGTGTTATTATTTTGTAGCACTATATATCATTGATCAATAATCTCTATCAGTTACTCTTAGTAACAAATATTTTTCTCTAGTGTTACAACCTTTGAGTTTAGTACATATGAATTATTGAGCATGCACTTATTTAAAAGTGATATGCGGAGTGTATCATAATCTTGGGAGTGGTTTGATTGAAGTATCAAGTAATAATATACCATCATGATATGATGAAGAATATAAAGTGGAATGATATATATATAGGGATCAAAATTTCATTATTTTTAAATATATTAACCTTCATCTAATGAGATACACAAAATAATACATTATCACTAAATCCAAACACTATATTTCACTAACGATTTTCAGTATAACTTTTCTTTCTACTCATAGTAACCCTAATGTTTTTTCAAATTATTATAACCTTATCAACCATTTAAACAACTATATCAGGTAATAATATCTGTCATTCCTCAACTTTATCCCATTATGTTATAGTCATTCACTTATTTCTATATAAGGATGAATAAGGAACCAATTGAATGCTTGGGTGAAAGATTTTATTGTAAGAAAAATAATCTAAATAAAGGTGTTGATCCTAACATACTTTAAAATGCATAGATAATGATATCATAATATATTAAGGTTATAATTTTACTCTTGTATTGACCATTTTGAGGATAAAATATAGTTTTAATGTTTAACTCTGTATACATGTCATTCTGAACTCTTCTCCAAAACATTAAGGTAAACCTCAGATCTCAATCAGAAATAAAAAAAATTACTCCATGAAACATTTACACTTACTTAATGTATATACAAGAAATTTAATTAATAAATAAATATTATCAAATTTAAAATTAAGTGATGTGAATTTATAAGGTGATCAACTACAACCCAAATGGAGTTATGACGTTTAGAAATATTGGGGATTCCAATGGAAAAATCCATGGGGATTTTATCCCATTTCTATTCTTCTATGAGTAATTGTTGTTACATCTCATTAGACATATCATGTTCATACTTGAATTATTAAAATTCATGGAATATATAATAATAATCTAAAATATTCCTTTTCTTGTTTTCCTAATGTAATTTCACCTTTAGATCTATATATATCTTCACTCTTTTATGTATAATAAATAAATATTAGCTATGTTATTCATCCTACAATGTTTTATACAATTATTATATTTATAGGATACATAATATATTAATAAAATGGATTATTCTATCATGGTCAAGGTAGAACTCTAAAAAATCCTTACCTAGTTTTTCATCTCTACATCTTCCTCATATGCCTCTTTAATATTCACCTAGATAAATGGTTGAACATTTATCTATGAAAGATAGGATATTTCACATTTACTTGTGATTTAAAGTTCTATGATATAAAAATCCATAATTATTAGATCTCATTCCATCCTCATCATGGAAAATTATCATGGTCCTTCTAATTTAGAACATGATCCACCTTGTTCTCCTTCCCAGGGTTGTAATATAAAAAGTAGTCATAATCAATTCTATTCATCTCTTTTGGAACATATTATACTCATTATTTGTTAATATATACATAAAGGTTTTATAATTAGAATATATAACATAATTTTCACCTTATAGATAATTTTTCCATATTTTCAATGAAAATTTTACCACTAGTAGCTCCAAATCCTGAATCGAGTAATTTTGTTCAAGAATCTTCCATATCCATGAGGAATATTCTATCACACTTTCATTATTCATATGATAAAACCCCAATCTAGTATTTTATATATCATTTTATATCATAATACATTCTCCAATATAAGGTAGTGTAAGTACACATTCATTTTCAATCTTTCTATTCAACTACTTAATATTTTATTCACATCAATATATCCCAAGAAACATGGATTCCTTCTACAAAAAATTGAATATTGGTTTTGGTATCCATGAGAAATTTATAAAATAGAGTTGTTATTATTTAGAAAATCTTAGAAAAATATGTATTTTTATCTTTTTAGTTAGTCTAGGACACTATTCGATAACTTTATTCTCAGAAGGATCGACTGATATATCCTCACCTATGAAATCATGACCCAAGAATGATAATTTGGGTTTCCAAAATTCACTATTTCTTAATATGGAATACATTTTTCACCCTTGTGGGGTACTCAGATCAATCCTTAAATGATTATCATTTACTTACTTTATTTTAGAATATATAATAACATTATTTATAAATACTTCTAGAAACTGATCAATGTTAAATATAAAGACTCTACTCCTTATATATATGATGGTATTAGGGTCATTGGTAAGTCCAAATGTCATTATAATAAATTCATAACGACCATAACTAATTTAGATGGATACCTTCAATATATCATACTTATTAACCCTAAATTAATGATATTCAGAACAATATTCAATCTTTGTAGAGTATGGAGATCTGCACATGTGATTAAGCATGTCATCAATATGGGGTATATTATTCTTTTTCTTGATAGTAATAATTTTATTTTCTATATAATCAATAAAATGATGTATTGAACAATATTTCTTCTTAACAAAAAATAATAGGTTCACCCCATTGTGACACACTTAGGTGTATGTATCCCTTTTCTATATTCTCTTAGAGTTACTTCTTTAATTACTATCACTCAATTGGGTTAATTGTTTAAAGAGTCTTTAAAATTGGTAAATCAATTGGTATGTGTTCTAATGAAAACTAAACTATATGATTTTGGGTGAGACAAGGAAAATCTTTAGGAAATAAATCAATATATTACTGAAACAATTGATTATCTTCATTTTTGTCTTTCTCCCCAACTATTTTAGAGAAATACCCCACATGAATAAGTATTAAGGCATATATTATGGAATTATTGTCCATTTGAAGTTCATTTTCATCCTCACACTCATAGAAAATCATAGGTTGATTTATAATTCCAAACATGAATTCTCTTCCTTATTTTTGGTATGGGTTATATATAAATTGAATAAATTCATCTCAAAAATCACATAAAATTCAACTAGAAAAATATTACCAAATATTTTTAGGAAACACATTCCCATAAACTTCCATCAAGGTGGAGCTATATACTTCAAATCTGATCATTTTCCCATTAGCAGTTCTAAATATTAATTCAAAAACTAATTTTTTAGGTGTTGATGTGATACCCATAAAAACTGATTTATATATAAAAGAGTGTGTAAAATAGGAATCGAACAGACATTTCAATTCTAGAGTGTATGATAAATATACCATTCACCACTTTATTATTTTAGAACACTTTGGGGGTTTTGATCACTTGATATTTCCATTTATCTCTTGGATTGAGAGTTATATGATTTTAATTGTCATCATTAACCTTAAAATTATTTCATTTATTGAAATAATGTCCATATTTTATTGAAATATAACATTATAATGTGGTTACTTCAATTAGTTGATCTTTTTGAACATTAATTTCATTGGATGGACTCTTCACATCACTTCGATGTCCCATTTCTTGATGTAATTTTCCCACACATAAAACATTAACTAATACCCTTATCTCAATTTTATCCATTATAGTTTCCACACTTATAGTATAAATAATGATTAATTTTCCTTCAATAACTACTTTTTATATTTTAATCTCTACAAATATCCATATTTCTCTTATTTTCCCTCAAACCAATGAAAAAATGATAGTGTCTACTCTCTATTTCTACCTTGATAGTGCATAAAATTATTTCATCATAGATATTGATGTATGTTATGGATAAAACCCCCCAAGAGATTTTATCTTAAACCACTAAAAAATCCATCATTTTTTATTTTAGGGATAATGATAAAACTAGAATCATTCCATGAAATTTGGGTGAATTTTTCCTTATAGGTACTGATGGATTCAACATATTTTCATCTTAAGATCAAGTAATTACCTTGATATTATTATTTTATGAGTTGATGGAATGTACTAAATGAATAATACCCTCTTAAAATATTACCATGTGATAGTACCAATATCTTCCTCTTACCTTAAATTCTTAATAAGATTACACCATTGAAAAGCTTCAGCTTCTAAATGATAAATTCTTAAGAAAAAATTTTATTTAAAAAACTACTATAGAATAAAAAATATATTTTATATTGTACTGATCCATAACATGGAAATTAAAGGATAAAAAGTCCCACTAAAAGGATCTGGGTGTTGCCTCAAGTAAGGCTCAATGGTGCATTTTTCCTTCCTTTGGTTGTTCAAATTCTAGGAGTGATTCATAACTTGATATAGTTTCATGTAAATTAGAAATACAATTATGAGTTCCATATCCCATTCCATTCATTTACTTATAAGGAAAACCATTTCATTTTTCTTTAAATTCATTGTTAACATGATTCATCCTAGTTCATGTTAGTGATTAAAACTAAAAAACATAGTGTGGGGATAAAACATTGTAAATCATAGTAGAAAATCATAAATCATAAAAATAATTCCAAATAATCCTAAATTATGATAGTTTTCTATCAAACCATGAAAATATAGGTTTATCCGATCTTTATTTTAGTTTATCATAGTTTTTATTAGGTTCTATATTGATTTTCCATATAACCAAATCCTTAAAAATAAATAAACCCTAGTTTGATACCAATTGAGGAAAACCAATAATTTCATAAATAAATATTTATTCATTTTAGATAATATTCAAAACATCTCATTGTAACTATAACATCCTCGTGCCTTCACTCACATATCCTATTCGGAAATATATAACATTACATTTCTGGATATGATGTTGATAATTTTGCCCCAATTTTTTCATCATAACCTTACAACATCAAAAGGAAAAATTGTATCACTTATATTCTGTAGGTCCTTTTAGGTTTAGAGTTTTAGATATTTAAGGAAAACTTTTACATAAAAAACTCATATTAACTATGAATCATAATTTTTCAAAAGGAAATTTATCCCAATTATCCTAACATTAATTATTTCACATTAAGTCGTCAACATCATCCTTGTGAAATCCTTTATAAATATAAATCATTCAACATAAATCTTTAATACCTGGGTAAAAGTTAATATAAGAAGGGTGAGATAAGATACTCATTAAGGTAAAACATAAGAATTAATAATTAAATTTCATCAATAATAATAGGAGTTCATAAGGGTATGATTACATAATCAAAGTGCATGAGCGAATCATAATAGAACTCATACCAATCAATACGTGGACCATCAAATATAAAAACATGGAAAAGGAAAGAGTCATAAAAATAAATATTCATAAGCCATATGATATCAATATCGATCATTAGAAATATTATAAACTAATATCAAGTATAGATAACACATAAAGGTATCTTGTGACTGAAGGTTTTGGGCGCAGCGGAAGCGTGGTAGGGATGGAACCCAATTTTGATTTTTACCGTGATCAATGATTATTTCAGGATCAATAAGATGATGAACACCAGTATCCAAGGAATATAATCAAAGATTTAGATAAAGAAGAAAGAGTCCTAAAACATTTAGAAAGGATCTTGAAAATCATGTTTATAATTAATTTAATAAATTTTATAAAGAAAAATAATACATGGATCTTTGGTATTATTCCTTGTTGAAGATTTTGATCGTCCAGAATGACCCTTCCGGATTATATTATTGTTTTTATAATGATCCAAACTAAAATCCTTCTATTGGTGATCCACACGTGCTCTGATGGCATCTGATCGACATCGCTCGTTCTTCGGTTACTAGCGCGGTGAATTGAGTGTCCTGTTTCAGTCATTCTTGATTGCCTATTCTTCGTCCTTAAAGAACGTCTCTCATTATTGAGAGGGGAGAGAACAGGATTATAGAGGGAAATTGTTTGGCTCAATAATTCTTAATTCACCAGGCGTGTGGTGTGGTGTATGGCACAATAGGCATACTTTCCTATTTATATACATGGAATTTTAGTTACAATATTTAATTACATAGTAGCAATTAAATACATTCATGAACATAGAGAAAACCAATGCACTTAATAATAATATCGCATCATTATATATGGTGCACCAACTTGCATAAAATGGAATTATAAATAAAATTCTGTGTCACAAAATAATAGCAGTATTATTTTAATTTGTGCCAACTAGTTAGATAATTATTTACCATCTTGAAAATAATTATTTTAATTCCAGACCTACCTTGTTCTACTCGAACTCCACTTCCATTTATTGAACACACAAATAAATAAATAAATAAATTATTCTCTTAATTAAATATTTTATTTACAAACTAGTAAATAAATATTTATTAAATGTTCAATAAAATAAATAAATATATTTTATTTAATTTTTGCTTTCATTTTAACTTGAATAAAATTATTCCATGGTTTTGAGAATAATATTTATTTCATTAATTAAATTCAAATAGAATTTAACTGAGACCACCAAAAACACTTAGGGTTTGACCCTTTAGGATTCTTTCTTGTTGGAATTAGGTGGGATTTCCTAAAATCCAAGAGTATTGTCTAGCAATGGGTCAAGGCACCCAAGAGAAATAATGTAAAGTCGCAACAACGACATCAACATATGAACTCTCACTGTGTAATATAATCACTTTGTCGCAATATCTCATCATGTAGGATTCATGACTGTGTCATCAACTTTTATGCTTGGAACACCATTCTTTGAATACCTGAAATAAACTCGTCATTAAACCATGGCCATGGAATTTCACGTGATGGTTCTATTTCAATAAAAGGGCCAAGATATCAACTTCCATAAATGGAAGGGACAAATCCTTCCTCAACATATCCATTAATAACATGTCACTCGTGATGCACCCAACGTACCCTACTTCCCGCCAACTGTCTGCGTGATGGTTTTCATTAGTAAATCAAAGTGCGTAAGTTGTGACACGTATTAATGATAATCTTACAGTCTAAGGATCATTACACATGCTCACTGATAGAAATATCTGATGACACCAAAATATGCATAATTCCTACTAATGGGCCTTTTCTCATATTCTCCTATCTTGAAGATTAACAAGATCGAACTTCATGAGAGGAAGTATCGTCTACTTATGAGTACTCATACCTGACGGTCTGCATTCTATGTGTCCCATCATATCATGTCATCCAACTACATAACTATATTTAAAAATATTGTTATATCATTTCAAGATTCTCATCATAGTGGGGAACTACCATGACCTTATCAATGCAACAAATAATCTAGGACATTATTACATCATAAGCATGCAGAACAATGAACAATATGTAATAATACATTAAATATCCATGTAATAAAATTAAAACCAGTTGGTTCTAGGACACCAAATCTTACAAAATCTCACTTGGAATAGAGCCAACTACCTTTGAATTTCAGTCTGCTAGACCTCACATGATGATCATGTTTCTGCTGAGTCAAGGCTTTAGTCAAGGGTTCTGCCATGTTGTATTCTGTGGAAATACTACTCACTGCAACATCACCTCTCTGAGAAAAATCCCTCAAGAGATGATACTTTCGAAGTATGTGCTTTGTCTGCTAATGTGACCTTAGCTCTTTTGTGAGATCAACCACTGCAGTATTATCACAGTACAATGTGATGGGATCCTTATAGTTAGGTATCACATCTAGATCTTGGACGAAGCTTCGCATCCAAAATGCTTCCTTAGCTACCTCATAAGCTTTGATATACTCGGACTCTGTTGTAGAATCTGTGACCACACTCTACTTTGAGCTCTTCCAGCTCACTACACCTCCATTCCAAGTGAAGATGTATCCCATTTCTGACTTCATGTCATCTTGATTAGTCTAGAAACTAGAATCGGCATATCCTCTGATGACTAGTTCTTCATATCCTATGTAAACTAGGAACATATCCTTAGTATGCCTTAGATGCTTTATGATAGTCTTTAATGCCATCCAATGGCAGTCACCTGGATCAACTTGATATCTGCTTGTTGTACGCAATGCGTAGGTGACATCTAGCCTAGAACATAGCATGGCATACATGAATGACCCAATCACTGATGTGTATGGAGTCCTTGCCATTATCTTTCTCTCCTCATATGTTTAAGGAAACATTTTCTTGTAAAGATGAATGTCATGTGACGCTGGCAACAATCCCCTCTTGGATTGTTCCATACTGAATATCTTCAGTATCTTATCAATGTGTGTACTTTGACTTAGGCCCAGTAATCTCTTGGATCTATCACAATGTATCTTGATCCCAAGAATATACGATGCCTCGACCAAGTCTTTCATGGATAAGCATTGATTCAACCATGCCTTAACAGAATGTAAGACTGGTATCTCATTTCCAATAAGTAATATTTCATCAATATATACTATTAGGAAAACGACTGCACTCCCACTAAACCGTTTATAAACACAAGGCTCACATTCATTCTTGATAAAACCAAATTCTTTTATGGATTAATCAAAACGAATGTTCCATGACCTGGATGCTTGATTTAATCCATAAATGGATTTCTGCAACTTGCATACCTTTTTGGCATTCTTTGGAGTCACAAACCCTTTAGGTTGTGTCTTGTATAAATCTTCCTGAAGGTTCCTATTAAAGAATACTATTTTGACATACATTTTCCAAATCATATATTCCTGGTAAGCTGCAATGGAAAGTACAATTCTGATGGATTTCAGCATTGTAACTGGTGAGAAGGTTTCCTCATAGTCAATTCTTTGATGCTGTTTAAAACCTTTTGCAACCAGTCGTTCCATATAGGTACTAACTTTTCATTCCATGTCCAGCTTCTGCTTGAATACCCATTTGCAACGAATAGGATTTACATAAACTGGAGGATCTACCAAAACCTAGACTTGGTTTTGGAAAATGGAATCCATTTCATAATTCATGGCTTTTTTCCACATGGAAATATTTGTTCCACTTACTGCTTCCTTATAGGCTAGAGGATCATTATTATCAACTAATAATGATTCACCATCCTCGGTAACTAAAAAATTGTATCGTTCTGGTTCTCTAACCTCTCTTGTACTCCTACATAGTAATTTTGTCTCTAGAACAGATTCTTCTTCCACAGGGCTTTGTGGAATCTATTCCTGTACCAACTCTTTTGTACCTTGATCCTCAACTTCATCGAAGTCTATCTTGCTCCCACTATCTCTTTTGGAGATGTGCTACCTCTCAAGGAATATTGCATGTCTTTCCACTATAATCTTTTTGTCTAAGGGTATGTATAGGTAATATCATCTTGTTTCCTTCGGGTATCCTATAAAGTTACACTTTGTGCCTCGGGGTGCGAGTTTGTTACCTGAAGAGGCCTTAACAAATGATTTTCTACCCCACACATGTAAATTTGATAACATGGATTTTCTTCTACTACAGAGCTCATATGGAATACCATTTATCGATTTGTTTAGTACTTGGTTTAGTATGTGTTCCGCTATTTATAACGCATATCCCCAAAAGGATAATGGAATACTTGCATGACTCATCATTCATCTCACCATGTCCAATAGGGTGTGGTTCCTCCTTTTGCTCACACCATTCGACTGGGGACTGTTTGGAGGAGTAAGTTGGGATAGGATCAAAAACTCCTATAAGTAATCAATGATGTCTTGATTAAGATATTCTCCACCTCGGTCTGAGCGGATTTTCTTAATCTTCTTTCCAAGATAGTTCTCAACTTCATTATTGTATTCTTTGAACTTATCAAAAGAATAGGGATTATACCTCATTAAGTAGATATATCCATATCTACTAAAATAATCATTAAAAGTTATGAAGTATGAGTATCCTCCCCTTGCTCAAACTGGAAATGGTCCACACACATCGGTATGAACCAATTCAAGAATTTATTTAGCCCTTTAACCTTTCCCACAAAATGGGGATTTGGTCATTTTTTCTTGTAAACATGCATGACATACACCAAGTTGTTTTAGTTCAAAAGAATCTAAATATCCACCTTGATTTAACTTTGTCAAGAGTTTCTTGTTTACATGATCTAGACAGTGATGCCAAAGTTGGGTGTGGTATGATTCATGAGAAGTATCTTTGTCATCAATTTTCATTACCTAGTTTCTAAAATCCAACACATAGAGACCATTGTATAAATGTGCCCTACCAAAACAAATTATATCTTTATAAAATAAGCAACACTCATTTCCAAACATGAAAAAAAATCCATATATATCCTGTTTATATCCAGAAATTATGTTTTTGGTTACATAAGGCACATAAAAACAACCCTTAACACCAAGATCATCCCAGTTGGCAACGTGAGATGGTAGTCCCCAACAGCTACAACAGCAAGTCTGGCTCTGTTGGATGCTCGTCGATCTACCTATCCTCAATCAATCATTGTGAATCAACTTGGTTCCTATATTTGGATACATATGTGAGCAACAAAAGAAGTATCTAATACCCAATTTTTAGAAACAGATAGTTTTCATTCGATAACAAATGCACCTGAAGCTTCCCCTTGCTTCTTAGGCTGGGTACAGTTCTTCTTCCAGTGGCCCTTCTTGCCACATGCAAAACAAATAGCCTCTTGTTACCTTGCCTCCCCTTTTATCTTCCTTTTCGTGGAAGGTTATGAAGAATCTTTGGGCTTAATTCTCTTTTCCTTCCCTTTCCTCTTATTCACCATAAGGACAGTAGGCTTTTCGCATTTCATATCTTTGTCCACTTGGTGAATGAGGATTAGAAGATCATATAGACAATTCTCAATGTTTTTCATATTGAAATTGACAACAAAGTTAGAGAAGCTCTGAGGGAGTGATGCGAGAATGAGATCTCTACCCAGTTCTTTAGGAAGTTTAAACCCTAGAACCTATAGGTGCTCAATGTAGCCAATGAGATTGACTACATGAGGCCTAGATAGGGCACCTCTTCCAAACTTACTCTGAAATAGTTCCTTAGAGATCTCAAACATTTCATGTCGTTCTCTCTCCTTGTAAAGACCACAGAGGTGCTCGATCATGCTATAAGAATCCACATTTTCATGAGACATGATGAGCTCACTGGACATTGATTATAGAATTAAACATTGAATGTCAATAGCATCGTTCATATGTTTCTCATAGACCAGGAAATCCTCATCACTCACTTCTTTGGTAGGTGGATCAGGTAATATTGACTCCAGTACGTAAGACTTCCATTCATGGAATAGGATAACCCAAATGTGTCTAAACCAATCTTGGAAATTACTTCCGGTGAGGATGTTATATTTATTCATAATTGACCGTAGGGATAGTGTGGTTGACGATTTTGTCATTTTTATTCTATAATTAAAATAGTATATCATTAGTACATTCTTGATTGCATTTTATAATAAATAATAAATTTTATTAAATCTCCCACTATTTTATCAAGTTCTAATAGCCCTCACCATTGAACTTGGAATGTCAATTTTCCATGACATTCTAGTGTCAAGTATCCATATTCCCCTTTGCATTAACCCCAACAAGTGTTGGTCAAGATATTAGAAGGTATTTAGGTAAGTAGGTCTTTGCCAACTGTGGGCTTGCAGCTCCTTGATATGTTGAGTGGACTCCCCAATCCTGAAATTATGAATATGGATTTCCTCAAATCTTGCCTCAAATATTACACCAAGTCTAGCAAGGGATACTCTTATTTATGTAATATGGTTAAGTCAATCTGAAACCTTTCATAAGGCCTTCCTGTATAAAAGTAAGTGTCCCAATAAGGGTTGGTCAAACACATAGTTTTATTGATTTTTTACCTTAATTAAGTAATGAAAGGCTTGTTCTAACTTAATATTTTATTTGAGGGATTTTTTTATCTCTTAAACGTGAATTTATTATTATCATTCTCACATGCTTGTTAATATTAAGTGGAACTTAATTAAGTGATTAACCATGTCATGATAATATTTAAGCATAATTATAGTTTATTTTAGATCCATCTTGCATGCTTGTTTAATTAATTAATTATGTGATCATGACAACACATCTATAATGATAAACCATGAAACTGAAAGAAATAAAATAAATTAAATGGCATGATTAGGATCTTTTTTGATGGTTAGTTTATCTAGTGGTTGATAAACTAACCCTGACCTAGGGTAGAAACACCTTAAACCTTTTGGGCTTGTGTTTACAGCTTCCACCTGTCCACCTCTGTATCTCCTAGGATTGGTTTCATCTCAACTCTAGCTTGAACCGCCTTAACTATCTTGGGAGTTACATCCCTTACATATGCCTTTTTTTAACACACATATAGGTGAGGGGTAAAAATGGTTTTTACAAAAAATAAACCTTCATCATGGAGGCCCTACATATTAATGAGGAGGAGGATCGCAGGACAACAAATTTAATTCAAATAAATAAATTAAAAGAAAACATCCACATAAAAAAGTCTTGGTATAGCTCATGATAATCCATACATGCAATGATATTTACACATAAATAAAAATATCAATAAATTATTTAATAGTTCTTGTTTAAGATAAATCATGATCGAATCAATTAATTATCATCTTTAATTAATCAATAATTTTATCTTAAACCCTTTTCTGAATTTCTTGAAGATTCACATCCATCATAATTTTGAACAAATAAATTAATTTAAAATTATCTTTGTACATAACTTGTACCTTGGAGGAAACCTGGTGAATTCCCATTTATAACTACCCAATGAGTATAAATGAACATTATGCAAATGTTAAATTAAACACACATTTATATAAAACACTTATCACATGTTGTGCCTCATCTTTATTCCCACACGATGGTACACATCTCAATGGTTTGTATAATATAATAATAAATTTTAATAAATCTACATAATTTGGATGAGTAAATGACCTGTAGTTCCAACTACACAACGTGTATTATTTTTCACCATCTATCTGAAGTACACGCCCAGGGAAATGGCATGTGAGTATACTTCAGAAATCATCAGAGTACACGGCATGTCCAGTGGGACAAACGTCGTGTAGTTCTTCATTACACGGTCTCCATCCAAGAAAGTTGTGTATGGGGTACACGGTCCAACCCTAACCTGAAGGGACTACACGTCATGTATATTGGGACACATGGAGTGTAATCTGGAAACCACATTCCACTTGTTCCTGGTCAACACATGGAGTCATTTAATACTTAAAAGGCTCCAAAACATAGCTTGGTTTGGTTGACCAGTCTGATGCATTGAATCTAGACTACACGGTGTGTACTGACGAATACATGTCGTGTGTTCTGGTGTTGTATGGCTAGGAAGCTGTGGCACTTACAAATGAGATCCTCTATTTTATTTTAATCAAATTTAAAAGAAAATATTGTTTCTGTAAGGTGAAGGAGAAATGAAAGAGGAGGAATAGATCTTGAGATTCAGATTTGTAGAACTATTAACATGAATTGAAACAGATAAGTTATTAAATGTGTAATTCATCAACAAAATATTTAAATAATTATAAACTATAATGTAACCCCTCTGATACCACTTCAATGTTCCAGGCGCAGCAGAAGTGTGGTTGGGACGGCACCAAATTTTGATTTTTACCATGATCAATGATTATTCTAGGATCAATACAATGATGAACGCCAGTCTCCAAGGAATATAATAAATGATTTAGATAAAGAATAAAGAGGCTTGAAACCTTTAGAGAGGATCTTGCACATCATGTTTATAATTAATTTAATTAATTTCATAAACAAAAATAATACATAGATCTTTGGTTTTTTTTATGATGTTGATTGTCCAAAATGACCCTTGTGGATTATCTCATTGCGCTTATAAGGATCCAAACAAGAATCCATCTATTGGTGATCCACACATGCTCAAATGGCCTCCTATCGACACCACTCTTTCTCCGAGTGCTAGCGCGGCGAATCGAGTGTCTTGTGTTGGTCATTCTTGATCACCTGTTATTCAGCCTTGTAAAACATCTCTTGTTCTTGAGAGGGGTTAGAAAGGATTGAAGGGAGAAATTTTTTGGATCAACAATTCTCAATTCACCAGGTATGTGGTGTAGTGTATGGCACAATAGGAGTACTTGCCTATTTATATACATGGAATTTCAGTTACAATATTTAATTTCATAGCAACAATTAAATACAATCATAAACTTAGAGAAAACACCAGCCTTTAAATATAATACCGCGTCATTATTTATTGTGATCCAACTTACGCAAAACAGAATTATAAATAAAATTCCATGTCATAAAATAATAGTTGCATTATTTTAATTTGTGCCAACTAGTTAAATAATTATTTACTATCTTGTAAATAATTATTTTACTACCGGACCAACCTTGGTCCTCTTGAACTCCACTTCCATTTATTAAACACCCAAATAAATAAATAAATAATTTATTCTCTTAAATAAATATTTTTTTACAAACTAAAAATAAATATTTATTAAATGTTCAATAAAATAAATAAATATATTTAATTTAATTTATGCGATCATTTTAACTTTAATAAAATTATTCCACGGTCTTGATAATAATATTTATTTCATTAATTAAATTCAAATATAATTTCATTGAGACCACGAAAAACACTTAGTGTGTGACCCTCTAGGAATCTTTCTCAGTTGAATTAGGCGGGTTTGCCCAACGTCCAAGAGTACTGTCTTGTAATGGTTCAAGGCACCCAAGAGAAAGAATGTAAAGTCACAACAATGACATCCACAAACGAACTCTCACTTTTTAATATAATCCCTTTGTCGCAAAATCTCATCAAGCAGGTTTCATGACTGTGTCGTTAAATTTTATGCTTGATGTGTCTTTCTTTGACTACCTAAAATAAACTCGTCATTACACCATGGCCATGAAATTTCGTGTGATTGTACTATTTCAATCAAAGGGCCGAGATATCGAATTTCATAAATGGAAGGGACAAATCCTTTCTCGACTTATCCATTAATAACTTTCCACTTGTGATGCACCCAATGAACCCTACTTCCCGCCAACTATCTACATGACAGTTTTCGTCAATAAATCAAAGTGTGTAATTCATGACACATATTAATGATAATCGTAAAGTCTAAGGATAATTACACATGCTCGTAGATATATATATTCGATGACACAAAAAACATGTGGAATTCCTTCTAGCAGGTATATTCTCATAATCTTATATCTTGGAGATTACCAAGTGCAAACTTCATGAGAGGAAGACTTATCTTCTTACGAGTACTCGCAACTGACGGTCAGCATTCTATGTGTCCAATCATAGCATGTCATCCAACTGCAGAACTATATTTAAGAATATTGATATATAATTTCAAGGTTCTCATCATATCTGGAAATTTCCATGACCTTATCAATGAAAAAAATACTCTAGTACATTATTACATAGTAATCATGCAGAGAAATGAGAAATATGTAATAATACATTTAATTTCCATGTAATCAAAGTAAAATCAGTTGGTTCTAGGACACCAACTCTTTAAAGTACATCATTATACTTTTCACTCTAATAAAAGGAATAATTATGTGTTCGACTTCCATACATGTCACTCTTACTAATGGAATATTCATAAGTATGAATTCTATAACCAATTCATTGGAGGAATATCATAATCCCACCCATCCTTTGACTATTAAGGAACCACCTGTGATTAGTTTATCACATAACCACCCATCAAATTTAAAAGTACGATCGAAAAATCATCACACATTAAACTTTTCTAAACTCATTGGAAAAACCTATAACCCTTCAATATCATGATTAACCCATGAAAAAGAAATGGTTCCAATAAAAAATATATTTGAAATATGAATAACCCATGGAAAGTAAATGGGTTCAATAACAATCTATTTGAAACAATATTAACCAATGGAAAAGAAATGGGTTTACTATCAATCTCCTTGAAACCTGATTAACTCATATAGAAGAAATGGGCTTAATAAGAATATATTTGAAATTTTTTAACCCATAGAAAAGAAATGGGTTCAATAAAAATATATATTTAACTTTAATAACCCATGTAAATGAAATGGGTTTCATACCAATCTCTCTGATATATGAACAACCCATTGAATAAAAATGTGTTCCATAACAATCTCTTTGAAATAATCATAATCCATCCAAATAAATAATGAGGATGTTACCAATATAAAATATCCCCAGTAGAGGATTAGTAAAAATAATGGTTGTTTGTGTTGATGAATTTAAATACCATTAAAATTTCATAAAAAACATTCATGAGGAAAAAAAGTGCTAAACATTCAAAATCATTCCATGGCACTTTGAAACATTTGAATCATAATCCCCGTGAAGGAATAAAATTATAAGAAACTTATAATATCATGAGATTAATGTGATTCATGATATATAATTTCAAATTATAAGTATAAACACCTTGTAAAATATGATAGGTGTATAACATAAAAAATGTCTCAAGAAGGAATATTGTGACAAAAGTCCATTACCACTTTGGTAGCTTTGAAACCATAAAACCCATGAAAGAGAGATAATAAAATGAATATGTAAATCCCCATAAATTTAATGAAACAAATAATAAAATAAATTCATGTGTATTATATATATAAAAAATGAAAATAAGTGACGAATATGGAATAAGTATTGCAAAAATAAAAGTGATAATAGAAATCCCATTAAAACAATGGTAACATCTGAATTAGAAACCCCAAAAGAAATTATCTTCAAATGAAACATTTATGTAACATTAATATAAATTAATTCATGATATTATACATCAAAAGGATCAGTATATAAACCATATAGAATAAATAATTGGTGATTATGACGTATGCCTCATGAAAGTAAAATTGAAACAAGAATTCCTTAACATGAGTTTGATTTGTAATACTTGTCCTCTATATTCTTGAATAATAAACATATGTTAATAATATATTTTATTTATAACATTCAAAAAGTTTATTATTACTTTTATTTAACCTATAAACAAGTTATATATTATTACTTAATCAATAATCTTTAAGTTGGATGTTTTGACCATAATCGATTTTTGTGTCCAAAATGACTTTCGTATGTATAATATTGTCCAAGGGGTCATTATTAAAAAATATACATAATAATAATCCTAAAATAATTATAATATTTATACATTAATTTTACTTTTAAAATGAATCATGAATTATGTTTATGAAAAATGAATAAATGTTACAATCGTGGAGATGATAGGTCATACGTATGCATGAGTAACATTCTCGGTTTTCAATTATCGTTATAGAAAGAAAGAAAGTAACATTTATATATTAATTCTAGTAATTATATCATAAATAATATATTATTTAATACTATGTACTTATATCTACAATTATTTTCATGTAAAATTAATTACATCATGTCGAGGAGGCGGTTGTCCACATGTCAACAAACGACGTTATCGCATTTTTAGTGTGTCAAAGGGTAATAAAGAAAATAATATATTTATCTTTAAATAAATGTAATTATATCATGAATATCATATAGATTCTATGTATGAAAAATATTTCTCATTAAACCCATCCTTAATAAATTCCATATAATGTGTGAATGTATCACATCGCTTGGAGGAGGCGGATGTTCACACGTCCACAAACGATGTTATCATATTTACACAAAATGAAAATATTGAAGGTATGGATTATATAAAAATTATAGAAGTTTAAATAAAACATAAAAATAATATATATATCATATAAAAATAGTTTTTTCATCATAATTCCCTCCAATTATAGGTGGAAAATAAAAAATGAACGACAACATTTTGTGAGGCAGTAGTTTGCCGTATACACGAACGGTAAGTTTGTTACCCATTTATTGGAAGTGTGTATAGGTGTAGGTTGAACCATAAACCTAAAAAAATATTAGTATATTTAGGATACAAAGTTTATTATATAATCATGTAATAATAATAATTTTATGGTTGCACAATTAATTAAAACATAAATACACATTGAAGAATGTTACCTCTTTTTGAGGGTAAATCCTTTTCGTATTCACAAAAATACTTCCTTGGTTGTATTTTTTGGAAACATTTAGGACTTTAGGGTGTGATTAGGGATTTTTGGAGATTAATATGGCTATTTTTTTACAAGGATAGTTCTTGAGATGTGTGATGAAGTGTGGATGACGAGTTCCTTTTTATAGTGAGGGAGGAGTGGCATTCTTTTAAATATAAAAATGTAAATAGTATTGGGAGGTATCCCTTATATAATGTGCATCAAAAAAACAAATGGATTAAATAGAAATTATAGTCGATAAAAGATCACACCAAACAATAATAATATAATTTTTTATTATTTGTTCCTCACTCGTTATTTTTCCTTTTTTTCATTTTAATTATTCATCTAGGTAGCTATTTTTCAAACAAATGTAATTATTCCATTAAGTATAAATTAAATTTAGATATTTTATAAAATTTATACCCACTAATTATAAAATATTTTATCTAATTTATAAAATAAATATTCCATATTTTTTTGGATATTAATTTTAACATAAACGCATATAACGCACAAAAACACTGCTTTAACCCTAACTATGCTAATGAAGTTATTACTATTTATGGGTTAATATGTTCATTATAAAAGATAAAGTGGCCCATTAATGGGAAATATTTTATATTTAATAACAATTTAAATTCACATTTTAGAATATAATTTTTTAGTAATTTTAAATCATTCAATCAATTGCCATTTATTTTATTTAATTATTAAAGAAGTAATCCACGTGTTAGTATTTCTTAATCATTTTATGTAATTATATCATATTTGTAATTAAATATATATTAATATGTTAAAAATAACTTATTTATATTCCAAAATAATATTTATAACAAAATTTATGTAGCTTATTCCCTACTCCAAAGATTTATAAGTATTAAAGGCAAGAAAGGTTCCTTTTATTTATTTTTTCCTTTCTTAACTAATTATATAGGTCACATTCATGTAATAGTATCAAAATAAGTCATAATAATAGATAATAAGGACTCTAGGTTCTGAAAATGACCATATAATTTGTTTTAGATAAGTTTTAGGTCATTTATACACCTTATATTCAAATTTTAATAATTAAGTAATCTTCTTTTTACCTTAATCACTATAATTAATTTTAATTACATTCACTACTCTTTTGGGTAAAAAAATTAAGTTGATCATATTAGAAAAAAAATTTAATACTGATTAAAAATTATTGTTTCTATTTTTTCAAATTCAATTCATATAATTGGATAAAATTAATTTAAAATTAATCTTCCAGACAGTGCGAGATATAGTGTTTTTCAGGACAAAAGTTCAAAAGTTTGAAATGTTTGTAAATACAATTTTAATGTAAAATTGAATCCATTTTCCTAAATTATATTTATGAACCTATAATTTAAATAATTATACTTTAAAAACAATTTAAAATACAATTTAACTACATTAATAAATTATAAAAAAGAATTTTTCAATTAAAATGTAGTATTTTTTCAGTATTCATCAAAAAATGAAACTTCGCAGAAAAATATAAAAAATTCACCCAATGTTAATTTCGATATTAATATTTAAAAAATTAATTTTATTATTTAATATAATAATTATAAAAATTTCAAAAATTATATTTCAAATAGGTTTGTCATTAAAAGGCAGTAAAAATGATTTTTTAGAAGATACAGTTCTTATGTGTAAACATTGATATGTTATTTTCTTATTCCTATAAAATATATTTAATTAATGTAAAAACATTTTATAAACATGTGTAAAAAAATTCATAATTTGTATTGTCTCGTTTATTTCTTCTATTCCAATATCTAGGTGATAAATATTATGTTAAATAAATAATATTAATAGTATATTTTATTATCTACAAAGTCTCAGCCTTCTGTGTAACATAAGTTAACAAAGGGACATGATATTTTCCTAAAATTAAATATAAAATTGGTTTTCTATGTGATGGGAGATAAAATAAGTATTTTATAAAAGACTATCTATTAATGAATTTAAGTTAATTTGAAAGAATATATTACCTAAAATCTCAAGATGTGACATCCTTCCCCCTTAAAATGAATTTCTCCTTAGAAATTCGTCTTGGTTATCAAATTATTAAAATTAATAGAATATAGTTATTTAATCCCACTTCATATAGAGGGTACAAGAAACAAACTCTTAAAAAATAAAAGTGGGAAACATAATGGTAGGAAAAAGTTGCATATAATTATAATTCCACAATAGGAGAACATTTTTGGGAAATTAAAACATGGATTTATAAGGAAAAAAACCAATTTTCATGGACTAATAGAGAGTGATATATAACATGGTCAAGAGTAAGTCAATGAAAAAAATCACAAGCCAAATAGGTGTGTAAATGGTCATTGATATCATCAGAAAACATGGTAATAGGGTAACATTTTATTTCAAGATCCTTTTCTTGTAGTTAAATAATTATCTTACCATCTAATATAACATAAGGATAAAATGTAAATATTCTTACTTGATGAGTATAATTTCTTTATTTAGTCCATTTCCACTAAAATATAATCCTTTTCTTCAAATGATGAGTATTCAATATTCATTTTATGTTTTTGAGGCATTAAAATCAACTTTTAAAGACCACATAACCAAAAAGGGATAGTCAATCTATTCCACCTCTCTTTAGACATTAACCAAAAAACAATTTTCATCACATGGTAATATAATCCCCAAAATGAATAAAATATAAAATGATACACTTATATTAAAAATTTAATAGTAATGCCTAAATTTCAAACTAAATTATTCCATAAATAATTATCTGTAAAATCATTCAAATATTTCCTCACTACGTTCAAAAACAAAATATTATTAGGATTTGATAATATGTTTTTCTGAGATAAATAAACCATTTTTCCTCAAATAAAATCCAATATGTTTTCAAATTAAACTTAATCTTAACCTGTAAAAATTTTCATACTAATAAGGACATCATGTAGGCCATTTGTAAGCACTACATCGTTGTTACCATTCAATTGTGGGCTCAAGCCTCGCAGCCTTACTAGATATGACAGGTTATCACCCATCATACGGGTTGTCCCTTTTTTTCTTTAATCCTCAAAAAATAAATCCTCCCAAAAAACACTTTATGTTTATCTTAGGGGTTACAAATACCTCATCCAAAAGAAATATCCAAAAATATCATTAATCATTGTAAGGCCTCATTGTTTAAAACCTTATTTGGGTGTCTAATACTTTTATCTTATGACCATACAAAAGTTTTTATACCGATGAAGGTATTAATACATATTAATATAAAATCACATGAAACACCCCAATTTACAAATTTATCTAAACGGACAATAGATGCCAAATATAATAGACTAGGACCTACACTCTCAGATCATGTTCTGAAATCTATAAATTTAAATTTCTATATATCATAATTATAATAGTGACCCAATGTTTTCTATAAAAACCTTAAAATATCAAAAAGAAAAATCTAATCACTTACATTATGTATGACCCTTTAGTTTTAGAGTTTTTGATTATTAGGAAAAACACAATCATAATCCACTCAATCAAACTTTGACTCATAATTCATCAAAAAATATTCTACCATTTTTCTTAGCATTTATTATTTCACATTAATTCATCAACATCATCCTTGTGAAAAAAATTATAGAAATAATCCATTAAACATAATTCTTTAAATATTTTCGAAAATGTAACACAAGAACTGTGATATCAGATTCTCAGTAAGGTAAAACATAATAATTAACATTTAAATGACATCAACGAGAATAAGAGTGCATAAGTATATGATAACATTATCTAAGTGCATGAGAGAATCATAAAATAACTCATACCCATCAATACTTGGACCATTAAATATGAAAACATGGAAAATTGGGTATTCATCATAATAAATAATCATAAGCCAGGTCAAATCAATATAGATTATTAGAAACATTATTAAATGGTATCTATCATAGATAACACATAAAGGTATATTGGGAAATAATTATACTTTTCAATATAATAAATTATATAACCATGTGGTCAAATTACAAACATGTAACTATTATAAATGTAATATCCAAATATTTTACTTCTATAACAAATGAATTGGAGGGATATTATAGACCAATATTTTCTTGGTCTATCACAAAAAAACCTGTCATTAGTTTATCATTGAACCACCCCTCAAATGCACAAATACCATTAAAAATCATCACACATAAAATCCTTCATAAACACATTAGAACAACCAATAACCATTTCATATAATGATTAACACAAGGAAAATTAATTGCTCTAATAATAATCTCTTCAAAACATTATTAATCCCTAAAAAGGAAATTGGTTCAATAAAAATCTATTAAAAACATTATTAACCCTTGGAAAATAAATGGATTCAATAAAAATATCATTGAAACATGATTAACCCAAGGAAATTAATTGGGTTTAATAAAAATATCTTTGAAACATGATTAACCCAAGGAAAATAAATGGGTTCAATAAAAATATCATTGAAACATGGATAACCCATTGAAAGGAAATGGGTTCCTTAACTATCTGTTTCAAATAGGAATAACCCATGGAAAGTAAATGAGATTTATAAAAATCTCTTTGAAACAATCATAATCCATCCAAATAAATAATGTGGATGGTACCAAAATAAAATATCCCAAATGTAGGATAAGTTAAAACAAAGTTTTTTGACGTTGATGAATTGAAATAAAAATAAAATTCCATTAAAAAAATTCATGAGTAAAATAAACATTAAAAATTCCAAATAAAGCCATGGAACAATGAAACATTTGAATAATAAACCCTATGAAGGAATAAAATTAAAATAAACATATAATATCATTAGAATAAAAAGATTCATGATATATCATGTAAAAATATAAGTATATACACCTAGTAAAATAATATAGGTGTATAGCATAACAAATATCCAAATAAAAAAAATTGTGAAAAACGTCCATTACTACTTTGGTAACATTGAAACCACAAACCCAATGAAACAGGGATACTAAAATGGATATATAAATCTATATATATTTATATATATTAATAATAAAATAGATTCATGTCTATTAGATACACCACACAACAAAAATAAGTGGTGAATATGGAATAATTCTCATAGAATTAAAAGTGAGACTAGAAATCCCCTTACAACTGTGGTAACATTTGAATCAGAATACCCAAAAGTAATAATCATCAAATGAAAATTTTATATACCACTATGATAAAATAACTCATGATATAATACATCTAAATTTTCATTAAATACACCACACAAAATAAATAGGTGGTGACTAGTTCATATTCGTCATGAAAGTAAAAGGAGACAAGAGTGAATTACCTTGAGACTAATTTGTCATGAATATCCTCAATATTTAAAAATAATAAAATTATGTTTATTATATTAATTATTAATATCCTTTTAAAATTTTATTGTTACTTTTATTTCCCTTATAGACCGAATGGCCCGAAGGCCTTCGTTTTTACTTTATTATGGATAATCCCCATTTTAAGGGTTAAAGGGGAACCCGTACATGACCCATAGGCCCAAGGCATAAGGCATGACTAACTCGCATTACATGACCCGAAGGCCTAGAGGCATACCATGCCCAATACATGACCCGTAGGCCCTGCCCACTTGGACTGCCCCTCCCCAGATCCTACGTCATTTGATCACCTAGCTCCCCACATTGTATTGTTGATCGGCTAGCATTGTCCCATACAAAGTTGCACGGTGTCTGGTGTTAGGCGGAGAAAGAAGGAAGTGATGGCAAGAGGGGGGGTGAATTGCCTTTTAAAAAATGATTAACAAATTAAAATCAAAGTGAAAGTGCAGCGAAAATAAAGAGGCAAGACACAAGAATTGATAACGGAGTTCAGCCAAAAACCCGGCCTACGTCTCCACTCCCAACTCAACCGTTGAGAGATTCTACCACTTGCTTTTCAATGGTTGTAGCAAGAAACCCACTAGCCTTTTTACAGGTGAAGGCTAGCTCACCTATTACAGCTTGCTTTTTAATGGTTTGAGCAAGAAACCCACTAGCCTTTTTACGGGTGAAGGCTAGCTCACCTTTGACTCAAGCCTTTTAAAAGGAAAGGCTTGACTAACCTCTTCACACCTTGAAGGCGGTGTGAAAACCCAAGAGAGAGGATAAGATAAAGAGTTGGGGGTTTGTAGGCACAAACCCAATTTGAAGCTCAAAATGATAAAGCAAGAAAACCGTATTTGGAGAAGCCTTGGGCGCCAATGGATGATTGGAGTTGAAGACGTGCACTCCCAAGCTTCTTTGGTGATGCTCCTTGGATGTGGAATTGAGTTGGAGCGATTGGGGTTCCTTGGAAGAAGTCCGCCGGAGGTTCGCCAAATGATGAGAAATGTGTCCGTTGGCTTCACAATTGTTCCGACTATGTTCCTTTTGCTTTCGGGGGTTCCTAGTCCTTTATTTATAAAAGGGGAACCCTCATATGGCCGTTAGAGGCCTTCGGAGCCGTTGTAAAGGGCTTCGGAGCCGTTGGGAGGCAAGTGGACCAGCCTGGTCAAAGGCCCAACGGTTAGTTTGACTGGCTCCACCGGCTGACCGGTACAGAGCCACCGGTTGGCCGGTGTGTGCAAAATGGAGAGGCCTTCGGGCTCAGGCTCCACCAGTTGGCCGGTGCTGAGGCCACCGGTTGGCCGGTGGTGAGGCAGTAGCTTCCTCTTCTGTGCAGGTGCCACCGGCTGACCGGTGCTGAGGCCACCGGTTGGCCGGTGTGGAGGCAGTGGATGGACTCTCGGTCTGGGCTCTACCGGCTGGCCGGTGCTGAGGCCACCGGTTGGCCGGTGCTCTGGACAGTGGAGAGCCTTTCTGTCAATGGTCCATCGGCTGGCCGGTGTCATGCCACCGTTTGGCCGGTGGACTGAAAACAGTCCAAGTTGGCTTTTTGCCTTCTTGGCCTTCTTGGCCCAAATCCTTGGTAACCTGAAATGATTCCTATCATCCAAAAACACTTGAAAGAGGATTAGATAAATAAGTGAGTGATTGTGATCATGAAAATCAAACCACGAGGGGTACGAGAGGTACAACAATCTCCCCCTATTTTGATGATCACAATCACCAAAACAATCAATGTAAAATACTGAAATGAAAGGCATGCTTTAAAATATTTTTCCCCCAATCAACCAAGAATTTCTCCCCCTTTGTGATTATCAAAATAGCACGGGGCATAAAACTTGATTGAGGGATTGAGTTGAAAAACAAGATGGAGATTTTAAACCAATTGAAATTTTTGAAATTTGAATTGAAAGTTTTGAATCAAAAATTTTGAATAACAGTTTGAATTGAAAGTTTTGAAAAGAAAAATGAAATGAAAAATTTTGATACCAAGAGTTGAAATTGAAAGTTTGAATTGAAAGAATTTGAAATTGAAATCAAAAGGGCTTAAACGAACCTAACTCCCCCTAAATAAAAACAACAAATCACCGGGGAGAGGTTTTTGAAACCGAGACAAATTTTGGCCTGGAGAGACTCGCTATAAGGGATTTTTCAATCCACACTTGTCTAGTGGCGGGTCTTCTCCTAAAAAATTCATCATTTAAGAAAATAGTTTTGGGCCTACCATACCAGGCATTTTTGCAATTTCACTCATAGATTAAGTGCCCGGGTTTTTTACAATAATTGCAAAATTTAAATTGGGAGCTCCCCCTTACAAAAATAGTGGGTGCATGGGAGGAGGAAGCTTGCTTGGAATAGCCAAGCCCTTCGGTGGTCCTAGATACACGTTGGGAACCTAGCAAATTGTTCAAATTTTGTTCACCTTGAGTGAACTTGGCTAGAGATTCCCTTAGATCTTTGATGGTTGATTCCATGGAATCAACATCGGGAAAGTTTTGGATTTTGAGGGACATCTCTTCCTTCTCTTTGAGAAGTTGTTCTTTTTCGGAAGAGAGTTTTTTGAAATTCTTTTTTAAAGAAACAAATTTGGAAGAATGTTCATGAAAACCTTCCTCCAATTGATCTCTAGCATGTTGGAGATCCTCGTAAGATAAATGATTTAAAGAATTTGAAGAACTAGAGCAAGAGGAGTCGGAAGATGTTACCTCGTGAAATGCCATTAGGCATTTGTTACCGTTGTCGCTCGAGGAGGAGGAGGAGGATGATGTGGAGCTATCACTCCATGTGGCCTTGAAAGCCTTCTTCTTCTCCTTTTGCTTGGCCTTTTTCTTGTTGAGTGGGCAATCGGGCTTGTAATGGCCTTTCTCGCCGCACCCGTAACATTTTACCTTGGGCTCGGATTTTTCATTGGGTTGAGCCTTGTGGGCCTTTTTCTTCTTGTGCTTATTCATGAACTTGTGCATCTTGCGGGCAAGGTTCTCCATTTCGGAATCGCCGCATTATGAGGAAGAAGATGAGGAGGAGGATGAGCTTTCTTCTTTTTGTACCTTGAAGGCGATGTTCTTTGGCACTTTGACCGGTTTGCCTTCCTTTTCAGCTTGCCTCCTCATGGTGATCTCATAAGTCATGAGGGATCCGATGAGCTCTTCGACCGGCATGTTCTTGATGTCCTTCGCTTCTTGAATTGCCGTCACCTTTGGTTCCCATGAGCTTGGTAGGATCCATAGGATCTTCTTGACCATTGTTTCTGCAGAAATATTATCTTCTAGATATTTTCTTCCATTGCAAACGTCAGTAAATCGAGTAAACATATCAGAAATAGATTCGGAAGGATGCATGGAAAAAGACTCAAAATCTTGACGAAACATGTCCAATCGAGTGTCCTTGACTTTGTTGGTCCCCTCATGGGTAACCTCCAATAGTTTCCAAATTTCATGTGATGAGGTGCATGTGGAAACTCGATTGAATTCATTACGATCAAGGCCGCAATGAAGAGCGTTCATGGCTTTGCCATCAAGCTCGAAATTTTTAATGTCGGCTTGATTCCATTTGGATTCATCGGGGGAAGAGAGAGTGTAACCTTGCATGACAATTTTATAAATGTGATAGCCAATGCTTCTAAGAAAAGTGGTCATGCGGGTTTTCCAATAGTTATAGTCGGTTCCATCAAAAAATGGAGCACGACCCAAAGAAAAGCCTTCGGGGGCGAAAGAGGATGAGGCCATCACAATGGATCTTGGATTTGAAACCGGTTAGGGTATTACTCAAATTTTCCTTTGATACCAATTGTTAGGCGGAGAAAGAAGGAAGTGATGGCAAGAGGGGGGGTGAATTGCCTTTTAAAAAATGATTAACAAATTAAAATCAAAGTGAAAGTGCAGCGGAAATAAAGAGGCAAGACACAAGAATTGATAACGGAGTTCGGCCAAAAACCCGGCCTACGTCTCCGCTCCCAACTCAACCGTTGAGAGATTCTACCGCTTGCTTTTCAATGGTTGTAGCAAGAAACCCACTAGACTTTTTACAGGTGAAGGCTAGCTCACCTATTACAGCTTGCTTTTTAATGGTTTGAGCAAGAAACCCACTAGCCTTTTTACGGGTGAAGGCTAGATCACCTTTGACTCAAGCCTTTTAAAAGGAAAGGCTTGACTAACCTCTTCACACCTTGAAGGTGGTGTGAAAACCCAAGAGAGAGGATGAGAGAAAGAGTTGGGGGTTTGTAGGCACAAACCCAATTTGAAGCTCAAAATGATAAAGCAAGAAAAACCGTATTTGGAGAATCCTTGGGCACCAATGGATGATTGGAGTTGAAGACGTGCACTCCCAAGCTTCTTTGGTGATGCTCCTTGGATGTGGAATTGAGTTGGAGCGATTGGGGTTCCTTGGAGGAAGTCTGCCGGAGGTTCGCCAAATGATGAGAAATGTGTCCGTTGGCTTCAAAATTGTTCCGGCTATGTTCCTTTCGCTTCCGGGGGTTCCTAGTCCTTTATTTATAGAGGGGGAACCCTCATATGGCCGTTAGAGGCCTTCGGAGCCGTTGGAAAGGGCTTCGGAGCCGTTGGGAGGCAAGTGGACTAGCCTGGTCAAAGGCCCAATGGCTAGTTTGACTGGCTCCACCGGCTGACCGGTACAGAGCCACCGGTTGGCCGGTGTGTGCAAAATGGAGAGGCCTTCGGGCTCAGGCTCCACCGGCTGGCCGGTGATGAGGCCACCGGTTGGCCGGTGGTGAGGCAGTAGCTTCCTCATCTGTGCAGGTGCCACCGGCTGACCGGTGCTGAGGCCACCGGTTGGACGGTGTAGAGGCAGTGGCTGGACTCTCGGTCTGGGCTCTACCGGCTGGCCAGTGCTGAGGCCACCGGTTGGCCGGTGCTCTGGACAGTGGAGAGCCTTTCTGTCAATGGTCCATCGGCTGGCCAGTGTTATGCCACCGGTTGGCCGGTGGACCGAAAACAGTCCAAGTTGGCTTTTTTCCTTCTTGGCCTTCTTGGCCCAAATCCTTGGTAACCTAAAATGATTCCTATCATCCAAAAACACTTGAAAGAGGATTAGATAAATAAGTGAGTGATTGTGATCATGAAAATAAAACCACGAGGGGTACGAGAGGTACAACATCTGGTCCCGATGACGGCTACCATACCCTCTCATTATTCCAATTTGGTTAGCTCTGCATCTGGTGGCTGCTACTCTTGTTTCTCTGATCCCTTTCTGGGGCCTGTTCTATGTGAACTGGGCTAATCCATGGTCTTTGTGGCCCGAATGCCCTGTGGCCCAAAGGCCTTTGATGTTCCGAAGTTCCTTGAGACCCGTAGGCCCAAACCGGTGGCCCGAAGGCCCAAATCGGGTGAATAGTTCTGGCTGCTATAGTACCGAACAGTAACTGCTAGAGTACTTCTATAGTACCCCAGAAATTCACCTCCACCCAGTTTTGAACCTAGGTCTCTTGGATGCTAAGCAGGATCCCTTACCACTCGGGTACGGGCTCGTTGGAAAAATGTGTGTTGCTAACATCGACTCCCAAAGGAGGCCCCCACTAGCCCAAGTGTGCACCACATTCCCCAGCTAAGAAATAGCTTTGAATCGCCCTGTTCATAATATGAACAGTGTTCGAGCCTGGTGGGACTCGATCCTGCGCCAGTTCCCATGGAGAGTGAGGGGTACAACTAGCGGGTACCACTCAGCTAACACCCCATGGGATTTATTTCCCTTATAAACAATTTATATATAATTAATTAATCAATAATTTTTTGGGTGGATATTTTGACCACAATCAGTTTACATGTCAAGAACAACTTTGGTAGTTCAACAATGGTCAAAATATACATTATTAAAACATACAAAGAATAATAATCATGGAAAAAATATAGTATTTATAAATCAATTATACATTAAATACCAATCATGTATGATGTTTATAAATAATGAACCAATGTTATAGTAATGGAGATGGTTGGTCGTACGTACCCATGAGTAACATTCACATTTTTCAATAATCATTATGGAAAGAAGGAAAGTAAAATTTATCTTTGATTAATTATAATTATATAATATCTACCATATTACTTAATTATATATACATATATATATTTAATTATTCTGATGTAAAATGAATCACATCATGTCGAGGAAGTGGTAGTCCACACATCCAAAAAACACCGTAATAACTTTTTCAGTGTGTGAAAGGGTATATTATTTTTATATAAATTTTATTATTTAATTAATATAATATATATTTTATATAGGTATCATTTTTTTAATTAAATACTCAATTAATATGTTGCATGTAATGTTGGAACATATCAAATCTCTTTGAGGAGGCGGTAGTCAACACATCCACAAACGATGTTATCATATTTACAAAAAATGGAAAACAGAAGGTATGTGTCATATAAAAATTAATGAATTATAAAGAAGATAAAAAATTTAATATATATTATATAAAAATAGTGTGACCATCATAATTCCTATTTATGGAAGGTGGTAAAGTAAAAACTGACAATAACGTTTCGTGAGGCAGTAGATCGCCATACACATAAACAGTAAATTCGTTACCCATTTTATAGAAGTGTGTGTAGGTGTAGGTAAAACCACTAAAATAAAAACAAATTATTATATTTAGGATACTAAGGATATTATATAAACATGTAATAAGAATACTTTAATGGTTGTAAAAATAAATAAAACACAAATACATCGTGAAGAATGTTACCTCTTTTTTCAGGTAACTCCTTTTCATTTACACCAAATGGATTCCTTATTTGAATTTATTACAAAATTGAGAACTATAGGGTGAGATGAGGAATTTTTGGAGATTATATGGGTAGAGTTCTGATGATACAAATATCTTGAGAGGTGTGATGAAGTGGGGAGGATAAACTTTTTATACTGCATGAGGAGTGGAATTATTATAAATATAAAAAGGTAAACACTATTGGGAGGACTCCCTTACATAATGTACTTACAAAATTAAAAAATAATGGATTAAAGGGGAATTTTGGTTGAGAAAAACTCATACCAAAAAAATAGAATCATTTTTAATTATGTGTTCCTTAGTATTTATGTCTCCTTTTTTCATTTTTATTTTTCATTTCAGTAGATACTTTTCTAACCTATTTAATCATCCCATTAAGAATAAATTAAAGTTATAATTATTATAAAATTTTGACTCACTAATTATAAAATATTTCAACTCATTTATTAAATAAAAATCCAGTCTTTTTTATATTAATTTTAACAGAAACGCATGGAATGTCCAAAAACATTACTTTAATCCTAATTGTGTTAAGAAAGTTTTTACTATTTATGGGTAAATATGTTCATTATAAAAGAAAAATAGGACAGTAATAAAACAACATTTATTTTATTTAATTATTTACTAAATAATCCATGTGTTGGCATATCATAAGAAATTAATGTAACTATATCATCTATAAAAATTAAATATTAATTATTATGATAATAAAAATCATTAATATTATAAAATTATATTTATAACCAAATTTATGTAGCTTCCTCCCAACTCCAAATATTTATAAGTGTTAAAGGCAAAGAAGGTTCCTTTTTTCTTTTTTCTTACTTATCTTATTATATAGGTTACTTTCATGTAATAGTGTCATCATAACTCACAAAAATATGGAATAAGGTGTTTAAGGTTGAAATAAGTGCATAAAATGGGTGTTGGAAAATTTTTGGATCATTTATAAACCTCATATTTTAATACAAATCATTAAATAATATTTTTTTACCAAAATCACTATATGTAATTTAAATTACTTTCACTAAAAGTTTTGGTCAAAAAATTAAATTGATCTTATTATACCAAACATTTTCTACTGATTCCAAATTTTTATATCCATTTTTCCAAATTCAATTCACATAAGTGGCTAAAATCAATTTAAAATTAATCCAGTCAAAGCTGTGAGACAACGGGTTTTTAAGGATAAAAGTTCAAAAGTTTGAAATGGTTTTATATCCAATTATAATGTGAAATTAAATCAATAAACCTAAACATTATTTATATATGTATAATTAAATAAATTATACTTTAAATCATATTTGAAATATAATTAAATTAAATAAATAAATTATATGAAAAATAGGTTTTCAATTATAATATAGTGTTTTTCACTGTTCACCAAAAAATGGAACTTCTCGGAAAAATACCAAATATTCAGCCAAAGTAAATTTTCTTATTTCTCTTTAAAAATTTAGGTTTATTTTTTTATATAAAATTTAACAAGTTTGGAAAAGTTTATTTAATATAGGTTCTATTTTAAAAGGTTGTAAAAATGATTTTTAGAAATATACAGTTTGTAAGCGTAAAACTACATTTATTATTTTCTTATACCCAACAAATCTATTGGATTAATGTTTAAAAAATTAAAAAAAATGGTAAATATAATTTTTATAATTTAGTTATTCTCATTAATTTCCTATATTCTAACAAGTAGGTGATAACTATTATGTTAAAAAATAATATTAACAGTATATTGTTTTCTAGTAAGTCACATCCTTGCGTGTAACATAAGTTATCAGATAGACTCAATATTGTGATAAATGGAAGATAAACTTGGTATTTCATGTGATTCAAGATAATCTATGTATTTAATATAACACAATATATTAAAGTAATTAAATTAATATGAAATAGTGTATTTCATAAAGTCCTAGGATGTTACAATAAAATATTCCTTATAACTATAAAGGCTTATTGTCTTCAAAAAATAGAAACAAAATAAAATTACTTCATGAACTATCATTAAAATATCCCTGAAATTTCTTTTCACATAGTACCCCTCTTAGAAAAACCATACTTAATACATTTCTTCATAACATGGGGAAGAAGAAACACAAGAAAATGTGAGCCTAGATGATCAGTATGAGTAAACATGTGATATATCAATCGATGATCATAAGTGGGTATAAGATAAGAATAAGAATATTATAACATGATCATAACAAAACAAATACCAAAATATCAAAGTCCATAATCCTGTAGTCATGGAAAAAGGCTTTTTCATAACCTAATACATAATTAAAAAGAGTTTGTAATATCTAAAAATTAAAATAAATGATAGAATAACTTATACATAAGAATAAGAAATAAGAATGTGGGAAAAACATAAACATAGAAACCATATGTAATGGCTACCAAAAATACATTCATCCCATCATATTTCAAGGATAACCCTCATGGAATTCATCACATAATAGGCTTGGTCTAACCGCATGTGTATCTCATTGGCCTTGTTAAAAAAATAATATACCCAATTGGGATTAGGCTGACCACCCATGTACCATTTGAGGTTATACAACATAAAACATTACCCAATGCATTGGAGGGATATTATAGATTCATCCATATTATAATAATAAACTATTCATATGTATGTCAAAAGAATATAAAATCTTTTAAAATTAAATCATGACAAAATTAAGATATGGGAAAGAATTGTGTTTTATGATAAATTCCTTAAAATATCATAATTCCATCATCACTTAATTAACCCATGAAAATATATTTGTTTCATGAAAATTTATTCACAAAATCATCATCTTAATCATTACAAATAATGAATGGGGGTAGTGTAAAAATATCATAACACCAGTTAAGCATAAAAATCCTTAAAGGATATTGAAATAGATGAAATTGCTCAGCTATAATTGAATTAAAAATACACATTGAAAATCATTAGAAAACATCCATTTTATTTTGGTAACTTTTAATACTAAAATTAGTATACAAATGAAAATATGATTTTATTTGAAAAAAATTTAAAATTTTAATGTAATATTATTGGTCATGAAATTTAATGATGGTAGTAAAATCCATTCATGATATATACATTAAAATAGAACATTCATTTCATAATTTTATTAAATTTAAAAATTGAGTCAAGCACAAATATTTGAAAATATTATATTCATTAAATTTTAAATTAATTAAATGGTAGTATAAAATATCATTATCAAACATTTTAGTGAGTATTAAAAATTAGATAAATCAATTTTTAAGAACATAAATATGGAGGAAAAAATAATTAAATCCAAAAGACAAGTAAAGATGACTTTTCTTGCAAAAATATTTTCTGTCCATTATATTAAAAAATAGAGGTAAAATGGTACTAATAATTGAAAACATAAGAAATAACCATGGTAGGGTAAAATAAATTGTTTTTAATGAAAGAGGATCGAATAATTTCTCTCATTGGAAATTTAATATAGTCGATCTTGTAAAGGAATGAGATTATAACATAAACCCATACCTCAGATCCTTACTATATTTTTATGTTCTCTTAATGTAATGTATAAGAAATTTATATTTATTATAAATCTATAATAAGACCATATTAATAACAATATAACAATATGTCATTTGATTATAATTCCCAAATAAACATTTATTTTCAATTATTCATTCAAATTAACATATGAGTTTTACTTGTTATTTTTCCCATGCATGTTTTGGTTCAACAATTCAAGTCCATGAACCTTGGTCATAGATTCATCATCTCCAAGATATTAATCATTTCATATATATCATATTTATGCATTATATACACTTTTATAACCATTAATATAATTCATAGGTGGAAAAAATATTATATCACTTTGTGGAGATGCTTTCCCATACCTACACATGACTGATGTATTATTTTTCCAAAAACTGGAAGGAAATAAATTTAAATAATAATATATCTTTCTAAAATAATAAATATTTCATAAATATAATATATAATCATTATATATATACATATTCCTATATATATTAAGAAAAATTGAAAAATTAATCACATCATTTTGTGGAGGTGGTAGTCCACTTATTTGCATGAGAAACATTATTGTTTTACAGTGGAAGGGAGGATAAGAAGTTATATAATATTTCATATTTATATAGTAATATTTATGTCAAAAAAATAATTTATATACATTAAATGAATCTATATAACCACCCATGAGACATATAATTAGAAAATAAAATACATCATTTCATGAAAATGGGAGTTTAAACATATGCATGAATAATGGTTTTATATTCAATTTGATATAAATGATATATAAAATATGTTTAAAATTAAAATTAAAACATTTTATTATAGTTAAGATGATTAATTAATGATATCAATTTTTTATAGATTATTTGGAGGATCTTATAGATTAGTAAACACAACTACCTCTTATGTGGGTATCTTCCTTTATCCTACACCTTATGCATTCTTGAAGTGTTGTTTTAGTTATAAATAGAATTATATTTCATGGGGAGGAATTTTGAGAAGGTATTCCATCATGGTGTATCTAAAATAGACTCCACAAGTGTTTTGGGTTAGAGATAATAGGAGGATATCATTTATAACTGAGTTGGAAGGAAAAAATTTAAATACATGAAACCTTATTATATTATATAAGTGTTTCTAACACTTTTTTCGGGGCGCGCACATCCGTCTGTTTGAGAACAACAAGGACGCGCTGAATTTTTCCCTGCATTCCTACTTTCCAAATGTGGGAGGCATCCGTCACTTATTCTGGGACGTTTTCTCCATGATCAAAATGGGGTGATGGGATATCGGTTCTTCCTTTCGTGGATTCCTCCTCGAAAATTGTCACCTAGTCTGGGTCTCTCGTATAGATTAAGACAGTGTTTGTAAAACTCTTACCAGTGCCATATCTTCATGGACACCGGTTAATTACACTGCTTTTGTTGGGACATTCCAAGGGGTCCGGCCAGGGCAGAAACCCTCGGTTAGGGGAGTAGTAATGTTAGAAATCACTGGCATGATTCTAGAACACTAGCGCGTATGGGTTTCTTACCTTTATTATAGGGATTCTCAAGGGAATTGAAGCCCGAGGAATCCCACATCGAATGGGGGGAATTATATGCCATAGTCATGTCTCTGAGGTTTTCCTCAGCTTCCCACGTTTAACACAGGGTATACCGCAGGTTTAATGTCTGGCGGAGATGGATCGAACTGATCAGAATACTGACTCGAGTAGATCAGATGGGTGCAACCCCTAGAGGGAACACTGATCTTGGGGATAATGCATGATTAGTTATCTGAGTGCTACTAAGAGCAGTGAAGAGATGAATTGACATGAGTTCACCATAATTTGGTGTCCCAGGTAATAATAAATATGGATAATAGATGGTTAAGTAAAGTGGATGGAGAATGAGATGGAGTCGACTCAAGGGCGATGATGATGTTGGTCTTGAGCCTCAAAGAGACTTCCTACATATCCCCGTGGCAGGGAATTGAAGTACACATAGTTCATTATGGGGTATAAGATCAGGGTGTGATTAGAGGATAGCAACCCGATGATATACTAGGGCCTATGCATGGATTGCAGCCCGAGGTTGGTATGACACCACTGGGATAGACCAGAGATATGGGTCCCAATGGAAGGGACGACAATGACATACTGCTGGGTTGGGGTTGACAACAGCTTACCGCTGAATGTGGATCACAATGGATTACCACTGCATGAGGTTCACTGTAACACCCCGAGGTTTTATGAGATATATTATTATTTTTTCATATCTTCTATTGTACGCTACACCAAGATTACCTTGCACTATACGCAACAACGTATTAGCTTGCAGTATATGCAACACTATTCTTGGATCATGTTACACACAATTTCAAGTTCTTTTGATAGTAGTTATTCTACGCAACATTAAGTGTATATATATATATATATATATATTCAATGTAAAAATGAAATATGGTTATATTTTGTTATACGAAACAACGAAGGAGTCTTGCACAACACGCAACCCTGACTTGGCTTGCATTACACTCAATCATGACCTTCCTTGATAGCGTGTGTTGTACGCAATACTAGGTTTCACTAAAAAATGATATATGGTTATAATATTATTTTGAACTAGCCTTTATGAATAGTATCAACTACATTTTTAATTTTATAACATTATTATTCATCTTACACATTTTCTAGAACATGGTATGAGAACAAACTAAATTTTTCGGGTAAAATAAGTATTTTTCAAAAAAGGCTGTTTTTCCGCCTTTTGATGGCGCACCAACATTAAATATAGCTTTTGACATGTTTATAAGTTCAATTTTACAAAATACAATTCTTCCTTGGAATCAGGATATAAAAATTTAATTTGGATAAATGTTTCATATTATTCTGATAACTTTCATATTTTAATGAACAGTAAAAACATGATATATTTTAATTAAAAACAACTTTTTTCATAGCAATAAGTTATATGGTTAGATTATCTTTTTAATTGGTTTTAAAGTGTAATTAGTTAGAATAAATTTTTACCATTTAATCCAATGTTGGTCATTGGAATTAATTTCACTTTGAAATTGGACATAAACAAGTGTCGATCTTTTGATAGTTATTGTTTCTTAAAAACACGCTACTTGTTTTGATAACGGAAAGTAATTTTAAAATTAATTAATTCCACTACTATGTTTTGAATTTTTAAAAATAGACATAATTTTTGAATTCATAATATCAAATATATCTAAGGCTGAATTATTTGTATTTTTCTAAAAAACTTCAATTTTTGATGAATAGTGAAAGCACTTAGTAGTAGTTAAAAAAATGACTCTTTCATTTAAATGAAATTTTACCACTTCTGTGAATTGAATTTAAAAAATACGACATACATGGTTGTTATCAAGATGTAAAATGTGGTTCAATAAGATGAAAATAATTTTTGGTGAATAGTAACTTTTTTACTTTTTTACCACGATTAAAAGAAAATAGGGTAATTAAGGGTAAAAATGATATTATTATTACCCTAACACATGTATTAATTCTATTGAATAAGTATAATTTAACCAAAAACAACCTTAGTAATATAATATTATCATTTAGGTCCACTTGTATTAGATTAGGACATTTATTATTATTTAATTCAAAGAAGAGTTAAAATTAATGTTTAATAACTAAAACATTTTTAATATAGGTTTATACATAAGAAAAATTAGACTATAAATATTCATTAGAAATATAAAAATCTTTCCTACATAATTTTATTTTATTTATAATTTTTAGACATTAATTAAATTAAATTATTCATGACACAACAATGATGTAGTATTTACCTCATTAATAAATGATTTAAATAAATAAGATTATAATGATTAAAATATTATCCAAAACATGTCCAATTATGATTGGATGGTTTTATTTCGACCATTAGTCTTCTTATCTTCATCTTTAATGATTTTTGGAACTTTTGAAACCGAATATAAGTTTATAATAAAATAATATTTTCACACTTTCCAAAAGAGCCCCTCCTCCCCCTTATAAAAGAAGGCCATTTCTATCCAATTACTCACACCTCTCATGCCATTTGGATCGTCCAACCTCTACCCAATTAATCTCGATACATCCTTATCCTACCCTTAGAAGCTTTACCTTAGACAGAAGACACATTAAGAAGTCCTTTTGGTTCAAACCAAAGGATGTTACCCAAATTAAAGGTAACGGTTTCTCTTAAATTGTTTTCTTTTATTCTACTTCTCCAACCCCTAAAATCTTTTTAATCCTTTATTTTGTAACAACACCAGTATAATCAATATACTAGGATGTTTTTATGAGAATTATTCAAACTACACTTACACACACCTCCATCTAATGGATGAAGAATATAATGTTTCTATGGATGGAAAACTAACGCCTCACGAAACGATGACTGTTCAATTTTCTCCTACCACCTATCATAGTGGCCATTATGATGGCACTGTATTTATATATTATATATATTATGTTTATTATTTCTTTATTCTTCTTTAATTTCCAATTATATCAAGATTTTATGGTTTCCATAGTGTGTAAATACAATAATCTCATTTGAGGAAGTGTGGACTACCGCCCCCTCAAAGTGATGTGATTCGTTAATTCCTTATGTTGGGTGTATAAAGGATGGATTCAATGATATTATATATGATATTATACTGGAATTATAATATACCTATGTATCATTATGTTTTAATTCCATTAAAATAAGAAATATAAATTAAAGTGGTGTTCATGCGTACGTACGGCTTACCGTCTCCTTGAACAGTGCATTTCATTTCTTACCTCCATATGTTATGTACTATTATAAATACATGTATATGCTAGATATATATGATATATATGATATATAAATCATGAATATCATTCTGGATATAATAAACCTTTGACCACATGAACATCATGTAATTATAAGAAGTCCATTTTTGACTCAAGTACCAAATATCGACAAAACGAACATTATTAACTTAAATGGTTACATAATGTTTATAACATGGTAATAAGTGATATAAAAGGAATAATAAACTTGAAAAAGGTTCTTAAGAAGGTATAAATTAACTTTGGTTTATTATTCGGGAGATTAAATAACGATCGAGTCAAGTCAGACACGAGGTAAGGGAACTACTTAACCCAATTTTCATTCTTTGGGTTGATCTTCTCTTTCTTGTTTATGTTGTTCTTTGATTATGTGAGAAAAGGAATATTTATATCTTATAATTTATTTATACTTTCTTTATGTGACCTCATAGTGAATACACATAAGTGATCAATTTTATTTTTTGTAAGGGATAACTTTTCCAATCTCGTTTTTATCCAAGATTGTTTATTCGTAAGTATTTACTAGGGTTATATTTATCATTCATGTCCATGTTTTCTAAAAATGTTTTCAAGTATGTTTAAATTCCTTTTTACCCATTTTTGACTTTTACTACAAGGTATGTAAGTAATATTTCTTTTTTTTACCATTCAAGGTAATTTTTGACTTTTTTGGCAAAAGTACGAGGAGAATGTTTTTTTAACTTATACGACATGAATGGATTTTTACAGTTTTATAACGTCTTATTTTCATGAAGCTTACTCTAAAAGATTTTATGAATATTGTCAAAAAAAATACTTTTCTTTAAAAAAATTCATGGAATTTTTTGAAAAGAAAATGATTTTTAAGAAGAAAGGATATTTTCCTCAATAATTCATTTCAAGTGTTTTATCAAAACCATTTTCCATCTAAGATAACATTATTTCATATGAGTATGTTTCAAGTATAATTTATCTATGATTTACATGGTTTTAATTTTCTTATGATGAAAGTATATCCATTTGTTTTATATGGATTATGTTATGATGGGATGATATTTATGAAACCCATTTTTATTCTTTGGGTTATGATGAATGATTTATGTTTATGTTGTGGCACAAGTAAGAATGATTTCATTATGAGATGGGTGGGACCTATATCGCCCTCCAATGCATTGGGTAAATATTTATATCTCATGAGATAGACATGGATGGAATGGAAAGTTAATTCAGTCCAGTGATACAGGACTAGAACGAGGAGTGAACTCGATTCAGAAAGAGACTTTTTCCACTAAGATGGTCTTGGCAGCAATGTCTTGCATACTATGGAAATCATAACATGTTCTTAATGGTTTCCACAATTACATGTTTTATTCCAATGTTATTTTATCAGGATTAATGTTTCTTTATGATCTATGCCTTACGTACTACTATGTTTTATGTCATTACTCAAGATCTTGATGTTTAAACATTATGTTCATGTTTTTTAGTTCAAATGTATATGATTTGTTTTATTTTCTCTATGTTTACCCTTACTGAGCATTTTAGATCACCCTTTTATATGTTTTCTTTTCCCCAGGGTTTAAAGAAATCTTTTAGGTAAGAAAAAAAAAAGGGGAAGATCTTTATGGGAGATGTTTAAGATCTCTCACCAGGATTAGAGTATTATATTTCGAGTTTCCAAAGACACTAAACTATTGTAGTCCTTGTGTGTCTATTTTTTTATGTATTAAGTATTCCTAAAAATTAATTTAATGTCCATCTACATCAATATTGGGTCTCTACAGTTGGTATCAGAGGCAAAGTAGGTAGGAATGAATCTGATCCTTGGGAACTCTCACATGTGAGCGTTGGACAAAGAATGGCTCTCCGCCCAAGGGATTCATGAAGAAATGGATGCCACTCGGGATGGTGGTGTGTCCCACCTAGGGGGTGTAGCCTCCCATGGGGTTCCCTGATAGGTATCAATTATAGTGCACTGGAAGTAATTACATACCACTATAGTTGGTATCAGAGGAAAGGTTTAGTCAACCTTTGGAAACTAGGATGTGAGAACTTTAGTGAGATCCCTAGAGCTATTTCTAAGGTATCTCTAGGGATTTCCCTAAGGTTAAGTATACATATAGGTTAGAGTCCTAGAATTATGTTTATGATCATGAATAACCTAGGGTAAACCTAAGGTGTCATGGATTGAATAATGTTTGATAAGTTAGACATCTCATAAGTGACTTTTTATGATTATGTGGTTCCTCGTTATTTTAACTCTTTCTTACACTATAGATTCTGGTCTTAGTCAATGGAGGGAATGAGAATGAATTCAGTTAACATTGATTAAAATGGAAAAATTGGTGACTATGATCAAAAAAATTATGTAATGCCTAAAGAGAAAGATATTGTGATTATGCCGAATCAGACATCTCAATATATGATTAATAAGGTGAACATTAGTTGTATTCCTAAGTCATCAAATAAGAGGAAGATGGAATTTTATGCATGTTTGCATGGTGAGGAGAATAGACAAAGGAAGATTGAGATTTATAAATAAGGGAAGAAGAACCTTGAGGAATACCTCAAATGGAGGGTAAGATGTTATCTATGTGGATAAAAGGGTCATAGAGTGACAGACTGTTATGGAGTCCAATGTCTTATCTGCGGAGAACATGGGAATTACCCAACTCAATGCCCTGACCTAATAAGTTAAATCTAAATCTAGGAAGGACCTATTCCATTACAATCATTGAAGAGGATGGATTTAAGGGCTTATGTATTGGAATTCAATAATAATGTTGTTGAGATACTTTTATAGTATATGGAAATATATTTGTATTGGTCCATTGTGGTTTTCTATAAGAATATGGTACCGGTAACCATGAAAAGTGATTCAAATATTTTGGAATGTAGATGATATGCGCATAATGAAAGTATAAGGAGAAAATAAATTGTTTGATAGTATTCATGAGCTCATGACTGATATAAAAGACAAAGTGATATCATGGTTTGAGTATATATAGAAATTTTGGGATTTTGGTATGTGGAAAGAGTTAACTTTTGACAGCATTCATGTTTTCACTAAGGTTCAATTGGTATTAATTTTTCAATAGAATACTCAATTAATGTATTCACATGTTTGTAATGTGACCAACAAGATATATCTTGTTATATATGAGGGATAAATGATGGTATTCACGTGCTTGTTATGTGACCTTTCCAATAATCATTTTCTTTATACTATGAGATTGGATAGATGTATTTTGGATTAGTCTAAAGATTGCAATGGATTATGTCGGACATTAGATAGTATTGTTTAAGGATAGAAAAAAAATTCGATATTATTTATGGGATGTTATAATAATATAGTTTTAAAAAAAGGACATCCTAAAGGATGGGCAACAACCCGTCGCGTCAGACAAGGCTGTGTGAATCGAACCCCCAACCGAAGTGAGACAGGCCTTTATCACCTACCACTGGCTTACATGAAGTCCCTGGTTAGTAGAAACAAGTTTTATTTTAAGTGGTATGATAGATGAACTATAATTCCATTTTTGGAATCATATACGATTAACCTCACCATAGATGGACTTATTTATATTTGATAACTTTTGCTAACCTTTTGTTTGAGACAGATGGAATGACCCATCATTCTATCACATGATCTGATAACACTTCATGAAAGAAAAATTCAACTTCATTTCTTTAAGAGATGAAGTGAAAATTTTTCTAGGCATGAGCAATGTTGAGATCGTACCAAAATCAAGTAAGTATTTCTTTTAATTCAAAAAAAATCTTCAACATTTGGGAAATGATATTGAAAACCAAAAATGTTTTTCTAGTGCCCTTATATCTGATGAATTAGATGATACCTTAGATCATCACAAATTTATGGCTTTGTGATTGTTAGATTTTTCATAGCCATGTCCTCTACCACTCTTCATCAGAAGATAATGGTTATATTTCTCTTCCATATCCATATTTTCACCTATGTTCTCTTATGTGGGAACCCAAGTGATGAGTTACTTTGGGTATCTGTTTTTTTCTAACGTTCATTTTTAAAAGTAAGTTTTATTATTCCCTTTTACGATGTGGGTTTCTATGAAAGAAACTCTAGAGTAATAAACCATTTATAACCCCGACGAATTTCAAGGGAGAAATTCATTTTAAGGGGGGTAGAATGTAACACCCCGAGGTTTTATGAGATATATTATTATTTTTCATATCTTCTATTGTATGCTACACCATGATTACCTTGCGTTATATGCAACATCGTATTAGCTTGTAGTATATGCAACACTATTCTTGGATCATATCACACAAAATTTCATGTTCGATTGATAATATTTTTTCTATGCAACATTGAGTGTGTATATATATATATTCAATGTATAAATGAAATATGGTTTTATTCTGTTATACGAAACAACAAAGGAGTCTTGCACAACACGCAACCCCGACTTGTCTTGCATTACACACAGTCGCGACCTTCCTCAATAGCGTGTGTTGTACGCAATACCAGGTTTCACTAAACAACGATATATAGTTATAATATTATTATAAACTAGCCGTTATGAATAGTATCAAATACAATTTGAATTTTATAACATTATTATTCATCTTACACATTTTCTAGAACATGGTATGAGAACAAACTAAATTTTTTGGGTAAAATAAGTATTTTTCAAAAAATGCAGTTTTGCCGCCTTTTGATGGTGCACCCACTTTAAATCTAGTTTTTAACATGTTTATAAGTTCAATTTTACAAAATAAAATTCTTCCTTGGAATCAGGATATAAAAATTTAATTTGGATAAATTTTTCATATTATTCTGATAACTTTCATATTTTAATGAATAGTAAAAACGCGCTATATTTTAATTAAAACCAACTTTTTTCATAGCAATAATTTATATGGATAGATTATCTTCTTAATTGGTTTTAAAGTTTAATTAAAATATATTTTTACCATTTAATCCAATGCTGGTCATTGGAATTAATTTCACTTTGAAATTGGACATAAACAAGTGTCGATCTTTTGATAGTTATTGTTTCTTAAAAACACGCTATTTGTTTTGATAACAGGAATTATTTTTAAAATTAATTAATTCCACTACTATGATTTTAATTTGGAAAAATAGACATCATTTTTGAATTTGGAATATCAAATATATCTTAGGCTGAATTTTTGGTATTTTTCTGAAAAACTTCAATTTTTGATGAATAGTGAAACCACGTAGTGGTAGTTAAAAACTGACTCTTTCATTTAAATGAAATTTTACCACTTCTTTGAAATTAATTTCAAAAATCTGACTTACATGGTATTTATCAAGAAGTAAAATTTGGTTCAATAAGATGAAAATAATTTTTGGTGAATAGTAACTTTTTACTTTTTTTACCACATTTAAAAGTAAATAGGGTAATTATGGGTAAAAACGATATTATTATTACCCTAATATATGTCCTAATTCTATTTTATAATTATAATTCGACCAAAAACAACCTTAGGAATATAATATTATTATTTAGGTCCACTTGGATTAGATTAGGACATTTATTATTATTTAATTCAAAGAAGAGTTAAAAGAATTAAAATCAAAGTTTAATAACTGAAACATTTTTAATATAGGGTTATACATAAGATAAATTAGACTATAAATATTAATTATAAAGATAAAAAGCTTTCCTACATAATTTTATTTTATTTATAATTTTTAGACATTAATTAAATTAAATTATTCATGACACAATAATGATGCAGTATTTACCTCATTAATAAATCATTTAAATAAATAAGATTATAATGATTAAAATATTGTCCAAAACATGTCCAATTATGATTGGATGATTTTATTTCGACCATGAGTCATCTTATCTTCATATTTAATGATTTTTGGTCCTTTTGAACCCGAAGATAAGTTTATAATAAAATAATATATTCACACTTTCCAAAAGTGCCCCTCCTCCCCCTTATAAAAGGAGACCATTTCTATCCAATTCCTCGCACCTCTCAAGCCATTTAGCTCATCCAAAATCTACCCAATTAATCTCCCTGCATCCCTACCTTAGGCAGAAGGCACATCAAGAAGTCCTTTTGGTTCAAACCAAAGGAAGTTACCCAAATTAAAGGTAACGATTTCTCTTAAATTATTTTCTTTTATTCTACTTGTCCAACCCCTAAACTCTTTTTAATCCTTTATTTTGTAACAAAACCAGTATCCTCAATATACTAGTATGTTGTTATGATAAGGATTTGAACTACACTTAAAAACACCTCCATCTAATGGATGAAGAACATAATGTTTCTGTGGATGGGAAACTAACGCCTCACGAAATGATGATTGTTCCATTTTCTCCTACCACCTCTCATGGTGGCCATTATGATGGAACATTATTTATATATGATATATATTATGTTTATGATTTCCTTATGCTTCTTTACTTTCCAATTATATCAAGCTTTTATGGTTCCCATAGTGGTTAAATATGATAATCTAATTTGAGGAAGTGCGGACTACCGCCCCCTCAAAGTGATGTGATTCGTTAATGCCTTATGTGGGATGTATAAAGGATGGAGTTAATGATATTATATATGATATTATACTGGAATTATAATATAAATGTGTATCATTATGTTTTAATTCTACTAAAATAAGAAATATAAATGGAAGTAGTGTTCATACGTACGTACGGCTTACCGTCTCCATGAACGGTGCATTTCATTTCTTACCTCCATATGTTATGTACTATTATAAATAAACGTATATGTCGGATATATATGATATATATGATATATAAATCATGAATATAATTCTGGATATAATGAACCTTTGACGACATGAACAACATGTAATTATAAGAAGCCCATTTTTTACTCAAGTACCAAATATCGACAAAATGAATGTTATTAAATTAAATGGTTACATAATGTTTATAACATGGTAATAAGTGATAAAAAAGGAATAATAAATTTGAAAAAGGTTCTTAATAAAGTATAAATTAACTTTGTTTTATTATTCAGTAGATTAATAAAGATCGAGTCAAGTCGGACACGAGGTAAGGGAACTTCTTAACCCAATTTTTGTTCTTTGTGTTGATCTGGTCTTTCTTGTTTATGTCATTATTTGATTATGTGAGAAAGGAATATTTATATCTTATCATGTATTTATACTTTCTTTATGTGACCTTATAGTGAATACACATAAGTGATCTATTTTATTTTTTTAAGGGATAACCATTCCAATCTCATTTTTATCCGAGATTGTTTATTCGTAAGTATGTACTAGGGTTATATTTATCATCCATATCCCTATTTTCTAAAAATGTTTTCAAGTATGTTTAAAGTCCTTTTTACCCATTTTTGAATTTTACTACATGGTATGTAAGGAATATTTCTTTTTTTACCATAAAAGGTACTTTTTGACTTTTCTGACAAAAGTACGAGGAGAATGTTTTTCTTAACTTATACGGCATGAACGGATTTTTACGGTTTTATAACGCCTTATTTTCATGAAGCTTACTCTAAAAGATTTCATGAATATTTTAAACAAAATACTTTTCTTTTAAATATTTCATGGTATTTTGTGAAAAGAAAATGATTTTGAAGAAAAAAGGATATTTTCCTCAAGAATTCATTTCAAGTGTTTTATCAAAACCATTTTCCATCTAAGATGACATTATTTCATATGAGTATGTTTCAAGTATAATGTATCTATGATTTACATGGTTTCAATTTTCTTATGATGAAACGATATCCATTTATTTTATATGGATTATGTTTTGATGGGATTATGTTTATGAAACCCATTTTTATTCTTTGGGTTATGATGAATGATTTATGTTTATGTTGTGGAACAAGTAAGAATGATTTCATTATGAGATGGGTGGGACCTATATCTCCCTCCAATGCATTGGGTAAAGATTTATATCTCATGAGATAGACATGGCCAGAATGGAAAGTTAATCCGGTTCAATGATACAGGACTGGAACGAGGAGTGAACTCGATTTAGAAAGGGACTTTTTCCACTAAGATGGTCTTGGAAGAAATGCCTTGGCTACTATGGAAATCATAACATGTGCTTAATGGTTTTCACAATTACATGTTTTATTCCCATGCTATTTTATCAAGATTAATGTTTATTTATGATCTATTCCTTACATACTTCCATGTTTTATGTCATTACTCAAGATCTTTATGTTTAAACATTATGTTCATGTTTTTAAGTTCAAATGTATATGATTGGTTTTATTTTCTCCATTATTACCCTTAAGGATTATTTGAGCTCACCCTTTTATATGTTTTATTTTCCCCAGGATTTAAATAAAGGTTTTAGGTAATAAAACAAAAGGGGAAGATATTTATGGGAGATGTTGAAGATCTGTCACCATGATTAGAAGATTATATTCCGAGTTTCCAAAGATACTAAACTATTACGGTCCTAGTGTGTTTCTTTTTGTTATGTATTAAGTATTCCGCAAAAGTAATGTAATGTCCATGTATGTCAAGATTGGGTCTCTACATTCACAATGGGTTACCAATGGATAGTGGATCACAACGGCTTACCACTGCGTAAGGTTCATAGTGGCTTACCGCTGGATAGGTGATCACAACGGCTTACCACTGCGTGAGGTACACAATGGCTTACAGCTAGATAGGGGATCATAATGGCTTACCACTGTATAGGGGATAGTTTAGTGTCGTGTAGGAAAAAAGGGGTATACATTTTAATTCCTTGGAGGATGGGGGTAAACTGATGTGATGTGGTCAGGACCAATGGGTGTTGGGCTTGAACCTCTGGGAGGCTTCCTACGTACCTTGCCTTGGAAAAGGTCAAAGTCCGCGTAGTTTGGGATGGTTTTGGTCAATCGACATGAAGAGAGTCAAGACCAATTGGTTGTTGGGATTGAACCTCAGGGAAGCATCCTAAGTATCCTGCCTTGGCAAGGATCAAAGTCCACATAGTTTAGGATGGTTTGTGGATTACACACTAAGGCGCCCCATAGAGGATTCCATGGTTGATGCTTGCTCTATACCCACGTGATTCATGCTCGGTGTGAGAAATAAGAGGCAACAAAGACTTGACGATCACATCGTGAAAGGTGCGTCCAAGGAATTGGAATGGGTCTTACAAATGGTTAGCATCCCAAAAAGGAAACATGGGTTTATGCGTGGTTCGAATCCCAAAGAGGAAAAAGGGGCTTACGCATGGTTCGCTGCCTAGGGAGATGGAGATTGGGAATCACTATAGGGTGGGGGCCTAAGTGGTGACAAAGCCCAGTGGGAGAGATATTTGGCATGGAAGAGAGGAGGGTTCTGGTGCCCATCCCCCCCTTTGTTCTTTTTCCAGGAAGAAGATAGGAGGAGCAGGGATGTTGCCTCCAGCAAGAAAGGCTAATGGATTACACCAAGGTGGTTGCACTTCCCCGCAGACAAATGTCACCCAAGAAAAGAGGATATCATTACACGTGAGGAAGGGCTCACTCTCGTGGAGACAAGCAGGTGTAGATAATGTCCGAGATGGGGTTCCCCACGTAGAGTGTGTTAGATGAGGTCACAGTTTAATGTCATGTGCTGAGGACGATGGTGCTTGTCATTTTAACGTCATGCAGCTTGGACGATGTGGGTTAAATCTACACCCCTAGGACTTACATAACTGATACCCACCCGCCCTTGGGTAAGGGAAGGCATCATCAACGCCATAGTGAGGGGGTGTCATGGAGTGATCCAATTAGGGGTCCACATTAGCATGGCTATGCGAAGAATCAATAGCCACTAGTGTGCCTATGCGAAGAATCATGAGGCGAAGCCACACAACAGGGATCACCACCCAAAGGATCTTGAAATCACTTCGTGCAAACCTAGAGGGTCTCATGGGAAAAGGGTGTGTGAAACCAGTGTGTTACGCATAAAAGGAGATTAGACATGGTTCCTTAAGGTAAGGATGACACATGAAGTGCACAAGGAGGGTGGTGTGTAGGATTAGAGGTTGCGCGTAAGATGGAAGGTGTGCGCGCAAGCCGGAAGGGTGCATGCAAGATGGAACAGTTGGTGCAAAAACGGTTTGATGCGGGGGGAACTTGCACGTAAGAAGAATATTTTGCATGAAAATGACTTGGGTTAAAAGGAAATGGACAAGGATCATGCCCATGAGGGCCCACCTGAAGGAGAACCATTGTGGGATCTGTCACGCAAGATCCAATACCTTGAGGCCATAGTGTTTTTCTTGTGTTCGTGGGAGAGGTGTATTTCGCACAGTAGAGCATCACTTCATCTTCTGTCACCATCCCTGAAGAGTGGGGGTTACACTTAATTTTATAGCTGAAGTCCTCCGAGGTAGTGCACAAGGGGTGCTGTGTGCAAATGCCCGCTTGACGTCGCATTGGGAATGAAAGCATTTGCGTGCTGAAGGAAGTTGGCGCACCTTCTAGATGTTTACGCGCCAGCCCCTTTGGAAGTTTCTGTGGGGTCACTACAGAAGCCTTCCATTGATAGTACATGGGGAATTCAAGGTCCCCTTTGACGTCGCATTGGGCATGCAAGATTTTGCGCGTCGCTGGGTGCCTTCACACTCGGGCCCTAACTGATTCTAGAGCACGCCAGCGTGCAAGGGACCCTTTAACATCGCATTGGGTGTGAAATATTTTTCACCCCACTGGGTACCTTCTCACTCGGGCCTTAACAAATTCTTGAGTGCGCTGGCGCGCAAGGGCCCCTTTGACGTTGCATTGGGCATGCAAGATTTTTCACGCCGCCGGGTGCCTTCGCGCTCGGGCCTTAACTGATTTTCGAGCGCGTCGGCACGCAAGGGCCCTTTTGACATCGCATTGGGTGCACAATCTTTTGAACGTTAGTAGGAGTGTTTCGTGTAACACCACATCCTTATGTGCTATTTACTTTGGTGTTTTCGGAGGGGTTGTCGCAGAAGCCTCCTCGTGATTCCGCATTGGGCGCACAAGATTTTGCGCGCCAGAGGGTGTTTTGCGTGCATCCCTTGAATCTTGCGTGCACCTTCCTCCTGGGTCATGGAATCTTATCCTTATCATCCAGATATATTTTTTTCTTTTTATCATCCCAATTCTATCCTTATCCGAAATTATGCCTCAACAATTGCCCCCCCCCCTCAGAATCAGAGCTGAAGGGGGACTCGAAGGTCGGATTCTGAGGGTCACAACAAAAAGTGGGGAATTGCTCGTGCGGTGTGTGCAAGAAAACTATTTGGGAACCCAAGACTCTTTCATGTGTGCGTAAGATGCGTTCTCACCTATAAATAGGATGAGGGCCCCCACATAGGACCCTAATTTGACTTTTTTGTAGGACAGGTAATTTTCTCTCGTGCGCAAAAATGGTCCTGATCCGCGTGTAAGTTTCTGTGGCCGACTCTGTGTTCTATACACTATCATAAATTTTTTGGGAAGATTGACACTTTCACTCCACTATATGTTTTTGTGTTCCCAATCATCATTCTTTCTCTCCCATCCCTTACGATTTCAAAAATGTCCTCCCAACAGACTGATACAGAGAGGGAGGTCGCTGCAGCTGCGAGGATAACTCAGATGATCACGAACCCTCAAATTCTTCATGTGAGGAGGGTTGTGTCTGATAACCAGATAATTTTTTGCATGCTTATGAAAGATCAAAAAGATTATGTCCTAAGTGATAGCCTACCGTTTTGGAAATTTGGCCTTCTGGAGGAGGTTCTGATGCCTAGTTTCGAGACGGAAACATTGAAGTCATGGGTGACATGTTAGGATAGTCTTCCACAATTCCACATTACAAAAAATGGTTAACCTACTAGATAAACATATAATACATCCATATGTGTCCCAAATCTGAAGACCATAATGGTTGTGGGAAGTGATCTGGTTCCTGGGGAATCTCCTGCTCTTTATTCAAGTACTTTCAGAAGTAGCATTACTGACGAGATGAAGGGATGGCTGGAATGGTATTTTAGGTCTAGGGGAAACATCACTAATGAATGGGAAGGGGAATATTGGGTACTCAATACATGCGAGGAATTTGGGTCAGAGCTACGGCCTATCAGACTTTTTAAAGCCGTTTGGACGTCCCAATTCCACTTCTACCATCAGCAGGATCTGGTAGTGATGTTATTCAGTCGCTGGTCCCCTGATACCAATACCTTCCACCTCCAATATGGGGAGGTTGGAATCATTTTGTGGGACATCCACTACAATGGGGTAATCCCCTTAGAGGGGTACTAGTACGACGAGTTCCTCCTGACGGGGAATGTTTGGTGGGATAGGACACGTACCCCAATCTTATTATGGAACCTGCTGGAGCTGGATAAAGAGGAGATAAAAATAAAATACATCATGAAGGACATATCCTATTCAGGGTGGTTTAGTCTTTTCCTAACAGAGGACACTTCTGAAAAAATTCCAGGATGAGGGAAGCAATGCCCGAACACATCGTAGAGGGGAAAAGTATGATCATACTGGAGGGTCCTAGAGGCAGAAGAGTATCGATCATGGGGATTGGGAATAAATGAAATTCGGGATCCAAATGTACGATATACCTAGTTTCCTGCCACATTTTTTGAGTGGATGGTTGTTCCAAGTGAGGGAAAAAGGATGGGGGTCCACCCAGGGACGCTAGTGATGGCCAGAATTATGGCGGTGAAGAACAAGGCTAACCTAGGGGTGCTAGTGTTGGCCAGGATATATAGTATTCTAGGGCGTATCTCGAGGGGATGTAGGACCAGGAGGATATGCGGACCATTCCATATTATTCATGGTTGGGTCGCATCCCACTATGGTGGGTATGAATTCCTGAATGTCGTTCGCCCCCTGGTAATGGTATGTGGCCATCCCTTTTGAATATTGTTGGAATCTGCCCACTGAAACTCAGAGAAGAGGGGATCAAGCTCAAGATCAAAAATCACACCCACTTTGAATTCCACCAATTCCAAACCCTGGTCGGTCATATGGTAGATGATGGGTGGGGGCCATTAGAGTAGAGGGAGTACCTGAAAATAATCTGGGGTGGTGTACTAGTAGCTCGGATTTACGGTAAAATCTTTTGCGGACTATACGTGCCGACCAGGTTCGCCAGGAAGTTCTGGTGCATGCAATAGATGCCAAAGAAAGTATATACAGAGGTTCACAAAGAACAGTATCCTTGTATTCTCCTCCAGCTATGGCTTATGTTCACAATATCAGGCTTGGGAAAAATCATCACTCTTCCCCCCACCGATGTCATTGCAGGCCTATCAACAGAGTATGCAGAACACTGGACAAAAACATATCCCGAGGCGATTCTTTGGAAACGCATTTGAAAAATCAAGGCGGATTGTGCAAAGCCCAAAGAATAGGGAGGTATAAGAGGTTCCATGAGAGAGGTGAGGAAGAGAATGGGCTGGGTGGATAGCATGGCACAGGCCAGTGCTTTATCGGTAGAAACATCACGAGCCAAGAACGTGCCTCCACCTTCCAGGGAAGGGTGGTACCGTGTGCTGCTTCGTGGGCCATCTAGGGAACTTCCAGGAATGCAACTCAAGTACCTCCAAAAACCGACTATGGATGATATCTTCCCCTCTTTGTGGTCTTCCTTGAGAACACCGTGGCAGTCTATGTCCACTGAAGAATTGTGGTGGAGGTTGGAACACACTGGGATCTATTTTCCAGACATAAGGTGCATCCAGATGATAGATAGGGTAAACTTTTACAGCCTTCATGCATACCTGATAGCTATGGATATGTACGCATGCTAGTGGGGTGGTATAAAGAATTGCATCTCCTGATTAAAGTGATGCTTGGCCAGGAACATTACCAAAAAAATATTCCATCCGAGGATGAAAGTATAGAGGAAGAAGATGATGATGATGAAGGATAATAAGAAGAGGAAGAAGGGGAATAAGATGTAGATGAGGAAGAAGAGGAGGAGGACCAAGTTTAAGGTTTTTGTGGTGAGGGGTCCTTAGAGGCTCCTTCACACCAACGAAGCTCTCGGGAGAGCGGTAAAATTGTAGGATCTAACATAGAACTGGCTAAGCATCTCAAGGTGATTCTTACTCTTATCTCCAATAGATTTTATCTCCTTAAAATCCCCAATTTTTCAACCAAACTCTATCCCTTATAGGAACAAAAGGGTGAGGATTCCCAGGAAGCTTTCCCCCTGGGGGATGAAGACACACCTACAGAAATAAGGGAATATTCTTAAGAACCTATCCTCGAAACCGAACAAGGTGGGGAACCAGTTATGGCTGGGATAATTGGTGATGAACCCGAAGGAAGAGATGAAATGGAAACCTCTGAACTTCCCACTATCCCCATGGTCCGGGAGGATACAATACCAATTATTGAGTTAACAAGTGCCTAAGGATCCTCTGTGGTGGTGGTCCCTGCTATGACAAAGGCGATAGATACTATAATCCTATCACTTAATTAGCTCTGTTCTTTGATGGGAAATTAGGTTAACCAAGACATTTATCCCCAATGCAGTGATTGCAAGGTTGTAGGTTCGACAGACCATCAGGTCTGGAACATCTATAGGAGCCCCGCTGGTGACCACATCAATTCTTGCAGAAGCAACAGTTCGAGGTGGCCCCTCCTCGGTACATGACGAGTCAGAGGTTGCAATAATGTAATGTAATCCTTCTAGGGTGTAGTTCTATCCCAACGAGGGTGAATTTACTAACGAAGAAGGAGCTCCCGAAGAAGACACTACCGCTGAACTCCTTGTTTCATTCTGATCGCACTGTGATTCACAGTTTCATTTTCACCCTTACACCACTATGTTAAACTTGTTTTATATTGAAAATTATAAAATTAAAAAAAAATCATTCCATGTTTGAATCATTTATTTTGTGTTTATCACTGTTTAAAATGTTAATTTTACTTTTTTTGGTGATTCCATGCAGGAGGAGGTGATTTGGAGGCCCCAGAGATGATCCAGAAGGAAAATGGGCCAAAACTGCATGGGTCCCATTAAAATCTATCCATTGTTGGATATATTATGAAACATTTGTGCCTCAAAATGGGCTGAGAGTTTTTGGGATGGTCCAAAAATAAATTATCTACAACTCTTATTAAGACAATAAAGCCCAATTGTTCCATTAATGGGCCTAAACAAAGTAATCTATTCTTACCACTAAATCTGCACGGAGTCAAAAGTTCTGTGCTATGTGATGTCCATATATAGAGTTTTACGTGTCCAAAGGGCACCATACTTTCGGTGGAGACAGCCAAGATGTTAGGAAACAACTTTATAGTTTTTTCAAAAGTTATTGAAGACTGTCTAGAAGACGAAAACAATGTGACAAGTGGTTTTACAGAATCTGTGTGCCCAAAACCACTTCCCATTTTTCTATAAAAGATCACCATGGGTACCTCATTTGGGGAGTTCGAACCAGGAGCCAAGTTATACCTTTTTGGAGTCCTAAAGAAGCCTCTTAATCATCCTATAAGTTCTGGAGGCACCTATCCTCATTGGGGGATCAAGGATGAAGAAGGAGTTCCACCTGAGCCTCCTCTTCCTCTCGATGGCGAGCTAAATGGTGGACAATCATTTTGAGGGAGCTACACAAACTTGGGAGGGAGTTCCCGCACATGTTATTCTACTTGTTTTTTATAATTTGTGTTTTGAATATTTAAATTATTTTTTATCTTGATATGAATCTCCCCTGATTACATTTCATTTGATATAATTAAGTGGGACACTTTTTATTTCAACACCGATTAGGTTGAGATTTCAAGTGGGAATCTTGGGTTGTTCCAATTGGACAACACAATAATCCTATTTACCTCACGCATACATAAGATTTAAGTATGATTTGGTAGACCTTTTATTATATAATTTATAACCAAATCTTGGAAACACAATTTTTGTGTCAAGGGGTGGTTCTTTAAGCATCATTTGAAGAGGCAAGAGGGGAATCAAGATCTTGACAACCTTCAACCAAAGAATTAAAAAAATGTTAAATTTTTAGAACAATGAACTATAAAAGATGTTTAGTGAACATTAAATTATCTTCTTCTCTCATAATTATTAATACACCACATTTATTTATCAACTATTTAACTCTTTAATTAAGTGATTTACTTAAATCTGTTTTCAAAAATACCCCCCTATTTTAGTACTTCTTATTAAAAATACATTATCTAAAACAATCAAATCTCTTTGGGTGATAATCTAGGTTCTTCCCTAGACTATTAATTTATCTTCAAATCAAAATCAATTTGATGTGTCATGATAGCACGGTCAAATTTTGGTGTTGTTTCTAGGGAGCACTTTGGTTTTAGTGCGTGTTTTGATAAGTTTTGTGTAATTTTTGGGAATATTTATTTGTTTTATCTTAAGCCTCTACCTATATTTTTGTATTATGATCTATTTGTTTTGTAGTTTTGGTTCATGACGTGTTCTACTCTGGGGGACTTACAAACTTTCGAACCCGAACCGAAGAGGATCCTACATCAACGACCCTGAGATACACAAGAAGAACCTTTGAAGGAGGATGCACAAAACATCAACACTCGTCTTGATCCTTCTTCTTCTTCAGAAATCTATATTAAAACTGAAATTAACGTGAATAACATGGATGAAAACAATAGAACACTAAAATAAATAACCTCTCATGATGTTGATATCCAACCCACCTATATTCAATTACAAGTCGAGACATCCAATTTTGAACTAAAATCTAGTTTAATTCATCTATTGCCAAGATTCCATGGAATTCCTGGAGAGGATCCACACAAGAATTTAAAATAATTTCACACTGTTTGTTCTATATTAAGACCTGAAAATGTGGATGAAGAAAAAGTAAAGTTAAGGTCATTCTCTATTTCATTATAAGACACAACAAAATATTGGTTATATTATGTTAATTCCCCAATAAGAGGTTGGGCGGACATGAAACACCTTTTTCTTGAAAAATATTTCCCAGCCTCTCAAACTGCAACAATAAGGAATGAAATTTTTGGGATAAGAAAATCTCAAGGGGAAACATTACATGAATTTTGGGAACTCTTTAAAAGGTTATGTACAAGTTTCTCACACCACCAAATAAGTGATCAATGTTTAATTCAATATTTTTATAAGGGTTTAATCCCTATTGATTGAAATATGATTGATGCTACTCTGGGTGGTGCACTAGTTGATAAGACCCCAATTACTGCAAGAACCCTGATTGAGAACATGGCGCAAAACACACAGCAATTTGATTCAAGGTCTTATGTATCGATTTGAGGTGTCCATGCGGTGCAAAGTACTAAATTCAAGAAGAATGTGGACACAAAGTTCGAAGAGGTAAGTACCCTTCTTCGACAACTTTCTCTTTCCCAAGGGAAATCATAATCTCCTCCTCCCATCCATTGTGGTATATTTTCTTCTGACACCCACTACTCTGACCAATGTCCTCAATTTAGGTAAACAACTAAGAATTGTGAGGTAATATTTCCAGGTCGCCCCTATAACTAACCCTTTAGGCAAGAACCTTACTATCTATCCAACCCTGGGTGGAAGGAGAACCATACATATAGGTAAGGGGGTATTCAAACCAACCTCAACAACAATGGAACCAACTGGGGCAGAGTATTCATCCAACACCACCACCTAGAAATACTCAATCACCCCATAGGCCTTTCCAAAAACCCATCCAAAACCAGACCATTACCTAGAAGATATGATGAAACAAATGGATTCCAACAATATCCAATTATAAAAAACCACTTAGGAATCTATACAAGACCTCAAAACCCAATAAGTCCAACTAGATAACTCAGTGGGTGAAATTCAAAGTCACGGATCAGGTAAACTTCCCTCTCAACCAGTATTTAACCCTAGGGATAAAGTAAATGTTAGTGTCATCACCCTAAGGAGTGGAAAACCACTAGAAAGTAAAATGAATCCTCTATTAGATTCATCCCCTCCTAATGAAACCTCTATCCCAACCATTAAAAATGTTCCAAATTTTGAATAACATTATCCTGAGAGAATCCCTTCCAAAGGAAAGAGTGTGTATATTGATGAGTCACCTAGCCCAACCATTCCTCTTCCATTTCCTCAAAGGGCCACCCAACCAAGAAAACAAAAGGAAACTGAACTTGATTAGGAAATATTGTAAATTTTATAGAAAGTTTAGGTTAACATCCCATTTGTTGATGCTGTGAAGCAAATTCCACAGTACACCATTTTTTTAAAAGAGATGTGTACACACCGAAGCCGAATTTGAGGTAATGAGAAAGTGATCTTAGGGAGGAATGTTTCAGCATTGATAGAGCCATCACTTTCTACCAAGTGCAATGATCTTGGAACATTATCAATTCTGTGCACCATAGGGGAGTATTCTTTTTCTAATGTTATGCTTGATTTAGGTGCCTCAATAAATGTGATGCCTTGCTCTATTTACTCTACATTGTAAGTCGGGGAACTGAATCCCACTGGAATTTTTGTTAAACTATCAAATAGGAGTACCACGCACCCCTTTGGTGTGTTAGAGGATGTTCTTGTGAGGGTTCAAAATTTAATTTTTCTTGCTGACTTTTATGTGCTTAAAATGGAGGATGATAGGATGAATGGACATGCCTGGATTATATTGGGGATACCCTTCTTGAAAACTGCCAAAACCTTAATTAAGGTTCACAATGGTACATTATCTATGGAACTTGGTGGTGAAATAGTCCATTTCAACATCCTTGATGCCATGATTCACCCCTTATAAGAACATTCCTCTCTGTGTGTTAATTCAATTGATGTACTCCCTACCCCTGAAAAAACAACTTTTCTTTCCCCCGATATGCTTTCTTAGTTTTCTTCATTAATTTAAATTCTAGGTAATTAATCATGCATGGATTGTTGTAGTGGTATATAAAAGTTTTATTCATGTTTATTAATTGATAATATCTTGAACACCAAGGATCCAATGACAATAGATGATATTTATATGAATTTAAAAGCTCGTTCCTCATATGACAATGATACCATTGAGCAGTTAGATGAGATCAGTGACCTATCACTTTCACACACACTACCATCAATCAAAACTCCACCTGAATTGGAACTGAAACAACTGCCCCAAGATTTAAAATATTCATATCTTGAGAATGGAAACAAGATGCATGTCATCATTATTAGTTCACTCCCTCCTGGCCATGAATTGAGACTACTTGAACTATTGAGGGAGTATAAACAATCATTGGGATGGACACTTGCATACATTCCTGGTATTATCCCATCAATTTGTACACATCATATTTTGTTAAATGATGATTATAAAGTAGTGAGGCAGGAACAACGTCGACTAAACCCAAACCTCATAGAAGTTGTGAAAAAGGACGTAACAAAATTATTGGCTACTGAAATCATTTACCCAATCTCTAACATCTAATGGGACATTCTCGTTCAAGTAGTTCCTAAAAAAATGGCCTTATAGTAATCAAAAATGAAAATAATGAATTGGTTCTAACTCGTGTGCAGAATAGTTGGCGTGTCTGTATAGACTATTGCCGACTAAACCAACACACTAGGAAGGACCATTTCCCTTTGACATTCATTGAACAAATTATATAGAGGCTAGCGGTTAAGTCCCACTACTATTTCCTTGATGGGTATTCTGGATACTTTCATATCCATATTACCCCCGATGATCAGGAAAAACAACGTTCACTTACCCCTTTGACACATTTACATATAGAAGGATGCCATTTGGTATGTGAAATTCTCCAGGTACTTTCCAACGATACATGGTTAGTATTTTTTTTGGATTACCAGGAGAATTGCATGGAAGTATTCATGGATGATTTCACAGTTTATGGCTCTTCTTTTGATGAATTTTTAATTAGTCTTGGTTCAGTCCTACGTTGTTCTATTGAAAATAATCTTGTATTAAATTATGAGAAATGCCATTTCATTGTGTGACAAGGTATATTTTTTGAGAATTTAATTACTGGGGATGGTATCCAAGTAGATAAATCGAAAGTGGATGTCATTTCTTATTTACCATTCTCCAAAAATGTATGGGATGTGCGGTCTTTCCTTGGTCATGCTGGATTTTTATCGTCGTTTCATTCGTGACTTTAGTAAAATTGTGCTCCCCCTCTCTTTATTACTCTAAAAAGAACAGGAATTTTTTGATAAATAATGTGAGGAATCTTTTAATAAGTTAAAATGGAGTCTCACGTCACCCCTGGTAATCCAACCACCTCAGTGGGATTTACCATTTCAGCTCATGTGTGATGCCTCTAACTATGCAGTTGGGGAATTCTTGTCACAAATGGTCGATCAAGCTCCACATGTCATTGCCTATGCCTCACATACTTTGGACCCTACCCAAGAAAACTACACCAAAACTGAAAAAGAATTCATTTCCATTGTATTTGCATTGGAAAAATTTAGGGAAAACCATTCAGGGTCCAAAGTCATTGTGTTCTCAGACCATGCAGCCCTTTAGTATCTCCTTAAGAAACCAGAAGCCAAGCCACGTCTCATTCGATGGATGCTCCTCCTTTAGAAATTTTATCTAGAAATTAGAGACAAAAAAGGAGCAGAGAATGTGGTGGCTGACCATATCAGTATGATCTTCCCATCCTCGAAAATTGACTCATCCCCCTGTATTCCCATTAATGACATGTTTCCTAATGAGCAATTGTACAGAGTTCAAGATTTTATTCTTTGGTATGCTGATATTGTAAATTATTTGGTATCATCTTTCATTCCTACTAATTTCAATAAAAACCACACCAATCGTCTAAAACATGAGTCTCATTGGTATATTTAGGATGGCCCCTACCTTTGGCACACATGTAGTGATCAAGTCCTAAGGCGTTGTGTTCCCAATAGCGAGTTTTAGTCTGTCCTTAGAGTCTATCACACTCTTTCTTCTGGGGTCCACTTTGATCCCCAACGGACTGCTCACAAGGTCCTTGATTCTGGCCTCTTTTGGACAACACTTTTTGGGATGCCCATGATTTTTGAAAATATTTTCCTTGTTATCATATAATGGGGAATGTCTCTAAAAGAAATGAAATTCCACAAAAACCATTGCTCATTCATGAAATATTTGATGTTTGGGGCATTGACTTTATGGGTTAATTTTCCAATTCCTTTGGAAACTTGTACATTATTTTAGCAGTTGATTATGTGTCAAAATGGGTAGAGGCATGATCTACAAGGAATGATGATTCTAAGGTAGTTGTAGAATTTTTGAGAACCCAAAACTTCTGTAGGTTTGGCTTACCTAGGTTCATCATTAGTGACTAGTGTTATCATTTCTGCAACCGAACAATGAAATCACTTTTGTATCGGTATGGGGTCAGTCATACAGTGTCTACTGCATATCACCCAAAGACCAATGGTCAATCCGAGGTGTTAAATAGATAAGTAAAACAGATTGTTGAAAAAATGGTTCAATCTAATAGAAAATACTGGAGTCTTCAAATTGATGATTCATTATGGGACTATCGTACTGCTTTCAAAACTCTCATTGGAATGTCACCCTATCATCTTGTGTTTGGAAAGAGTTGTCACCTACCTGTTGAGATTGAGAACTGGGCCTACTGGGCCATCAAACAATGCAATTCTAATCTTTATGGTATAGGTTCTCAAAGGAAGTTACAGATTTAATAGTTGGAGGAAATGAGAGGAGATGCATATAAAAACTCCAGAATTTATAAGGAGTGAACCAAGGCTTCCCACGACAATCTTATGCTTCATCGTCTATTCCACATTGGGAAGAAGGTCATCCTTTATAATGAAAGTCTTAAGTTTCATCCATGTAATCTTCATTCCTACTAGTTTGGCCCATACACTATTATTAATGTATCTCAATTTAGTGTTGTCTAGGTTTAAAATGAGGAAACCAAGAAAACCTTCACTATCAATGGGCAGCGGCTGAAGCACTTCCAAGAAGCCCTTCTGGAGTTCCCGATGGAGGAACTCCATGTTAAAGAAGAAACATACCAATGGAACACACCAGGTTTTATCCTTCCTTCTCACATTATCAAATATTAAAGTTAGGACACTACACATTCTAGGTTTGGGGGGATGGGTACATTCCTAGGTTAGTTAGGAATTTTCATCATCTTTTTTTTTCTTTCTTCTATTTTTCTCCTTATTTATGGTATTTTCACTTTTCTCCATCTTTCTAGGTTCATTATTATTTACATTGTCTTTCTCATTTCTTCTCTTTTTCGCCTTCTTTATGTTATTTTAATTTTTCCCCATCAAAAATTTCAAAGTTCGATGATTTGGTGACCATAAGGGGGGGAAAGTAAAAATACCATAATGAAGGAGAAAAGGAATATTTGTATGAATTTAACATCAAGGGGTGATTTTTAGTGAATTGGTTTTCTGTATTTGATATAAATGGTTGTATGTATGTGAAACCTTTTAGATGATTGATGCCCCTTATGTGAGTAGTTTTTCAAAAAATTGTGTCACTAATATCTCCGCACATTTTTACACCAAACAACAAAGTGTGAATATTTCTTACTAACTAGAAGTAAAATATATGTTACATTAATATTTTTTAGCTTAAAATGATATTTACATATGTTTGTTCCTTATCCAATCTATTTCATTACTGTACCTAATTTACTTATGCGTATGTACCTGATACCCGACTGTCGCATGCCCTAAAAAATTGGGTTGTGTCTTGGGTAGGTCAAAAACCACTCCTCCTCAAACTTTGATCTTGTTATAACTATTGAAATTAGTTTCGTGAGGAGATCAAACAATGATTGAGAGATGAGTGTGAGATTTTTTCTAAATGAAACTTCTAAATAAACAAAAATAATAAATGAGGGGATTGATGAAATGTACAACATATGGGGATATCTAGGTTGGGAGATTAACATTTGACTTCTAGGAATGCTTAAGTGAGTGGGTCTTGAAATATTAGTCCAATAGATGTAGGACAGGTTTGGTAAAAATTCATTTAAAGCTTAATAATTTTAAAATAAGCTATATTTATTGGATATAAAGTGGAAAGAATATCATGTAATGGTTTTCACACACACACATGGAGAGATAGTTGAATGGTTGACTTTTGAATTCCTTGATCCTATTGGTGTCATGAATCTCTTTGAATTTCATTGTGATATGATTTATAAGACATCTTTTTTCATTTTCACTAGGAAGAACTCATTAGTGTGGTTCGTGCATTTATCACATTATTTTAATGAATTAAAATTTCCTCAAATTTTAAATATTCATGATGTTGGGAATATATATATATGAATCATTTTATTTTTATTTTTGAATTTTCCCAGAAGTGAAAATCTTTAGGTGTGGAGGTGTGATCGCATCGTGATTCACTGTTTCATTTTCACCCTTACACCACTATGCTAAACTTCTTTTATATTCAAAATTATAAAAATAACAACACATTTAATTGAATTTTTGAATCATTTATTTTTTGTTTATCACTATTAAAAAGTTCAATTCTACTTGTTTGGATGATCCCATTGTAGGAGGAGGTTATTTGGAGGCCCCATATATGATCCTGAAGGAAAATGGGCCAAAACTGCATGGGTCTCATGAACACATGTCCACTATTGGGTTGATTATGAAAACTTTGTGCATTAAAATGGGCTTCGATTTTAGGGTATGGTAAAAAATTTATTTATCTACAACTCTTATGAATACAACCAAGCCCCATTCTATAATTAAGGGGCCCAACCAAAGTGATCTGTCCAGGCCACTGAATCTGCATGGAGTCAAAGGTTGTGTGTTGTGTTCTGTCCATATCTAGAGTTTTAGATGTCCAACGGGAGCCAAACATTCGGTGGAGATATCCAAAACATGGGGAAACAACTATCTAGTTTTTTGAAAATCGATTGAAGACTTTCTAGAGGCCGAAAACAATGTGACAAGTGGTTTTACACAATCTATGTCCCCAAAACCACTTCCTATTTTTTCTATAAAAGAGCACCATGGGTACCCCATTTGGGGAGTTTGAACGAAGAGCCAAGATCTAACATTTTGTAGTCCTATAGAAGTATCTTCATCATCCTAGAAGTTCTGGAGGCCTCAATCTTCATAGGGGGTCAAGGATGAAGAAGGAGTTTCACCCGAGCCCCCTCCTCTCGATGGCGAGCTAAACGGTGGATGGTCATTTTGAGGGAGCTACACAAACATGGGAGGGAGTTCCATCACATGTTCTTCTAGTGGTTTTTTAATATTTCTCTTATTTTTTATCTTTACATTCTTCTCCCATGATTACAATTCCTTTGATATAATTAAGTGGAACACATTTTATTTCAACACCGATTGGGTTGAGATTTCAAGTCAGAATCTTGGGTTGTTCCGATTGGACAACACAATAATCCTATTTACCTCACACATACATAATATTTAAGTATGATTTGGTAGACCTTTTATTCTATGATTGATAACCAAATCTTGGAAACACGATTGTTGTTTCAATGGGTGGTTGTTTGAGCATCATTTGAAGAGGCAAGATGGGAGTCAAGATCTTGACAACCTTCAACCAAAGAATTAAACAAAACCATGTTAAATTTTCAGAACAATGAACTATACAATATATGTAGTGAACTTTAAATGGTCTTCTTCTCTCATAATTATTAATACACCACCATTATTTATCAACTGTTTAACACTTTAATTAAGTAATTTACTTAAATTGTTTTTCAAAACCACCCCCTCTTTTAGTACTTCTTATTAAAAATACATTCTCTAAAACTATCAAATATCCATGAGAGATGACCTAGGGTCTTCCCTAGACTTTTAATTTATCTTCAAATAATAATCAATTTGACGTGTCATGATATCGTGGTCACTTTCCCCGAATATAGGCCCGCGGACCCTGAGGAAATAGATGATTCTGACTCAAATGATGCTGAGGAGAGCCATATGAAACAACACAAGGTGTGGAAGTACATAAAATGCTTTCTCATTGAGCCACAAGAAAAATGGATATGCCGGATGGAGTTTCTCTGAACCTGGCTACACATTCTTTTCACTGGAGGGGTAGATGCCCGCCATCTTCACGTAATGATCCGTGATTACAAGGCGGAGAAGGTACATGAGAACAGCCAACACTCCAACATTTCTGGTGCCAGAAAGAGTCCTAGAATACTTAGGAATTATTTTAGGTGGATAATGAGTTCCAACACCTTGATGAACAAGAGAAATAAAGGGAGTAATTCATTACAAACCACTCCGAGCTCATCGAGCAATTGAGGGCTCAGCTGGCGGAAACTCATAAGCAAGTAATGCAGGCGAATCACCAAATAACTGAGCTCTAAAATGAACAATCACAGGCATAGGATAGGGTTAATGAGTTACTCCCTATCGTTTTTGTCGAGGAGAAGGATCTCAGGGGACGTGAAGTGATGTTGGAGGCCACAAACCAGAGGGTGGCAATACTAAAGCAATTCATCCAAAACGTTTATCCTTAAGAGCCCTGTCTTGGCCTAACTCACAAACCTATTTTTCTTCACCATCGCTTTTCTTAAACTGCATGCATGAATATATTATTCACATTCTTGTTTATTTTAATGCATTAAAACCACAATCATGAAGTAATTAGCAATCCATCCCTAAGCTCGCGTGGGTCGTTCCTGATGTGAGAAACAAGGGATGGTCGCATCGTCACTTTGTTTGACTATGGGAACGCCAACCGATTTTCGTTCATCTGGGGTATAAATGACCCCTCTGGGCTCCCTGAGAAGAAATGGGGGGCCTGACCGGAGAATGAATCTATATGAATAGTCAAATTATCACCTTACCAATGTACTCTAGTGCATGAGTGGGGTAATTCTAGGGGTATTGTAATTGATCAGAACATAGGGGAGTAGAAAGCATGAATCGTGATACCCAAGATTCAGAAAATTTTAGGGATGGCGTGACATGGAAGGATAACATATGACCATGCTCAAAAAAATAGAATCCATATCGTGTTAGCCTAAAATGGGGATAACAAATGAGGGTCGACTGCTGACCATGTTTGAAACATGGGGCCTGACTCGAAATGTTATCCATTAGTCTTCCAAAATATTGGCCTAGGATAGTAGGCGAGCCATAGACCGATCATCCATACCGTTAGGGGGTTATTTTATATGTGAAAGAGGATGAAGGTATTAATAAAGGGAATGAAAAGTGTGAAGTGTGGAGTGATGTGTTGTTAAAATGGAGTCCAACACTCATGAAATCACACCACCATGGAGGAAACACATTAGGTAGGTGTATCTGTCTAATCAGGGATCAAACATACTTCCAAACAGGACCTCCTTGGAAAGAACTTTGAATGATCTGTAGTTTTATTTCATACCAATAAGGATGATAGATGTGTATTTTAAACGTCGTATAGTGAGGACAATGCATATAGTTTAAAGGTCATACTGTCTGGACTAGGATCGGGCCTGAGGGGCCGAAGGGTTAATGACCCTAGGGCTGGGCCCAATGCAAAATTCCTGGGCATTTCTATGTATCCCATAAAGATGAGAATCAATCCAAAAATAGTTCTTAAGTACGGTGTGGCTGGAGGCCAACACTGATAGGGTAAATCCTCTCTGGAAATGGATCTGGTGCATCCCATAATTAACATAGGGCATCATGAACTTGTTCAGGGTAGAACCGCAGTTTAGTGTCATGCACTGAGGACATATGGAATCGTGTAGTTTAACGTCTTATGATAGGACGGGGAGTGAAAGAGAAGATCCCAGGAAGGGAGCACATGATGTGATATCCATAAACCTGACATGAATGGGAACCCAAGAAGACCGCAATACACCATGTATCCCTGGAGGAAGTTTTTCCAGGTTGAGGGACCAAAAGTGAAAGTTAGGTTGGGCCTAAGGCAAGGTGTTTGGACATTCCTACATACCTCATTAGGATGGGAATCAAGCCTCACGTAGTTATAAGAGTGTAGTTTAACGTCATGCGGGATGATGAAAGACATGTGAGACATGGTTGCGCCAGTACACATCCAACCAAAGCTACTAAGCCCACATGAGTTGTGCTCGATGTGGGAAACAAGAAGTAGTTATGGGACTTTTCTAGTACTGGGAGGCACACATTAGGGGTAGTGTGACTCTAGGTGAGTAACGTCCCCATAATGTTTACCCACCTACATAACGCACCTAGATATGCGAAGGGGTAAAGCTGAATATGATGGAATTCCACTTAAACATTAGGAAGTGGAAAAAATGTGAATCATGATGCTCGAGATTTGGACCTCAGTGATAGTGGCATGATGATAGGGGATAATTGTTAACCATGATCAAAAAATAGTATCCATATCATGTTAGCCTGGAATGGGGACACACAAATGAGGGTCGACCACTGACCATGTTCGAAATATGGGACCTGTCACAAATGTCTTCTGAGGTCCTCAAGGATGTTGGGCTCAGATGGTAGGTAAGCCAATGTGTAATAATACCATGCCATAAAAGGGGTCCCTTTATATGTGGAAGAAGATGAGGATCCAAATAATGGGATCATAAAGCTTGGACATGGACACAGAGTGGATATGTCATTAAGTGGGGGATTGATTTAATGGACTGTGTGCAGGGTGGAGAAGTTGCCAAATGTGACCCCCAGTTCCCATAGGGAGATCTTACTTTAGGGTCATAAAACTCAGACCAGGTTGGGAAAACTCATGGGAGGCACATGGTGCGACTATTTCAAAACCCGACACAAATGAGAACCCCAGAGGTACTCACCACACTACATGATCCCAAAATATTTTAGGCCAAGGGGATAAAGAGAGGTGAGGAGTTTAGATTCATGGGGCTGGACCCGAAGACAAGATGTCTGGGCGTTCCTACGTATCCCATGAGAATGGGAATCAAGCCATACGTAGTTCTGAATATTTCATGTAGTTTAACATCTTGTGTCAAGGACACAGAGTGGTATTAGTTTATGGTCATAGAGATTAGACCATAGATGGAACTGGAGGAGGGATAATGTGGTGAAGTAATTACTAAAACCCAATGTGAATGAGGATAGTAGGATTCCATATCACCACAATGTACTCCCCAGGAAACTTCTAGGCCAGGGAACCAAAAGTGAAAGTTATACTGGGCCTGAGGAAAAGTGCTCGAGTGTTCTTAGGTACCCCATGAGGATGGGAATAAATCCATACATAGTTCTAAAGGTGGCAAGGTAAGATACCAGTGCCATAGATAATAAGGTCATGCAGGTCTATCCCTCGCACCAAAAGAAGCATAATTTGATAGATATTGTTTGTTTTTTAGGATGACTGTATGTTTTATTTTTTATTTTTTGTGAAGCGATGGACCTATGATAGAAATTCCAGGTTTCTCCACAAGAATCAAGCTGTATGCAGGCATTGACAAATGGTATGGTGTGTGACCGATACCAAACATGATGTTCCCTCTAATGAGGACACCATGATGAAGTGTAGTTTTTTTTTCGTGTGGACAGGAAGATATGGTCACAGTTTAGGGCCATGGGATGGGGACAACAATGAATTTTACATCATGTAGTATAGGCACAGTTGTTTAAAGTCATGTGGGACTAGGAAGTATAGTTTAAATTCATGTGGCTCAGACATATACAAGAGATATGAGGTTTAATAGGGGATGTTCATGGCGTGATAAAGCATACCCGACATGAATGAGGATGAGGTCCATATCACACCGTGCACGATTCCAGGAAAGAAACATCAGGTCGAGGGGCCAGAAAAGGTTAGAGATTATGGGTCAGGAGATACTAGCTCTCGGAAGGGAAGTACATGGTGCAGCTCTTGCAAACCTGACGTGAATGAAGACATAAGTCCACACACGCCACACAACGCAATCCTATATGGGTCAGGGCCTAAAAGGCTGAACAGAAGTGATAATTAGTAAAATTTCATCTAGACCCAATGTTGAGATGTCTGGGTGTTCCTATGTATCCCATAAGGATGGAAATCAAGCCATACATAGTTATAGAAGATGATGTATAAGGAGATCTTAGTTTAAGGTCTTAGAGCTCAGACCATAAAGAAGTGAAACTCTTCCAGGCAAGTGCATTCCTCGATCTTGTTCCTAAGACCACATGATTCAAACTCGGTATGGGAAACAAGGGTGGAAGAGGTATTTGCCACACATGGGATACACATAAAGGGTAAGTCTGTGCAGAGCCCCGAATGATGCCTTATCGCAGATTTGTCCTCCTAACATGAAAATTCACACTAAGGGATAGTACCAAGTGTGTCGAAATTCCACTTGGACATGATGGGGTGGAAAATTATGTGAATCATGTAACCGACATTTGAGGCTTTATGGGACTGGCATGACGATGGAGGATAACTATTGACCGTGTTCAAAACACAACATCCATATCGTGTGACATGAAATGGGATCAAAAAATGAGCGTCAACTGCTGACCATATTTACAACGCAAGAGTTGTATTAATTTTTTGTTTAAAAACCTCAAGGACGTTGGCCCGTAATGGTAGGATAGCCCTTAGGTCAAACATCAATTCTATTTGGGGGTCCCTTTGGATGTGAAAGATAATGAAATCCCAAATTAAAGGGAACACGAAACCTGGTAAATGGTTGAAAGCGTATCCAGGTAGAATCAAACACTCCAGGTTCTTAACCAGAGTACTCCTAGGCACATTGGCGAATCACCGAAGATGGTTGAGGGACCCTACATAAGAGCATCCAAATTTAAAAGATTAGTGTAGGGAAAGAGAGAAAAGGGTTCTCAAGAGAGAGAGGTATGTGGCGTGGTTGTTACAAACCTGACATGAATGGGGACACAAGCCCATACCACATTGCGTACCCCTCCCTTGGAAGGACTCGGGATAAGAGGCCAGAATGATAGGGATGTTTCTAAGAAATGAGGTTGGACCTAAAGAATTAGACGTTTGGGCAGTCCCACGTATCCCATAAGGATGGGAATCAAGCCACACGTAGTTCTAGAGAAGGATGTTGTGTAGTTTATCATCATGTAGTAAGAACGGTGGTGCTCTTAGTTTAAGGTCATCAGGCTCGAACTGTATATGCCTAGTTTAATTTCATATGCATGGGACAGCTGAATGGAGATGGTGAATCATCATGCCTATGGAAGACCGTGAAATGGAAACAATGATAGAGGATTAGTGTTGACCATATTCGCAACACCGTATCCATATTTTTGTGACCAAGATTTGGGTAGACAATTGAGCGTCAACCACTGACCATATTCACAACACGGAACATATATCAACTTGTCGTTCGAGGTCCTTGAGGGCGTTGACCGGAAACGATAGGAGATCCCTTATGCTATGTATCCATACCATTTTGGGGCCCTTTTGGATGTGAAAGATGATGGAAACCCAAATGATGGATTGTGTGGAGCATAAATGTGCCCGCACAATTTAACATCAAACTAGACAGTGAAATAAGTTGAAATCTATAGGGAAGGGTGTATATGGTGCGGTCATGATGGATACATCATAAAGGAGAGAATAAGATGGCACCATACTAGGTTTTCTGACCCGAGGGGAGATCCTGAAGTTTGAGGCTGGGCCTACGGATGAAATTTCAGGGCATTCCTACATATCCCATAAGGATGGGAATTAATCCATATATAGTTCTGAAGGCCATGAAGTTTAGCGTCGTGCGGTGAGGATGTGGGAGAAACAAAAGAACGAGGAGGGGCACATGGTGCAATCATCGTAATCCTGACATGAGTGTGGCCAAAGATGCCAACAAAACACCATGTGGGATCCTCCAAGGGAACTATACCCAGGGGGGATATTTAAAGAGGAAACTGGGGCTAGACTCAAGATGAAGCATCTGAGCATTCCTATGTATCCCATGAGGATGGTAAGCAAGCTATACGTAGTTCTTACAGTTTAACATCTTGCAAGAAGACGCACAGTTTAACATCTTGTAAGATGAAATACAGTTTAATGTCATGTGGGATAGTATATAGTTTATTTTTATATTTGAAGATATATAGTTTAATGTCATGTGGGATAGTATACAGTTTAACATCATGTGAGACGACATACAGTTTAATGTCATGCGGGATAGTATACGGTTTAACATCATACAGGACATTATATAGTTTAAGGTCATGTAGGATTGGAAATTTTAAGGTCATGTGGGACCCTTCTTACTTTGGAAAATTATTTCTTGAGGAAATTGGAATTTGTGGGAGGCGTTATATGCTCACCATCCACGGTAACCAGGGGATATGCACCATTGGAGTGAACCTTGTTAATGATGTAAAGTCCTTCACATTTGGGCTCTAACTTGGGTGGTTTCCTGCCAGGTATCATTGGTGTCCTTGGGGCCAACACTATGTCACCTTGCAAGAATGAACGGAGGAAAAAATTTCTTGTTGAAAGCTCTAACTATCTTTTTCTAATGCCTTTCCAGATTGGGTAGGGCAGGAAGCTTGTTCTCATCAAGTGCTTCCAACTTAGCCAGATGGATTTCAGATACTTTATCTAGCATGTGCTGATCATATAAATTTGTGTGCAATGAGGGTAACTGAATATCGATGGGAAGGACAACCTCTGTTCCATGCACCAGGGAATATGGGATCACCTGGGTGGAATTACGAGTCATCATCTGATAAGCCCCGAGGGTGTTGGGGAGCTTGTTCATCCAACTCTTCTTGTTCTGACCAACCATTTTCTGCATACTGTTATAGAGAATTTTGTTGAACTCCTCGATCTATCCATTCGCTTGCGCATGATAACAGGAGGTATGGTTGGAAAGGATGTTGTACTTAGAATACAGTTTCTTCAGCTCAGCTTCCTGGAATTTCATGCCATTATCAGTGAAGATGGCGTGAGGGACTCCAAATCGGTATATGATGTTGGAGCTCACAAATCCAACGATGGAGCAGGCATTAACATCCTTGAGTGAAACTACCTCTTCCCACTTGGAGAATAAATCTGTAGCGAACAGGATGAACCGGCACTAGCGAGCCGTCGCTAGTGGATATGGTCTAAGGACATTGAGTCCCTATACCACAAATTACCAAGAGTACTTGGTAGTGTGAAGAGGCTATGGCTGCCGATGCATAAAGTTAGCATGAATTTGGAATGCATGACTCCTTTTAGTGAACTCTATGCAGTCATGGATCACGAAGGACCAAAAATACCCCAGTCTCTAGATTTGGTGAGACAGTTTCAGCCCAGTCTAATGAGCATCGTAGGAACCAGCATGAACCTCCTGCATGACATGGGAAATCTCAACTCATTAAATGCAATGGAGGAGAACCCCATCAAACTTGCACCTGTAGAGGGTCTTCTCATGACCAGGACCATCCTAGAGGGTAAAATGTAACGTGCAGTGTTGGATTCACTCGTGCTCAGCCCGATCCGCTAGGATATTACCATTTCGGAGATACTTGACAAAGGAGGTTCTCCAGTCAGGATTCACTTTAGTCACTACATCCAGGGGACCTGGGGGTCCTGATGTGGAGGCGTTGATGGTAAGGTGTCTCACCTATGGGCTATCATTATCATATGGAGTGACGGGAGCAATGACTCTCTGGTGTTCCACATGGATAATCAGGTCATCTTATTCAGGCTCTTCAAATGATGCAGCTAGGATGGTCAGGTTTTCAGCTTGACCATTCCAAAATTGAGGGAAATGAGTAACTTCTAGCCGAGATTATAACTGGGCCATTATCTAGAGAGTGTGTTCCAAAAATGGTACGAGATCTGTCTTTATGATGACATATTCACCATTGATCTACTTGATGACTAGTTCAGAGTCCCCTTTCACATGAAAATGGGGAACATCAATCTTGAGGGCCATATTGAGGCCAGTAATGAGAGCCTGATACTCTACATCATTGTTGGTGTGGCCTTCTGAAAATAATAATGAATACGACAGAATGGCTTATGGTGGGGTAATGAAGACAATACCCAAGCCTACTCTGTTGAGTCTGGGTTAATTGAGCCTTCTATCGGTGGGGATATAGGAAGCACCATCGATGTGCATTTTCCAACATGGCATGTCTTGGTCTGGTGAGAGAATCACTTCATCAGGGAAATCAAGATCCAAGGACAGGTCTGCAGGAGCTAGATGGGCAACAAGGAAGTTTTCCAATGCCTTCCCCTTAACAGCATTCTGAGGGAAAACTTTATTTCTAACTGATGATGGATTACCGCCCACCGAGATAGATTTCCTCTCAAAATAGGGTGTTTCAGGATGTACTTCAGCAGATCTACCCGGGACACCAGCTGTACCTCATGATGCTGGAGGTAATGCCGCAATTTTTGTATTACGAATACCAGTGCAAGGAATCTCTTCTCGATGGGGGAGTATCTAGTCTTTATATTGAGGAGCATATGTTTGAGATAGTAGAGACTGTTCTTCATCCCCTTATTGATCTTCTAGGTTAGAAGGGTGTCGAGTGACTGTTCCTGGGTGGTCACGAAAAGGACTAGTGACTTTCCAGAGATGGGTGGCATTAAGACCAAAGGCTGGAGAAAGTACTACTTGATTTCCTCGAAATCATTATGAAATTCTTCATCCAACTCTTAGACAGTGTCTTTCTTCATGAGCCAAGAAAAAGGCTTACACTTGCTGGCCATATTCGTGATGAATCAACGTATGTAGGAAAAGTGGCCTTGGAAACCTCAAAGCTCCCAGATATTTCTTGGGGAGACATCTGTCTAATGGCCTTGATCTTTTTCAGGTCGATCTCAATGCCCCTATATCTGACAAAGAATTCGAGAAAATTTCTAGAGTTGACCCTGAAGGTGCAATTCAATGGATTCATCTCCAGGTGGCGAGAATGGAAGAAGCCAAACCCTTTATCAAGGTCTTTGAGATGGTCCTGACGCTGGTACGATTTGACCACCATATCATCCACGTAACATTCCACCAACATTCCGAGGATTGGCATAAATATGTGATGCATATCCCACTGATAGGTGGACTTGCATTCTTTAAACTGAAGGGAATGACTTGGTAACAGAAAGTACCTTGTGGTGCTCTGAAGGTAGTAGAATCCTAATCTTTGGGGTCCATTAAGATCTGGTTATACCCAGAGTGTCCATCCATTAAGGAGAGGTCTTGGAACCTAGCTATAGCATTGATCAACAATTACATCACAGGAAGGGGAAAATCATCTTTCGGACACTAACGGTTGAGATCCCAGAAGTCGATGCAGACTCTGATATGTCTGTTCTTATTATTGGCTGGCACAATGTTGGCTATCCATTTGGTGTACTATACCTCCTTAACCAAATTGTATCTAATGATCGTATCAAATTCTGCCTCAACCATGGAACTGTGAGAAGGGTGAATCTTTCTGGGAGGCTACTTAAACCTCGATGATTTTTCGGGAGACCAAGGCAGTGGATGTCCACCTGAGGATATAGTCCTGGAATCTCATCATAAATCTAGGAGAATATATCATAGTGTTTTTTAGGGAATTTTATGTTTTTTTTCTCTTCGAGGGGCATGGAGGCACTGATCAATGTGGGTTTCGGGTCCACATCGCTATCGAGGTTCACCTGTAACAATTTGTCAATCATGGCGGAGACACACTCTTCAAAGTTGGGGGGAGCATCCTCTAAATCCTATTCTTCACTTATGGAGGAGGGATCCTTGGCAGGAGGAGTTTCCTTTGAGTCGACAAATCCTAATGGGAGGCTGGTACCAACCTGAGAAACAGTGGACACTGCATCTGGGAACTCCAATGCTGCTGAAACCATAGTTATGAAGGTTGTTGATCTAATATCATCTAGTCTTCATCCCAATGGGCCGCGCTTGATGATATAGAATTAATAGTGACGTTTCAGATTTATCCAGTTAATTATAGATTGGTGAAACAAGTAATTATGACATATTGTCATTTCCATGGGGTAGACATCCCGATACCTTATGGGAGTAGGAGGCTCCAGGATCACCTGAGGCAGATTTGTGTAGCAGTATGCGGTGATCCTCTGGTGTCACTTAAACATGGGAATGTATTCCCCCCTCATTCCAGAAACAACTAAGCATTGTCCCATGTTTGGGGTTGTAGCCTCCAATCGGTGGATTGGAAATATATAGGCATCATCTAGATCTATACACGGGTTGGTCGCAGTCATGGCATGCTCATCCTCGTTAGCTTGAATCTAATTGTATTTTCTCTTATAATAGTTGGCATCCAGATAGAGGGCTTCAAAAGAGGCAAAGGGAGACACGTCACCTTGAATCATGCCCACTCGACCATTAAGGGAGTACTTGATGCACTGGTGATACGATGAAGGAACCACCGCATACAGGTGAAGACATGGCCTACATATAAACACATTATAGGTGATGTCTTGGGAGACAACTATAAACTCGGTGTTGGCTACCAGACCACCGAACTGGGTCTTTAGGATAATTTTTCAGACTGGTGTATGTTCCGTTATATCATAACCTTGTATTTACGATAAGGCGGACCTGATGACACCAGACGATAAGGTTGTGCATGCTAAGCTCTGTGTTGGGCCTGCTTCCTGGTTTCGGTAGCATGGACATCTTGGTTGGAAATATTGACTGAAGCACTCTGACGACCCATATTGTTGCTGCTCCGTCGATGCTGACGATGGCTGGGGATGTTGGGAGGATCCGCATGGTACTCCTCATCGTCATGAATTATGTAGGGGTTTACCAGCTCTATAGTATTAGCCAAGTTGTACCCTTGACCGTCACTATAAGATTCATCCACTAGTCAATGGATACTTGGAGGAATCACCATCTTTGGGGGCATGAAATCACTGAGAGTATGGGATGACGACAGCATTGGTGGGGGTCTTTGTTTTCCCTTGTGCCGCCGGTGTTTTCTCTTCTCAGAAGGGGATGACTGAGATGATGATGCAGAAGTAGTAGTTGTGGCTTCTAAAGGCTCTGGTCGATTCATGCGTGCATGGATAACACCATGGGAATGGGTGACTATTTTACGATCCATCCAGTTGTCATACATCTGGGACCCGCAGTTAGAAACCTTATTCCACTCGCCTTCACCTTCACTTCTGTTGTATGGCTTCATGAAGACACATGCCACCTGTGTTGGAGATGGGCCTAACTGGACTATGTTGTTATCCACCTATTATTGAAGCCAATCTTTAAACACATAGCACTATTTTAGGGTGTTCCCTAGAATCCGGTGATAGGGGTAGTTATTAGGGTGATCAGTGAGGTTTGCCTCTTCTAGTCTCATGCAATCAGAAAAATGTACAATCCTCTGCTCCAAGATACTTTGGAAATAACTGAGGACTTTATCCTCATTGAATGATTAGGTTTGTTTCCTCATGTCCGAGAATAGGTTCCTAGGAGACTGACCCTAACGAGGGGCTGGAGGAGCCTATCGAGGAGGTGGAGCCTGGTTATCTCGCCTAAGTGGTGGTGGTGCATTGCACGAGGTCACCTTCTGATTCTGAGGTGGGCGTTGCTGGGCCAGAGGCTACACCTGAGGTGGAGGGCCTCTGCGAGGTTGTGGAGGAGGCTCTAATATTAACAACTCTAGTTGTGTGGGGTCCTCTATTTGAGCCATTGTGGCAGGCTCGGCCCTAGCGTCCCTTGTCGCTGGGATTTTAGGAGGCAATGTATGTGCATGGATGGCCTATTTTAAGACTTCTTCAAGGCATTGGACCTTATTAGAGAAGTCTAAAAATACCCTGGTATAGTTCTATTTGATCAAATAGGGGATTAGTTCTTTCTTGACATTCCCTACGCACATCGTCAATTGTTTCTTCTGAGCCAGCGGCATGTCAAGGGAGTATGTGAGTCCTTTCAACTAGGCAACAAAGTCTACAACACGATCATAAGTCCTCTACTTGCACTTGAAGAGGTATGCAATACTCATAATCTGAGTGGTGGAACTAAACTGTTAGAGAAATTGCCTACATAGGTCCTATCAGCTGACTACTGATCTAATGAGTAGCTGGATGTACGAGAAAAATGTTGGCCCTTACAGTGTCTGCAAAAAACACCAGAGTTTGGTGGCTTCCTGCAGTGCCAGAGTTCCCAATATGGGTCCACACCTTGAGATGAAGTGGGTCAGAAGCTGCGGTGGGTCCCCTATCCCATTAAATGGAGAAAAGTGGGATTTCCAAAATCTGAGGGTGCTGGAATATCATCCACCCACATTGGATGTGGCTTTCCATCAGGTGATATTGCCACCTGTTGCGTTTCCAATGCCTTAAGGTGGGAAATGGGTGTCACCATTGGATCATCCGGGTGTGGGTTCTTATCTTGATGGGGATCCCTGACCACCAGTGCGTTGGTGGGTTCTTCAGCATGATAAGCAGGCCCAACAGCTTGTGGAGCGGCTGGTGGAATGACCTTTTGAGCCACTGGGTAACCTGAGATGGGTCCTGGGGATTTTCACGCCATTCAGGAGGATTTGGAAACACATATCACGTCCTCTTGCCGTAAGTTCCTGACTAAACCCTGTCTGTGTGGGCAGGATGGTCAGGGTCACCTGGAGGCAGTTCGCTAAGGGGAATTTGTGCCTTCCCCAACTGCCATGGCCAAGGATCACCATATTCAAGACTTCACTATTTAGCATGTTCATCGAGGAGCTCTTCAACCATATTCTTGTGTTCGGTGAGTTTCTAACACAACGCAGCTTTCTCAGGACTGTCTTCCACCTTCTGCACTAAGCCAGACGGGTCGGAGGGTTTGACGGCTCCTAGGTTCTCCTTAACCTTGATGGGATTTCAACTGAGGACCAATGCCTCGTTGGGCATGATAATACCTAGTATATTCCTCTATTGACGAGTAATCCTTCTTAACGGATCCAAGATGTGTAAAACTCCCTCAGGGGGTAGGTCCTCTCCAAGAAGCTCTAGCTCATTCCCACCTCCAGCAAGTCAGCCATGTTAACCAAGACCCTCCCTGGAGGCATATCCTCTATGTCGCTCGGCATATTGGGATGGCACCGGATGGAACTAAAATACAGGGCTTCATACTTCCCCCAACAACGGATTTTTTAGTGGGTAGAAGCCTCCTTCATTATCCTACAGAGCACTTTAAATATCTGGATGCATCATTGTTGGAGGGTCCTATGGTGACTTGGTGACTATGGGTGATGGGCCACGAGGAGTGTGTCCAAATAAACCAAATGGAATTGTTGGCTGATATCTTCGAAGTGCGCTTGACTCTTGGGGTAGGCCACTCGTCGATGACAAAGACGGAAATGAGTTGCCCAAAGGGTCTAGCGAAAGCATCCAACCTCCTCCTAGGTGAGTACTTCTGATGCCCTGAAATTTGGCGCTGCAACTGGCCAAAACAATCTCTGGGAAATAGTATGTTTTGAGAATATCCCACAAACTCCTTGGTCTTGTTTCAGGTTCTGGCCCTTCATTGCCCCACATGTCTACCAGAGGCAGTTGAGGAACTAGTAGCAGTACTAAATCAGATCGTTGAGATGGTAGGCTAGCTGGTGGAGAATACGGTGAGCGAGCTAACAAACCGCCACATCACAGTAATAAGTTCTAAAGGCCACAGTTTTTGGCACACAGACTACGGATACTGGAAATGGACCACGCTGATTCTCATCCACCATTGGTCCCCATAATTTCTCTCTGTGATCTCTGGTCGAGGTAGAGAGTGTTTCTGGTGATGATGGTGGCGATTTCACTACCGAAACCTATGGAGCTGCCAAATTTTCATCCTATTGGATGTACCTGTGGAGGGAGGTAGGAATATTATGGACCTCACATTCTTGAAGTATGAGGCTGATGCACCTTGTTCTTGTCCTGGCCCTTGACACAGAGGATCTAGGTGAGGGTTTCATCACTAATTCGTATTCCACCTTAGAATCTGAGAAGACGACTGGTTTAATCTTGGTATGAATCTTCTCGATATTCTTTTTATGGTGGCAACGACCCTCCCTCCTACCCTGGGATGGTTCTTCGGGATAGGGTTGATTTCTAGCACGATGAGGACCTTCGGTCGTACTGGTGCTAGGGCGGGGATGAATTCCTCCTGAGTGGGCTGGGGTGTTAAGATAACCTGTACAGATATCAAAAAGAACATGTGGAGGAACTTTTTTCCATTAACTAATGTGTGGAAGGAATCTCTGTGGAAAGTGCCAAAGTGGGTAGGACCTCCGCTAGAGCTGACAGCAGCACGGGTAGGATCTCTGTGCTAGGTGCTGCTGAAGCGAAGCTGACCATCACTACTCTGATTGCTAAGTCAAGGAGGACCTTCACCAGCTGCTGTAAGGACATGGGTAGGGCCCCCACACTGTAGATTGACCGGATGTGTAACATCCCCACACCGGTGGCCTGCAACAGGAGGAACAACTCCATATCTGATGTAATGATCACGAGAGAGGCTTCCGTAATGAGTGTCATTTCCATGGGGAGGAACCTCATTCAGATTAAAGGTTTCACAGGGCATACCTATATGTCGAGCCTGGAAGAAGGGAGGACCCTTTTTCTCAATGGTGGCGATATGGGTAGGACCTCCGTACTGGGTGTCGTTGTCGCAGGTCTGTCTGTGACGGGTGCTCCCTGCATCAGCGACCAAGAGAGTCGACCCAGCCCACCGGTGGGGTGGTTGGGGCCTCGATATGGGCCGGGTATATAAGTACCCTTGCTCAGAATAGATAGGGGGATAATGATATACGTTGGCAGTGGCATGATCCATAGTAGATGTTGACGTTGATGCCTCTTAGCGAGAGTCCTCCTCAACCTGTTCCGGACAATGGCGTCGTGTTAACCAGACTGGGGGTTGTGGTGTAGGCACAAAACTTACATGCTCCTCAACAAGTAGGGCAGGGTGGAATCATTGGTGCAACCTAGTGGGAGCCCTTCTTGGGATCCCCTGAAATGGGATCCCGGCAGGGCTGGCCCAGACATCCCCAACCTCATCGGTGTAGGGGAGGGATTCATTGAAGCGTTCTAGGGAGAGGCTCCCAAAATGGTTGAATGTTGGAGTGGGGATCAGTGGCTCCCTACATGGCTCTTGGGGGAGGCGGTGGAAATGTGGCACAGATGCCATTAAATCTTGGCGGGCCATATCCCGAGTTATAATAACCCCCTCTTCCTCATATCAGTGGATGAGGTCATTTATCACCCTTCGTTGTATGAATTTAGAAGGGGAGATGGGTCGTGGGTGCCTAGCAGCTGTGGTTGTGTAAGTTGTTGCCGAAGCGGTGGATCCATTCAGGGCTTATTTGTTGACATTACCTCTTCCCCTGCATCGGTGGATGGGCGGTGATCAGTTTCTTGTTACAGCATCTTGGGTCCTGTACGGTAGGGAGATTAAACCATTAGTGTTGCAACAAATAAATCGACTTCCAGTTCCCTAGTGCCATTCTGTCTTCCATGGATGGTAAGAAGGATCAATGCAGACAATATCGCAGACTGGGATGTCCAACATTTTAATTGCCCCAACTTCTTGTGAAATTCACGCAAGGCCTACAATTTTCTAGTCGGGACCTGGTGCTAGATAACTAGATCCGGTGAAACACTAATCCACTGATGTCTCGAATGCTACTAATCTCTAGATTGAGGAGAATAATTCCACATCGGGTTCACCATTTCTGTTTTCAATTCTTTCATCAGGGCATGTGCATCCATCTATTTAAGGACGATGAGGACGCGCTAACTGTTGCCTCTCATTCTCGCTTTCTAAAGGCGGGTGGCATCCGTCACTTATTTAGGGAAGTTTTCTCCTTGATCAAAATAGGATGATGGGATGTTGGTTCTTCCTTCTTTGTATTCCTCCTTGGAAATATTTACCTAGTCCATGTCTCCCTTATAGATTAAGATGTTGTTCTTGAAACTCTTCCTAGTGCCAAATCTTCATGGACGCTGAATAATTACACTGCTTCTGTCGGAACATTTCCAAGGGGTCTGGCCAGGGCAGCAACCTTTGGTCAGGGGAGTAGTCACATTGTACATCACTGGCATGTTTGGATGCTGGAACACTAGAGCGTCTAGGATTATTCTCATTTATTATAGGGCTTCTCAAGGGCATGGAAGCTAGAGGCATCTCACGTTGAATTCAGGGAATTATATTCCATAGGCATGTCTCGGAGGTTTCCCTTATCTTCCCATGTTTAACACAGGGTATTCCGCAGGTTTAACATCTATAAAAGATAGATCGGGCTGATAAGAACACTAACTGGAGTGGATAAGATGGATTCAACCCCTAGAGGGAACACTAATGTTGGGGCTAACACGTGATTAGTTACTCGAGTGATGCTAAGAGAAACGAAGAGATTAATTGACATGATCTCACCAGAATGTGGAGGCATGGGTAAGAATCAAGATGGATAATGTATGGTTAAGTAATGTGGTTGAATAATGATATGGATTCGACTCAAGGGTGACAGTGATGTTGGGATTGATCCTTGAATAGACTTCCTACGTATCCCCATGGAAGGAAATCAAAGTCCACGTAGTTCTAGATGGGATATAGGATCAAGGTGTGATTAGAGGATAGAAATCCAATGATATACTAGGGCCTACATGTGGTTAGTAGCCCAAGTTTAGTCTGACGCCACTTGGACGGACCAAAGATATGGGTCCCAACAGAAGGGACGACAATGGCTTACTACTGGGTTGGGGTTGAAAACTGCTTACCGCTGAATGGGGATCACAACGGCTTACCACTGTGTGAGGTTCACAATGGGTTAACACTGGATAGGGGGTCACAATGTCATACCACTATGTGAGGTTCACAATGTCTTACCGTTGGATAGGGGATCACAACTTCTTACCACTATGTGAGGTTCACAATGGCTTACTACTGGATAAGGGATCACAACGTCTTACCGTTGGATAGGGGACAATATAGTGTCATGTGGGACAAAAGGGGAATATATTTTAATGTAATGGAGAACGGGGGTAAACTGAAGTGAAGTGGTCGGGACCAATGGGTGTTAGGATTGAACCTCTGGGAGGCTTCCTACGTACCTTTCCTTGGAAAGGATCAAAGTCTATGTAGTTCGGGATAGGGTTGGTGAACTGACGTGAAGGTAGTCGGGACCAATTGGTTGTTGGGATTGAACCCCGGGGAAGCTTCCTACATACCTTACCTTTGTAAGGATCAATGTCCACGTAGCTCGGGATGGTTTTGGGGCTTACACAATATGGAGGCCCATAGAGGATTCCATGGTCGATGCTTTATCTAAGCCCACCTGAGTCATGCTCAGTGTGAGAACAATAGGTAGCCCACACCTGACAATCACGTCGCCAAAGGTGCGTTCATGGAAGTGGAATGGGGCTTACACATGGTTAGCCTCACAAAAATGAAACAGGGATTTTGCATGGTTCGTAGCCCAAAGAATAAATAGGGGCTTATGTATGGTTCGCAGCCCAAGGAGATGGAGATTGGAACATACTCTAGGGTGGAGGACCGAGTGGCGACAAATCCCCACAGGATAGGGATTTTGCACGGAAGAGAGGAGGGATCTGGTTCCCATCCCCCCTCTGGTCTTTGGCCAGGAAGAAGACAGGTGGAGCAGGGATGCTGCCTCTTGCAAAAGAGGCTAGGGTCTTACACCAAGGTGGTTTCCCTTCCCCACAGATAGACACCACTCCAGAAAAGAATATATCATTTCACGTGAGTAATAGTTCACTCCTGTGGAGATAAGCAGGTGTAGATAATGTCCGAGATGGGGTTCCCCGCGTAGAGTGCACGAGATTAGGTCACAGTTTAACTTCATGTGCTGAGGATGATGGTGCTTGGCAGTTTAACATCCGGCAGCTCAGACGATGTGGGTTCACTCCGCACCCCTAGGACTTACATAACTGATACCCACCCACCCTTGGGGAAGGGAAGGCATCAGCAACGCCATAGTGAGGTGGTGTCGTGGATTGATCCATTTATTGGTCCATGTTAGTGTGTCTATGCGAAGAATAAATAGCCTTTAGCATGCCTATGTGAAGAATCATGAGGCAAAGCAATGCAACAAGGAGCACCACCCAAGGGATCATGAAATTACTTCATAAAAACCTGGAGGGTCGCATTGGAAAAGGGCGTGTGACACCAGTGTGTTGTGCATAACAGGGGATCCTACATGGTGCCTTAAGGAAAGGATGGCACGTGGAGCACACAAGGAGGGTTGTGTGCAATATTATAGGCCTTGCGTAAGATGGAAGGTGTGCACTCAAGCCATAAGGGTGCGCACAAGATGGAACGGCTGCATGCTAAAGCGGTCCGATGTAGGGAGAAACTTGCGCGTAAGAAGGATCTTTTGCACGCAAATGACTTGGGGTAAAATTAAATGGACAAGGATCATGCCCAAGATGGACCACCCAAAGGAGGACCCTTGGGGGATCTGTCGTGAAAGATCCAATACCTTGAGGCCATAGTGTTTTTCACATGGTCGTGGAAGAGGTGTCTTTCGCGTAGTGGAGCATCTCTTTGTCTCGTGTCACCATCCTCGAAGGGTGGGGGGTACACTTTGTTTTATAGTTGAAGTCCTCATAGGATACGTGCAAGATGTGCTATGCCCAAATGCCCATTTGACATCACATTGGGTGCGCAAGAGTTTGCGTGCCGGAGGATGTTGGTGTGCCTTCCAGATATTTTCTTGCCAGTCCCTTTGGCAGTTTCTGGGGGGGTTGTCATGGAATCCTTCCTTTGACGGTGCATAGGGCACGCAAGGGCCTCTTTGATGTTGTATTGGGTGTGCAAGATTTTGTGTGACACCAGGGGCCTTCACGCTTGGGCCTTAACTGATTCTCGAGTGCACTGGCATGCAAGGGCCCCTTTGACATCGCATTGGGTGCGCGAGATTTTGCGTGCTGCTGAGTTCCTTCACGCCCGAGCCTTAACTGATTCTCGATCACACCAACATGCAAGGGCTCCTTTGACGACGCATTGGGCTTGCAATATTTTTCAAATTTCCAGGTGCCTTTGTGCTCGGGCCTTAATTGATTCTTGAGCGCGCAAGGGCCCTTTTGATGTCGCATTAGGCCTGGAAGCTTTTGTGTGCCGGGAAGAGTGTTGCACTCAACCCTACGTCATTACGCGCCATTTCCATTGGTGGTTTTGGAGGGGTTGTCATGGAAGCCTTCCCATGACACCACATTGGGCGGATAAGATTTTGCACGCTGGAGGGACGTTTACGCCCATCTCATGAATCTTGCGTGCACATGCCTCCTGGGTTGTGGAATCGTATCCTTCTCTTAAAAATATATTTGTTTCTTTTTATCATCCCAATTTTGGCCCTATCTGAAATTCAGCATCAATAATAAGTATTAATCAAGTAATGTGAATCCAAATTTTTATTGATTATAATATAATATGGTTAAGGTGTAAATACAAAAAAAAAATAATGGGATAAAATAATTATTTTGTTTTTGGTAACATTTTCCCTTTGATTAACCCATCTTTTAACCCTTTTAACCATTACAGTGGAAACAAGATTTTTACCATAATAACTATTCATTATGGATAAAAATTATTTTAACCTTTTTAAATAATATTAATTATTTTTATTCCATGTATATAATTTTTTTTAATATTTAATTTCTATAAGTGGTATAAATTAATTCTAATATCTGGATATAGTACACTAAATAGCTATTTTTAAAGAAAATATACTTTTAAGAATAAAAAAGATTTTTTTTCTTCTTACATTCCTAGTAAAATTTATTAAATGAATGTTAATACATTTTATTGAATATATTACCTTCAAATTTCATTAAAATAATCCATAAGTGTTGATAAATTCAATTTATTAAGATAAAATACATTGTTCACAATAAAAACAATTTTATGAAAAATATCCCTTTTTTAGCTTCGAAATATTTTATCTTCATTTTCTAGTAATTAATAAAAATATATATAATATTATTCCTTTCATTATGTAAATTATCAATATACTTTATCTTTCATTATTTGCAATTAATATAGTTTATTTATCTATTAATAAATAATATGTAGAAAATATAATTCTTCAAAAAATAGGTTTTATATGATTTTATTCTTATTATTAAAATTTAGGTATTCATTTCCTAAGAATTTATCAAAAAATTATCATTAATGAAAACTTATATACATACTTTTCATAATTTATTTTTTATAATTTATAACTTCCAGTCTGACAGTTATGTGATAAAAGTCACGTTTAACAATAATATTTAAATAGTATAACTTGGTTTGTCTAAGCTAGGTGTTGCATGTAAAGAAAGATATCAAACACTTAAAATTAATTCATTATAAATATATGTATTCTAAAATAATTGTGTGTTATAGGATTCACTGAAACAATAGAAGGCATTCATGCTAGTGGGGTAAGTGAAGATTACAACCTAGATGAGAGACAAGGTAAAGAGATTCGATCATGCTCTATGGAGAATATCTATGTTGATCTCATAGATTCGTAGTTCATGTGTAACTCCCCAGCCTGAACCATTAGTTATGATTCAGTGTTCCATATAACCTCTTGCATGCCACCCTATACACAAGGGGCTGCTGAGTAACAACAAGGGTTTAAGTCTGTTAGTGGGGAGACTATACCCTAATTATCATGTAATAGAATAGATACTAATGTAACATAATATAAATAAATAAATAGAGTAAAGATGTTTAAGAAAAAAACATTTATTTTAAATGGCATACATTTCATAAAACAATAAAACAGCCTCCCAAAGTAGATAACCCAACCATAGTATATCATGTATGGAAAAAGTAAATTCAACCACAATGGCCCAGACTATTTCCATGTACCATCTCGAAATTCATTCCTCTATATCCTCAAATCCACATCATAGGGTACTTTCCTTTCACTGGATCCTTTATCTTGAAATATCTACATACACGAAGATGTATGTGCATGGTGTAAGTAACAAACCATGCTTGACAACACTAATGCATCCTTAACATAAGTTTAAAAAATATAAAATAGTATAGGACATAAAATAAGTAAATATAATATAATCATATAGTAAAACATGTTATGAGCCATTGTTTTCTAACTTATACTCTACAAACATTGGCCCTACATGCTTTTTCATGGTGCTAGTATGGATGTTGATGTCCATCAAACCAAGTATCTCCTTTAAGGAAGAACTACACATCCCTCCCAGATAGTGGTCATTATAAGTAACACTACATGCCACCCCTAATGGTGGTTTTTATCCTTTAATAATGTTAAGTCCTATGAAACATGTTAAATATAATTGGATAACACATCACCCATATATGGAATTCTCTAACTCTAAATTATAGCTAAGAGATTCTCATCCTATGCAGTTTCTACTCCTGTGTCATTAAGAATATATGTTATCCATTCCATACCATCAAATAAGTCTTCATATGTATCAATGATCCCATTAACATGCTCCCTTTCCAAGGGGATATCTATCTAAAGATAACTAATCCAATAATCTGGATACATTATTCACAGTTCCACAATATTTTCAACATAATAAACAATAATTTTCATAGCATGAAATAAAAAGGCATATCAAGACTGAAAATCAAGAGGCTATAAAAAATCCCATGATCATAATCAAAAAGGTCATAGGTCCACCTACACACCCTCATAAATAACATAAGATTAATTGGTTCTAGGGAAAGAACAAATGTGTCATAATGAAATCATTTGTAATGCTCAAACTGATAAGGAACTTCCTACCTCAAATTAATTGATGAAGAACTCCAAGTTCATCAAGGTTCAAAGAACAAACCATGTCACACAACCATGGACAGTGTCTCACACATCCTGAGAGACTATTCTAGTTCCATTTAATTTAATTAATAGGTTTAGTATGTGACCTCTATAAGAAACCATGTCAAGAATACCATTCTATAATCACATCCCTCTAGGTTCTTGTCGACACATACTATTTTGAGGTTTGTAAAGGAATAGATTCCTATTCACTAAATCCATAATCAATTGATGAAAATATTCTTTATGTTTTTTACTCTTGAAGAGGTTCATGGGTCTATCCAATGATCTTTGGTCCAATAATAATCCAACAATAGAAAATAGATCCAAGATGAGAATTCAATAATGAGAAGGTATAGAGAATCTCTTTTTAGAAATGATTTCCTGGAAACGTATCCATTCATGAAGAATTCAATCCTGATAAAGAGATATCATCATTGACACATTAGTTTCACAACCTATCTACCATGATATCCTCAATGGATTAAGGGTCCATCAAGAATCCACTCTCAATAGGAGATCTAGGATAATTCTTCATGAACACTTACTCATATAATTCATGTGATTGAAGGTAGATCATTATTTGATCATGAAACATCAAAAACATGTAATATACACCATTTAACTATGAATAATGGGGGAATTTATCAATGTATAACCATAGAAAACATGCATAAAATATAGATTTGTGCTCTAATCACCAAGAGGAATACATATTTGGGAAGGATCTATGGAGAAAACTCACCTTTATTACTTCTCGGATTGGTCAAGGGATGAAGAAACTAATGGAGATGAATGGGAGTTTCTCTGAATTAAGAAGGAATCTATAAAAAATATATTATATCTAATTGGTAAAATTTAGGTGTTTAAATAATGTCCATATTGTGTGGAATTCAATCCCAAGGAGTACGTTAATTGCACCATGGGATTGGGTAGAATTGCTACCCATTGGACCTCACTAGAATGCCAGTGGCACCACTAGTGGGATAGTGACTAGCCACTGGATTTCTAGTGTCACCTCAATAGCTATTCATTGGAAAACCACTGGATAGATTTTGTTTTCTATAAAAAACTTTTAACCAACAAAGATTCCATGGGTTGGCCAGTGGAGTTCATCTACTAACTGGAGTTTGATTTTGAACCCCCACCAATCCAATCCTCAACCCAATGCATTAACCATATGTTTTTTGAACCTAATCCATTAAAATACATTCTCTAATTAGGAAACAATAGATAAGATATTAAGTAAAAATGATAATTTCATTAACTTAACATTTCACACATAATATCAAAACATGGATGTAACAATTCTCCTCATCTAACGAAATTTTATAATTGATAAGTTCCTTCAAATGTTCTTCTTGAAAAACTCAGGCCACTGAGCCCAAACATTATCCAACCACACCCAGGTGCCCTTTTGGATCTATCCACAATTTCGTAGAATCTGGATTTTTTTATCATCTTCCATTGAAGAAATTTCTCTCCGTGATCCAAATCTATACTACATACTCCACATATGATGTTTCTGGGTCTATCTCAAATACTCATAGTAAATGACAATTGTATGATCGGGAATGTACCTGAAGATTTATTAAATGTGTACAAAACCATGCATAATGTGATATTTGGGTGGAATATCTTAAATGTACGCCTTTTTATGAACCTTCTTGATGATCTAAAAGGGTCCAACATAGAACTTCGCTACCTTAAATTACTTCCTCAAACATTGATTTCCTATCTAAGGATTCACTCTTAGAAATACCCAGTCACAAATAGTAAACTCAAATGGTATCCTCTTATGATAAGAATAAAACTTATGACATCCTTGATCTATGATCAACCACTTCTATAGAAGCTACACTCTATTGGAGTTATCTTGTACCAAACTAGTTCCCATCACTGCTCCTTCACTAGCCTCATACCAACAATGAGGTAAATGATGTTTCTTACCAAAGGGAGCCTCATAGGGTACAAATTGGATTGAATCGTAATAAAAATTGTTTTATGAGAAATATATAACGTCTATAAGATCATCCTAAGTACATATGAATTCAAGGGTATAAGTCCAAAGCATATTCTCTAGTATATGAATCATCTTATTGGAATTTTTATTAGTCTGGTGATAGTACATTGTGCTCAACCTCAACTAATTCCATAGGGATTTTTATAAGACCTATCAAAACCTTGATGTAAGATTTTTATCTCTATCAGATACAATTATCAAGGGGAATCCATTTATTAATTATATATCACATACAAACATATTTCCAAGATCATCCACTGAGTGATTCTCATGGATCATTAATAAGTGAGAAATATTTTCAATCAATCCGCAATCACCCAACTAAACCATGACTCCTCATAGCTTTGGGTAACCCCTTCAAATATTAAATCATGAAATCCCCTCACTTCTACATATACATTGTATATGGATGAAGAATACCACCATGAAACTGGTGTTCAGCCTTTACCCAATGGACGGTAAGGCATTAAGAAACAAAACCATCAATTTCCCTCTTCATCCCTGGCCACTAGAACTATTGTTTTAATTCATAGTATATCATTGTTGCAATAATATGTACCACCAACTAAGAGGTATATAATCCCCTCATCATCTCTTCCCTAATGGAATCAGGGACCTCAAAACTCCCATGTACAAGTATGACATCATTATCATCTAGTGACCACAAGTGCTTCGGGTCACCTCTAAATAGATGATCCCACATCACAACACACATTGTGTCAGCCTCCTACTTATCCTTTACCTAGTATACCAAATTATATGTGACCTATAAAAGAGAATAATTTATTAATCTCTAATATTAAAAATAGTACATCCTCCACTCATCCAATATGTTCATCAGGCATCATAGCTCTTTAGAAGGTTGGTCACTATGCTTCAAGATACTTGTATCTTTCATCTAAGATCAACGACTAAAAAGTTTCCCTTATCAGGGTAATATGAAATATAAAATAAAAATTTATATAAATACAATACCCAGTGTTTGTGACTCAAGTTGAGGCCTCTTTATGTAGATATATAAATTATTCTCTTATAATTAGTGTGGAAAAAAACCTCTCATCAAATATGTAATGTAACTAATACAACGAATAATGGACCACAACTACCAACTCAAATTCATGGGTAGGATAGTTATGATCATGGGTTTGCAACTGACGTGACCAATATGCTACAACATTCTCCCTCTATATCAGTACAACTCTCAGACTAATTCTTGATGCATCACATTATATAGCATAGTTGATCTCGAGCTCTAATAGTAACAATACTGGAGCTATATTCAACATCCCCTTCATAATTAAAATCTCCCCTTCACACAATTCCATCCATTGGAACTTCATTCCCCTCTTTTTAACAAAATAATAATTATTGATAAATGGGAGTAGTCCTAGATAAAGTTTCATTAATATCCTATTAATCCTAGGAATCTCTTGATCTTAAACATATTCCAAATACATTTCTAGGACATGCATACCTCCACCTTATATTTTTTTATGGATATACCTATCTCAGATACCACATGCCCAAGAATTTAATCCCCTAAACCCAAAATTTACACTTCTATAGATTTTTACATAGCTGTTGTTATAAAATCATATACAATACTGTATTAATATTTCTAGAATGCTAAACTAGGTTTGGTGAGTAGAAGAGGAAGTTTTCAATGAATAACATGATGAACTAGTATAGGTATAAAGGGAATATCTTGTTCATGAGATCCATGAACACTAAAATTGAATTAATCAATACAAATAGAATCACCAAGTAGATGCATTTCCCATACCAGATCTAGAACACCGTCTTCAAGATATCATAATCTCTTAGCAGTAGTTAGTGATAACCCAATTCAAGATCAATCGTAAAGAACTATGAGACTCCCCATAACTGATTAAAAATATCATCAATATTTGTAAAGGGATATATATTTTTCTCCATCACCTAGATTAGATTCTGGTAATCAACATAAATTCAAAGGCTACCATCCACCTTCTTAGAGAGTAATATAGGTTCACCTCATGGTGAAGTACTCTTCCAAATAAATCTTTTTTATGCCTATTCCTCAAGATGTAACTTGAGATGATTTTTCTCATAAATTTCTATATGATAAGGGATATCAAAATTGTATTCACGTATGAAACAAGATATATATCAAAGTAAACTCTTCTATTAGGAGGAATTCCATAAAGTTGTTTGGAATGAAGCCCTGGTTGAGTTCTATGACTGGAGGAAAATTCCAGGGGCTACCAATGATCCTATTGAGAGAACCAATCCCTCCTCTTATTTCATGATATTCTCAAGATGACTCAAGTTTGTATCAACTCTACCTACTCCAAATTCCCATTCTCTGTTTATTTCATACCATTCTCCCTTCAGTGAATAAAATGATAGGTATCTCTAATAGTAATCATTTTGAGCTCAGAATCTATTCATCTAGTACATACAAAGGATCACATTGAAGCTCATCATCTATAGTGTCATGAACTCCCATAGATTTACATAACTAGAAACAACTATAAGAAATTAAATTCTTAATTAAAGTGGTTCATCATTTATTCCCAATGTTTTATTGAGATAAATTAACTCAAAAAAAAATTAATGTTAATTCAAGTCCAGAAACATCTTAGGAAGAAATGAAGGAATGGGAAGCACCAGTTTCAAACCAGTGAGTGGATGAAGTAGAAGTGATTAGGAGAGCACCTTGATCCATAGATGTTCCCTCACTACCATTAGATGGATTCTAATCCACCGCATAAACTAGAAATATCTCTACTCCTTGACCCATCACTTGATACATTATAGTATATGAAATATATATCTTCTTATTATCTACTTCATGACTAGATTTTCCATATCTCCCATCACTCCTTTCATAACCACTCATGAAAAAATGTCTAATATGACTATCCTTTTCACAAACATGGTAATCCTCCAATGAATACATTCAACCATTACAATAATTTATTATTTTCCATTAATTGAAGCACTTGTTGGAATCATCTCCCAAAGAGGATATTGAGTTAGTCAGCCTCTGACCAATCTACTAGATTCCCTATATATACTAGTCCTCCTTCCTCTTCTTTCTACTAGAAGAGTATCTCATCGTACTGAGAGAAATATCAGTCATTGGCCCAATATTGGATTCATGTGAACCAATTTCTCAATCCTCTATTATCCCCTTCTCAAAGGATAGGTACTTACAAATAACTTACATGTACATGGTGTAGTAAAAGACTCTAATCGAATGTTTGAGCTATAGTTGAATTCCTATATCAAACTTCCCAGCCTTATTATCTTTGTTCCCACCCAAAAAAGAGAAAAAGTTACATAACATTGTAAAATATGAAGAATACACATAGACATTCATCGAGTCTTATCGAAGCATGATGAACATCTCGGAACTATCCAAATTCATCATGTTAGGAATGTATTTATTGAGAAATATATCCATTAATGTTTCCCAAGTAAGACCCACGCATCTTCTATCTTGACACATCAGAGTCCACCATCTCATGGAGGGTCCTTGGAACATAAAGTTCACCAGAATCACTCGTCCCCCTTCAGAAGTTAGGACCAGCTAGAAAATGTTATAGATGAATTACTTCCAGTCCTCTACTTCCTATGGGCCACCAATACCCTTAAATATCATAGGATATTGGAATAATAAATATCAATCATGATAGATCGTGGTTTTATTAATAGTTCCACCTTAAATGGGAAAAAATCTAAAATCATCTCATATGTATGAGTGTCACGTCTTTAATTACCGTGTCAGCATAGAACTGTGTTGGGGTATATCCTCTTTCACCCCTAGTGGTGGCAAATAGAATAATGGGAAACCACAGTTGGTGGCCCTATAAAATGTTGTTGAGGAATCATTTCTAGAAAGAAGATGAATCATCCATGAAAAAATAAATTCATTAGGATAAATACTAACCAGTCTATGGGATCATACATGGTTATCATAGGAGTCTACTCTTACCCCAAGGTGTTTCCCTCTTAGAAAAATTTAGGCCACCACCCATACATATTAGTCATGGTCATATATATAAAAACAAAATAGCATGCTCATGATAAAATAATTAATGCCAACAAAGATATATCACTACAGAATGAGAAAAAATAAATATATCACAAAGTCATAAATATAATTATATCTTAAACAGATAGCACACATAAAGGAATTAAATTATAGAACTAAATTAATGAAAAAAACATATATATATATATTCAATGTTAACCTATGTGCCTAACAATAATGCATGGATGTAACCAAATCCTAATAAAAATATAAAAAACAATTACATTAATGGTAAATCAGAGGTATATTACACATGAGATAACCAGGAACAAGGAAACATCCCTAACCAAGTCTCATTAAGCTATCTCCCTTATACCATGTCCTAGGTAGGTCCAAAATGAGAAGAAGGAAAATTATTATCTTATCCATTTTGTAATAGCCTGAACTGAAACATTTGGGTCTGAACTAGATTTCACATAGCCTCATATGCACCTACACATATGTAAGAGGATTCCAAAATTCATTGAGTGTCTATGTACCTTAATTGGGAGACTATACCTTTAATTTAAATACATATCAAAATTAATAATGTAATTTAATATAAATAAATATTTAATACAAGAATACATGAGGAAAATAAATAACCATAATTTAAAATAGAATACATGTTGTAAAAAATTAAATAAACAGCATCCCAAAATGGAAATCCCAACCATAGTATATCAAGTTCATAAAAATTAATCACAAAATAAATTTTCCCAAGTATGACCTGACATTACCTCCAACTCCAATCCTCTATCTCCTTAAATCCCAATTATAAGGCCCCTTCCATTCACTGGATTCCTGATCCTAAATTCTTCTCACTCGCCTAGATTACTATGGAAGGTGTGTGTAATAAACCCAATAGGAAACCACTAATTCATTATTAACATAATTGTACAAATATAAAATGGTGCATGAAATAACATATGTAAATGTAAAATAAACATACAGTCACACATTTTCTGAGTTTTTCAATTCTAACCAAGCTTCCACAAACCCCTACCCAACTTTATTTTATATGGTGTCAATTAAGATACTATTGTATATCAAACAAAGTACCATAATTATAAGGCCCCAGACTTAAACCTTACTTAATCTTGATTTATTACAAGATTACACATTGAGGATCTTTTCGGGTTTAGAGTTTTAGAGAATTAGATCATAAAACTTGCATTACATTCCACATATAAACAAAGTGGTTACATAAAGATAGTATTCTTCATTCCCATCAATGGAAACATATTTAAAATAAAACATGGATTCATTCTTGACACTTCCTTGACACTATCATCATATCATGTACCTTTCCCTTGACCTGTGAAAACATTTCAAAAAAACTTGGGATGAGCATAAAAAGCTCAGTATGGGTTATAAAAACATGGAAAGGAAACATGGGTACATATATACATAAGATTGAAATCATACTTTACCCATAAAACATAATCACATTAACATACCTCATCAAATCATTAGTAAACCATAGAAATCATAAGACATAAAGGTAACTTGAGGCATTCATAACATTCTTACGTAGGGAGTAACCCTCTTGGTTACGTTTGGAATACCCATAACAGTATATTCCCTAAAATCTCTTCAGAGAAACCTTAACATTTCACTCCTTCGCGTTACCCAATGCATTGGAGAGCTATATCGGGCTCACCCGCCCTTATTTTATCACGGAACCACCCGTTTTCATAATAATGCCCAAGAACCTCAACATAATCATATCACATAAAATATGCATAAAGGAAACATAACATTCCCACCTTTCAATCACAAGATATCAATACAAAATATTGATATACAAACATTATGAAAACCATTTTCGATACCAAAATAAAAGAAAAGTAAAACATGGTATTTATTTTTTTCTTTTAAAAAGAAGGTATGGCTTGTAGAGGAAGCCGAAACTCAAATAACGGTCACGACGGCGGAGAAGTCGTTGTCGCCGCATACGTACGACAAAAACATTCCCTTTTGTCGTTTAGTAAACACTTCGTATAAAAAAGATTCCTTTTGAATAAACGTAAAATTCAAAGGGGTTTATACACCGTATAAAAGAAAGTTATGTATAAAATAAAATATGCCTCAATGAAAGGAGATTGAGACAAAGTCCCATACCTCGTATCCGACTTGACCCGACCGTTCTTTAATCTCCTGAATAATAAACTTGAGTTAATCTCTACTTGCTTATGAACCTTTTTCAAGTTCATTATTCCTTTTATACCATGTTATGAACATCATGTAATCATTTAAGTTAATAATGTTCATTTTGTCGGTATTTGGTTCTTAAGTCAAAAATAGACTTCTTACACTTACATGTTGTTAATTTGGTCAAATGTTAGTTATATCCAGAATGATATTAATGATTTGGATAACATATATATCATATATATTCATCATATACATGTATTTATAATATTACATCACATTTAGAGGTAAGAAATGAAATGCACCGTTCATGGAGACGGTAAGCCGTATGTACGCATGAACGCTACTTCCATTTCTATTTCGTATTTTCTGGAATGGAATCATAATGATATAAGAGTATATTATAATTCCAGTATAATAACATATATAATATCATTAACTTTATCCTTTACACATCCCACATATGGTATTAACGAATCAAATCACTTTCAGGGGGCGGTAGTCCGCACTTCCTAAAATGAAGATATCGTGTTTACCCATAATGGAAACCATATAGGTATGCCCAAAATGAAAAAAACAGAAGCTTAAGGAAAACATAAACATATTATATATCATATATAAAAATAGTGACATCATAATGTCCACCTTTGAAGGTGTTAAATGAGTATTGAACAATCATTGTTTCGGGAGGCAGAATTTCGCCATCCACGAAAACCATATGTTCTTTAACCATTTTATGTATTTGTGTGAGAGTTTAGCTCAAATAAATATTATAACAACATCCTAGTATATTTAATATACTAGTGTTGTTACAAAATAAGTAAATAAAAAGAGTTTAGGGGGTTGGAGAAGCAAAATAAAACAAATGAACATGAGAGAATGAATTACCTTTAAAAGTGTAACTCCTTTTGATTTGAGCCTAAAGGATTCCTTTGAAAGGATTATACCCAAAGGGAATCCTCTAGGATTAGGATAGGGATGTGGAGAGAGTAAATGGGAAGGGGTTGGACGAGCCAAAGGCTTGAGGAGTGTGTGAAATGATGTAGAGGTGGGGGCCTTTTATAAGAGGAGAGGAGGGGCACTTTTGGAAAGTAAAGATAAGTTACTTTATTTTAAAAAGAGTTTCGAAATCAAAAGGTCCCACATTGATATAATTAGAGGATAAGGTGATAAGGCTTCTAAATCCACTCATCTAATTGGTTTTTTCCATGTGTAGGTTTTAGATATTTCATTATCTTTCCATTTTATTTAAATCGTTAAATAATGAGGTCATCGCTGCATCATCATGATGTCATAAATAATTTAATTTATTTAAAGTATAAAAATTATAAAAAAATACTATGATGTAGGAAATCGTTTTATCTTTCCAATGACTATTTATAATAAAAAATCTGATATTTATAACCCCATGTAAAAATTGTTTTCGTAAAACATATTATGTTTGTGTCATTTTTACTTTAACATTTAATAAAAAGTTATTTATGTCATTTCCCAACCAAAGTGTCTCCATGGGGTCCCCAAGTTGACCCATGGCTTGTCTTGGTCGGCCATGACACAAAAAATAAGGTTGGGACATGTTTCATGCTCATCTTATTTTATTAAAACATTATTTTTACCTTAAACTACACTAATTACCACTAATCGCGATTACAACTTAATAAGTTACTATTCACCAAAAAATTATTTTAATCTCATTGAACCACATTTTACTTCTTAATGACAACCATTTATGTCGGATTTTCGAAATTCAAAACACAATGATGGCAAAATTTCATTTAAACGGAAAATCAGTTTTTATAAGTACCACTTAGTGGTTTCACTATTCATCAAAAATTGACGTTTTTCAGAAAATTACCAAAAATTCACCCTAAGCTATTTTTGATATTCCGAATTCAAAAATGAAGTCTATTTTACAAAATTCAAAACATATAAGTCACATTAATTAATTTAATAATTAATTCCCGCTGTTATGACAAATAGCGTGTTTTTATGAAACAATAAGTATCAAAAGATTGACACCAGTTTAAGTCTAATTTCAAAGTGAAATTGATTCCAATGAACACCATTGGATTAAATGGTAAAAATATATTCAGATTACACATTAAGACCAATTCAAAAAATAATCTAATCATATAAATAAATTAGATTAAGAAGCAGTTTTGATGTAAAATGCAGTATTTTTCACTATTCATTAAAAAATGAACATTGTCAGAAAATACCAAAAATTCACACAAAGTAAATTTTGATGTCCCAAACATAAAAATAAGTTTATTTTGAAAAACATAGCTTATAAAATTTTCAAAAGATAGATTTAAAAAGGGTTTTCCATCATAAGGCAGTAAAACAATCTTTTAAGAATATTAGTGTATTCCATGCATAAGATTGTATTTATTTTCATTTTAAGCCTCTAAAACACTATCTTAATCATTAATAGACATAGATAAAAATATCTATTATCCATTACTTACTTTGGATGTTACATCCTTCCCCCCTTTAGAAAATTGCATCCCCGCAATTTATTTACTTATCAAATAAATGGGGGTACTTATCCCTCATTGCATTTTCAGATTCCCATGTTGCCTCTTCAATCATGTGGTTTTTCCACAAAACCTTTACCTGGTGAATCACCTTATTCTGTAACACTTGCTCCCTGTGGTCAAGAATCTGGACAGGTTGTTCCTCATAAGATAGGTTCTCTTCTAGCTGAACTACCTCCGGACTCAAAACATGAGATGGATCTGGCATATACTTTCTCAACATCGAAATGTGAAAAACATTGTGTACCTGAGATAAACTCGGAGGTAAAGCCACTCGGTATGCAACTGATCCAACTCTCTCAAGAATTTCGTATGGTCCAATGAACCTTGGACTCAACTTTCCTTTCTTACCAAATATCATCACACTTTTCCAAGGAGAAACCTTGAGAAAAACATGATCATCTACCTCGAAAGATAGATCCTTCCTCCAGTTATCCGCATAACTCTTCTGCCTGCTCTGAGCTGTTCTCATGTGTTTCTGAATCAGCTGAACTTTTTCTGCCATCTATTCTACCAATTCTGTTCCCATCAACTTCCTTTCACCCACTTCATCCCAGAATGCTGGAGTTCGACACCGCTTCCCATATAATGCCTGAAATGGTGCCATCTGTATACTGGAATGAAAACTGTTATTATATGAAAATTAAACCAAAGAAAGATGTTGGTCCCAACTTCCCTGATAATCCATAGAACAAGCTCGTAGCATATCCTCCAATGTCTGAATTGTTCGTTCTGACTGCCCATCTGATTGAGGATGAAAAGCTGTACTAAAATTTAATTCAGTACCCAACGACTTCTGAAGGCCTTTCCAAAAGTTAGAAGTAAATCTGGGATCACGATCCGATACAATGGAGAGAGGAACTCCATGTAACCTGACTATCTCTTTAAGATACAAACGGGAGAGTTGATCAAGAGAGAAAGTATCTCGTATAGCAAGGAAATGAGCAGATTTGGTCAAGCGATCAATAATAACCCAGATTGCATTATTACCTCGAGATGTCTTCGGTAATCCAACAACAAAGTCCATGGATATATTCTCCCATTTCCACTCTGGCACTGGTAAAGGTTGAAGAATCCCTTTCGGTAACTTCCGCTCTGCTTTAACCTGCTGACAAGTCAAACACTTCACAGTAAAATCAGCAATATCTCTTTTCATTCCATCCCACCAGTAATACTCCCGTAGATCTCTATACATCTTAGTACTTCCTGGATGAACTGAAAACGGAGAACTATGAGCTTCACATAACAACTCTCTCTTCAACTGTGAATCAAAAGGCACACATAATATCTTCCCAAATCTCAAAACACAATCATTATCAATGTTGAATTCAGGCAACTTACCTTTCTGAACCAGCTCTACCTTTTTCTGCAACTCACTGTCTTGCTTCTGTGCTTGCTTGATTCTATCTGATAGAGAAGATCTCACTGATACCTGAAACAAAACAGAAGGACTTCCTACACCAACAAATTCTATTCCAAAGTTCATCAAATCCTTAACCAAAGGATCACGTTCCAAACGCAACATTGTTAATGAAGCATTACTTTTTCGACTCAAAGCATCAGCCACTTTATTTGCTTTTCCCGGATGGTAATGAATTGTACAATCATAATCCTTGATTAATTCTAGCCATCTTCTCTGTCTCATGTTTAACTCTTTCTGAGTGAATATATACTTTAAACTTTTGTGATCGGTATATATTTCACACTTTACTCCATACAAATGATGCCTCCAAATTTTTAAATTAAAAACAACGGCAGCTAATTCCAAATCATGTGTGGGGTAATTTACCTCATGAGTTTTCAACTGTCATGAAGAATAAGCAATTACCTGATCATTTTACATTAGGACGACACCAAGTCCTTTCAATGAAGCATCACTGTATATAACAAACTCACCATTCCTGTAAGGTAGTGCCAAAACTGGAGCATTCACCAATCTTCTATTCAATTCCTGAAAACAATCATCACATTCTTTTGTCCAGATAAACTTAACACCCTTCCGAGTTAGCTTAGTCATTGGAATAGATAACCGTGAAAAATTTCTAACAAACCTTCGGTAATAGCCTGCCAAACCAAGGAAGCTACGAATCTCAGTTACATTTGTGGGTCTTGGCCATTCTTCCACCACTTTTGTTTTTGCAGGATCAACAGCTATTCCATCTTTAGAAACAATGTGACCAAGGAAAGAAATTTGTTGCAACCAAAACTCACACTTTCTGAATTTCCCATACAGTTTCTTTTCTTTTAAGGTTTGCAAGATAACCCTTAAATGTCTTTCATGCTCCTCTTTACTTTTAGAAAACACCAAAATTTCATCAATGAAAACCACCACAAACTTATCCAAGAACTCATGAAAAATTCTATTCATTAAGTCCATGAATACAGCAGGTGCATTGGTTAGCCCAAAAGGCATTACTACAAATTCATAATGGCCATATCTCTTACGGAACACGGTCTTCAGAATATCTGCCTCCTTTACCTTCAGCTGATGGTACCCCGATCTCAGGTCAATCTTTGAAAAAAACTGAGCTCCCTGGAGCTGATCAAACAAATCATCGATATGAGGCAAAGGATATTTGTTCTTAACAGTGATGTTATTCAAGGCTCTATAATCAATGCAAAGTCTCATAGAACCATCTTTCTTTTTAACAAACAAGACAGGAGCACCCCATGGTGATGTGCTAGGTCAAATGAAACCTTTCTCTAATAAATCTTGCAATTGCTCCTTCAACTCTAAAAGTTCAATTTGAGCCATTCGATAAGGGGGTTTTGAAATTGGCTTAGCATCAGGAACTAAGTAAATAGTAAACTCAACTTCCCGATCTGGTATTATTCCAGGCAACTAATCAGGAAAAACATCAGGATACTCATTTACCACTGGCACATAATTAATCTGAACAGTTCCTTTATTTTCAACGATGTGTGAAAGGTAGCATTCATTTCCATCTTTTACAAGTTTCTTGGCCTCTTGATAAGTTATCAACAGTAAGGGTTCATTCTTGTACACAAACTGAAAGTATTTCTAAAAAGAAACTTCTTTAGCTCTACAGTCAATCTTAGCATGGTAAATAGAGAGCCAATCCATACCCAGGATAACATCAAACTCTACTAGAGGTAGAACAATAAGGTTTTCAAGTAGGTTCTTTCCACAGATAAGGATAGGAAGATTCTTATAAATTCTTTTTGCCTCAACATTTCCCCCAGGTGTTTTTACCAAAATTTCAGGAGTCATTTCTTGAGATGGTATTCCCATTTTACTAGAAAAGGTTTCAGAGATGAAAGAATGTGTAGACCCCGAATCAAACAACACACTGGCATAATCTGAAAAAACAAAGTACCTGATACAACTTCATTTGATGGCCCGACATCTGCTGAAGTAGTTGCAAAGGATTTCACCACCCCTTTCTGCTTGTAGTCTAACTGCTTCCCATCACTCAAGCTCTTTGTCAGACACTCATTTGCATAGTGACCCATCTCATTGCACTTATAACATTTCACTAACTGTAAATCAAATTTGGTCTTACCATCACCCTGATCTTTTTCAGTGCAATCATGAGCCTTATGTCCCATCTTACCACATCGGTAGCACTTTCCAGAATTCATAAGACATTCCCTAGCATGCCTTTTGCCACATTTATCACAAACTGGAAACTTAGTTTTCTTACCATCAGACTTTTTCAAAGAATTCTTACCTTTCTCCTGCCACCTTGGTCTCTTCTTCTGCTGGTTGTTGTAGAACACTTGGTCATCGGCAAACTCCATTTCCACCTTCTCAGCACATCGAACAAGCTTTTCATAAATTTTAAACTCACGAGAAGCTAATGCCCTTCGATATTTTGGCTTTAATCCTGAGTAAAAACAATTGATTTTACTATCAAGGTCTCGGATAAAATTTGGAGCATACCTTGCCAATCGAGTGAACCTTTCTTCATAGGCAGCCACTGAGTCTTCCTCTTGCCTCAATTCCAAGAATTGTTTTTCCATCCTAAGTCGAACAGCCATAGGAAAATACTTCTCAAGAAACATACCTTTGAATTCATCCCAGTCAAGAGCATCAATCTCATCGGCGTCCATGATATTTTTAACCATATACCACTACTGATCTGCTTCACCCTCCAAACGGTAAATAGAAAGACTAACCTTTTGATTGTCTGAACACCCCATGACATCAAAAATCTTCTCCAGTGCTTTAATCCACCCTTCAGCTAGCACAGGGCCAGATGATCCTCTGAATGATGGTGGATGTTGCCTCATGAAATGTTCCACCACTGACATGTTCCTCTGCGATTGATCTGGTTGATCTCGTGCATGGATACCACCACCATTTATCGCTTGAGTCAACTGCGCCATTACTGCAACAAACTATTCAGTTCCAATTCCGACCATCTCAGGATGCTGATTCGGAAGGTTATTTCCTTCTGTATGCCTTCCTAGCACTGCTTCCCTGTTTCCTCTGCGGAAAACCATTCTAAACAAACATGTCTTAGATGAAGCAACATGGTAATCTTAAAATGCTATATCACTTCAATTTGACCATAAAAAAATATTTTTGGATAATCATTTAATAGAATTCTAACTCCTAAAGTTATCTAAACCGACCTCTGATACCAACTATAAGGCCCCAGCCTTAAACCTTACTTAATCTTGAGTTATTACAAGATTACACATTGAGGATCTTTTCGGGTTTAGAGTTTTAGAGAATTAGATCATAAAACTTGCATTACATTCCACATATAAACAAAGTGGTTACATAAAGATAGTATTCTTCATTCCCATCAATGGAAACATATTTAAAATAAAACATGGATTCATTCTTGACACTTCCTTGACACTATCATCATATCATGTACCTTTCCCTTGACCTGTGAAAACATTCCAAAAAAACTTGGGATTAGCATAAAAAGCTCAGTATGGGTTATAAAAACATGGAAAGGAAACATGGGTACATATATACATAAGAGTGAAATCATACTTTACCCATATAACATAAGCACATTAACATACCTCATCAAATCATTAGTAAATCATAGAAATCATAAGACATAAAGGTAACTTGAGGAATTGATAACATTCTTATGTAGGGAGTAACCCACTTAGTTAAGTTTGGAATACCCATCACAGTATATTCCCTAAAATCTCTTCGGAGAAACCTTAACGTTTCACTCCTTCGCGTTACCCAATGCATTGGAGAGCTATATCGGGCTCACCCGCCCTTAGTTTATCACGGAACCACCCGTTTTCATAATAATGCCCAAGAACCTCAACATAATCATATCACATAAAATATGCATAAAGGAAACATAACATTCCCACCTTTCAATCACAAGATATCAATACAACACATTGATATACAAACATTATGAAAAACATTTTCGATACCAAAATAAAAGAAAAGTAAAACATGGTATTTATTTTTTTTCTTTTAAAAAGAAGGTATGGCTTGTAGAGGAAGCCGAAACTCAAATAATGGTCACGACGGCGGAGAAGTCGTTGTCGCCGCATACGTACGACAAAAACATTCCCTTTTGTCATTTAGTAAACGCTTCGTATAAAAAAGATTCCTTTTGAATAAACGTAAAAGTCAAATGGGTTTATACACCGTATAAAAGAATGTTATGTATAAAATAAAATATGCCTCAATGAAAGGAGATTGAGACGAAGTCCCATACCTCGTATCCGACTTGACCCGACCGTTCTTTAATCTCCTTAATAATAAACTTGAGTTAATCTCTACTTGCTTATGAACCTTTTTCAGGTTCATTATTCCTTTTATACCATGTTATGATCATCATGTAATCATTTAAGTTAATAATGTTCATTTTGTCGGTATTTGGTTCTTAAGTCAAAAATAGACTTCTTACACTTACATGTTGTTAATTTGGTCAAAGGTTCGTTATATCCAGAATGATATTAATGATTTGGATAACATATATATCATATATATTCATCATATACATGTATTTATAATATTACATCACATTTAGAGGTAAGAAATGAAATGCACCGTTCATGGAGACGGTAAGCCATACGTACGCATGAACGCTACTTCCATTTCTATTTCGTATTTTCTGGAATGGAATCATAATGATATAAGAGTATATTATAATTCCAGTAGAATAACATATATAATATCATTAACTTTATCCTTTACACATCCCACATATGGTATTAACGAATCAAATCACTTTCAGGGGGCGGTAGTCCGCACTTCCTAAACTAAAGATATCGTGTTTACCCATAATGGAAACCATAAAGGTATGCCCAAAATGAAAAAAAACAGAATCTTAAGGAAAACATAAACATATTATATATCATATATAAAAATAGTGACATCATAATGGCCACCTTTGAAGGTGTTAAATGAGTATTGAACAATCATCGTTTCGGGAGGCAGAATTTCACCATCCACAGAAACCATATGTTCTTTAACCATTTGATGTAGTTGTGTGAGAGTTTAGCTCAAATAAATATTATAACAACATCCTAGTATATTGAATATACTGGTTTTGTTACAAAAGAAGTAAATAAAAAGAGTTTATGGGGTTGGAGAAGAAAAATAAAACAAATGAACATGAGAGAATGAATTACCTTTAAAAGTGTAACTCCTTTTGATTTGAGCCTAAAGGCTTCCTTTGAAAGGATTCTGCCCAAAGGTAATCCTCTAGGATGAGGAGAGGGATTTGGAGAGAGTAAATGGGCAGGGGTTGGCCGAGCCAAAGGCTTGAGGAGTGTGTGAAATGAGGTAGAGGTGGGGGCCTTTTATAAGAGGAGAGGAGGGGCACTTTTGGAAAGTAAAGATAAGTTACTTTATATTAAAAAGAGTTTCGGATTAAAAAGGTCCCACATTGCTATAATTCGAGGATAAGGTGATAAGGCTTCGAAATCCACTCATCCAATTGGTTTTTTCCATGTGTAGGTTTTAGATTTTTCATTATCTTTCCATTTTATTTAAATCGTTAAATAATGAGGTCATCGATGCATCATCATTATGTCACAAATAATTTAATTTATTTAAAGTCTAAAAATTATAAAAAAATACTATGATGTAGGAAATCTTTTTTTATTTCCAATGACTATTTATAATCAAAAATCTGATCTTTATAACCCCAGGTAAAAATTGTTTTCGTAAAACATATTATGTTTGTGTCATTTTTACTTTAACATTTAATAAAAAGTTCCCAACCAAAGTGTCTCCATGGGGTCCCCAAGTTGACCCATGGCTTGTCTTGGTCGGCCATGACACAAACAATAAGGTTGGGACATGTTTCATGCTCATCTTATTTTATTAAAGCATTATTTTTACCTTAAACTACACTAATTACCACTGATCGCGATTAAAACTTAATAAGTTACTATTCACCAAAAAATTATTTTAATCTCATTGAACCACATTTTACTTCTTAATGACAACCATGTATGTCGGATTTTTGAAATTCAAAACACAATGATGGCAAAATTTCATTTAAACGGAAAATCAGTTTTTATAAGTACCACTTAGTGGTTTCACTATTCATCAAAAATTGAAGTTTTTCAGAAAATTACCAAAACTTCACCCTAAGATATATTTGATATTCCAAATTCAAAAATGAAGTCTATTTTAAAAAATTAAAAACATATAAGTCACATTAATTAATTTAATAATTAATTCCCACTGTTATGACAAATAGCGTGTTTTTATGAAACAATAAGTATCAAAAGATTGACACCAGTTTAAGTCTAATTTCAAAGTGAAATTGATTCAAATGACCACCATTGGATTAAATGGTAAAAATATTTTCAGATTACACATTAAGACCAATTCAAAAGATAATCTAATCATATAAATAAATTATATTAAGAAGCAGTTTTGATGTAAAATGCAGTATTTTTCACTATTCATTAAAAAATGAACATTGTCAGAAAATACCAAAAATTCACACAAAGTAAATTTTGATGTCCCAAACATAAAGAATAAGTTTATTTTGACAAACATATATTATAAAATTGTCAAAAGATAGATTTAAAAAGGGTTTTTCATCATAAGGCAGTAAAACAATCTTTTAAGAATATTAGTGTATTCCATGCATAAGATTGTATTTATTTTCATTTTAAGCCTATAAAACACTATCTTAATCATTAATAGACATAGATAAAAATATCTATTATCCATTACTTACTTGGGATGTTACAATAATTAAGGAAATATCCCCCCACCCCCCATGATAGTGGGAATTGTCAGTAACATTGCATGACATATCCTGATGGTGGTTGTGATCTTTATATGATTGTAAGTACCATCCAACATGCTTTACATAATGAGATAACAAATCACCCCTGAATTCCATTCTCCAAATTTAGCTTATAGCTCATGAGTTTTTATCATATTCATGATATACACCATTTTCAACATAGATATCATTGATCTGAACCACACCATAGAACATGTCATCATTTGTACCAAAGGTAAACTTAGCACACTCTCCTTCTAAGGGGAAGTGTAAATGGAGCTGATCATCCTAATTATCCTGATACTTAAGGAGTGGTTCAACATGCTGTACAATGAAAAATTCAATACATTTCATTGAAAGTAATAAAAATACCTAACAAGAACAAAACTCAAGAGTCTACCCACAATCACATGATCACAATCAATAAGGTCTTAGGGCCACCCACAGACCCATGTGAATCACATAACAAGAATGGGTTATCAATATTGAGAAAACATGTCATAAAATATCATACATATGACCCTAAATGATAATGAACTTCCTACCTCAAATTTGTTGGAGAAGAAAACCATGTTCATCAAGGATCAAACAATGAACATTGTCGTACACCCATGGATAACCTCTCACACATCAAGGATGTATATTTTGGTTCTGATTTATTAAAGTAAGATGTTTAAAAAGTGAACTCAAGAAGAAAACATATCTAGAATATCATTCTAAAATCACATAACTTTTGGTTATCACAAATGGAGACAATTTTAATGTATGTCGAGGAAGGAAGACCTATTTAACAAATACATCATTAAAGGATGAATGGATTATGAAGTTTTTGTTTAATAAAGAATATTTACTTTGGTATAAAAAATGGGTATTGGTCCAACAATAATAAAATCTCATAAAATAAATTCAAGATGATAATTCAAGAAGGGGAAGGTCTCAATATGATCGTTCTAGAAATTCTTACCTGTAAACATCACTATTCATTAAGAATTCAATCCCAATCAAGAGTTTTCTTCATTGACATGTAATATTTACCACCAATCTACCATAATATCATCAGTAGATTAGGGTTACACTAATAATTATCCATCAAGAAGAGGTTTAAGATGATGAATTAACATTGCTTACCTGAAGAACTGGAATTTTTAAATGTAGATCTCAGTTTGATCAAGAAACATCATAAACACACAATATCCACTATTCATATATGATGAAAGTATGAATTTATCATTTGATCATTAAGTAAATAATATATCCAATATAGATACAAGATCTAACCACCAATAGGATTAAATAATTAGCATGGATATTAGGATAAAACTCATTGTTTGTGTTCTTGGATTGGTCAACAATTGATAAAGTTGTGGTAGATGAATGGAAGTGACCATGAATTAAGAAGGAATATCTAAAATTTTTATTAGGCCTAAGTCTGTTTAATTTGGGTGTTTCAAGAAAGTTCAAGATGAAACAAATTCAATCTTTTAGGGTATATTAATTGTACCCTTGGAATTGGTGCACCGGTTACTCAGTGGGCCTCATCGGCAAGACGGTGGCACCCCACCAGCTATTCGGTGTGGTCTGAAGTAAGCTACAGACCTACAATATCTCCACTGGCTTCATGGTGGAGTCTATCGACAAAACAGTGGTTTATTTACATCCCCACTAAGCCAAGACTCAACCTAAAGGTCTAAAAATTAGTTCCTAGGCCCATAATCATAAAACAAAATATGTTAATCTGGCCATAATAGAAAATAGGTCAAGGAGAAAGGAGAATATAATTATCTTAACATTCCATTTATAATATAAACCTGTTGATTTTACATCCTAGATGCATCACTCTAAAAAAATGATACTATTTAAGGTCATATAGATCAGTCCAATGGCCTGCATTTTAGGTTCACGTAACTATGACCAAGATCGTATCATTTTAACATCATGTGGAAATGAAGAAAAGTACTTGTGGTAGCTTAATTAGCTGTGATTCATGGTAAAAATTCATGTACTAAAAGTCCAATTCCAGTATTTATTACCCAAAATATTAATTCAAACCATTTATGGTCATGATTCATAGAAAATGTTTTCTCTACGAATATATGTATTATAAAAACGAGTTGGATTACAAATGAAAGGATGATATAATATAATAGTGGAGTAAACCACTAATAAATTGAGGCATGTCCTCATCACTAGAACAGATCCATGAAAAAACTATCATGTAGAACTAGCTTAGGAACTGGGGAAGGAAAATCATTGCAGAATTAGGAAATTTGGGGGATCAATATTAATCAATTGAGAATCCAACATTCAAGTATTAAATGAAATTGGATTCTATGACAGGGTTTAGGAAAATTTTAATGGGTCTCCATATGTATCTCATCGAATTGGAATCAATCCACACGTAGTTCTTGATATTAGTGTAGTAGGATACCAATACAACATAGTGGTATTACTCTCGAGTGGTGATTAAGGTATCATGTTGCATTAAGTCATGTGATTGGGATAACAATATGATTTATAACAACATACATCGAGGATTCTCAATCTATAGATTAATATCATATGGTGAGGATGGGAAAGAGGTAATCAAAATCATGTTAATGAGGAAATGAATCCAATACCTGTAACCCTATGTGAGTCACTCTCAGGGTGATAAATAAGTGGAAATTGAGTGATTCTCACCCCACATGAGGGTTCTAGTAATATAAATTGTTCTAGGTTAGAATAATGAATTGAACACTAAGGCAACCCATGATGGCATAAAGAATTTTTAGGTGAAACAACATAGAGTTGGTCGGCCCTAAAAACATACTAAAAGGTATAGTAGGATAATATTGGTTGTATTAAGCCTATTTTTTAAAAATGGGAAGTGTTTAATGGTTAATCATTCCCTCAAGATTCATAATTTTAAGGGGTGTGATAGATAGGATGAGGATGACTGCTGAACACATTAAAAAACATATTCTACTACTATATAATCAAGGGTGGAGGAAAATATATGTTTTTTGGAAACTAACCATGTGTTGTAATCATAAGGCTCGTAATGATGTTTTAAAAATTTCTATATGGAATATACCATGGATATTAGGAGTACCTTTGTGGAATCATTACATAACTATAGGGGATCTATATCAAATGTTAAATAATGATGGGAAAATTCAAACATTAAGGTAACAAAGTAATGATATAAAGGATAAGGGTTAAGGAAGGGTCTAAACACCTTTGGGTTACAATTTAATATGGTAGATATATCAAAAGTTCGAACCAAGATTTGTGGAGTTATAGAAGCTAAAAATATATTGGAAAATATTTAATAATTCTCTAGGGATGAAAATATATTCCCCAGCACTATAGATTTTAAGTTAATCTAGATTGGACCATGGTGTGCTACCAGTTTGAGGTTGTGGAGCTCAGATTATATGGGAGTTTATTTGTATGACACTAAGAGGATACAAAAAGTGATTTGATTATAAATACCAATAATGGTATTGATGACCTTTTTTGGAAAAGATATTAAATTTTAAGTCAAATTGCATGGAAAAAAAGTGGTCCAATTTATATTACTTAGGAAGAATGAAACCTGACCTGAATTAAAAATTCATTTTCCATTATAGAAGATCCTTGAATAGTTTTTGTGTATTTTAGGGTCATAATGAAAATAAAATAAATCTTTTACTTTAAAATTAATGCAACCAAGACCAAGAATATACAGTTTAGCATTTCACAGTAAGGATGGTATGATTTTTAGTTTAAATCCATACATGTAGTATTGAGAGAGGGGAAGGGAAAACGGTATTTCTCTAACTATATCCTAAAATAATGTGTCATGTGATCATAGTTATGATTTTACTGGTGTTATATGGTTAGTCCCATAATATTTTTTCTTTTTCCCATATGTACTTGATCTTTTTCCAAAACCCTATAAAAGATGACTTTGTGAGCGTGGTTTGAAATTTACTTAAGACCCCCTTTACTGTTTTTTGTCTAGAAAAACCTTAATTTATCATCCCTCAATTAGTTTAAATTCAATCCATCTGGACTTCTAATATCAAGAGTTTATAGTTGCATAACATTGATGTGTTGTTTTTTGGGGTTTTAGCACTTATAGCTTTGATTATGAATTTTTCATGATTATGGTCACAGAGCATGGGCCAAAAGTGTTGTAATATGGTGACTGGGGCTAAACATGCCTTTATTTTACATCGTTTAAATGCTTTAAAACATTACATTTCAAAAATCTTAATATAAAAATGATAGATTGTTTCAATTTCTCTGTATAATAGCTATATAATAATCTTATTTTACAAAATGCAAGATCATTTCTCCTCAAAGGAATTATATTAGATTTTCTTATAAATATATCATTAGTAACACTCATCCTCATGACTTGGGGACTAAAAAACATATTAAATGGGTGATATTAAATTCTTAGTATGGTGTGAATAATTGTTTTATAATGTATTGGTACACAAGAATAAGTAAAATCATGAGGATAAGAGAAATATCATGACATCTTTACTGATAAGCATAAAACATTAGTGAGCTTCGAAGTACATTCCATAAGAACAAAAAGCAAAAAACATCAAAAAATAACCATAATAGCTATGAAATGGATTTAAAACATTTAACATAAACCTTGAATAATAATACAATAAGATTATAATGAATAAAATAAATTAACCATGGCACAAACATGACCATAGGGAAACATTAATTTCATGATCCACACCATTAGTTCCCATGTTTATGAGAAATTAAAATGTACTTGTTAATGCCTACTTCATGATATATATAAACTCTTAACTAATTAATGATAGAAAAATATAAGATCCCACCTATCATTTATCCTTTATTATGTGTTTCACTTAAAACACATTCACTTTTCACATCATAAAGAACCCATCAAAAAATTGGCTTCATAAAACATCCAACTGGAAATCAATAAATCATCATAAAGAACACATGGAAATATAATGGTTTTAATAAAATATCCAAATGGAAATAATTAACTACCATTGAAATAAAATATTTTCCATAAAACATCAAAATGGTATAAAATAAAAACATGAATTAAATTTTTTGATACCAAAAACTTGATCACCCAAAATAATAATATAATTAATAAAAATGTTGCCTAAAACATGAAACATAACTCCATTATAAATTTATTAGGATAAAAAAATTCCCATGAAATAAAAAGGATATCATAATTTAAAATGAAATATTCACTAAATATTGGGGAATGTTAATCAAGAAGAATGCTTATTACTCAATGGAAGAAGTTTGAGTTACCAAGTCCCTTACAATTACACTTTATTTACATTTAAGTGATTTAAAATCTTGTATAAGGTTGATAAAAAAATTTGTTACCTATTTTTGAAACTTATTCATATATATTTACATATATACTCTTCATTATTTGTAATTTCTTCATATATTATATTTTTATAATCTTTTTTCCAACATCAGGTTTTAATAACCTTGGCTGGTTTGAACTAGGTTCATAAAAGCGGTTTCAATTAACCTTTTTATCTTTAATACCATATTTTTTAAACCATTAAAGCTACTATAATTATTGTTTTATAAATACCTATAATGTTATAATTTTATTACACGGTTATTTTTTCATGTTTCATGTATAAGAAAACAGTGATGAATAGGTTTTGAGTTATTTACTGATATCAATGGATTACCTTATCATGACAGTTAATTTTTTGGTTATCCATAAAGAAAAATATTAATTATATATATTAATTATATATATCATATGTAGTAATCAAATATATAATAAACCATTCATGGTGGTAGTAGTGAAAAATGTAATGCATCATTACATGGAGGTTGTAGTATGCATGTAATCATGATTAACAACCCCATTAACCAATTAATGGAATGGAATATGGTATAAGATAAATTATACTTAAAGATTTATTAATTTTAAATAAAAATTATTATATTTAATTGAATTCATCCTTGATACCATCAATGTTATGTGGTGATGGTTAACTAACAACCTCAATTTGTGGAGGTAGTAGTCCACACGTACGCACAATCGATGTTTTTTATTTTCTTAGTTGATCGGAAAGATTAAAAATATTTTCCAATAAATATAATGAAATTACTAAATACTAATTATACTAATTTCATTATATTATTATGGTTATAAGTGATTTTTTATGTATGAGTATGAAAGAAAAAGACTAATATAAAGTAATACTCATATTGGATGCTAGTTTGAAAACTCTTTGGAAATAAAGTCCATAAGAAAAATAAATGTGACCAAAAGCTTATAAAATTGGTGGAGGGTTTAAGGAGGTAGAAATTAGAATTTTATTAACAATAAATTTTATGCATGGGTGATACTTGAATTTGTTGAAGTGTTATGTTTTTATAAGTGGATTGGATGATATTTTTGGAAGTAACCCAAACATTTTCAAATTTGTAAAGTTATTACTCAAGGATAAATAAAAAATGGTTAGAAGTGTAAGGTGAAGTTATTTTGGATAAATAATCACCAAAACACTTAGTTTGGAGGCCAAATTGAGTGTTTCAGTGCATTTTCTTTCAAATATTTAACTTTTACCCTAATTTACATTTAAATTTTTAATTAATTTTTAGCCTTAGTAATAAATTTTAATGATAAAATTTAAAATTATTCCTTTTACCCAATTTGAATCTACTGATTTCAAATTTAAAATTTCTTTTACCAAATAAAATGTTTAAGGGTTTGAGATATCAATTTTAAAATTTATTCACACAACATGTAAAAACAATTTTTATAAAAATGTGTTTTTATATTTAAATATTTATATACAATAAAATATTATAATATATACAAATATTTATGAAATTAATTTGTTTTTATAAAATAAATAAATTTTATTTTTATTTCAAATAAATCAAAAATCCATTTTCGCCATAAAAACATAATTTTAAGAAAATACCCAAAATATTTTTTATTAAATTAAAATTTTAATTTAGTTCTAAAAATTTTGGAAATTGGATTTATAAGCTAAAATAATATATTAAAATTCATAATTTTATTCCTTAAATACATAATTTATTACATTTTTTTAACTTTTAGGATTATCTTACATAATGATTAAATCATTGAAATTACAATTATTTGAAAGAACATATTTCTCAACAAAAAACCAATCCAATAAAAAAATAAAAAAATATTAAGTAAATTTCTATGTGAATAATTAAAAAATGACATTAATTTTATTATATTTATATTCTTAAATTTGTAAATTTTGTTTTTCAAAAGAAAATAGTTATATATAGTAAATAAATTTTATTGAAAATAACCTTTTTTCAACAGGAAATCACATTAATTATTTATTTTCTAAAGGTAATAACTTTTAATGGTTTAGCATCATAATCTCTATTATAGATTTATCAATAGTGTTATTCTAATATGTTTTGGATCTTTTACATTGATTTTAGTTTATAATGTAAGTTAGCAAACATAAAATCCATTTTACAAGATCTAGAATTTCAAGTCGTTACATTCAACCCCTTAAAATAATTTTTTCCTCAATATTTTATTAAATAGATGAAAACTGGTGGTGGTATTTTTCCCTCATCACATCCTTAGGTTCCCACATAGAATCCTCAAACTTGTGATTCATCTAAAGTATGTTATTTGAATTAGTGGTCCTGTTTCGCAACACCATATCACTATAATATGGGATATCCAATATTTGTACCTCATATGAGAGATCATGGTCCAACTACATGGATTACAAGTATAACACATGTGAAGGGTATATTACATAATTTTTTAAAAGGGATACATGGAGCTCAATTTTACTTCGGAGAGGCCTAGAGGGAATACTAAGTGATAAGCTATATCTATGACATGATCAAGGATCTCGAAGGGATAAATATACCAATATATTAGCTTTAATTCTAATCAAATATACTAACATGCATCCAATGATATATATGATGGAAAACATAATCACCAAATTCAAACACTATATATGGTTTTTTTTTATTTTCATAACTCTTCTGTCAAATTTGTGCTTCTTTTTTGTGCCACTAAATAGTTTGAACCTTCATTGTCATTTCAAGGACAAGGTTGGTACCTATAAGCTTCTACACTATCTAACTTCATTCCAACAGGTTAGAGTTCTACATATCTTCCCATATAGAGCATCATATAGTTACAAATGAATGATATAATGGAAATTATTATTATAAGATAACTCTGCTAGGGTGAGGTGTGGATCCCAACATCCTTGTAAATCCATTGAACAAGATCATAGAATATTCTATAGAGTTTGAATGGTTCTGTTAGACTAGTCATCTATTTGTGGATGATGATTGGTATGAACACTCAACTCTGTCTCCAAATATTTCATATGTATTTTTAAAATCCTTAATGTAATCCTTATATTCTAATCAGATTCAACTGATATCATTACTCCATTTATCCTTTCCACTTACCTTTCCTATATATTAGTGATTTGATCAAGGTAGAAATATTTATTGATGGAAATAAAATTCATTGACTTTGTAGGGTGGACAACTATATCCCAAATAGCGTTACGGCCTTTAGATGTTTTGGGTATCCTATGATGAAATCCATGGTTATTTTTTCCCATTTTCATAATTGAATGGATAATGGTTTATTGGGTCCTAAAAACTCCACATGGAAGGTAAAAAATACTTTCATGAATTTTGTAAGGGTAAAAATAACCTGAAGAATAGTTTGAAAAATGTTTAAACAGATCGAAGCTCTGAATGGGGTGTGGATATTCATAGAAATAAATACGATGTAGACCACCTCTCTACATGAAGTCCATCAAACGAAATCATTCTCTGGATATGGCTATGTACACCAATGCCTGTGAATGAAATCAGATCATTTTTGGGGCCAGATGAAAAAAAATTCCACCATAAAAAAGTATACCTTTCAAATGATAAATAATTTACAGACCTTGATGTTATTTTATATCCCCCACAAAAAACATTTATGGGCTTGGGAGTCCTTCTTGGGATCCTATAAATGAAATCTTTGTGGCCCACTACAAACTACAAGTCATCACATTATCCAGTTACTCTGGTACTATATAAAATACTCAAGAGGGGAGATGAAAAAGAAGACTGAGAGTGAAGAGAGATGGAAAATGTAAGTATAAAGGGATAAAATATAGAAGGAATTGAAAGAGACATTGATTTTGAGCAGGTAAACATACCAAAAAACACAATGTTAGAAAGGGAATTCACCCGACCATCTGTATACCCAAAACCCATTGTGAAAACCGTTCCATGAAGCATAAGTGGATATCCTCTTCCAAATCCATCACCTTAGGTATAAAAACCTATGCGAAGGGATCTATTCCCCACATGTAAAGACACTACTTGTTATGAAATAAAACACACACAACAATATGTTACATTGGATGAACTCAAGATCACATTAGAAGGTACTATGTGGATGGAACTCAAGACTGTATAGAAAGATGCTACACAGATGGATCTCATACCCACATAAAAAATTGATACACAAAGTTAACCCAGTAATGCATAGAAAAATTCTACATTAAGGTAACCTATGCCCACATATCAAAACTCTACATGAAGGGACCCCATTCCCATGTAGAAAATCTCTATATGGAGAGAACCCCACCATACATATCAACACACTATTAGGAATGTGGAAACCTAGGATGTAGAGTTTCCTAATCATATTTCTCCCCTCCAATGTACCATTCGGTACCACATTGTCCCCTCCATGAACTTCCCTAATGGAATTTTTCATTACCCATTTTTATATGAATCTCTAAGTCCTAAGTGGGACCCCATTCGAGGAATCAGTCTAAGGTCTCCCCTAAAAACTCCATATATTTATGATTAGTTCATTGGGAACACTAGAATTTCCTCTCAAACATATATACCCATGGTAAATGAGGTCCTATTGATAACCCCCTTAACAAGGTGGGTCCTCAGAATGCTATCGAGCATATATTCCCATGGTAAAAAGGGTCCTAACCTTGGATTTACTCCCATGGACCTCCCCATTTTTTTATATTGAGGGAACCACTAGACATTATCTTTGATGAGGGATGGTGATGGATACTTCTCTCTTCCTTTCTAAAATTGGGACAAGGGTAACCCTCCTGGAGTAGGATCATAGAATTTATTAAGGGATGATTCACTCTTTATCCTCTTAACCTACCAGCTCATAGCCTGAATTCAATGTGGTTATCTTGGTTACCAAAAAATAGGAGATAGGCATGTCAATGCCATCCCCCCCCCCCACATTAGGCCCAGTATATGAAAATGTGCAAGAATATGTGTATTAGAGACCAATATCATTCCATCTTCCTTTCGTCCCAGGCCTTTTCCATGAGTGGAAAAGAAATATTTTTGTGTTTCCATATTTACCACTAACACTTATATCTAACACTGAGCATGACTCACATAGTATTATAGTTTGGCGACGATCATGAAATTCACCCGATCCCCAAAACATGGGCCACCTATATAATATAATCCCCTACCATACTCATTCAAATGTGTATCCTTATCAATATAATCCCCAACCAAACCTCTAAATCAGCCTTAATTGAGACTTTACTCATGGTTCTAGGAGCACAGACATCATCCTAGGTGTAAGCCCCCCCCCCCAAAAAAAACATGTCATTATCCTCTCAAAGGGACATATTAGTCATGAGATAAACCTTCAAAGGGACATATTCCTGATAAAGCTAGAAATTTTCCCAGCACCATAGGTGTAAGCCCCAACCATATCTGAACTATGTGTAATTTAATTCCAAAACTACTTGGATACTTAATGTTACTCCATGCGGTCCAAAACAAACACCCCAAATTCACCCTAATCTTCTCTTGGACAAATTCCCAGTAGGGTCATTCCCAACTCAGTGGGTCATAATTATTCTGTTCCCCTTTAATCACCATAATTATTGGTCCATATTCTTGATAAGATCATATCCCCAACTATGAGGCCACACATCTTTCAAAAACTTCAGGCTACTTAGGCATAAGTCCCACACCAAACATTGACTAGGCACCTTCGACCTGGAAATTTTTACCGTATGATGTTAAACTACATGGTTTGGTCAATATGAAATGACCTTAAAAGATATGATGTGTCCTATTAAGTGGTATAAATCTATATGGGTTATGATTCCTTTCACATGGATATATAGGAATACCATCTTATGGATTTAATATTGACATCAAAATAGCTATCGTTAACCCAGATGACAATATGTTCCATAGAACCCCACTATGTGGCTTAGAACTATCATCACAATCATAAATGACCAATGAATATTTGATTCATCCATAAATGGATACTATTGATGGATAACCCCAGATACATACAGATATCTCCATTTATGAAGAACCTTCGATATATGCAGATGATTCTAAATTTTATGCATGATAATAATAGATTGTTAGACCTAGGATAAGCCATTTTATACTGGGGAATGAAAAATGGATTCATTAAAATTTATTAAATCAAATTTATAATATAGTCCCAATTTAGGCAATATCCCCCTCCCCTCTAGGGTGTGATGTGAAAAAACCTCTTATCCACTAAATCAATGTAAGTTCTTAAGTAAAGTTGGACAAGTACCCCAATAAACACTTACCTTTGGATAGTAGGTCCATCATTCATTGTAGATATAATAACCATTAGATGTTTTTTATTCCACAAACAACCCATTTTGGAAACCGACCAATTGTATGTGGGTGAAAAATAAAAATAGTGAACCAAATGTGAAAGATTGTTCAATATTCACCCCCCCACACACACACACACAATAATTCATATCAATAATTTCACAATTATTTTATTCCAAAAAAATTGTGAACCTAATGTGAGTCCTTAAACCACGATGATGGTGTCACCTTCATGTCAGTCCCCCTTCACATCCAAAATTAAAGAAGGCCAAAAAATAAAATCAATTATGCATGGGTTCATTTGTATAGATTTTTTCATGAGTATCTATTGATAATATTATTCACATATATCATATCTCTCTTCACTAGAACTCCCTTATTTTAAAATGAAATCTCACTAGTTAACACAGAAATAGGCATCAACTACTACCCATGTTGGGTACTCAAAAAAATAGAGGATTACATCACCCACTCGGTGTTCTAAATGTTGGATATAAAATGAATTGGTACTAGAATACCACCAAAATAGCACTCTCCCAACCCTATAGGTGGATCTACAGGCCTTCTAGTTTATGAATCCCCACCAGTCATCTGGTTAATAATGGTTAGTGGTCCATAAGTAAAGGGCACTGATAGTTGTCTCACATTGTTTCAAGATATTTCCCCTAGAACACAATAATGATTCCATCTCGTACCTTATGAAGGATAATGAAGTAGTCACCAGTGTTTTCATCTTGGTGATACAGGGGTCCTACTTGTTGTCCCTTACAATCTCCACCTTATTTATTGCCACACAGTCCAACATCCTCGCCATGAATAGAACACTGCCCAACATGCTCTTTCCCAATTCATCTAGACTTAGGAACCTGGGGTGGCCTGTAGAGTGTGAAGGTCGAAAAAAACATGATAGACCATCATTATTTTCCCTAATAAAAACCCTCACCAGTAAAATATGATAGGACACCATGATCAGATAAAAATTCTTACTCAAGCATATCTAGCCCATCAGTCAAATACAGTGGAACACCACGAGAAAATGAGAATCCCTACTCGTGCATATGAATCCCTCCAATAAAATTTGGTGGAACACAATGATAAGATGAAAACTCTGTATATTACATATCAATCCTTTCAATAAAATACAATAGAACACAATGAGAAGATGAAAATTCCTACTCACACATATAAATTTGTCCAGTCAAATACGATGGAAAACCATGAGTAGATATAAAACCCTACACACTCATATCAATCTTTATAGTCGAATATAGTAACAATCCCTGATCATATGAAAGTTCCTTCTCACTAATATCAATCCAAATAGTAAAATATAATAGAAAATAGGTAACCTAGATGGTGTATCTCATATATGAATTAGGGGAAGTCCCATATTCCTTCCCCAGCACTAAAATGGGTTTATATTATCATTCCCACTAATGATATTTCTTAGCACATCCTAGTAATGATGGAAGGTCATAAATAAATTCCTATTCACATCCTATAAACCTACCAAGGCATAATCGATTCTACAAAAATATCTAGGAGTCGGGCCCATGATCTCAACTCCTCAAGTAGTGTGATTAATCTACACAATGGGAGGGTCACTGAGGAGTATACATACATCTCTTATACTATTCATAAAGGTCATTAGCAAAATTCCGTGATAAATAGAAAACTGAATCACGCAAAAATCCTCAATCCAACATGGTATTACTGTCCCATTTCAAGGGTCGCTCCAGGGTAGGAAAATATCTCTGTTGAAATTCCATAAACACATTAGCATGCTACGAAAGAAACACAAGATTATATCGATCCCATTACCATGTATGATATTTTTCATTCATAGTGCATAGTTCCATCTTCCAATATAAGATATTTGGAAATCAAATCCCACTTGGGGTAGTTTAAAATTCCACAGCAGACTCATGACTCTACTTTGTTTCAAGATAAAATTATTGAGACCATAAAACATCTATAAATTATACCCTAGGACCATTACATTATATTTCTAAATTACAGTAGTGGCAGTAGCATTTGAAAATTTCTTTCTCACAACATCTCTACCTGCAGCTCCAGAGGTCCTCCCCATACGGATATCCATAGAAACATTTTTGATGATAAAGATTAGATCAATAATAAGAGTGAATCTACTGATAAGTGAAAAAAATTACATCCTTGTGGCAAAATTATTGGTCAATAATAAGGTCTTCTCTTTAATGAACCAAATATTAGAAGGCCCTCATATTTTGAGGTTCTTGTAAAGATGGGTTCGGTCATGCCTGACACCCTATCCATGACAGGTGACATTTCTTCTCAATACAAATATGATCAGAGGAACCTTTCATCCTTTGAACCACCTTGAGACTATTTCCAGGATGGTGAGATCTCTATTATCCCCGATTCTTGTGATAAAATAGACTAAAGGTTCCCAATTTGGGCTGATTTGGTGGAGGAATCTCTTTAAAAATAATAAGTAAATATAAGAATGAATCTAGCCAGGAATGATGAACCCATCATATTTTGTCCATCATCCACCTCTTTGTTTGACATTATAGAGGTATTTTCATTAGAATTCATGAACAACATCCATATGAATCTCTAGAAAACTCTATTCCATATGAAGGAAATGTTTTTACCATAAGATATGTATGAAGACCTTGTAAATGTATTGGGAGTGCTTCTTCGTCAAATCGACTTGGAATCCATTCCAACTGAAGAGAAACCATGATCATAGGAGCCTCAAAGAGATCATCAACTAGGATTCCTCAATTAATTTCAAAAGATACATCATCTAATCATCAATACCCCTCCTGCTGTTCATATCTTAGGGTGGGTTGATAATGGATCTTTGTATTTCTCCATATTCCCTATTCAAGAAAATCCACTAGAGGTGATAACCTATAATTTAATTACACTAGGGAGACCACAAGAAAGTACTTCCACTTAGTAATGTTGGTTCATTAAGTATGAATTTTCCTTAAATAAGTCTTAAAAGCACTAGTCCTGATGATAGTATAATATTTAAGAGAACATATATTAAGCAAATAAGAATATTAAAAAGGCTTCTCGCTTAAGGAAAACAAATCATAAAGAACTACTGATGTCCTTGGAAGTGGGTGATTCACATGGAAACTCTGCATTAAACCTGGATCATTCCCAAACAAGGATGTGATAGATCAAGAGATAGGTGAAAATAGTAGCCGCCACTATAGTAGGGGATTAACCCCATCCTCATGTTAGGAGAATTTTTAACACAAAGTTTCCCTTCAAATATGACAGATTCAACCCAAGGCATGACAACTAAATAATTGGGACAACCCCAGCTTGCAGGGTTGGGGAATTTTTACCTCAACCCCCTCTTCAACGGAATTCAATATTTTCCCATTTGAGGGTAACACTATGAAATGAGGTCTCCTATTTTATCTAGTATCTTTCAAAAGAAAAACATAATAGAAGATTTTGTGGTGTTTCCCTTCAAGTCACTCTTCACCAAGAAGCTCAAAGAAGACCCTGGAAAGCATCGAATAGGTCCAAAAAAGGGCCCTAATATCCCTCATATCATTCAATGGTCAATACGATGCATGTGATATATTATGAATTGGATAATTTCATGGGTTTCAATCTTTTGGATGACATTGAATATGGCACCAACATAGAGGAACAAGGATAGGATTGTTCTACCTAGAACATGGTATAAACTAAGAAAAATTATGAAGGTCTGTATACCCAAAACCAGAGGCTTGATTTAAATTTGGGGATTCCCTCGACCAATACATTACTACCTCTTTAGTGAATATCCACAAAATAAAAGTGTAAAAGTATGGTTTCAAATGACCAAACTCTTAAAGAGGTTGAAACCCTTACACTCAATGAAAGGTTAAATATATAGGAGGAAGAAATGAAGGATATAAGGAGAATAAATGTATAATTTCTCTAAGGAAACATTTATATTGATTATTTCCCACAATAAGATCCTCAACTTGAACTTCAAACTATTGTACCTTAGAAACAAGGGTTCATCCCAATGACTAAATCAGATCCATAACTTCCTCTCAACCCTCCACCCAAACCATCGGTCTACCTGAAACTGATTATGGAATTATTTCAATAATTCCCTCCATTAAGGAAACAACCCGGTCATAATTAGGAAAACTCCCAACATATCTCACATGCTTGGTATTACCCAAAAATATTGGCAGATCTATCACATCATTCCATACCAATTTATAGTCTTGTTCATGATACAGTTAAACTGAACATTCATCAAGGGCTTATCAACACCATCAAATCATTATAATCTCAATTTGAAATTTTAGAGGAATGGTACACACCAATACAGCTAGAATAGAATCATTACCCTGAATGTGTGACTGACATCCCACCCCCACTAAATTTATAAAGTCCTACATTTCCAGTATTTAATGCCTCAGGGGACCTAGATCAAAATATGACACATTTTGTGTCCCACTGTGATCCCATGATGGGAACCCCTGCAAAATAATAAGCAATGGAAATTATATTCTTTGTGAAACCCCTACAAGGGATGGCCATAGTATGGAACACCAGTTTTCCAACTTCATGAAATGTGAATAGATCCATTAGAATTTTCTCTTCCAATTCATCTCAACACTGAAAAATAAAATTATCCTTGTCCTGTCAAACTGAAAAAAATGGGATAATGATAGGGTCTTAGATTTCATTGATAGATGGAACGGACTGACCTACTACCTGATCCTACAACATCAGCAATAATATTTGATTTCTCTTTTAATAGATATCCTTCATGAAGAGTTGAGAACGAAGCTCATCTAAGTCTGATATAAGGGAGGGGTTTAGGATCCTAATGAAATTTCTCAAAGAATGTAATTTTAAAAACCTCAAACTAAACTCAAGTCTTAAATGGCTCCATCTTTCCAAGGAAAATAGAAGGAATTTCGAAGGCTACATCCATCACTATTAAGTCAGCCTCTATGGTGAATCAACCTCCAAAGTACACGCCATATAATTTTGAAACCCCTGGGAATCAATCACAACCTATTCCTTGAACAGAATGAGAATATGGGACCTAGGAGAAATCAATTTGATTAGATAAGTAATAAATTTTACTCATTCAAAGATGATGAAGTATGTGGCTACTTTATAGAAGCTACAAATAATGAATTACTTCACCTACCAGAGTCTAAGAGGCTTGGCCAGGTAGGTATCAATGATCTTTCAAATTATTGTCTCTTTTAGTGGATGTTGTGGAACACAATTCAAAAAGGCTTCATTTTTTAATATATCCTCCAAAAAATAATAGATTTCGGTTAGGTGAAGTTGTGGAAATTTCCAGTATAAATAGAGTGTAGATATGAAACTCCTCCCAAGCAAGGAAGTGAATGGAAAAAAGTTTCTAGTAAAGTTTCGTAGTATTTTAATGATTGGGTGACTGAAAATAAAAAAAATGAACTCATTCCATCCGCTAAGAACATTTGAGACAACCAACTATTCCCTTGGCCTCCTCTAATATGAGACAGGTGACTCCATTGGTATCACAGTCCTACAGAAGCTAGTATTTCATGAAATCGTATAGCTGGAAGGGTGGGAATTTATTCCTCTAGTATAAAAATGATAGGTACTTCCCCACTAAATAGTAGAACCAAATATGGTCTACCAGACCAAACCCTATTTGAATGAGGAATTAATATTTGACTTTATCTAAGTAATTCATCTAATAGACCACTTATTTGAGAAAGAAAATGGCTATGAACTTAATTTTTCCACACATGATTGTGGAATCAGTGGAGGAATCCAAAGAAGATAACTATATTAGGGAATATATAGTCATAGAAAAATCCATAATTCTAGCCACGTCCCCACTCGGACTCTCAGTGTTGCATAAAATCATGGATGAGACCTTCAAAAAGTCGAACAGAAATAGGATAATACCATTTCATATACCAAAATCCACCCTAACCCTAACATTATAGAGTATCAATCAGAAGAGGAACAACTATTATATCACCCTCAGTGGGAGGACAGGCTAGTTCGGTCCATCCCACTAAGAATAAGGGAACCTTCAACTCATGCTTCAAGGGACAGTCCATATATATACAATTATCCATCCCCTAAAGTTCATGTGAAAGAACATATGCATGTGAGGACGCATATTCCTCTAGCCTAGAAGTATGATTTCTTCAAACAATTATCCTTGGTGTTGGGTGATTTTTCAATCTTGGATGCCATGAGTTTATCAAAATACCTCAAGGAAGAAATCTTAGAAGATTTTCTAAGACCTTGGTAGTCTGAATATGAGGTTTTGGTTGTTTAGGTTTACCGAAAAGAGATTGCACCTATATAATCTCACATAGTTAACTCCTTTATGAATCAAGATAAAGATGTCGGTATAAAGGGACACATAATACCCTTTTATGTGTCTGTTTGCATAAATGTAATCAATGTCTGATGGTATTTCAAGGATAGTGAATCTAAATTTAATATCATTCTAGTATAGAGACTTCTCTAGTTGGTATATGGAAATACTAACCTAGCCCCTTATGCCCTAACACTATATGGATATAAAAAAAGTTAGCAAAAACCACTGGGTTAAATCAATCTTAGATATCAGTTTGGAGACCCTGTATTTGACTCGTAATTTTTTTTATTTGGAATAATATGTCCTTCAATTATTTTCTAAGTCCTTGGTTTTATCAACATATGAAAATCCCCTCATCATACAATCAATGCATCAAATATTGCATTAATTGACATATTGGTACATTGCATGCTGGTAAGGCCCCTTTCGTATCTTATGAGTTGCATATATTGATGTAGGATTATATTAGAGGGAGTTGAAACAACCCATGGTTGATGATGTAACTTGGTTCATTGCCTCAAACAAACTAGAAATGACCATGACCAAGCCCTTAAAATAGATCAGTGAGGATTACATACTACCCATCAATCATATCGGGCATATGAGTCCAAATTCGTATGCATAGTTGATAGCCTTCATGATATCATTCATGATAACTGAGCCTATAAGAGATGAAAAATCCATTTACTCTCGAGATAGTGGTAAAAACTCATATGAAAATACCCCCATTCCATCTTCTATGTTTTGAAAGATCCATGCTTCATCATTTGAGTCCGTGTAATTTATCATGGTAGCTAGGGAAAGTGAAGATACTCATTCTCTTCTCCTTATATACCCTCTAAAACATAAAAAAAACTGACATCTTAAGTTGGTTCATAGAAATTCTCTCCATCTTCTAGATGTAAAAATATTAACTCCTATCCTAACTCTGATGAATTATCTTCAACATTTACTTCCCCAATAGAACTAGAGAAAGGGGAGGATGATGAATAGTATGAAGAGGAGGAGGAGGAATACCATAGGTTTTTCCCTCTAGTGTTTAAGGATGGTGTCTACTACCATTGATGAACGCAAAGAGATAAAATTGGGTACAGAAGAGGACCCATGACCCACATTGATTAGTGTAGAGACATATTTATAATAAAAATAGGTATATACCTCTTTTATAATGTAGCATCAAGATTTTTTCTCTTATTACTATATGGAAATATCAAGCCTCAACCTTGAGGTATCCACCCATCACTTGGGCCTACCAGGGGACTACCAAGGCTATAATCAGGTAACCAGAAAGACACGCTTATCCCTTACCGCAAATATTGAAGCTAAAGTTGTGAAGTTCATTAGAGAAAATTTCATTCATGAGTTTGAACATCCAAAATGGAAGGCCAATATATACCCTTCAAGAAAAAGAATTGTAAAATATGAGTCCTCATCAATTTTAGATATCTCAACTAGAAATGTTCAAAAGATGATTTCTTAGTCCCAGTCATAGAGTTATGAATTGATGAAATAACCAGATATCAATCCATCTTCTTCATGGGTTTCTATTTTAGGTATACTAAAATATGAATGGCATAATAAGATCAAGAATCTACTACCATTGGGGACCCTATGGAGTATTTTTTATATAATTCAATTCCCTTTTTCTTGATGAATGAGGGCACTACATACCAACGTTCCATGCATCGCATCTTCAAAACCTTCCTAGGAAAGTTTTTTAATTCTATGTCAATTATATGGTAGATAAATATTTATTTTTTTCTAACCACTTAGAAGATCTTGAAATCATATTCAACAGACTACAACAACACAACCAGAATATAAACCCTTTAAAATGTGATGTTAACATTACCTTAGGGAAATTTATCATCTTCATCATACTGCATCATGTAATCAATGTTGACCCTAAAAAAATTATATCCTTGAAAAGTTACCTCTTTAGATCTTCAAAGAGTTGAGAGGAATTCAAGGGTACTTAGCCTATATTCATCACTTTATATCCAACCTTTTTGGAAAATGTTTTCACATAACTATTTTGATGAAAAAATTGGTTACATATCTGTGGATTGAAGACTATCAGTAAGCATTCAATAGTTTCAAGAAATATCATTTAAACCTTCTAGTGCTAATGAAACCTATCAATGGAAGACTACTCATTTTATATATTAAATCCCTAGAGAGATCGTTGAGTTCATTTGTCTCACAAAATAATGATGTTAGGGTAGAAAAAAAACATTTTTTATCTCAACCGAACCATTCTAGAAGTTGTGAATCTTTATTCAAGTATGGATAAAATATGTCTAGAACTAATATTTGTAGTCTAGAAACTAAGACACTACATATATCATCACAAGGTCTATTTAGTCTCTCATAACAATCTACTTAAATACATTCTCAGTTGTTTTATGTTTTTTGGGCATCTTTCATGGTCGACAGTGATCTAGAAATAGTTTGACATCTAGTTCATGCATTATAAAGTTATAAAAGGCTTTGTGTTAGCATAAATTCTTAAAGAACATCCCTCAAAAGAAATGACGTCACTGGATTCTAAACTACCTGATAAAGAGATTTTCTCTATTGAATAATGCCCTAGTTATAGGATATTTGTTTGGATGATGCATCTATAATCCCAATATGGAAGAGTATGGTAGACCCCAACATCAATAATGTTGGGTTAAGTGCCTTAATTTTTTCTAATGAAAAGGTAGTCATGCCATAATCCTTTCTCTTGTCAAATGGGTGTAAAAATAATAAGGAAGAATATCTTGATCTCATCACAGGTCTAGATATGGAACATTAGGTAAAAGTATTCACTTGAAGATAAAAGGGTGATTCAGAACTAATCATCAAGAAGTTTAATGGTGATTATGCCATCAGGAAAGGAAGATTTAATCCCTATGATAGACTACATGGGAAGAATAATGGTAGAATTACCTTTTGAGTTGAAATTTTCTCACATCCCACACTTGAGAAATTCCCATGTAAATTCCCTAGAGAATACATCCATGAGTCAAGAAGATCCAGACTGGGATGAAATGGTCAGCAGCATTACACACCACTGGATGGTCTCACCTTTGGTTCGAGCCATCACTAAATATTTCCATGAAGTTAGTCCCATACCAAAACCATAAGGTCCAACCATTGGGTGGATGGTAACCATTATGGAATACCATTGGAATGGAGTAATTTCATTATAAAGATATGGGAAATGTAAAATCTGAAGATGAGCAACTAATTTTGTTTTATATGATGGATAAAATCATCAAAAGGTCCTCTATAAGAGGGGCATTGATATGGTCCTTCATAGGTACATTGATGGAGAAGAGACCATTGTTTTCAAGAAAGAATTGAACACTAGATCATATGGTTCCCACTATTTAGGGTTCTATAATTATCATTAAATATGAAGTCTTGGAAACTATTGGCCCACAATGATGCAAGATTACACAAATTTCCCCCGAAATGTTTCATTACTTCTAGGTATATTACAAATTCATTCATCAACCCCCAAAGTTTCTACATACTTCCAAATATTCTTCTCCCTTTTACATGTGGGGAATGGAAATATTGGGACCATATCCTCCTACCTTATCCAAACTATTCAAGTACATTCTCATTTCAATCGACATCTTCTCCAAATGTGCAGAAGTTGTTCCCCTAAAAGAAGACAGATATAGGCCTTCAACAAGGCCCTATCAAATATACTATAAAAGATTGTAGATAAAGATTGAATGTCTTGGTCTAATATAATCTGTCATTATTTATGGGATTACTAGACAACAACATGCACCACCACATATGTGGCCCCATACTCATTGGTATATGGGATAGTGTCGGTCCTTCCCATTGAAGTTAAACTACCCTCACTTCGTATTTCCATATGTGTGAAGAAATCTATAGATGATCAATCCCAAAAATAATTGTATAAATTAGAGTGACTCTATGAAAAGAGATTGGATACCTAGCATCATTTGGAAGTCTAAAAAGATTGGATTTCATAATCCTTTAACAAAAATTTCACCTCAGATCATTCCTTGAGGGAGATATAGAGTGGCTCCTAAGGACTCGAATAATACCTAAAAAGAAACATATGAAGCTAGAACTAATTTTTGAGGGACCCTATTCTATAAACAACCTCTACTCACATCTTACCATAGCCCCCACCAATGCAATATTCCTGAAGAAATATTTCATGTAATAAAAGGAAAAAGTTCATCTGAATAGCTAGATGTTAAACTGCACGGAACCATTTTGTCCATTGATAAACTACATCAAAATAACATCCTAATTGTATGGTGTTAAACTGAATATCATTGTAATCCTCACCACATAACATAAAATTGGACAGCTCATGACCTTATTGTATGAATCTAAATTACACAGTTTTCTAGAACTTGGTTTGTCTTGATTCTCATACCAATGAGATACGTAGGGATGCCTAGATCATATATCTTGTCCAAGACACCAAATAATAAAAAATACACCTATCATTTCTCTATTTGTCACCATGTCATGAGGAACCTTTTCCATTCCTTGTTTCTCGTGATGATCTTAGCTCACGTAAGCATAGAAATTCGGGTAGGGTCTTCCTCATATGATTGAGACATATCATCTAATTATGGGGTTGGAATGGTCTTGAATGCAAGACCTTAAAAGGAACACTATGATTCCTCTCAACCTGAAATTATACTACATGGTTTATATCATTTATGTGATATAAAACTACATATTATAGTGGAACTTTCCCGAGAGGGGCACTACCATTGGTGTTGGTCTGCAACCATACCTAAATTCAAGAACTATGTGTTCATGGATTCTTGTCACCATAGGAAACATAATGATTACTAGTCATATTGTCTTAGGCCCAACCAAAAATTCCCCCCCATTAATTTTATGGTTTTCCATATCCATTTTCCTCCATTCTTCTCTTCACATCGGTTTTTTCTTCTTGTTGGTCCACAAAGATCATTATTCCTATAACTACAGGTCCTCTATATATGACCTAAAACTACAAGACACCATCATCCTAGCCACATGATGTTAAATTTTAGGGTCCACATCCTTATTGAAACACAAAAAACTACAGACATGCCCATCCATACTTGAATGGATCACAACCTTGGTTGTTGTTCACCTATTGTACCCCTTTTTAGGAACTATGTGTTTATTGACTCTTTCCCTCATAGGGTATATAGTAATACCCAGATCTAAATCTTGGGACCAACTACAAAAATCAATGGGAATAATTCCACCCTATGTGCATGGGTCAGACCTATCGAGGGATCATTTTAAAACTATGTATGGATTTATCCCTATCTTCATGGGATACATAGTGACACATGGGTTCCTTATTCTAGGTCCATCCACATCATAAACTTGTCATGAATCTCCTTCACATCCCCATCTTGATATGGACCTTGTGAAATACATATTGATCATTTTTTAGTAAAATGGTTCCCCTAGCCCAATTGTTTCATTGGTTAATCACTTATTCTCCACACAAAGACATTTTCACCCCATCACAGCCAAATATATAAAACAATAAGTTGCATAAATTACGCCATGGAAAACTCAGGTTCCCTCATACAACCACGTTTGATAAGAATAAATAACAACTTATTCACCACATGACAATAAATGGTATCCTTACCTCGTTACATAAATATAGGAAGCCTCATGACAACCATTGGTGCCTTAATGTACTCTCCAAGGATGATGCCCCCATTTCTGGCATCAGTCTTCTACTATGTTATTTTCCAAGAACTACATGTGTCTTCATTCTTGATCTATATATATATAGTGATTATTGAATCTCCAATTATGGTTCCTTCTATAATAAAGAGAAAAATTACCCCTCCCTTTGAATGGGTCATACATGCATAGTAAGAACCTTTACAGAACTATATGTGTCATTATTCCTACCCATAGATGATTCAACACAATGCAATGATCATTTTTCTAGACAATCCGATATTCAAAATTAAAAACATCTCATTATCTACATATGAGTTAGATCTATGTAGGGAACTCCTATATTAGTGTTCAATATTAGTCTGAATGCTTCTCGTGTACTCAGACATATTCCTTCCACCAATCATACTCTTTGTCTTAGGAAATTTTAGATCCCCAAAATATTTCCTTAGCTATTGGATAATGGGATACCAGTCTCCTAAGAAAACTTGTGTTTGAATATGCATAATACACCCTAGTTTTCTTTTCTTAAATATCCCACAAAAAAGGCCTATCAACCATAGAAAATTATTCTTCATGAGATTCCTCTTCTATCTCCATAATCCCCTATGAAATGTTTGTGACATATGATTACTCCTAACCCAAGAACCCCCATAATCATGGTTTACATTTTCCCTCTTCAAGTTTGAGTCATTTCGGAACATCTTAGACTGATGAGGCTTTTATTACTCATTGTTTCCATGGTATATGGTCTTAGCCATATGACCTAAAATTTCATGACCAATTTCATCCAAGTCACATGATGTTAAACTGTACAACAATTTCTTCATCACGTGAAATTAAAATGTAGTCTTTCCCTATATACCAAGCATATGATTCCCTGAGAAACTATACCAGGAATCCTCATATCAAAAATGTGAGATACTTCTTGAAAGGTGATTCCCCAAATACCCAAATAAAATTAATGGGGATTCATGCATTCTTTTTCATGATGATTCACCTTCTACCTTACCACATTTTGTTAAATTGAATGGATTATATCCTCGCTCCATGACACTAAACTATATGATTTCCAAGAACTACACCTGTCTCGATTCCTTTTATCACACAATATATAGTGACTCCTTAGTCTCCAATTATGGTTATAGCCATAATATAAAAAATATTCCCCTTCTCTGTGTACGAGTTAGACCTACATAAGGAAGTTTCACAATAGAACTATGCATGAATTTATTTTATCTTTTATGAGATATGTTGTGACACTTGAATCCTCCATCCTGGTCTATCCATAATTCAAAAATTCTCCTACTCTCCTATATAAGATCTAGATCCACATTTGAGGGTCAATTAAAGGTTCTCACCCCATATTTGAGTCTGCATTTGAAATTAAAATATTCCCTATCAACACAAAAAAATGATCAGTGTGATGAATCTACCCTAGAACTATATATGTATTAATTCTCACTGCGATGAGATATGCAGTGATGCAAAATCATTGAGTATTAGGCCCATAAACAAAAAAAAATAACCCTTTCTTGCATATGGATTAGAACTATGTGAGGAAAATATTCCTTCCTATTATTTGGTAAATTTGATATGAAATGCTCCTTCCATATATAGGCACATTTCTAACACAAACCAAACTCTATGTCTATGTAAGTATGAATCTCTATAAGATTTCTCTAGCCATCAAAAATGGAAGGTTATTGTTCGGAGGACACCTTTGTTTGGCTATGTGTAATTCACCCTAGTTTGGATTTTCATAAATCACCCACAAAAAGGTAATGTCGACCAGAGAAAAGATCATCTTAAAGAGAGATCTATTCTATCTCCATAATCCCTAATGATTTTTTCATCCCATGTAACTCTTTGAATTCAGAAATCTTAAGATTGCATCTTACAACCTTCTCCATTAATGCCTAAATATAGAGGAAAATTCTCAGTCAAATCTCCATGGAATGGGAAAATACTAATATTTCAGTCAAAGCTAAGTGATTTTAACTTGTATCCCTCAAACAACCTTTATATAAGACAATAAGCTACATGGTACATGTCATATATTGATGAAATTAAACAACACTATGATTTAACCCTTATTTACATAATCCAAATTCATGGATAGTGCCAATATTGATTCCCTTTTCATTCTCAAACATCTTCCATTTATAAATTTCCATCATGTTCATAACAAATTTGGATCTTCAAAAACTATATGTCCATTAGAAATGGAGAGTCAATGTCCTGAGCACACCATTTCTAGACTATTCATAATATTACCTAGTTTTCATTTCATAAATCACCCACAAAAAGGGTCTTTAAAAAAAATTAATATTCGTTATGAGGATAGAACTATTCTATATCTATAATCTCTAAAAACGTCACACTAGAAAGGAATCATTGAAAAATTACCTATAGTTACTCCATGGGTACATTTCCTACATCATTCTCTAGATCCATAAATCATGAAACTGTTACTCAAGAATCCCACTTCATATGTCTCGCAAGTATTTGGATATTCTCATTCAACAAGTCATTTTGGGGTTGTCACCCCATAACTCATTGTCAAAGTTGTTTGACCTAAAACATTATTTTCATTAGTCTTGATTTCAAGACTATAAACGACCCCAAAAAAAGAGACACATTACAATCCATACTAAAAACCTACAAAGGGAACCTTGGGTAGAAGTTGAGTCTCAGATCACTGGGTGTGAACACAAAATGGTTTAGCAAAAAGGATCAATGAATAGAAAAGGCTATAAAACATGTTAGGAAAAAAACCCATAAAGGTAATCCTAAGAAAAAGTTGAGTTGTTCTCATTAAGTATGTGCCATAGTAGACATAGGGAAGAATTAGGGGGTAACTAAAAATACACAATGTTGGTAGGGTTTTCCATGTAACCATAGAAGTATTCAAACTATGCCTGCAGTGTACCCTATCTTTAGAAAAAATTATATCATTACATGATCTTTCATCCAGATAAGAGAAATATGGTATTACAGTGATGATAATTATGCTTTTACACATCCCTGAACAATATTCTAGAAGTGATCATTCTAAAATTATTATCCTAAATTATCATTAAAATTTTAATTCGTTGATAGAATCGTTAAGTTTATCTATGATATTATCTTTCAAAATACTACATGTTATTATTGATTGATACTACAAGCTAAGATAAAGGATAGTTACTAGAGGGTAAACAAGTTTTAATTAATATATTAAATAAGTGAAAATGAGGAACATCCATATCTTTGTGTCTTTCCATGGTAGTAGGACATTGAGGTCAAAAATTCAACTTAAGAGATTCATAAAGTTGAATCAGTTCCTGATGTGAATCCTCTATATCCTAGTGTAGCTCAGACAACACTGTAGTATCTTCATTAGAACAAAACCGCAATGCCTCCACCCACTTAGAAGAATCCAATACTTCCTTCTTATCCAATTATACTACTAATTACCATTTATCAATGAAATCCCTGACATGATCCAGTTCTTTATTGAGTTGATCCAACTTTTGTTGAAGCTATTCCAACTCCTAAAAATCCACTCCAATGAGTCTCTCTTCTTTTCAATATGATAGTGTTTCCTTAAATCCGACCAAACATTATCATAAGATTAATTAAAAAGGATATTATTGGTTATGGTGAGGTGGTCCATGGAATCTGTTGTTTACAGAGGATAATGGATCATTCTATCCTTCTCCTATGAAGAAATCACTTATTTTACCACATCATGTATGAAATGAAAATTAGACACCCCATATAGGAGAATTGAAAACATGTGATGTAATTTTGGTAGTTTCAATTGAATTTTCTCTAGGGGGTTTGAGATATTATATTCTAGATATACTTCTATATAGTATGATGGGAAAAATGATTATTTTTTAGATCCTTGTGATCTACTTTAGAATCACTCTTAAATAGTGAAATATATTCTATAATTAGTGAAACCAAAGAGGGTCCTGACTCAATTCCATCATCATTAATTGAATATTTGGAAGCTAGGTCCTTTACAATGTCAGTGGGTTGATATGTCATAGCAGTGTTTTTATCTATAGAGACTTGAGGAAATTATTCCCAGTTTTAGGAGGTAAAAGGATTAAATACCTAAACATTGAAAGAGAAATGAATGTTTGGAAGGGTGCCGAACTTACCTTCAATTTTCGCAATGTCTGCATCCCTATCTTTGATTATATCAATGATTGGTAATGTTGATGTTATGTCCTAATACTGTGAATTATCCTCAAGTTATTCCAAGTATACCTATGGTTTAGGTACATGCTCAGTCAAATTATTGGAGTCTATAAGATCCCTCATTGATACAGATATTTTGGGAATAAAAAACACGGAACTGGGTGCGGCGGTTGGGTTTATTTCTCCTTCAACCCAAGTTTACACCTCTTCCACATATGCGCTCTATATAGGAACATGATCAATATGATCAGAAGAAGCATCAACCTATGAAGGATCTTCTACTAATAGAGAAGTGGTTTTTTGATTAGGAAGGATTATCCCCCTAGGGCTTAGAATCGTAGTGATTTCCTCAGTAGGTCTGGGATCCACATCTGTCTCAGGTAAAATAGCCAACATTATCACATTTTTCACTGATAAAGAAGGGGCTACAATCCACTAAGCAGGTGACTCTTAATAACTCACCGGTAACACCCCGAGATTTCATGAGATATATTATTTTTAATTTCTTTGATGTCTTCTATTATACACTAAACAAAGATTACCTTGTACTATACGCAACACCGTATTAGATTGCAGTATACGCAACACTATTCTTGGCTCATGTTACACACAATTTCAAGTTCGTTTTGTGGAAATTATTCTACACAAAATTATGTGTAGATTCTGTTTAATGTTTAAATGAAATAAGTTTTGATTATTTTATACAAAACACCAAACGGAGCTTTCACTACATGCAGCCTTGGCTTGGCTTGCATTACACGCAATCAAGACCTTCCTCGATAGCGTGTGTAGAACGCAATACCGAGTTTCACTAAACGAGATATTATTATAATATTATTATAAACTAGTCGTTATGAATAGTAATACCCTGTTTTTGAAATTTTATAAATTTTATCTTTCAAAATGGACTTCATTTTTGGATTCAAAATATCGAAATTATCCTAGGGTGAATTTTTGGTATTTTTCTAAAAACTTTCAATTTTTGATGAATAGTGAAAACACTAGGTTACTATTTAAAAACCGACTTTTTATTTAAATAATTATTTATTTTATGTAAATTTATTTTAGGTAAAAATTGATACATAATACCTATATAAGTTCAATGTAATTCATTGGAGTCATTTTATAATAATTTTAGATATATAAAAATTTTATTGAACTTTTCACTGTCTTTTACCCACCTCCTAGGAGAATTTAAAAAGTTACACAAAACTTAATTTTACCGCTTCTGTGAGTGGAATTTCGAAAATACAAGAGATACGGTTAATATCACGGAGTAAAATTTGGTTCAATAAGATAAAAATATTTTTTAGTGAATAGTAACTTTTTACTTTTATTTACCACGGTTAAAAGTAAATAGGGTAATTAAGGGTAAAAATGATATTATTATTACCCTAACGCATGTCCTAATTCTATTGGATAAGTATAATTCGACCAAAAACAACCTTAGGAATATAATATTATCATTTAGGTCCACTTGGATTAGATTAAGACATTTATCATTATTTAATTCAAAGAAGAGGTAAAAGAGTTAAAATCAAAGTTTAATAACTAAGTCATTTTTAATATAGGGTTATACATAAGATAAATTCGACTATAACTATTCATTAGAACGATAAAAAGATTTTATACATAATGGTATTTTATTTATAATTTTTAGACATTAAATAATTTAATTTATTTATGACACAATGATGATGCAGTAATTACCTTATTAATGAAATATTAAAATAATTGATGTTATAAATACCCAAATAAATGTAATTTTAGACTTTTTATGAATTAAAATAATTTTCTAGGTTAATATGACATGTTATTATTGATTTAATTAACTTTTTTAAAACTAATCATGTTGTTATGATTTTCACAAAAATCAATTACCAAATTGTGTCAAAATTGACATAAAATAGTTTTTAAAACAAATATTATATTATTAATTGATATTATATTTTTAAAAATATAAGGTTTGGAAAAATGACTTATATAAGGTTATATATATTAATAATTAACCACTTGGGGTTCTTTTGTCTTGTTATAGTAAGTGTATTAACCATATAGTGTAAGAAAACAAGAAGACACGGTAAAAGTTAAATTATTTAACTTAGAGTTAAATCTAAATGATAAGGTTAAAATAGTAACCTAAACTTGTCTAAAACATATTGGTTGAGAGTATTTAGACCCATACCCACTTTAACTTCGAAATAAATCAATTTGGAGCTATTATAAACTGAATATGACTTTATTATAAAATAATATTTTAAGTTTTTTCTAAGGTGCCCCTCTCCTCCCTTATAAAAGGGAACCTCCTCCCTCTTCTCTTTACACAATTTTGAGATTTCAAGCTCGGACAACCCCTGACAATTTACCTTCTAAACTTCCCTATAAACATTATAGAGTTTCTGGTCTCCTCAAAAGACCAACTCTAGTGCCTTAAGAGGAAGCTTAAAAGAGGCATGTCAAAGAAGAGGTAATATCTTTTACTGATTCTTTCCAATTTATTTCTTCTTCTAATTCTTCTTCTTTATTTGTTTTATCATAAATTAATAACATCATTATGAATAATATAATGATATTTATTATAAATATGAAACAACCCCATTTCACCTTCTATCCATCCTACGGAAAACAAAATCACTGCGTGTGCGTACGTACGGAATACCGTCTCCACGCCGTGGTGTAATCTTTTTTTCCACCACCACCTTACTTGGATGGGTATAATGGTGTAAATAATAACTATATATGGTTATTATGACATGATAATAATTCTGATATATTATATTATTCACTCCAATTATACTCAATAATTATGGGAACGATATCATCGCTCGTGCGTATGTACGGACTACCGTCTCCACGAACGCTAAGAGATTCATTTTCCATGATTAACCATTCAAGTATGATTATAAAGTATATAAAAAATAAATAATCATGAATGATATTACATAATAATGATACTGGACTTATGTACATATATGTTTCATTTACTTAATTCCATTCAATTCAATAAGGAAACGAAAATAGTGTTCATGTGTACGTACGGCCTACCATCTCCAAGAACGGTGTATTTCATTCCATTTATCGATCTATCATATATATTTATATACTGAATATATATTATATATAAATCATGTTTTATATTCTGTAATTAAGTAAATCAGGATATGAGTAATAATATCAAGAACAACAAATCGAAACACGTACGATAAATGAAATGATTTTACCCAAAATGCTGCTTTAAAATGGAATTTACAAAAGAACAGGTAATATAAAGTCATAAGTGAACCATATATGATATCATAATAATGAATATGATTCTGTAATAATTCAATGACACTATTTTAATCATTATACAGGAGGTTCGGATATATACGAAGCATATCGGACATAAGGTAAGGGATAATTATTCCAATCTCATTCTTATCCGAGATTGTTTATTCGTAAGTATTTACTGGGGTTATTATTATCATCTATGCCCGTGTTTTCTAAAAGTAATTTTATGTATGTTTAAAGTACTTTTTACCCATTTTTGACTTTTACTACATGGTATGTAAGGAATCGTTGTTTTTTTTACATTACGATGTATTTTTTTGACTTTTCCGGAAAAAGTACGAGAAGAATGTTTTTTTAACTTATACGGCATGAACAGATTTTTATGGTTTCATAACGCCTTATTTTCATGAAGATTACTCTACAGGATTTGATGAATATTTTCAACAAAATCCTTTTCTTTTAAAATTTCATGGCATTTTGTTAAAAGAAAATGATTTTGAAGAAGAAATGATATTTTCTTCAAGAATGCATTTCATGTGTTTTATCAAAACAATTTTCCATATAAGATGGCATTATTTCATATGTGTATGTTTCAAGTATAATTTCTCTATGATATACATGGTTTAACTTTTCTTATGATGAAATTATATCCATTTTTTATATGGATTATGTTATGATGGGATGATGTTTATGAAACCCATTTTATTCTTTTGGTAATGATGAATGATTTATGTTCATGTTGTGGCACATGTAAGAATGATTTAATTATGAGATGGGTGGGACCTATATCTCCCTCCAATGCATTGGGTAAATATTTATATCTCATGAGATATACATGGCTACAATGGTAAGTTAATTTGGTTCAGTGATACAGGACTGGAACGAGGAGTGAACTCGATTCAGAAAGGGACTTTGTCCACTAAGATGGTCTTGGCAGCAATGCCTTGGCTAATATAAAAATCATAACATGTGCTTAATGGTTGTCACAATTACATGTTTTATTCACATGATATTTTATCAGGATTAATGTTTCTTTATGATCTATTCCTTATGTACTGCCATCTTTTATGTCATTTCTTAAGATCTTGATGTTTAAACATTATGTTCATGTATTTAAGTTCAAATGTATATGATTTGTTTTATTTTATCCATGCTTACCCTTACTAATCATTTGAGATCACCCTTTTATATGTTTTCTTTTCCCCAGGATTTAAAGAAAGGTTTTAAGTAAGAAAACAAAAAGGGGAAGATCTTTATGGGAGATATTGAAGATCTTTCACCATGATTAGAAGATTATGTTCTGAGTTTCCAAAGACACTAAACTATTACGGTCCTTGAGTGTTGGTTCTTGTTATGTATTAAGTATTCCTCAAAACTAATGTAATGTCCATGTACGTCACGCTTTGGCTCTCTACAGTTGGTATCAGAGGAAAGGTTTGGTTAACGTTTGGAAACTAGGATGCGAAAACTTTAATGAGATCCCTAGAGATATTTCTAAGGTATGTCTAGGGATGTCTCTAAGGTTAAGTATATGTATAGGTTATCGTCCTAGAATTACAGTAATGATCTAAGAATTAAACCTAAGAGGTTATATATTGAAGGTACTCCCCCTTTATTATGTTGTTTTCCTATTATTATTTTTTCCTCTCACACTATTCTTTTTGGTTTTTAGAAAATGGCTGGAAACAGGAAGATTCACAATAATGGAGGATATGATGGAAAATGGAATGATATTCTTCATGAGCAGCCAAATGAAAAGGGATTTGGAAGGCCAAAAATCATTATTATGCCTAATCATAAATCTCATAATATGATCAATAATCGCAACTTTGGTAAGTATCCCAACTTAGCTAATAAGAGAAAGATGGAGTTTCATGATGATCATAGAGGAAAGAAAGTTCAATTCCCCTCATGTAAATCATGTGGGAAGAGGCATCAGGGAGAATGTTTCAAAGGAACTGGAAGATGCTTTGAGTGTGGAAAAGAAGGACACAAAGCCAGTAATTTCAAAGGAAAAGGTTTAGTTAACACCATGGACAAGGATAATGGTATTTATAAGCCATGAACAATGGTTAAATGTTTTAAATGTGGAATGTACGTGCATTATGCAAACCAATTCCCTAAGGGAAATTCTCATGAAGAGAATCATCATGGTCATATGGGTTTATATTGATGATGATGAAGAGACTACAAATGATATGTGAGATGAAAGAATTGTTGAATCTCGGTCAATGGTTTATAAAGGTAGTGGAATGATTGTATATTTATCAAAAATATTGTATGGTACTATGGAATAAAGAAAAATCTAAGGATTGTTACACTGTTGTCTTTCCATGATTTTTTGAAAGTATATGATGAATGGTACCAGTAACCATGAAAGGTTATTCAAATATTTTTGGAAGGTATATGATATGTGCATAATGAAAGGATATGGAGATAATGAGATGTTTGATAGTATTATTGAGCTCATGACTGATATAAGGACAAATTGATATCATTGTTTGAGCATATAGAAAATTTGGGATTTTTGTAAGTGGAAATAGTTAACTTATGACAGCACTCATGTTTTCATTGAGGTTCTATGGTAATTCATGTTTCAAAAAAAATACATGATTAAGGTATTCTCTTGTTTGGAATGTGACCAATAAGATATATCGTATGATATATAGGGGATAAATGATGGTATTCACGTTCTTGTTATGTGACCTTTCAAGTAATCGTTTTCTTTATACTATGAGATTCGACAGATGTATTTTGGATAAGCCAAAATATTGGAATGGATTATTTTGGACATCAAATAGTATTATTTAAGGATATAACTTTTTTTCGATATTATTTTTGGAATTTTATAATAGTATAGTTTTAGAAAGAGGACAACTCGTAGGACGGGCGACAACCCATCGCGTCGGATAAGGATGCGGGAATCGAACCCACAATCGAAGTGCGACATGCCTTTATCGCCTATCACTAGCCTACAAGAAGTCCCTGGTTAGTAGAAACTAGTTTTATTTTATTAAGCGCTATGATAGATGAATTATAAGTCCATTTTAGCAACCATATATGATTAATCTCAGCATAGCTTGACTTATGTATAGTTAATAAATTGTACTAAACTTTTTGCGATAGAAACAGATGGAATGACCTATCATTCTATCACATGATCTGCTAACACTTCACGAATGACAAATTCAACTTCATTTCTTTAAGATATGAAGTGGAAATTTTTCAAGGCACGAACAACGATGAGATTGTACCAAAATCAAGTAAGTATTTATTTTAATTCAAAAATTCTTTAACATTAGGGAAATGATATTGAAAACAAAAAAATGTTGTCCTAGTGCTCTTATATCTAATGAATCATATGGTACCTTAGATCATCACAAATTTATAGCTTTGTGATTGTTGGATTTTTCATAGCCATGTTCTCTACCACTCTCCATCAAAACTTGATGGTTAGATTTCTCTTCCATATCCATATTTTCACCTGTGTTCTCCTATGTGGAAACCCAGTGATTAGTTAATTTGGGTAACTATTACATTTCATAATTTTGTTTTTAAAGTTCAGTTTTGGTATTCCTTTTTAGGATGTGGGTTTCTATGAAAGAAACTTTCAAGTAGAAAGCCATTTATAACCCCGACGAATTTTAAGGGCGAAATTCATTTTAAGGGGGGTAGAATGTAACACCCCGAGATTTTATGAGATATATTATTTTTAATTTCTTTGATGTCTTCTATTAGACACTACACTAAGATTATCTTGTACTATACGCAACACTGTATTAGCTTGCAGTATATGTAACACTATTCTTGGCTCGTGTTACACACAATTTCAAGTTCGTTTTGTGGAAAACAAAAAGGGGAAGATCTTTATGGGAGATATTGATGATCTTTCAGCATGATTAGAAGATTATGTTCCGAGTTTCCAAAGACACTAAAATTTTACGGTCCTTGAGTGTTGGTTCTTTTTATGTATTAAGTATTCCACAAAAGTAATGTAATGTCCATGTACTTCAATCTTTGAGTCTCTACATCACCATACCTTTGCTAATTCATGTGCGATATATATGATCCGCATATATAAATAAATAACATAATATCTATGTAAAGAGATGTAATAGTCACATATTATCCCAAATCAAAGATGTATCTCCAGATTCCATGTATGCCGATTTTTTATAATGTTCGATGGGGATAGTCCCCTAGAGGGAACAACGGGTGGGGATAGGGTGAAAATGATCCTATAGGATCTGTAAGAACCGCCTCCATGTGCTCCGTCACCCAAATCAGAACCTTATCTAGTAACTCCCATTCTTGTAGAGATTCCCTCCCTAGCAACAATACCCTATTCAGTGTACTCCAGTGAAATGAATAGTGAAAGTATCTACCCAGACTCCTAAAAGTATAATTAGTACATATTCAAGGTCATAGTAATAATATAAAAAGAAATTGATATAAAAAATCATATTAAATATTTTTTGGAATCATCTCATTGTACCATGGATATCACCAAATCCTTTACTCAGTAATACTATTAAACTATTCCCTTGAATGATTGAATATAGGTGTCCATATCCTCTATATATATTCCTAATTCATGAGGATTCTCATGGAATGATAATCTCTCAAGGATGGTGATCATCCAAAATACCTTAAAATCAATGTTATCTTCTTGATTAATTTCACATATTTATTCAGTGGATGTGATATCTCTCCAAGCATACCATGATTTCTAGGCCTCTGTGAAATTTGTATTGATAGGAATGTATAATGTTGAAGGGTCTGTCCTAGTCAGTGGGGATGGTTCCAGCAACCACACTTGTTTCCTTGGTGCCTCTGCCACCCAGGGACCCTCTGGGGAGGGGTGTTTATGAATCCCCATTCGGGAAGAAGAATGAATGTCCCCAATCATAGTTGAAATAGGGGGTCATCTTTATTAACCCCCTTAAAAGTGCGACTATCATCATATTTACCATCATTGACCTTAGGACTCACCATTGCAAGCACTCACCAGGTATATCTATATTGATAATGAAGTGAAAGAATGAAGTAGTTAGGATTTTGAATATAGTCTACCATAGTCTCAAGTTCATCAGTTTAAGAAACATTCCAAGGTGTTGACACATAGGCATATCTTTAAAATGAAACATCTTTCTCTCAGAAAAGAAACCATAGATCACTAAATTAATGGGAACTCCTCAAATTATCCCATTTTCTCCAGGTTTTTGGATAAGGGGTATCAGGATGGATAAGTACTTGAGATTGAGGTGAAACACCTGTATCTTGGGAGGTTGAACCAAAAATTCTTAATATATTAATTTTGGGTTTAGAAACAATATATTTCATCGAATGATTATCAGGCATTTAATGTCCAATTTTCTTCTTTTAATCCCCATTAGTATCTAGAATTGGTGGACCATTGAAAACAAGAACCTGTTTTTTAAATTGGTCACTAAGATATGATCAGTTCTAGGAATTTGTGTAAGTCCTGGTGAGTTCTTGATGGTGACCTATAGAAGTTAGAAGATCAATCTGGCATCATATGTCTTCTTGAGTTAACATCAGCCAAAGCTTTCATGGAACCATTAAGTATTTCCCCTTGTGTGCATTGTTAATTGTCCGGGGACACATATTCTGAATGTAGTGGAATTGATGCACACATCTTCAGGGTTCATACCCCTCACATAAAATCTCCCCATAAATTAAATCCACTAAGATTCCCTCTCTCAAAGAAACTAGATACCCTCTCCGGTAATGATCCCTAGATATATCATCTACCAATGTACTGATTGGGAAGATGTAAGGTGTATATGTGAAATGATCAACATGGTTGAGATGATCCATTTCTACATGAATTTTCTAGTCTAATGGGTTTTCCCACTTTTTCTATGAATATATAGTCAGAAACTAGATTGGGGAATATATTAACTACTTATAAATCCATAACCTCACATATGGGTTTCTACCTAGCCCTAAATAACATGAGAGGGGGATACAAGATAGTATGGTGAATTCCCCTCACTAAAGAGTCCCAAAAATGGTATATCTTTTCTATCACTGGGATGGAGATATTAATATTATTTCCAATGTCCAATTGAGTTTCCATTATAAAATTCATGACTCTAAAACTGGTGTAGTATTTATCCAATGAAAGAAACCAGACACTGAAAACATGGTAAGAAGGGATTCTAATTCGAACATCTTCTCAACATCAAAGTTGATCTTCTAACCCCACTCGGTGAACTAACCCTCCTCAACCATTTTCCAATATGCACCAACATAAATTTGGGTATCAATAGTTGGAAAATTCCTCAACCTTTTTGAAAAAGGTTCATGGTCACTTTGGGTGGTGAAAGTCTAAATCTAGTCAGAAAATGGATCTTCCTACTTTGGGGACAGTTCTCCCTCCATAAGTCCCCTTTCTTTGATAATAATTTTCATAGAAGGTAAGGGGTCATCTCTATGTCATCTCAAGACTAGGAGTGAGGAAAGAGTTCATCATTCATGTCACCCATTATCGATGCCCCCAATATCATCTGGACATCCTAGAGACAAATTTCAACCTCCCTGTGCACATGATGCTAGGTATTAGTGTTCGGAATCCATCGAATAAGCGATTGTAGGATAACATTTTGGTTGAAATGATAGTATGTCTGTGATACCCAGATGGCCTCGTACAACCCACATCTTTTAAAGAATATTTAAATTCCTCATAACCTTTAAGGACCCCAAAAGTCTACCCTCGGTCCGGACTAAGTGATAACTCCTAGAAAAGGTCCCATTTTGACAACCACCATAGAAGATCTCTTATCATGGACTTCCATAAAATGCTCTGATTGAGATGGATTATTCATCTAGTAGTCACACAACTTATTCTAAAAAGAGGAAATTAATTGAAAATAAATTAGGTATAATAGGATTCCCTAATGAATAGACCATTTGGTAAGATATTGGATCGGGTAATATTTTTGTTCCTGAATTTATAGGCCATGGGTTTATTTACATAGCACAGTGTCGAGATTGAAACATTTGATGGAATCCCAAATCTTTAATGAGGAATCTTATCAGAGATCAGAAATCCCCTTTAACATGCACTCAAAAGTCCTTCTAGAGATTTATGGAGTGGGATGATGTTAATTTTGGAATTATTATCAAAATAATAAATCATGTAATTCCTTCTCCTTTAAGTGGCCTAAAGAGTAGCATCAATAGTGGAAATACCTTATGAGGGATCCATCCTTTTTTCTAAAAAATTAAAAAATAAAATGTTTATTTTCTTTAAAAAATGAAAAGTATAAATCCCTCAATAGAATGGTGAGTGGCACATCAATCATCCACCCATAAACAACTAGCATATGAGGCATTTGGTTTGTGAGGTGTTCATTCCATGATGCATTAGGTCCACAAGGTGATCGGTCTACAAAGCCACTATGTGGAAAATTGTATTATTATTATGCGAACAAGCACACATATTGTTCGTAGGTGACGACTTTGATTTTGAGGAGAATTCATTAGAAAAGGAGAGTTCTGTATAGAAATAGTTATCTATGAGGAATTTTAAAATGGATCAGATCACAGAGGAGACATAGTAAAGGAAAATGATCCAGATCCCCCCTTTTATAGGCATGGTCCTCTCTAAGGTTCCACATGCATACCGCAAAGCGGTTCAAATTGGAACATCTTCTTAATCATAAAATACCAATATGATGGTGGGTTTGAGTCTTAAATACTCCTAATTGAAGGTAAAAAATACTTTCATAATTTTTTATGGGTGAACAAATACCAAATAAGAGTTTGAGAAATCTTAAAAGTGAGAGAATCCATGAAGGGGGAGCAGTTCTCCATAGAAAATCTCACTATGCAGACTACTGATTCATATGGAATCGCATAAGTGAAATCATTTGTGGGATGTGGCAGTGACTACTGGTGCTATTGAATGAAACCAGATCATTTTTGGGGCCAGACTGTGAATTTTTTTCCCCAAAAATGAATGTCCCCTACAAATTAAATCATTTTATTAACTGTGTGTCCTTCTTGGGATCCTGTAAATGAATTCCCTATAACCAACCATGGAACACTACACATCCTAGTTTCTATTTACTCTAATCTTATATAAAATCCCCAAGAGGGGAGATGAAAAAGAGGATGTATAAGTAATATAGAAAAAAAAGGATGAATATTGGCACCAAATATGGAAGAAAAGTATGAGAGCCATCTATTTTGAGCAGGTAAACCTAACCCATAATGCTAAGGTAGAAAGGGAATTCACCTAGCCATCCACATAATAAAAAAATCTTTTTGGACACTATTTGATGAAGCATATTTGGATGGACTCCCCATATTCCATCACCTCACATAGTAAAAATATATGCAGAGATATTACTATCCTTCCCATCAAGATGTTATGTGGGATGACCTCAAGCCTGCAGTGTAATAATCTATATAGGATGAACTCAAGACCATGTAGGAAGATTCTACATAGAAGAAACTATATCCTGTATTGGAACATGATACATGGACGGAACATGGACCCATGTAGAAAAGTTCTACACAGAGGGAATATAGGACCACATAGAAAAATACTACTTTGTGAGACCCCAGGCCCACATTGAAAAATGCTACTCAAAGGGAACCCATGATTGTGTATGAAAGTGATACATAGAGGGAACCCAAAATTGTTTAGAAAAACTCTATGTGGGATGGGGCATTGTAGGATGTGTTTCTTTTCCACTCACATTCCTCCCGTTTAACGTACCATTTGGTCCCACCATGTCATCTCCATGAACTTCTCTAATGTTCTTCTTCATCAACCATTTTTATGTGAATACCTAAGTCATAAGTGGACCCCCTTTAGAGGAAATAGGCCAAGGATGAAAGTTCTGGGCGCAGCGGAAGCGCGTGGGTGGATGTGCCCACTTGTCTTTATGTCATTAGCAATGATCAATCCGGGATCAATACGACGATAAACACCAGTCTCCACGGATCGAATCATAGAAATAGATAAAAGAAATAGAAAGTCCTGGAACCACAAAGTAGGATCGTTATAGATTGATTATAATTAATTTAATCAATTGAAAATAAATACCTTTTGGTGTTCTTTATTCATTGATGTTCTTGATCACGTTCCGATGTGATTCGTCGTTGCTTTGTAGAAGCCAAGTGTAGACTTCCTCTCGCGGTGATCCACACGTGTACCTCGTATCTCTGGACGTTACCAAAGGATTCTCTGGGTGATAGCGTGGAGAAACCTTTTCTTGAATTGTCCTCCTTAGATCATCTTGATCTGATGGAAGAAGATCTCTCTCGGTCATGAGAGCGTTCTTGAAGGAAGAGGTTCTTTCGGCCTTGAAATAATTCTCTGGAGTTGTTGTGTGTAGGAAAAGAGTTGGGGTTGTGAGGATATTTATAATCAGGTTTGAGGTTGTAGAGTTATGACAATAAATAAACGCGTTACGCATTTTATTTATTTCATTGACTCTTATTTAAAACCCCATGTCGAATAATTAATTCATTGACATACGCCCACGCTGATTATAATAAATATCATTTAAAACAATATTATATCCTCAAAATCCCGACTGGAAAAACTACACAGTGTGTATTAATAAATACACGGTGTGTACTTTTTTTCATTGAAAACTACACAGCATGTACATTAAATGTACATGGCATGTATATATTGTTTTCATTTATTCATTTCCTTTACATAAAGAAAACTACACGACGTGTAATAATTAATACACGGCATGTACTTGTTTTCCATGAAAAACTACACGACGTGTAATCTTTAATACATGGCGTGTATATCTTGTTTTTTATTTCCTTCTTCCTCCAATCATTAAAACGATCTAGGATTCCTTGAATAATTATTAAACCACATACGGGAATAATCTTTATTCTACTTGAGATACTTGAATACACTTAGTGTGTGACCCTCTAGGCCTCTTTCTCATTGGCACTAGGCGAGCTTGCCTAAAGTCCAAGAATATTGTCTAGCAACGGGTCAAAGAACCCAAGAGAAAGAAGTTAACGCCACATTGATGTATCACCTCATAAGAACTCTTACTGTGTAATTTAATCCCTTTGTCTCGATATATCATCAAGAAGGTTTCATGGTAGTGTCATAAACCTATACACTTGATCCGCCGTTCGTTGACTTCCTAAAATAAACTCGCCGTTTACACCATGGCCATGGAATTTAATGCGACAGTTATATTTCAATCAAAGGGTCGAGATATCAACTTCCATAAATGAAAGTGACAAATCCTTCCTCTACTTATCCATTAACAACATGTCACTCATGACGTACCCAATGTACCCTACTTCCCGCCAACTATCTGCATGATGGTTTTTGTCAGTAAATCTAAGTGTGTGAGTCATGACATGAGTCAATGATAATCTTTCAGTCTAAGGAACATTACACACGCTCATAGATAGAAATGTTCGATGACACCAAGACATGTAGAATTTCTACTGGTGGGTATGTTCTCTTAATCTCCCATCTTGGAGATTACCAAGTGTGAACTCCATGAGAGAGAGTCTCGTCTTCTTACGAGTACTCGCACATGATGTTCTGTATACTATGTTTCCTATCATATTATGTCATCAAACCATAGAACTTTATTTAAGAATATTGTTATAGCATTTCAAGGTTCTCATCATAGAGGGGATCTGCCATGACCTTATTAATGCCACAAATATTCCAATACATTATTATATTATAGTCATGCAGAACAATGAACAATATATAATAAGTGAACATTTATGTAATCAATGTAAAAAAACAGTTGGTTCTTAAGACACCAACCCTAAAAAACTCACACTTGGACTAGAGCCAACTGCCTACGACTTTTAGTCCGCTAGACCTCACATGATAATCATGTTTCTGCTGAGTCAAGGCTTTAGTCATTGGGTCTTCCACATTGTCTTCCATGGAAATACTGCTCATTGCAGCTTCACCTCTCTGAGAAAAATCCCTCAAGAGATGATACTTCCAAAGTATGTGCTTTGTCTGCTGATGTGACCTTGGATATTTTGCAAGTGCCATCGCTGCAGTATTATCACAATAGAGTGTGATAGGATCTTTACTACTTGGTACTATATCCAAATCTTGGATAAAGCTTCGCATCAATACGACTTCTTTAGCTACCTCAGAAGCTGCGAAATACTTGGACTCCACTGTAGAATCTTCCACCACACTTTTCTTTGAGCTCTTCCAGCTCACTGCACCTCCATTCAAACTGAATATGTATCCAGTCTGCGACTTCATGTCATCTTGATCAGTCTGGAAACTAGCATCTACATGTCCTCTGATGACTAGTTCCTCGTCTCCTCCATAAACCAGGAACATATCCTTAGTACACCTCAGATACTTAAGGATAGTCTTGACTGCCATCCAATGGCGGTCTCCTGGATCAGCTTGATATCTGCCTATTGCACTTAATGCATAAGCAACATCTAGCCTCGTACATAGCATATCATACATGACTGACCCAATCGCAGATGCGTAAGGGATCCTTTCCATTCTATTTATTTCCTCATGTGTCTGAGGACACATTTTCTTGGAAAGATGAATGTCATGTGACACTGACAACAATCTCCGCTTGGACTGTTCCATACTGAATCTCTTCAGTATCTTGTCAATGTATGTACTTTGACTCAGGCCCAGCATTCTCTTGGATCTATCACGATGGATCTTGATCCCAAGAATATATGTTGCCTCGCCCAAGTCTTTCATGGAGAATCATTTATGCAACCATGCCTTAACTAACTGTAAGACAGGTACTTCGTTTCCAATTAGTAATATATCATCAACATATACTATTAGGAAAACAACTGCACTTCCACTAAACCTCTTTTAGTCACAAGGTTCACATTCGTTCTTAACAAATCCAAATTCCGTTACAGATTCATCAAAATGAATGTTCCATGACCTTGATTCTTGCTTTAATCCATAAATGGATTTCTCCAACTTGCATACCTTGTTGGAATCCTTTGGAGTCACAAACCCTTCAGTTTGTGTCTTATAGACATCTTCCTGGAGGTTCCTGTTAAGGAATGCTATTTTGACATCCATTTTCCAAATTTCAAAGTCATGGTAATCGGAAATGGCCAATAGGATTCTGATGGATTTCAGCATCGCAACCGGTGAAAATGTTTCATCATAGTCAATTCATTGACGCTGTCTAAAACCTTTTGCAACCAGTCGTGCCTAATAGGTGCTGACTTGCCCCTCTATGTCCAGTTTCTTCTTGAATACCCATTTATTACCAATAGGCTTTACATCAACTGGAGGATCTACCAAAATCCAGACTTGGTTTTGGTACATGGAATCCATTTCAGAATTCATGGCTTCTTGCTACTTGGCAATGTTTGTGCCTTCAACTGCTTCCTTTTAGGTAATAGGATCATCATTGTCAACCAATAATGAGTCACCATCCTCAGTGACAAGAAAACCATATCATTCTAGTTATCTCACCTCTCTCGTGCTTCTACGCAGTTCTTGTGTCTCTGGAACAGATTGTTCTTCCACGGGGCTTTGTGTAATCTGTTCTTGTACCAACTCTTGTGTATCTTGATCCTCAAATTCATAGAATTCTATCTCGCTCCCACTATCTCTTTTGGATATGTGCTCCCTCTCAAGGAATATGGTGTGTCTTGCCACTGTAACTTTTTTGTCTGAGGGGTTTTATAGGTAATATCCCCTTGTTTCTTTGGGATATCGTACAATGATACACTTTGTGCCTCGAGGTGCAATTTTGTTACATGAAGAGGCCTTAACAAATGCTTCGCTACCCCACACATGTAAATTCGATAACATGGATTTGCGTCCACTCCATAACTCATATGGAATACCATTTATTAGTCTAGTTGGTACTTGGTTTAGTATGTGCACTGCTGTTTGTAATGCATATCCTCAAAAGGATAATGGAAGACTCACATGACTCATCATTGATCTCACCATGTCCAACAGGGTGTGGTTCCTCCTTTCACTTACACCATTCCACTGCGGTGTGTAAGGAGGAGTGAGTTGAGATAGAATCCTAAACTCCCATAAGAAATCAATGAAGTCCTGATTAAGATATTCTCCTCCTCTGTCTAAGCGGAGTTTCTTAATATTCTTACCAAGATGGTTCTCAACCTCATTCTTGTATTCTTTGAACCGATCAAAAGACTCTAACTTATACCTCATTAAGTAGATATATCCATATCTACTAAAATCATCAGTAAAAGTTATGAAGTACGAGAACCCACCCCTTTCCTCAACTGGAAATGGCTCACACACATCTTTGTGAACTAATTCTAGAAGCTCTTTAGCTCTTTCACCTTTCCCACTAAATGGGGATTTGGTCACTTTGCCTTGTAGACATGTATGACATACACCAAGTGGTTTTAGTTCGAAAGAATCTAAATACCCATCTTTATGAAGTTTTTTCAAACGTTTCTCATTGACATGACCTAACCGGTGATGCCAAAGTTGGGTGTGGTATGAGTCATGTGAATTGAATTTGTCATCGATTGCCATTACTTGGTTTGTGTAGTCTAACACATAAAGGTCATTATATAAATGTGCCCTACCAAAACAAATGATATCTTTATAAAAGTAGCAACATTCATTTCCAAACGTGAACATGAATCCATTAGTATCTAATCTGGATACTGAAATAATGTTTTTAGTAATATAAGGCACATAATAAAAACCATTTAACACCAAGATCATTCCAGTTGGCAACGTGAGGTGGTAGTCTCTGACAGCTACAGCAGCAAGTCTGGCTCCGTTGGCTGCTCGTAGATCTACCTCCCCTCGATCAATCTTCTTGAATCTACTTGGTTCCTGTATTTGGATATAGATGTGAGCACCACAATCAGTATCTAATACCCAATTAGTAGAAACAGATAGATTGCATTCGATAACAAACGCACCTGAAGCTTCCCCTTGCTTCCTTGGATGGGTGCAGTTTTTCTTCCAGTGGCCCTTCTTTCCACATGAGAAACAAACAACATCCTATTTCTTTGCCTCCCCTTTGATCTTCATTTTCTTGGAAGGCCTTGAATAAGCTTTGGGCTTAAATCTCTTCGCCTTCCCTTTCCTTTTATTCACCATAAGAACAGAAGGATTTTCACGCTTCATGTCATTGTCCACTTGGCGAATAAGGATAAGAAGATCAGATAGAGACTTCTCAATGTTGTTCATGTTGAAATTAACAACAAATTTTGAGAAGCTCTGGGGGAGTGATGCAATAATGAGATCGGTACCCAGTTCTTTAGGGAGTTTAAACCCTAGAACCTCCAAGCGCTCAATGTAGCCAATGAGCTTGACTGCATGAGGCCCAGCTGGGGCACCCTCTCCAAGATTGCTCTGAAATAGGGCCTTGGAGATATCAAACCTTTCCTGTCTTGATCTCTCCTGGTATAGACCATGGAGGTTCTCGAGCATGCTATAGGCATCCATGTCTTCATGAGACTTCATGAGCTCACTAGACATCGATGATAGCATCAAACATTGAACGTCGAGAGCATCATTCAAATGTTGATCATAGACCAGGAAATCTTCATCACTCGCCCCTGGGGTAGGAGAATCAGGAAGTGAGGACTCCAGCACGTAAAAATTTCATTCATCGTGTAGGATAACCCAAAGGCGCCTAAACCATTCCTGAAAGTTACTATCGGTGATGATATTGTCTTTATCCAGTATTGATCGCAGAGAAAATGCGTTTGATGAGTTTTTCTTCTTGATTCTACAATTTAAAAGAGCATATTTATTAGTACATTCTTGATTACAATTTATGAGAAATAATGAATTAATTAATTAATTCTCCCACTATTTTATCAAGTCCCAATTTCCCTCACCATTGAACTCAGAATTTCCAGTTGCTTTGACATTCTAGTTGCAAGGATCCATATTCCCCTTTGCATAACCCCAACAAGGGTTGGTCAAGCTATTTGAAGGTATTTAGGTAGGCAGGTCTTTGCCAACTATAAGCTTACAATTCCTTCATCTGTTGAGTGGACTCCCCAATCCTGAAATCCTGACTTGGATTTCCTCAACTATTGCCTCCAATATTACACCAAGTCTAGAAAGGGCTACTTATCTTGATGTAATATGGTTAATTCAACCTGAAACCTTTCATAAGGGATTCCTTTATAAAAGTAAGTGTCCCAACAAGGGTTGGTCAAACACATAGATTTATTGAGTCTTTCCCTTAATCAGGTAACGGAAGTCTTGGTCTGACTTAATATGGTATTGAGGGATTTTAGTCCTTTATGTGTAGTTTTCGCATTATCACATGATTATTAATATTAAGTGATGCTTGCTTAAGTGATTAACCATGTTCTAATAATGTTTACGCATAGTCCAATTTTTATTTTATTCCATCTTTGCATGCTTTTTCATTTTATTAATTATGTGATCGCGACAACACATACATAATAAATAAACCATGCAATCAGACAGAAATAAAATAAGATGGCATGATCATGAGCTTCTATTTGGTTAGCTTATCTTGTAGTTTTGATAAGCTAACCCTGACCTAGGGAAAACACCTTGAACCTAATGGTTCGTGTTTTGCATCTCCCACCTGTCCACCTTTGTATCTTCTTGCGTCGGTTTCACCTCGGCTTCGGGATTTGAACCATCTCCTCTGGCTTGGGAGATCCTCTATTACATGGGTTTACATTAAAGAAACCATGGGCACGCATGCCCTACATTTTATTGGAAGAAGGCTCGCAGGCCAACAAATTTAAATTAAATAAATTTAAATGAAACCATACATATACAAAGAGTCTTTGGTCTAGCTCGTGATCATCCATAGCATGCAACGGCAATTACGCATATTTATAATTCAAATTCTTTTAACCGTTCTTTCATTTAAGATAAGTCGCGCTTGAATTTAATTAATTATGATATTATAATTAATTAATTCATTATCTTAAATTCCTTTCCGAATTTACTTGAGATTCTTCTCATCCATATTCCTTGTACGGGTCTTTGTACATTGAAGGAAACCTGGTGAAATTCCATTTCTGAAAAGTACATGGTGTGTAGTTTATAATTACACGGCGTGTATTTCTTTTCACCCTTTATACAAAGTACACGTCGGGGGATTTGGCATGTTTTCTTTACTTTGGAAATTTTGGAGTACACGGCGTGTAGATAAATCATACATGGTGTGTACTTCCTTGTTACGCGGTAACCGGCCTAACGATCCCGTGTACGCGGAACACGGTTTCTCCTTGTACACGGTTTTACCTGGACCGGATCGGACTACACGGCGTGTTGTTCTAACATACATGCCGTGTATTCTGGTTCCCACATGTCGTTCAATTCTGGTCAACACGGCGTGATTAATACTTAGGCATATTCAATTTACACGGTGTGGTTTGGAAGACCAGTGCCGGTTCATTGAACATAAGTACATGGTGTGTAGTTTTAATTACATGTCGTGTAATCCCGTGTTGTATAGACAGAAAGAGCGGATCCTCTAGATGAGTTCCTCGTTTTTATTTTAATCAAAAATTAAAATTAAAAGGTCATTTCTATGATATGAATCGAGAAACTAAGGAGGAAGAATATATCTTGTTTATTTAGATTTATAGAATGATTTATTTCGAATTGAATCAAATATAAATGCGTAAATTATCAATGAAAATTAAATAGCTATAATCAACGTTGTAACCTCTCTCTGATACCATTTGAAGGTTCTGGGCGCAGCGGAATCGCGTGGGTGAATGTGCCCATTTGGCTTTTTTTCATTAGCAATGATCAATCCGGGATCAATAAGATGATAAACTCCAATCTCCACGAATCGAATCATAGAAATAGACAACAGAAATAGAAAGTCCTGGAACCACAAAGTAGGATCGTTACAGGTTGATTATAATTAATTTAATCAATTGAAAAGAAATAACTTTTGGGTGTTCTTTCTTCATTGATGTTCTTGATCACGTTCCTATGGGATTCATCATTGCGTCGTAGAAGCCAAGTGTAGACTTCCTCTAGCGGTGATCCACACGTGCACCTCGTATCTCTGGACATCGCCAAAGGAGTCTCCAAGTGCTAGCATGGAGAAACCTTTTCTTGTGTTTTCCGCCTTAGATCGTCTTGATCCGATGGAAGAAGATCTCTCTCGGTCTTGAGAGTGTTCTTGAAAGAAGAGGTTCTTTCGACCTTGAAATAATTCTCCATAGTTGTTGTGTATAGGAAAAGAGTTGGGGTTGTGAGGATATTTATAATCAGGTTTGAGGTTGTAGAGTTATGACAATAAATAAACGCGTTACGCATTTTATTTATTTCATTGAATCTTATTTAAAACCCCATGTCGAATAATTAATTCATTGACATGTGCCCACGCTGATTATAATAAATATCATTTAAAACAATAATATATCCTCAAAATCCCGACTGGAAAAACTACACGGTGTGTATTAATAAATACATAGCATGTACTTGTTTTTCATTGAAAACTACACGGCATGTACATTAAATGTACACGGCATGTATATCTTGTTTTCATTTATTCATTTCATTTCTATAAAGAAAAATACATGGACTATAATAATTAATACATGGCGTGCAATTGTTTTCCATGAAAAACTACACGACGTGTAATATTTAATACACGGCGTGTATATCTTGTTTTTCATTTCCTTCTTCCTCCAATCATTAAAATGATCTAGGCTTCCTTGAATAATTATTAAACCACGTATGGGAGTAATATTTATTCTACTTGATATACTTGAATACACTTAGTGTGTGACCCTCTGGGCCTCTTTCTCGTTGGCATTAGGCGAGCTTGCCTAAATTCCAAGATTACTATCTAGCAACGGGTCAAGGAACCCAAGAGAAATAAGTTGATGCCGCATTGACGTATCACCTCATACGAATGCTTACTGTGTAATTTAATCCCTTTGTCTCGATATGTCATCAAGAAGGTTTCATGGTAGTGTCATAAACCTATATGCGTGATTCGTCGTTCTTTGACTTCCTGAAATAAACTCGTTGTTTACACCATGGCCATGGAATTTAATGCGACGGTTCTATTTCAATAAAAGGTCTGAGATATCAACTTCCATAAATGGAAGGGACAAATCCTACGTCGACTTATCCATTAACAACATGTCACTCGTGACGTACCCAACGTACCCTACTTCTCGCCAACTGTCTGCGTGACGGTTTTCGTCAGTAAATCTAAGTGCGCGAGTCATGACATGAGTCAATGATAATCTTTCAGTCTAAGGACCACTATACACGCTCGTAGATAGAAATGTCTGATGACACCAAGACATGAAGAATTGCTACTGGCGGGTCTATTCTCATAATCTCCCATATTGGAGAATACCAAGTGCGAACTCCATGAGAGAGAGTCTCATCTTCTTACGAGTACTCGCACATGACGGTCTGTATACTATGTGTCCTATCATAGTATGTCATCCAGCCATAGAACTTTATTTAAGAATATTGTTATAGAATTTCAAGGTTATCATCATAGCGGGGATCTTCCATGACCTTATTAATGCAACAAATATTCCAGGACATTATTATATTATAGTCATGCAGAACAATGAACAATATATAATAAGTGAACATTTATGTAATCAAAGTACAAAACAGTTGGTTCTCAGGATACCAACCCTAACAAAGGCCTCACCCAAAACCACCAGATATATATGATCAGGTCATTGGGAACACTAGTGTGTCCTCTCAAGTATACATACCCATCATAAATAAGGTCATATTGAAAACCTCTTTAATAAGGGTAATCCTTGGAATGTTATTGAGCATACATTACCATGGTAATGAGGGCTCGACCATGGAGGTACTCACTTGGACCTCTCCATTTCATAGATTGAGGGGAACCAGTAGCATTTCCCTTCGATGAGGGGTACTGATGGATCCTTCTCTCATCCTCTCTAAAATTGGTGTAATGGTATCCCTCCTCATGTAAGACACTATACATTCAAGATAAAGGTTCCATTATTTCTCCTCTTCACCTATCAGGTCGTATCTTGGATTTAATGTGACTATCATGGTTACCAAAAACAAAATAGGAGAAGGAAACCTCAATTCCATATCCCTCTCCCTTTGGGCCCAGGATATGAAAATAAGATATAAGATTTGTATCAAATACCTCTCTCTTTCCTTCATCCTTTCGATCCATGCCTCATCCACCAACAGACAAGTGAGAATGTGTTATTTCCAGATCTATCACTTCCTCTTATTTTACACAAATAGCATTACTCATGTGGGCTTAGAGGTTGGTAGAAAATAAGTCATCTTCACAATTTCAGGAACATGGGCCTCCTATATGGTATTATCCCCAAACATACTCATTCAAATGGGAATCCTTCTAAATGTAATTCCAAAACAGACATAAAAATCACTATGATTCAAGAATTTCATCATAGTTCTAGGAGTATGGGCCTCCTCCTAAGTGTAATCACCCCGAAACCATGTCATTATCTTTTTAAAGGGACATATTACCCATTAGATGAACCTTCAAAGGTCCATATTCCCAATGAATATATAAATCGGGCCTCTTTCATAGGTCTAATCCCCAACCCATTCTAAACTACATGAAATTTTATTCATGAACAACTGGAATACATAGGAATCCTCCCTGAGGTCCAAACCCAACACCCCAAATTCTCCCTATTCTTATCTGGTCCATATTCTCCGGTCGGGCACATCCAACTCAAAGGGTCATATTCCTTCCAAGACCATTTCATCACCATCATTATTGATCCATATTCCCATTAATATCATATCCCCATCTGGGATACCACACTTCTTATAGGCACTTTGACATACTTCGGTGTAATTCCCACACCAAACATTGACAAGGTACATTCCACCTGGGCATCCTTGCTATAGGACATTAAACTGCACAGTTTGGTCCTTATCACGTGAAATTAAAAAGGTAAGAAGTGTCCCATTAAGTGGAATTTAACTTGAAGGGTTATGACTCCATTCACAATGATATATAGAAATCCCATTTTATGGGTTTGATCTCAACATAAAAACTAATCCCATATCCCTGGATTATGATAACTTCCAAATCACCCAACTATGTGTCTTAGAACTAGCTTCATAATCATAAACAACCAAATAATCTCAGATTCATCCATAAATGGATACCATTTATAGAGGAACTAAAATACATATAGATCTCCATTGATGAAGAACATCATATATATATATATATATTATAAATTATGTGCATGCCAATCATTGATTGTTATCCCCATGGTGGCCATTGTTACACTTGGTAATGAACATAGGATTCCCAAACATGTCATAAATCAAATATATAAGCAAGTACTGGAATAGGAAATAATTCCCCCTAAAATGGAGTGATGATCTCTACCTCCCATCCTCTTGAACAACATGATATCATAAGTCACATTGGCCAAATTCCCCAAAAAACTCCTTCCTTTGGAAAGTTGGTCCATGAGTCATCATGAATATAAGAACCATTGGTCATTTCTGGTTCCTAGAAAAAAACTCCATTGGAAACTGACCCATTGCAAGCGGGTGCAATATAAAAATGGTGAACTCGATGAGAATGATTGTGAAATATTAAAACCCCCCACAATCACTCATATCAAGAACACCATGTTTATTTTAATCATAAAATATGGTTAACCTGATGTGAATCCTTAACCAAGATGACAACATCACCTTCATATCATACCCCTTTTACATAAACTGAAGGAGGACCAAACCAGAAAACCAATTATGCAAGGGTTTATTTATTGATATTCTCATTTGAAAAGGTTTTCTCACTGTTGTATGTAACATATATTATAGTCACACCACCCGCGGGGCACGGGTGAGTTGGTTAAAGGCGGTGGAATCCTATCCCCAAGGTTCCTGGTTCGAGTCCTCACAAGGCAACGCGCACTATATGCTAACAAACCTCTTGTGGGCCCCTCTACCCCGTTGGGAACTGGCCTAAGCCCAAGGGTTGGCCACCTTGGGCCTCGCTAGGGACGTGTGGTGCGTAGGTGGGGAGTTCACCCCAATACCTCATTACCCAACAACATGTTTGGATGAAAATGGGGGATCTCATGAACGCTCTCTCACAAAACCCTAACCTTATTAATCGCGAAGGATATTAGTGCTTCTCCCTTGATCTGCTCTCCCCATGGCAACAATAGATCTCATATGGGAACTCCACTCGAATGAATCAAAGAATCAGGAAACTATTGAGCCAATGCAAGCACCAAATGCTAGAGGTAAGGGTATCTCTTTCATGGAAGCATTGACGGGGTATGAGATTTCCAAACCGCCATCGAAGAAATCAACTAGAATCAAGAAATTGGAGGATGGTGGTTTTTGCGTGGAAGCTGACCCAGCTGCGATCCAACAGAGATCTCAAATCTGTAAGTTTTCTATTACGGGTCGAGTGGCGTACCTCAAATGGGATAATCCTTGGTCTATTGCCGAGTTGAAAGTGAGGATAGGCTCTTGATAGGGCTCCAATAACTGGAAACTGATTCCAATCAGTAAGGGTTACTTCCATATCATGTTTTCATCCCAATCTGATATGGATTGTGTCTGAAAAATTGGTAATTTGAACCTGAATCTAGGCTTTCTTAGACTCTTAGAGTGGGATATTTCCTTTAATCCCAATTTGCATAGAAATAACATTGCACAAGTGTGGGTTAGAATTTTCAATCTTAATTGGTTTTTCTATCACCCTCAAATCCTTAATGACATTGTGGTATGCATTGGTACTCCTCTCAAAATCGACCATAGAACCCTTAATGGGGACCTGGGATTGTATGCTAGAGTCCTTGTTGAGGTTAACCTAGAAACAAAGCCCCCCCCCAATCAATTAATTTCACTGCACAATATTTCAAAATAGTGGTGAAATTAGAATATGAAAGGATTCCACCATAATGTGAATATTGAAAACTTGTGGGAAATTCTATTCACAATTGTTGGAAAGTCCATAAACAACCCCCTCAGCCAAAAAATTCTGGCTGGACTGAAATTAAAAGGAATAGAAAGGAGAAAAGATTTTAAATTAGAGAAACCCGAAACCTATAAAAAAAAGATGAAACATGGGTTGTAAAATAAAATTCCTATGGTCTTTTGGACTCTGAGAAAGGAAGGTCATGGGCTGACCTAGTTGATGAGCAGGATAGGGAAATAATTGTTCCTTTCTTGTGATACGGCAGCTGCTCTCTGGGATTATATTTCTGACATCTTCGAATGCAGCTGGTTTCTAGATAGTTTCATTACTTTGTAGATAAAACAGTGCTTGGATACTTTCGACTCCGAACAGATTAAAAATCTTCTTCTTGTAGTGGTCGTGGAGCTTCTCCATCTAATCTGGTATGGTAGAAATGATTTTATTTTTCACAAAAACTTATTCAAGATTAATGCAGGTATAATGCAAATTCTCATGGCCATCTGTGAAGTGGCATCGATTCAAATGGATCAATGCAGCAACTCAGTTCGTGATTTTGGGATCCTTCATCGCATTGGAGTGGAGGGAAAGTATCCTCATCCTAAATCTACTTTTGAAGTATTTTGGAAACCACCTCCCGCTGGATGGATTGAAGTAAACGTAGATGGTGCCTCGAAAGGAAACCCTGGTCCAACAGGTTGTGGTACTATCTTCAGGAATCATTTAGATCAGACCCTTGGATGCTTTTATGGTTCCTGTGGCTTTGCTTCCTCACTGGAAGCTGAGATGCTGAGTGTTATCCATGCCATCTCTTTTGTCAAGCGTCGAAACTGGAACAACATCTGGATTGAGAGTGACTCCACTACTATCATTCAGGCCATCTGGAGCAGCACCATACATCTTGCCTGGCCACTCACTGCTCTCTGGATTGATTGTTTGAAATCGCTTTCCAAGATCAACTTCATCACCACACATACCTACTGAGAAGCTAACAGGATTGCTGATGGGCTTTCCAATTTGGGTGTTTCTCATTCTTTTCTTTAGAGGGATGATCTCCCTCCTGTGTTACTCCCGCTCTATGTTAGGGATGTTAACAAAATTTCTTCTTTTAGACTTTTGTAACTCATTCGCTTTTCAATAATATTTGGTGTTTTTGTCGTTGACCAGAACACTACCCCCCCCCCCCAAATATATATTACAGACACACTTAACCAGATCTCTCTTTATTCCAAATGTCATATCACCAATTCATGAAGATGTATACTTTATCCGCTTCCCAAGATAGGTCCTCAACCTAATAGAGGATTTCATTACTGTAACACCCCAATCATTCACAGTACACTTCTCTTTGAATAGTACAATAGCATGTGTTATACGTAACTTCGAGTTCTAACACACCACAACCAATCAAACTAGCCGTTATGAATAGAAATACCCACTTTTTGAAATTTTATCAATTTTATCTTTCAAAATGGACTTCATTTGTGGGTTCAGAATATCAAAATTAGATTAGGGTGAATTTTTAGTATTTTTTTGAAAACTTTCAATTTTTGATGAATAGTGAAAAACATTGAGTTATTGTTCAAAACCAACTTTTTATTTAAATAATTATTTATTTTATTTAAATTTATTTTAGGTAAAAATAGATACATAATAACTATATACTTTCAATGAAATTTATTTGAGTCGGTTTATAATAATTTTAGATATATAAAAATATCATTAAACTTTTTACCGTCTTTTACCCACCTCCTAGGAGCATTTGCCAATTTGTATAAAACTTAATTTTACCGCTTCTGTGAGTTGAATTTAAAAAATCCAAGATACACGGTTGATATCAGAAAGTAAAATGTGGTTCAATAAGATGAAAATAATTTTTAGTGAATAGTAACTTTTTACTTTTATTTACCACGGTTAAAAGAAAATAGGGTAATTAAGGGTAAAAATGATATTATTATTACCCTAAAACATGACCTAATTCTATTGGATAAGTTTAATTCAACCAAAAACAACTTTAGGAATAAAATATGATCCTTTAGGTCCACTTGGATTAGATTAGGACATTTATTATTATTTAATTCAAAGAAGAGTTAAAAGTGTTAAAATCAAAGTTTAATAACTAAACCATTTTTAATATAGGGTTATACATAAGTTATATTAAACCATAAATATTCATTATAAATATAAAAATATTTCCTACATAATTTTATTTTATTTATAATTTCTATACATTAAATAATTTAATTTATTTATGACACAATGATGATGTAGTAATTACCTTATTAATGAAATATTAAAATAATTGATATTATAAATACCCAAATAAATGTAACTTGAGAATTTTTATTAATTATGCCAATTTTATAGGTTAATATGACATGTTAGGGTTCATTAAATGATTTTTTTTCGAAGTAATAATGTTGTTATGAATTTAGAAAAAATAAAATACCAAATAGTGTCAAAATTGACATAAAAAAGTTTTTTAAAGAAATATTATATTATTAATTGGTATTTTATTCCTAAAAATATAAGATTCGGAAAAAATGAATAAATACTATTATATATGTCATTAATGAAACACTTGGGGTTCGCTTGGATGTTTATAGTAAGTTTATTAACCATATAATATAAAAATACAAAGAGACATGGCAAATGTCAAACTATTTAACTAAGAGTTAAATCTAAACGATAAGGTTAATATAGTGACCCAAACCTGTCTAAAACCTATTTTTTGAGTGTTTTTCAAACCATCCCCACCTTATCCTTTAAATAATTCATTTTGGATCCATTAGAAACCGAACATGTTTCAATCTTTTCCTAAGGTGCCCCTCACCCCTCTTATAAAAGGTCACTTACCCTTCTCTCAAATTCACACCTTCAAAGCCATTTGGCTCAGCCAACCCCTACCCAAATATCCTTCCAACTATCCTACCTTAATCCTAGATGCCTTATATTGATCATAAAGCCAACCTATAGAGCCCTTTTGATCAAATAAAAAGGAAGAACCTAAAGAAGAGGTAAATATCTCACCACCTCTTTCAAGTTATTTTCTTCTTCCACTTCCTCTTTCTTTGTTGTTTCCATTATAAAATAATAACTCCAGTATCTTATATATACTGTGATGTTATTATAAAAATGGTACAACCATATTCATTATGTTATCCATCCTATGAATAACATTTCATTATACGTGTGTACGTACGGTTTACCATCTCCACGTCGTGGTGTAGTTTTTATTCAATACATTATTGTTTGGATGGGTATAATAATGATATATAATTGATGTAAATAATAGATATAACATGTTAATGATTCGGTATATATGATATACTATCCATTTACTTATGATTTTAATTACAAAATAATGATATTGTCGCTCGTACGTACGTAAGGATTTCAGTCTCCATGAACGCGATGAGATTCATTCTCCATCGTAATCATTCAAGAATAATTTTCATGTGATGATTAAAAATAATATTTAAATAACTTAATATCATTATGGATATGAATCAAATTCACTCTATCCATAACAATCATGGCTTACATAACTAAGCATATAAAAGAAAACGAATCAGTTAACAACCGAAATGATGATACTACTAAAATATCATTAACAAGTCAATATATGAAGATCATATATGATATCATATTAATTTATATGGTTATTTTATAATTTAATAACAATTATTTCACCATTATAAAAGAGGTTAACCTACCATTGACCAAGTAAAAGTACAAGGTAAGGGTTAATTTCACAATCTCTTTATTATCTGAGGTTGTTTTTACGTAAGTATCTACTTGGACCTCTTTATCATCCACATCCATGTTTCTTAAAAATGTATTCCAAAAAATTTGTACTATTTACTAGACTATGGGTTAAAGTCATTTATACCCTTGTTTGACTTTTTATAGATGGGTTGAAAGGAATATTTCCATCATTTTCCGTACAAGTTACTTTATGACCCTTTTTGACAAAATTAAGGTAAGAATGTTTTTTTAACTTATACGATGGGTGTGTCTATATTCCACCATTATAACATCGTCAAAGCTTCCCTTAAATTTTTATAAGAATATTTTCAAAATGAATGTTTTCTTTTATAATTATATAACTTTAAATGATTTCAAAAAAAAATAATGAGATATTTCTCTCAAACAGTTTTGATTTCATCTATGTCAACATCCTTTAATAGATTTTAATCTATTTTGAAGTTTATTTATTATGATACAAATCTTCCATTTTGTATTGAAGGTTTTGTGATATGTTTGACTGTGGATGTGTTATTTATCTGCTATTCAGGGTTTATAGATAAAGTACTGACATTTCGTATGCTAGTTTTAATACAAATGTTTATGTTATGTTTAAAACTTTTCATTTGAGGAATGCATTGGACTTAGTAAGTGATGGGTGGATCCAGCTACAACTCCATTGTAGTACCCCAACATTTTATGTTACATTTCTCTATTCATCACTGAGTTACATTCTATTCATCACTGTGTTCCTTTGAAACAACACTAGGTTATTTAGGAGATAGTTAAAATATATCCATTAAACATGAATTTCTCACTTCTATGTTTTGAATTTTGGAAACTAGTCATCTAGAGTTGTGTTCAGTATGTTATTTGGAGTCTGATAGAACAAACTTGATTTTTAGTGAATAGTAACATACCCATATGAATAGTAATATGAATAGTAACATACCCTTATTAATAGTAAATAATATTATTATTTTGTTTTCTTAAGGCAATAAGATAATAAGATCTTAATTAGTTTTTAAATGAGAAATAAAACTACTTACACTTTAAGATTGTTATTTTTCGAATTAATTATGAACTTATTTAAAAATTATATTATTAATATTTAGAAAATTATTATTAAAAAATGGATTTCACTTTTGAAATCTACATGTCGATAAATGGTAAGGGTGAATTTTGGGAATTTTTTTGAAATAGTGGATTTTTTAGTGAATAGTAAAAAATACAGTTTTTAGTTTCGGTGTCTTAATGACATCATTAATGATATAATAATGATGTCATAAATCTGGTAGACTTGTTTATAGTTAAATAATATTTGAGGTTTCCCAAGTGGCTTATACCATGGGAAAATACCATGGGAAAGCCCATGGTTTTACAAAAACCACTCATGAGGTGTCCCTTGAAAATTATTTAAATAATCCCTCACTTTTCCTATAAATACCAACTCTTCCCTTCATTGAATTCATTCCCAATTCTACCTCAACGAATTTCTGGACTCCTTACCTCCATATTATTCCTCCTAAGGTTTCCTCAAGTCCCCAAGGTCCCAAACTTCAAGTTCTATGGGTTACTCTACAAGGTAAGAAAGTTCTCAATTTCTTTCTTTCTTTCCAAGTTCTCTTTTATGTGGTATATCTTTCATGTTTCCAAACCATGTTATTATTTTTGTTCTTATTATCGATCTACTTTATATTATGATTCATTTCTAGATAAGTTACCCTTGTCCCCTCTCTTTTTAATATTTTCTAAAACCATGTTGCGTAGTCGTTAGGCTGCCGAATATTTGTAAGCGATTTCAAAATTATTCTTTTATTTTGAGTTATTTATTTATTCTTTCTTCATATCTTCTTACCCAAGAGGAATGAAATATCCAGAATCTTGTATATTCTGGATTTTCTCATGTTAATGAGAAATTCATCATCAATCTTCTTCTTTTCCTTCACTTGTTCAAGGAATTAAAAACATTGTCTGTGGCGTGTCGAATTACCGACATCGTAGACGATGTGATTTCAATTTGCATTAATTCTTTCAAGTCTGGTCATGAAACCATTTATATGGTTGATCTAGGTTATAATATATTTTTTATGACTCACCCATGGTTCTGGAATTCTTTTCTACTCATGGTTCTAATTTATAAGAAAAAATGAGGTTGTTATTATCAAAGAACCATTAAAACGATCTAAACAAACATCATTAATGTTTTAACTAATGAATCATCATCATGGTGTATAACCCAAAATAATTATAAGATAATTTATATCTCCATAATTTCATTAAAAATATTTATTAACAATTCTGGATGTTTAACCATGTTTCAAATGAACTTCCATTCATGGAAACAAGTAAACGAACCATGAAAACCAAGGAAGCAAATGCTTCCAAAACATGGAAATTAAACCAATTGAACCCATAGAAAGGGCCATGAATGAACCAAATAAGGTTATACTAAATCAATTAAATGTACAGGAGGTTCTGAAAATATTAATTAATGAATCTAAATTTTATTATTCAGGTCATTAAAACAAACTAAGAACACACTCGAGCATAAGGTAAGGGGTTTCTCATCTCACTTTAATTTCTGTGAGATTTCCATTCTTCACCAATTATTCCTTATATTTGGTATATGTGTAATTAAATTTTATATATAATAAACTGATTCTATTTATATTCATGTTATTAAATTTTTCACTTAATGTTAATTAAGTTCTGGTCATACGGTTTGACCGATTACATTGTGGTAAGGGACTTTGTCTCAGCTGCTGTTTTCATTGTGACTATCTTTGTATTGTGCACCTAATAATCCTTATGTGATGTACCTACTACCAATTTTAGATATATTTTCATTTGAAATTATATTTATATTAAATATCCATAATCTCATTTCATGGATATGTTTGTTGTCTAAACCGTATACCATTTTACATACGGTGTTTATTTGGAAAGTTATTTTAATTATGGAAATATTGATGAATCTATATACTCTAATCTATATGGATATTTAAAGGGAATATTGATCTTGTATTAAATCAATGTATAAATAATTATTTGGAAATATAGTGGCGGGTGGGTCCCGCTATAGCCCCTCGATGCATCGGTAGGTCTCATGATACAAAACAGTTTGGCGACAAACCCTTCGAGTTTGTTTCCAAAAATCAGACGGGTTTCTACCCACATAACTAAACCATTTTTACGATATTATGGTTTCATGTGCCAGATACATGACTTCCAATTAATCAGCATTATCTTTACTCATTATCAGTTATTACTATTTTACATGAGATTTTTACTATGATAAAATCTATGGATGTAGTTTCATTTTTAGTTTATTAATGGCATTAGATATCCATTTATTCACTATGCCATTTTGATTATGTCAGATTGTATGTGAATCACGTATTATTGTACTCATGGTTCTGCTATTTTTAACCCTTACTGAGCATTTTACCTCACCCCTTTCATTGTCTACCTTTGACAGGTGATGAAGAGAATGTCTTCTATTGAGTTCATGTGGATGTAGATTTTAGTTTTTGTTATGTATTGTATTTTGTAACCATTTCCAATGTAATTTGAGTTACATCTATGTATCTAGTTTCATAAAGACTACTAAAATGATCATTCCTTCAGGATTTACATTCCTTCTAACCATGCCAATATCACAAGTAATGCACTGGCTCCAGCATAGAGGGGTTGGGGTGTTACAGTTGGTATCAAAGGAAGTTTAGTAGAAAACATGGAAACTAGAGTAGGAAATGTATAGTAGGGAACAAAGCCCTAAGGTAGTATTTGAGGATTAAAATACAAGAATGTCCTATTATTTTGGTAAGGAATAGATTATGTGGATATTTTAAGCAATGCGTCCCTGTCTGGATATTAGCAGGTAGAGGTGGCTCTGGCACTGATGTATCTAGGGGTAAAACCCGAAAACACCGCTTTGAGCTATACTCTAATAGGAACTGGTGCACGAAAATGGGCCTTGCTGCACTCTTGGTTATGAAACTCCCGAGGGATATGCTTAGGATAATTCATATTTTCTTTACAAGCCATTATGAAGGAGTTTAATGTAATTTTTTTCTCAGAGGAACCATGTTTATAAGAATAGATATGCATAGAATTTCAATCTATGTTGAGTGTTTTTTTTATTTGAGATTCATAAAATAATATAGGGTATCCCATTATTTAGAAATGGTGTCTAATGGAAGAAGGGGAATTAATACTCGTGGGAAAGGTAGGGATCTCCTTACTAAGCAAGTCAACACAGTCAATGTTGGAGTAGATCAGATCATGAACATATTGGGACAACTTACTCAAGTTGTAACGAATAACCATTCAACACCTGTGTTGGATCGTTTCATGTGGAAGAAGCCCTCATATTTCAGTGGGACTACTAATCCAGTGGTTGCCGATCAATGGATCAAGTCCCTTGAAAAGATATTAATGGCGTTAAGATGCAATAAAAATGAAAAGGTAGTACTGGCAGTATATTGTCTCAAGGGAGATGATGATCAATGGTGGTCCTTGATTCAAAATACCACGGAGGAAGAAGAGATAGAGGATATGTAATGGAGGACTTTTAAGGAAATATTATACGAAAAATATTTCCCTCATGGGAAACAAACTGAAACTAAGAGGAAATTCCTTGGTTTGAAACAAATGGAAGAAGACAGTGTTGCAGAGTATGAGGCTACCTTCACAAGGCTATCCAGGTATGTCGTGGATTACGTTCGTGACTCGGCGGAAAAGATTGATCATTTCTTTTAAGGTCTTAAGCCAAGTCTTTGAAGGGCACTGGCTTCTCAATCATTTTCAGAATATGATGAAATAGTATCAAGTGCCATCAAAACAGAGAAGTAATTTTCTAGATCAAATTTTTTTAAAGGAAACCAAAATAATAAGTGGTATTATGATAAAAAAGGAAAAGGAGAATCACCAAATAAGATCAAGGGAATGAATAGTTTCCCATTATGTGAGAGTTGTGGAAAGAATCATCCTGGGAAATTCTTGAAAGGCAAGGGAGTCTGCTATAACTGCGGAGAAAAGGGTCATCGATCTGATGAATGCAAGGGTAAGAAACAATTCAATGGTGTTCAATGCTACAATTTCAGAGATATGGGACACTATGAAAATGAGTATCCTAAGAGACAAGGAAACATGCCTTCGAAAAATCCAAGAGAGCAAGGGAGAGCCTATGCGATTACAACCGCGGAGGTTGATGTTCCTAGTGACGTGGTGGCAGGTACTTTAATTGTTTCCTCAAACTTAGCCAACACTTTATTTGATTCTGGATCATCATATTCATTTATATCCTCTCAGTTTTCTAAGAAAATTAGATATGTCCAATTTGATTTAAGAAAGGAGCTGTCAGTCAAAACTCCCATGGGATGTATCATTGCAACAAAGGCATGTTGACTAGTCCCCCTCCAAACACCAAAACGTGCTTTAGTTGATAGCCTTATCATCATACCCATGATTGAATTTTATATAATTCTCAGTATGGATTGGATATTAAATTATGATGTGAGGATTTATTGTAAGAAAAAGGAAGTTGCGATTTTTGAAAATGGTGTAGAATCTCTTATCTTTATAGCAGAGACTTCACCATCTGATTCTTATCTAGACCCACCCCCAGTAGCTCTATTGAACACAATTAATGGAGAGTAAGAGAACCCAATATATATGGGTGAGGAAATAAATATTCAAATTGAAGATGTGCATATAGTGAAAGAATACATTTATGTGTTTCTAGAGGATTTACCTGGACATCCTCCTAAGCGGTAAATTGAGTTTTCCATTGACTTAATTCCTGGTACAAGACCAATATCAAAGACCCCATATAGAATGGCCACTGTGGAGTTAGTAGATATAAAGAAACAACTAGAAGATTTGAGTGAAAAGGGATTTAGTCAACCTAGTGTTTCTCTATGGGGAGCCTCAGTATTGTTTGTAAAGAAGAAAGATGGATCCATGAGGCTATGCATTGATTATAGAGAAATCAATGCTATTACAATAAATAAAAAGTATACTCTACCCCAAATAGATGATTTATTTGACCAACTTCATGGAGCTCAATAATTTTTAAAGACCGACCTTTGATCCGGATATCATCAAATGAGTGTGAGGAAGGAAGATATTCCAAAGACAACTATTCGAACCAGGTATGGGCATTACGAGTTTACAGTGATGCATTTTGGACTGACGAATGCACAATCAGTTTTCATGGATTTAATGAATATAGTTTTGAAGGAATATCTTGATAACTTTGTTGTGATATTCATCGATAATATCCTCATATACTCAAAAAGATATGAAGACCATGAAGTCACTTGCGAGTTATTTTTGGAACTCTTAGAAGAAATGAATTATATGGGAAGTTTAGCAAGTGTGAATTCTGGATTCAATCAGTTTCTTTTCTAGGAAATATTGTCTCTAAGGATGGAATCCTAGTTGATCCTATGAAGACAATGGCAATCCATGATTTTCCCATGCCAACAAATGTAACTGAGGTACGCAGTTTTATTGGCTTAGCAGGTTATTATCGATGTTTCGTTCAGAATTTTGCCCGCCTGGCTAATCCGCTAACCAATCTCACACGTAAAGGGGTTAAATTTGTTTGGACAAAAGATTTTGAATAATGTTTTGAAGAACTGAAGAGAATATTAGTCAATTCTCCTATATTGACTCTACCATCGTGGAATGACATGTTTGTTATTTATAGTTATGCTTCAATGAAAGGACTTGGTTGTGTCCTTATGCAAAATGAAAGGGTTATTGCTTATGAATCATGACAGCTAATAGTTCATGAGAAAAACTATCCTACTCATGATATTGAGTTAGCTGCTGTAATATTTGCTTTGAAGATATGGAGACATTATCTCTATGGTGAAAAATGTGAGATTTATACTAATCACAAGAGTTTGAAGTATATTTTCTCACAGAAAGATCTCAACATGATGAAAAGGATATGGCTTGAATTACTCAAGTATTATGATTGTACGATACACTACCACCTGGGGAAGGCAAATAAGGTGGCAGATGCTTTGAGCAGAAAGGATCATGGAGTTTTGAACAAGATGAGAGTTGAAAGGGATCCTATTTTCATGGATCTAGTAAATATGGATATGGGAATAACCATGGAATGTGAAACATCAATGATTTTTAAAATGGTTTCCAAACCATATTTACTAGAAATGATAAAATGTTCTCAAGCTAATGAGGAGGAGTTTCAAAAGAAGATTAAAGCTGTGAATGATGGGAGATTGAGTGACTTCGTATATGAAGATGGAATTTTGAGATTTGGGAAGAGACTTTGTTTTTCCATTATACCTAATCTAAAAAGGGAATTGTTGGATGATGCTCATAGTTAGAATTTCTCTATACACCCTGGTAGAACTAAGATGTATAGATATTTGAAGGAACATTTTTCGTGGGACAACATGAAGAGAGAGATTGCTGATTTTGTGTCAAGATGTATGGTTTGTCAACAAGTGAAAGATAGAAGGAAACAACCTAGAGGAGTATTGAAACCTCTTACCATACCTTAGTGGAAATGGGATAATATCAAGATGGAATTTGTCATGGGACTTCCAAAGACTCCTAGAAGGAATGATGCAATATGGGTCATTGTTGATCATCTTACCAATTCAGCACATTTTCTTACTATAAGAGAAGATCTACCACTTGAACATCTAGCAAGACTATATATTAATGAAGTGGTGAGACTTCATGGAGTACCTCTATCGATTTTTTCTGATCGTGATCCACGTTTTACATCAAGATTCTAGAAAAGTATTCAGAAGGCCTTAGATACTAATCCTTGATTGAGCACTGCCTACCACCCACAAACTGATGGACAATCAGAACAGACTATTCAAACATTGGAAGACATGTTGAGGTCTTATTCACTTGATTTTCAAGGAATGTGGGATCATTATTTACCTATAATGGAATTTTCCTACAAAAATATCTTCCATTCAAGTATTCAGATGGCACTATATGAAGAATTATATGGGGGGAGATGTCGTACACCAACATGCTGGGATGAAGTTGGTGAAAGAAAACTCATGGGCCCAGAACTTTTTGAAGAAATAACGGAAAAGGTGAAGATTATCCAGAACTATATCAAAATAGCACAAAGTAGGTAAAAGAGCTATGCAGATAACCGAAGGAAGGATTTGGAGTTTCAAGAAGGTGATAACGTTTTCTTAAAGGTATCTCCATGGAAGGGTATTATACAATTCGGTAAGAAAGGAAAGTTGAGTCCTAGGTACATCAGACCTTTTGAAATTCTGGACCAAATTAGAGTCGTAGCTTACCGTTTGGCAATGCCGCCAAGTCTCTCCAAGGTTCACAATGTGTTCCACATGTCAATGTTAAGAAATTACATGCCAGACCCAACACATGTACTCACTTATGAAGAAGTAGAACTTGAGCCAGATCTATCTTATTGTGAAGAGCCTATCAAGATTCTTGATACTAGAGAACAAGTATTGAGAAATCAAATGAATCGTCTAGTAAAGGTTCTATGGAGGAACCATAAGATGGAGGAAGAAACATGGGAACTTGAGGATCTTATGTTAAAGACATAACCAAATATTTTTAGGTAATATTTTGTATATTTCGAGGACAAATTTTTCTGAAGGATGGAATAATGTAGTACCCCAACATTTTATGTTACGTTTCTCTATTCATCACTGAGTTACATTCTATTCATCACTGTGTTCCTTTGAAACAACACTAGGTTATTTAGGAGATAGTTAAAGTCTATCCATTAAACATAAATTTCTCACTTCTATGTTTTGAAGTTCGAAAAATGGTCATCCAGAGTTGTGTTCAGTAAGTCATTTGGAGTCTAATAGAACAAAATTGATTTTTGGTGAATAGTAACATACCCATATGAATAGTAATATGAATAGTAATATGAATAGTACCATACCCTTATGAATAGTAAATAATATTATTATTTTATTTTCTTAAGGCAATAAGACAATGAGATTTTAATTAGTTTTTCAATGAGAAATAAAACTAGTTACACTTTAAGATTGTTATTTTTCGAATTAATTATAACCTTATTTAAAAGTTAAATTAATAATATTTAGAAAATTATTTTTGAAAAAATGTATTTCAATTTTGAAATATACACATCGATAAATGGTTAGGGTGAATTTTGGGAATTTTTCTGAAATAGTTGATTTTTCAGTGAATAGTAAAAAAAATACAGTTTTTAGTTTCGGTGTGTTAATGACATCATTAATGATATAATAATGATTTCATAAATCTTGTTGAATTGTGTATAGTTAAATAATATTTGAGGTGTCCCAAGTGGAATATACCATGTGAAAATACCATGGGCAAGCCCATGGTTTTGCAAAAACCACTCATGAGGTGTCCCTTGAAAATGATTAAAATAATCCCTCACTTTTCCTATAAATACAAACTCTTCCCTTCATTGAATTCATTCCCAATTCTCCCTCAAAACATTTATGGTCTCCAAACCTCCATATTAGTCCTCCCAAGGTTTCCTCAAGTCCCCAAGGTCCCAACCTTCAAGTTCTATGGGTTACTCTACAAGGTAAGAAAGCTCTCAATTTCTTTCTTTCTTTCAAAGTTCTCTTTTATGTGGTATATCTTTCAAGTTTACAAACCATGTTCTTATTTTTATTATTATTCTTGATCTAATCTATATTATGATTCATTTTTGGATAAGTTACCCCTGTCCCATCTCTTTTTATTATTTTCTAAAACCATGTTGCGTAGCCGTTAGGCTGCCGAATGTTTGTAGGAGATTTCAAAATTATTCTTTTATTTTGAGTTCTTTATTTATTCTTTCTTCATATCTTCTTACCCAAGAGGAATGAAATCTCTAGAATCTTGTATATTCTGGATTTTCTCATGTTCATGAGAAATTCATCATCAATGTTCTTCTTTTCCCCCACTTGTTCAAGGAATTAAAAACATTGTCTGTGATGTGTCGAATTACTGACATCGTAGACGATGTGATTTCAATTTGCATTAATTCTTTCAAGTCGGGTCATGAAACCATTTATATGGTTTAACCAGGTTATAATATATGTGTTATGACTCACCCATGGTTCTGGAATTCTTTTCTACTCATGGTTCTAATTTATAAGACAAAATGAGGTTGTTATTATCAAAGAACCATTAAAATGATCTAAACGAACATCATTAATGTTTTAACTAATGAATCATCGTCATGGTATATAACCCAAAATCATTATAAGATCATTTATATCTCTATAATTTCATTAATAAGATGTATTAACAATTCTGGATGTTTAACCATGTTTCAAATGAACTTCTATTCTTGGAAACAAGTAAAAGAATCATGAAAACCAAGGAAGAAAATGCATCCAAAACATGGAAATTGAACCAATTAAACCTAGAGAAAGGGTCATGAATGAACCTAATAAGGTTATACGAAATCAATTACATATATAGGAGGTTCTGGAAATATTAATTAATGAAGCTAAATTTTATTATTCAGGTCATTAAAACAAATGAAGAACACACACGAGCATAAGGTAAGGGGTTTCTCATCTCACTTTCATTTCTATGAGATTTCCATTGTTTTCCAATTATTACTTATATTTGGTATATGTGTACTTACATTTGATATATAATAACATGATTCTATTTATATTCATGTTATTCAATGTTTCACTTGTAATACCCCCAGTTTCTATTATGTAACCCTTACTTGATGCTTTTCTTGGTTTTAAAAGTTAAGGGTGATTTATGGGAGAGTCGGGAGATCCTAGATTGAAGTTCGAAGTAAAGAGGAAGGTGCACGGGCAGTGCACGGTTTGTCTAAACCATGCAGCCAAACCGTGCGTGGCTGACTAAGGAGGCAGTGGCTTCTGCATGGTTGGCGCACGATTAAGGGAAACTGTGTGAGAAGGGTGGCCGTGGTAGTAGCTAACGCACGGTTAGCGCACGGTTTGTCAAACCGTGTGGACTAACCGTGCGGTCACTTAAAATTAGATCCTTAAATTGTGGATCTAACTCGTTTTGCCTCTAATTTCCTCGTTAAAGCTCTTAAGCGGCCCTAACTCAGGATTTTGGTTCTCCTAAGGTCAAAGAGGGTTCTCCCATCGTTCCGGAGGTGATCTGAAGGCTTCTCTTGGAAAATCGAAGCCGGGTTCTGGAGGTATGTGATCGTTCTCCTTCGTTCTTTAATGGTTTCTTAGATCTACTTATATCTACTTCTCTCTTTCTCTCGTTTTCTTAGATCTATGCCCGTTAGGGATATATCTAAGTGTGTGGATGCCAAATATGACGAGATTTGGTCTTGGTTGTGTTATGAAAAAAAATCTAAGGTGGGTTTTTGGAGATTTGACCCGGTGTTCTTGAGCGCTCTTCATCCGTTGCTTGGTTTCGCCTTTTTGTTGAGGTAGGTGGGTTCACTCTCTACTTCTCTTGTTAGAATTGGTTGTATTAGTTTCAAATTGGATATTTGAATGGAATTGATTGTGAAAATCATGGAATAAATCTTCTTTAGTGATGATTTATGGTTTTGATGAAATTGTGGAATCTTGGTGAATTGTGTGCAAAGTGACTTGGATATTTGAATTTAAAATGATTGATTTCCAATTATGAAATTTCTAAAATTGTAAATGGTTTGATGAGAAATTGGTTTTCAATAAAATGGGTGTTTTATTGAAATGGTTTTAATGGATTTGGTTTTCAATAAAAAGGTAACTTTATTGAAATGGTTTGAATTGTTTAAACACACTTGGTTTGGATGAAAAATGGTTTTCAATAAAATGTGTTTTATTGAAAGGATGGTTTGGCATGGTTTTTGGGAATGTGTGGTGTGTGTTCATATTGCATGTACAGGGCTTGGTTGAAATATGACCTTGTGCTCGGTTCCAAACGTTTAATGGCACATGGTAACTATATGTATGAGGCTTGGTTGAAATATGACCTTGTGCTCGGTGCCAAAGGTGTAATGGAACATGGGAAGTAATTACCTTGTGACGACTTGGTAGATCGATGAGAAACCACTCATGAGTATGGAACTATCATAACGATGCATTCATTTTTGATTTCATGGGTTTTTGAAATGGTTGGGAATGCAAAAATGGGATGTTTGTGAAATGGTTTGTAAATTTGTTTGGTTATTTTTCTGGAAAATAACGTGTTGTAAAAGCTGGTTTAAATTTCACTTTGATGCTTTTGAGCATGGATGGTTTTGGAAAACTTGTTTATATTTAGTTATAAACTGCTTTGGTGAAAATGTTTTATATAAAAAAATTTATATAAATGTGGCTAACTCTTCTATCCTAGTGGCGTGAGTAGGGAAGTAATTTGGGAAAACCTACTGAGTTTTATACTCACCCCTGCTTTGGAACATTGGTTCTTTTTCAAATGTTGTATTCTGAGACATAGGTAAAGGTAAAGAATCTCATTACTAATGGATCATGGTGATGTTTGGGAGATGCTTTGGAGCTTGGAGCTTGTGGACCATGGAGTTGTGGTGTATTTTGAGAATCTCTTGTTGTTTTTCCACTGTGTACCTTGATGTTTGGTTTGGTCTTCTGTTGTTGTGTACTCTGATGTGGTTTAATATAAATGAAGTTGTTGGTTGGTATTTTAATGTTCATGCATCATATAGTGAATGGTTAATGGATGGGTTTATTTCACAAAGGGTAAATTGTCCCCCATTTATACTTGAGATCCTTTGGTATTTATTGCCAGCCTTTGGCATCTTGGGGATGTCGCTTAAGGCCTAGTAATGACTCATTGCACTCTCAAGCCAATGAGAATTTCTGGGTCATTACAAATGGTATCAGCTTGTTCGGTCCTTTCCTAACAAGTATTCATCGATGTTCTTGGTCTTGTAGTTGAAATTCATTCTTATCTATTCCTTGGGTCGAAATATTAGACAGGAGTAGGATTGTCGGAACTTGAAATGTATATCATAAAAGGACATAGCTAACCCATTTATGTTGAACTTCAAGTTACCAGGGTGTTGGGTACATAAGTGTTTTGGATACACTTCTAGAATATTGGAAATCTCATTTCCATGGGTTTAGCCAATGAGAGGAGCATGACATGAATTGTAGAGGAATGAATTCCCACTAGGATTGCATATCTCATTGTAAGGAATGAGTACGGATTTTGTGCATGGTGCCAATTTTTGAAAAATGAAGAAATTGTTTTCAAGTGAAATTTTTTGAAAACAGGGTGTTTGGTGTATTTTGAAAATGGATTGATTTTCAAAAAGTATGTTTAATGTTTTCAAAAATGGTTGAACATGGAAAAAGGTTATTTTGAGAACAATGTTATGATAGTTGATGTGATAGAATTTGACATGCTAAGATAATAGTTGATAGAGAGTGAGATTGACGGATTTTGTTGTTGGTTTAGAAAATGGCACCTGGTAGGCGCAGTCGAAACCAACCCGAAGAAGCTGCGGAGAATGTGGTTGCACCTGAACCACGTGTGAACCAAAAGCTAGTTCAGAGTATTGTCCAAGATTTTCAAGCTGTGGATACGGGGAACCGGAGGAATGAGCCATGACATGTGGATCATACCATTCAGTTCATGAAGCAGAATCCACCGAACTTTAGGGGTGATGTTGAACCTGAGAAGGCGGAGGTGTGGCTAAGCAGGATGAATCGTATATTCGATTTCATCGGCACACCAGTGGAGCTGAAAGTAAATTTGGCGACATATATGCTCGAGGATCTTGCATGTTAGTGGTGGGATTTAGCGGTGCATGCTAAATTGGATGAAGGCCTTACATGGGAGGATTTTGAAGAATTTTTTAACAAAAAATTCTATCCTCACACGTTCAAGATCCAGAAAACGACAGACTTCTTCAGCTTGAAATAGGAGAGCCTCTCTATCACAGAGTATGAGGATAAGTTCATGAATTTAGTCTGTTTTTCACCATAGGTTGCGGCAAGTGCTTCTTTGAAGGCACACATCTTTGAATCGAGGCTAAGGCAGGAGATTCGATCGAAGATCGCGGTGCTCTATATTACGGATTATACAGAGATGGTGAATAGAGCAACGGTTGTTGAACGTGATATCTCGGGATCGATAGGAGAAGTCGTGATGATACCCACGGGAATGGGTGGGAACTCCAATGCTGGGAACAAGCGGAAGAGGGACACCTACTTCCAAGGTGGGAGTGCGAATCAGAACCAGACAGCGGGATCAGTCAACCTTCCTCCACGACCCCAAAGCAAAGCAGGTTGCTTTCAATGTGGTTTGATTGATCACATGAAACGAGAATATACAGCAACACCGAGAGCATTCCACAATTGCAACAAGATGGGGCATCTTCAGCAATATTGTTGCAGTGCTCCACGATCGGGTGTTCGGGACACTTCTCAGGCATCACAAGCATCGTATGTTTCGACAAGGTGAGGATAGCAAAATCATTTTCACCAGTAGAATAGAGCTAGTTATGGTGATTCCAGGAATATCATGACTCCTCAGGCAGGGAAATATCAACAAGGAAATAAGGAGAAAAGTGTAGCAATAAAGCAATTGTATGGAGCTGAACAGATGATGGTTGATGATCAGGCTGGACCATCTACAGTGAGAGGTACAATTCCTTTGAATTCTACCCTCATGAAAGTGTTGTTTGATACTGGTGAATCGCATTCCTTTCTAGCTTCTCATATTTCTTATTTGCTGAACTTAAAACTGAAAATGATGCCTTCTGTCTTGAAACTGCAAACTCCTCTTGGTGAAAGAGAATGTCAAGCCTTTGTGTGTAGAGCATGTGCTATAACTGTTGATGAAGCTGAGCTGAAATGGGACTTCTCTATGTTAGATATGGATGTCTATTATGTAATCCTAGGTATGGATTGGTTGACAACGTTTAAGGCTCACATCAACTGTTATGGGAGAATAGTTAGTTTCATGACTGAGGACGGCTTTGACCATCTCTTTAGAGGATAAAGGATAGTAAAGAAAGGCATAAAGAGCTTATTGGCACCAATGGTGGGAACCATCTCTTACCAATTGGCAGCGTTGACCTTAGCATCATTGGAAGAGAGTGAGGAAAATAGTTTTCCAGCTGTGGTGGATCAATTTCCTGATGTTTTTCCTGAAAACTTCTCAGGATTACCACCTGTAAGAGAAGTGGAGTTTACAATTGATCTCCTTCCGGGGACCAGTCTTATCTCACTTCCATCTTATAGGATGGCACCAACGGAGTTAAAGGAATTGAAAGTGAAGTTAGAGGAGCTGGAAAGCAAGGGTTTCATTCGACCAAGCATGTCTCTGTGGGCAGCACGAGTTTTGTTTGTAAAGAAAGAAGATGGAAATCTTTGGCTGTGTGTTGGTTATCGTAAACTTAACCAAGTTACGATAAAGGATAGATATCAACTTCAATGCATTGATGATCTGTTTGATCAATTAAGTGGAGCTCAGTGGTTCTCCAATATTGACTTGTGATCAGGATATCACCAATTGCGAGTTCAGAAGGAGGATATTCCAAAGATAGCTTTCAGAAGCAGATATGGAAACTACAAATATGTATTCATTCCTTTCGGTCTAACGAATGCACCAGCGGTCTTCATGGATTTGATGAATCAGATATTTCAGCAATATCTGGATTCTTTGTTGTGGTGTTTGTGGATGATATATTAGTGTATTAAGATCAAGGGTTGAGCATGAGAAACACTTGGTGATAGTGTTGGAAATCTTGCAAGACCATCAGTTGTATGCCAAATTATCAAAGTGTGATTTTTGGATACAAGAAGTACGTTTTATGGGCCATGTTGTTTATGAGAAAGGTGTTTCAGTAGATCCAGAAAAGATAGAATTTTTTCTTTCTTGGCAACCGCCAAAGAATGTCTTTGAAATACAAAGTTTTCTTGGTCTAGCTGGTTATTACCGACGCTTTTTCTGTGACTTATCACAACTAGCTTCACCTATTATAGCATTGAAAAAGAATAACAGTGCATTTAAATGGACTGAGGAATGTCAGAGATCTTTTCAAGAGTTGAAATTTCGCCTTACATCAACACCTATTTTAATCTTTCCAGAATCAGGGCATGGATACGTGGTGTATTGTGATGATTCGGGAACAGGGTTGGGTTTTGTTCTCATGCAAGGAGACCATATGGTTGCTTATAGATCAAGGTAGTTGAGAGTGCATGAGAAAAATTACCCAACACATGATTTGGAGTTAGCTTCAGTCGTCCATTCTTTGATAACATGGAGACACTATCTCTTTGGTGAGAAATTTACTGTGTTTACAGATCACAAAAGCTTGAAACAAATTTTCTCACAGTGAGATTTGAATCTGAGGTAGAGGAGATGGATAGAGTATCGTCAAATGTTTGACTTTTACTTGATGTATACACCAGGTAAGGGTAATTCGGTGTCCAATGCATTAAGCATAAATTCGTATGCTCAATTGGCGAAAGAAGCTTCAGATGAATGGCAATTGATGTAGGTCTTAGCCAACACACATGTGGAATGTGAAGACCGAGGTGATGTTGCTGTTTTCTTTTTAGCTACACTTTTTCCTGATTTGGTAGAGATAGTAAAGGTGGCATAAGCATCCGATGTAGACTGTGTTTCAATGAGTTCAAAACTCAATGGTGGGGAGACCATTGAGGGATGGAAGCTGGATGGGAGTTCAGTTTTGTGTTTCAGAAATCAGATGGTTGTACCTATAGTTTTTCAGGAACAAATCCTTAATTCTTACCACCATTCAAGATGGGTTGTACATCCGGGTACACAAAAGATGTATAAGGCGTTAAAGGTGCAGTTTTGGTGGAGCGACATGAAAAGGAAGGTGGACGAGTTCGTCTCGCGATGCTTAAATTGTCAGCAGGTTAAAGCAGAGCATCAGAGAATAGCTGGTATGTTACAGTCATTACCTATCCCTATGTGGAAATGGGAGCATATAGCAATGGATTTTGTTACAGGTCTTCTAAGAATGGTCTGGAAACACGATGCCATTTGGGTGATAGTGGATCGTCTAACCAAGTCAGCCCATTTCATCTCAATTCATGAAACTCATACGGTGGAATATTTTTAAAAAATATATATCTGAGAAGTGGTAAAGAGGCATGGTGTACCAGTGTCTATAGTCTCAGATATAGATTCGAGGTTCACATCTCATTTCTGGAAATCGTTACAGCAATCCCTGGGGACTCAGTTGACGATGAGTACGGCATATCATCCTCAGACAGATGAGCAATCTGAGCGGACGATACAAACATTGGAAGACTTGTTGCGGGCTTGTGTAATGGACTTTGGTGGCTCATGGGAGGAGCATATACCCTTAGTGGAGTTCTCATACAATAACAGATATCAATTCTCGATACGCATGGCTCCGTTTAAAGCATTGTATGGGCGTCCTTGTCGTTCTCTACTATGCTGGGTGGAAACTGGTGAAACTTCACTAGACGGGCTGAGCCTGGTCTAAGAAACAACGGAGAAGATTTAGTTAATTAGAAAGAGGATGGAGATGACTCAAAGTCATCAGAAATCTTATGCAGATCATCGTCGCAGACCGTTGGCGTTCGTTGTGGGTGATCATGTCTTCTTCAGGATCTCTCCAAGACTTGGAAATCGTTGTTTGGGAAACATGGAAAATTATCTCCTCGTTATATAGGACCTTTTGAGATACTAGAACGGGTTGGTGAGGTGGAGTATTGGTTGGCATTACCACCACGGTTCACTTCGGTGCACAATGTGTTACATGTATCTCAGTTAAAGAAGTATCAACCCGATCCTGACCATGTGATCAGATGGGATCATGTTGACCTAGAGCCAGATGCTTCGTTGGTACATATTCTGAAGCAGATTTTGGATAGGCAGGATAAATTCTTGCGTGGGAAAAGCATCAGTCTAGTGCGGGTTTTGTGGCAACATGGTTAGATTCAGGAAGATACTTGGGAACGTGAGAAAGAAATGAGAGAGCAGTGGCCAGAACTCTTTCAGAAAAGCATTGGTTTTCTACTTTCTGGGGATAGAAAGGCCAATGGTGGGGAGAATATAGTACCCCCGGTTTCTGGTATGTAACCCTTACTTAATGTTTTTCTTGGTTTTAAAAGTTAAGGGTGACGTATGGGAGAGTCGGGAGATCTTGGATTGAAGTTTGAAGCAAAGGGAAAGGTGCACAAGCGGCGCATGGTTTGTCTAAACCATGCGGCCAAACCGTGCGTGGCTGACTGAGGAGGTAGTGGATTCTGCACAGTTGGTGCATGGTTAAGGGAAACTGTGCGATGAGGCTGTGCGAGAAGGGTGTCCGAGGTAGTAGCTAACACACGGTTAGCGCACAGTTTTTCAAACCGTGCGGACTAACCCTACAGTCACTTAAAATTAGATCCTTAAATTGTGGATCTAACTCGTTTTGACTCTAATTGCCTCATTAAATCTCTTAAGCGGCCCTAACTCGGGATTTTGGTTCTCCTAAGGTCAAATAAGGTTCTCCCATCATTCCGGAGGTGATCTGAAGGCTTATCTTGGCGAATCGAAGTCGGATTCTTGAGGTATGTGATAATTCTCCTTCGTTCTTGAATGGTTTCTTAGATCTACTTAGATCTACCTCTCCCTTTCTCTCAGTTTCATATATCTATGCTCGTTAGGGGTATATCTAAGTGTGTGGATGCCAAATATGATGAGATTTGGTCTTGGTTGTGTTAGGAGAATATATCTAAGGTGGGTTTTTGGAGATTTGACTCGGTGTTCTTGAGCATTCTTCGTCCATTGCTTGGTTTTACCTTTTTGTTGAGGTAGGTGGATTCACTCTCGACTCTACTTGTTAGAATTGGTTGTCTTAGTTTCAAATTGCTTATTTGAATGTAATTGATTGTGAAAAGCATGGAATAAATCTTCTTTAGTGATGATTTATGGTTTTGATGAAATTATGGAATCTTAGTGAATTGTGTGCAAAGTGACTTGGCTATTTGAATTTAAAATGATTGATTTTCAATTATGAAATTGCTGAAATTGTAAATGGTTTGATGAGAAATGGGTTTTCAATAAAAAGGGTGTTTTATTGAAATAGTTTTGATGGATTTGGTTTTCAATAAAAAGGCAGCTTTATTGAAATGGTTTGAATTGTTTGAACACACTTGGTTTGGATGGAAAATGGTTTTCAATAAAATGTGTTTTATTGAAAGGATGGTTTGGCATGGTTTTTGGGAAGGTGTGGTGTGTGTTTATATTGCATGTACGGGTCATGGTTAAAATAGGACCTTGTGCTCAGTGCCAAATGATTAATGGCACGTGGTAACTATATGTATGAGGCTTGGTTGAAATATGACCTTGTGCTCAGTGCCAAAGGTGTAATGGAACATGGGAAGTAATTACCTTATGACGACTTGGTAGATCGATGAGAAACCACTCATGAGTATGGAACTGTCGTAACGATGCATGCATGGTTGATTTTATGGGTTTGTGAAATGGTTGGGAATTCCAAAACGGGATGTTTGTGAAATGGTTTGGAAATTTGTTTGGTTATTTTTCTAGAAAAATAACATGTTGGAAAATCTGGTTTAAATTTCACTTTGATTCTTTTGATCATGGATTGTTTTGGAAAACTTGTTTATATTTATTTATAAAGTGCTTTGGGGAAAATGTTTTATATAAACTATTTTTATATAAATGTGGCCAACTTTTCTATCCAAGTGGCGTGAGTAGGAAAGTCATTTGGGAAAACCTACTGAGTTTTATACTCACCCCTGCTTTGGCACTTTGGTACTTTTGCATATGTTGTATTCCGAGACACAGGTAAAGGTAAATCATCTCATTACTAATGGATCGTGGTGATGTTTGGGAGATGTTGTGGAGCTTGGAGCTTGTGGACCACAGAGTTGTGGTGTCTTTTGAGAATCTATTATTGTTCTTCCGCTGTGTACCTTGATGTTTGGTTTGGCCTTCCGTTGTTGTGTACTCTGATGTGGTTTAATATAAATTAAGTTTTTGGTTTGTCTTTCATTTTTCATGCATCATATAGTGAATGGTTAATGGATGGGTTTATTTCTTAATGGGTAAATCGTCCCTCACTTATACTTGAGACCCTTCGGCATTTATTGCCAGCCTTTGGCATCTTGGGGATGTCGCTTAAGGCCTAGTAATGACTCGTTTCACTCTCAATCCAATAATAATTGGCGGGTCATTACATCACTTCATGGTTATTAGGTTTTGGTCATACGGTTCAAAAGATTACATTGTGGTAAGGGACTTTGTCTCAGCTGCCGTTTTCATTGTGACTATCTTTGTATTGTGAAACTAATAATCCTTATGTGGTGTACCTACTACCCATTTGAGATCACTTTTCATTTGAAATTATATTTATATTAAATATCCATAATCTCATGTCATGGATATGTTTTTTGTCTAAACCGTATACCATTTTACATACGGTGTTTATTTGGAAAGTTATTTTAATTATGGAAATATTGATGAATCTGTATACTCTAATCTATATCGATATTGAAAGGGCATATTTCTCTTGTATTGAATCAATGTATAAAGAATTCTTTGGACATGCAGTGGTAGGTGGGGCCCGCTATAGCCCCTCGATGCATCAGTAGGTCTCATGAGACAAAACAGTTTGGCGACAAACCCTTCGAGTTTGTTTCCAAAAATCAGACGGGTTTCTACCCACAGAACTAAACCGTTTTTACGGTATTATGGTTTCATGTTCCAGATACATAACGTCCAATTAATAATCATTCTCTTTATTCATTATCAGTTATTATTATTTTCCATGAGATTTTCACTATGATAAAATCTATGGATTTAGTTTCATTTTTAGTTTATTAATGGCATTAGTTATTCATTTATTCACTATTCCATTTTGATTATGTCATATTTTTTGTGATTCACTTATTATTGTACTCATGATTCCACTATTTGTAAACCTTACTGAGCGTTTGAGATCACTCCTTTCATTGTCTACCTTCGATAGGTGATTAATAGAATGTCTTCTATTGAGTTCATATGGATGCAGATTTTAGTTTTTGTTATGTATTGTATTTTGTAACCATTTCTAATGTAATTTGAGTTCCATCTATGTATATAGTTTCTTAAAGACTACTAAATTGATCGTTCCTTCGGGATTTTCATTCCTTCTAGCCATGCCAATATCACAAGTAATGCACTGGCTCCAGCCTAGAGGGGTCGGTGTGTTTCATCCATGATGCATCAGTAGGTATCATGAGAAAAACTAGTGTCTTGGCACAAGGCCTTGACAAAATCTTATTTTTAGTCTTGGCACTAGGCCTTGCCTATGTGGTTATGAAGTCTGGAATTATGCATTCCATCATTATGAAAGTGAATATTGTTATTTAATGTGATTATTCAACTAATAGAATATCCATGTGAGTAAGTAAATGGAATTATTTTGATTTATATTTACCATATTATGATGAATTTTTTGTTGAAAATGATTTTGTTTTAGTTTCATATATTTCCTTAAATTTTTATGCTTATTTATGAAAGTTTTCGCTATATTGTTATCCTTACTGAGCATCTGATCTCACCCCTTTCTATGTTTTATTTTTCCCAAGATGTGAAGAAGTATATTATGACTGACCTGCAGGGGCAGTCTATGGGATCTCAGTGTTGTCTATGGAAACAATGTTGTTTTATTTTTCCATTTCATGATGTAATGTAAACCTTATGAATGTATCTAGTACTTCCAAGTCTACTAAACTACTCGTTCTTTCGAGACTTGATATTTTGTGATCATGACAATGATACGTAATAATGCACCGACTCTGGGATTATAGGGTCGGGGTGTTACAGTTGGTATCAAAGGAAGTTTAGTACAATCTTTGGAAACTAGATTTAGATAAACTCTTATTAGAGCACATAGACCTAAGATAGAATTTGAGGATTAGTATAGAAGAACTTTCTAGAATTTTGGTACTATAGTTATTTTTTTTGGAACCATGGTCTTCTATGCATGATTTGGAGTATGATTTGTGTTTTTTGTCAATCCTTATGGGAAGTTTAGAATGTGTACCAGCAAAGAGATCATACAGTTTAAGCAGACAACAGTATTGAAGGTGGTGTCGTTTCCCAGTGTTTGCCAAATTTTTGGGCCTGAAAATCGACAAATGGAGAAAAGTGTTTTTGGCAAAGATACTTCGGCGATGTGTACATGATGAAGAGGAAACTTGTGTGCCATATATTTTTCAAGATCAGAACATGGGAAAATGGAAAAGGGATAAGGGTTGCGCAAGTTTTGGGCTGGTTGCGCAAGTGACATGTGCGCCGTGAAGAGACTTGCACGCCAATTCCTAGGAGGACTGGAAACTTGTGTGCCTATTTTTTTCAAGATCATAACTTCAAAATATGGAAAAGGAAAGAAGGTCACACAAGTATTTGTGTGGTCATGCAAGTGAGTAGTGCGACAGAGGCTAGGGCGGATGAGCTGTGTGCCAGAACCTATGCGCCGAGGGAAGACTTGTGCACCACCGCACAGGGGGTCCAGTTTGCCTATAAATAGAGGACCCCTCCCCCCCTCCTCATTTGGAACGGAGTTCAAGACTTATAGATTTTTCGAGCTCTCGTCGCGCAAGTAGTTGAGTCGCGAAAGTGGTTGTTGGGTCGCGCATGTGGAGGTTGCACGCCCGGTTGTTGGTTGCGCGACCAAGGCGGTTGGGGAGTTAAAGGCGCAACGTCGTGCAAGTTCAGAGTTTAAAGAGGCAGTGTTGCGCAAGTGGGTTGGTGTCACCTGCGCGCCAAATTAGTACCACGCAAGTGACTTGCACGTCGGGATTGAAACTTGTGCGTCAGTCTTGGAGAAGCACGCCAGGGTTGTTAAAGTACATTTTTCCTCTTGAAGCTGCACGAAAGCTGGAAGATCGCCCGGTACCCTCAGTGCAAAGTGAGATTCATCTTCTGGTGAGAATTGGACTTCAATAGAGCATCTACATACAACGGAGGATGCATTCTTATGCAATGATGAAGATACCTTCACGTCTATAAACTGAGTATTACTTCACCAAGGGCAGTGAGCCAGGGGGAGTCAACAGGACTGACCCGAGGGAAGCAGTGAGCTATCCCTGAACCTTTGTAAAGGCAGTGAGCCTGGGACAGAGTGACTGTGCCTGAACCTTTGTAATCCACAGCTAGTGAAGATTAGTGGAATTTGGTACGACCGACAACTTTTCAGCGTATCCTCCTTGGACGTAGCCCTTAGTGGTGAACCAAGTAAAAAGTGTTGTGTCATCTCTGTTCATGTGAATGTTTGCTTTTTGATCATATTCATCATATAGGTTCAACAAGTTCCTACCAACGGGGGAACAAGATCCATCACATTAAAAGAAAAATTTATCACCCTGATTCACCCCTCCCCTCTCAGGGTGTCCCTGGGTCCTTCAATTTTGTGAGTTTTCCAAGAAATACATCCATGTATGGATATGAACAAGTATAGGCGGCTCTAGCACAGATGTACCTAGGGGTAAAACCTGAAAACACCGCTTTGAGCTAGACTCGAATGGGAACTGGTGCACGACAACGGGCCTTGCTGCACTCTTGGGTATGACACTCCCGGGGGATATGCTTAGGATAATTCTCATTTTCTTTAAAAACCATTTTGAACGGTTTATGAGTATATACTTCCTCAAAGAAATTTTTTTTATGATTATGGATTATATCCATAAACTGTTCAATTTATGTTAAGTGTTTTACAAGTTTGGATTTATGTATTGTGATTCATAAACTAATCTTGTGTATGCCATTGTTTCTAAATGGCGCCTAGTGGAAGGAATGGAAACCGTATCAACACACGTAATCCTTTTAAGTATTTCCCTCATACTCAATATAATTATATTGGATCTGGTGATGCAAATGGTGTTGGTCATCTTATCACTATACTATGACAACTCACTCAGGTTATGAATAATAACATTACCTATATGGAGCATCCTGATTCACAGCATGGAGGATCAATGTTAGATCGCTTCATGAGGAAACAGCCATCAATATTCAATGGGGGTACAAATCCATTAGTAGTTGAGCAATGGATAAATTCCTTAGAGAAAATATTTCGCGCCTTGGGGAGCAAAGAAAGGGAAAAAGTTGTCATGGTAGTTTACCGCCTCACTGGAGATGCTGATCAATGGTGGTCATTGATTCAAAACACAAAGGAATATGATGATGTATCAAATATAGAATGGAGGGAGTTTAAAGAGATTTTCTTAGAAAAATACTTTCCTCATGACCATCGAGAAGATATGGAAAGGCAATTTCTGTGTCTGAGGTAAAAGGAGGATGAGAATGTCGCAAATTATGAAGCTAACTTTAAAAGGTTAGTGAGGCATGTTGTAGATTATATACATAAACCAAGAAGTAATATTGATCATTTCTTTGATGGGTTAAAACCATTTCTCCATTGAGAATTAGTCTCACAATCCTTCTCGTCATACGAAGATATTGTCTCATGTGCTATCAAGACAGAAAATTAATTCTCTAAGTCTTACGAATTTAAAGAAAATCAAGAGAAGAAGAGATCTTTTAAACACTCTAGAAATGGAAATAAGGGTAAGAAGGGAAAAGTTGAATATCCATTTTTTAGTAAATGTGGGAAGAAACACCCTGGTACTTGTCTGAAGGGAATGGGAATATGTTACAAGTATGGTGAAAAAGGCCACAAGGCTCGTGATTGAAAGGGGAAGAAAGTGGCTATTAATGTTGAATGCTAAAATTTTAGAGAAAGGGAACATTATGAAAATGGATTTCCTAAGTGTCAGGGGAACTTATCTCAGAAAAGTCCAAGGATCAAGGCTAAGCTTATGCTATCACTACTGCTGAGGTTAAAGCTCCAAAAGACGTAGTGGCAGGTAATTTAATGGTTTCTTTAGTTTTATCCAATTCTTTATTTGATTCTTGATCATCGCATTGTTTCATATTTTCCTAGTTTTGCTAAGAAAATTAGATATTTCCAATTTGATTTAACAAGGTATTTTTCGGTAAAAACTCCTAAGGTAAGTATCATTGCAACAAAGTTTTGTGAATAAGTTCCCATTAGGGCATATAAATGTTCTTTATCTGCTGATCTCATTGACATAACCATGATTTAATTTGATATAATACTCATAATGGATTGGCTTTCGGACCATGATGTGAAATTTTATTATAAGAATAACGAGGTTACAATTTTCAATGATGATAAGGAGTACCTTATCTTTAGAGAGGAAATGTCACCACTTAATTCTTATCTAGATCCACCCCCAATAGCTCAACTAAATTCAATTATTGGGGAGGAAGATAATGAAATAATTTTGGGTGATGAAAATAATGTTCAAATAGAGGATGTACCTATTGTGCAAGAATATGTTGATGTGTTTTCAGAATATTTACTTGGACATCCTCCAGAACAAGAAATTGAGTTTTGCATTGACTTAATTCCTGGTTTAAGGCCCATATTGGAGACCCCTTATAGAATGGCCACTTTGGAATTAGTGGAACCAAAGAAACAACTATAGTAATTGAGTAATAAAGGATTTATTCGCCGTAGTGTTTCTCCATGGAGAGCCCATATTCTTTTTGATAAGAAGAAAGATGGATCTATAAGGTTGTGCATTGACTATAGGGAGATCAATGCTATAACAATAAAGAACAAGTATCCCCTACCTTGCATTGATGATTTATTTGACAAACTTCATGGAGCTCAATACTATTAAAATATTGACCTTCAATTTGGATATCATCAATTGTGTGTGAAGAAGGAATACATTCTAAAAACAGCATTTTGAACTAGGTACGGGCATTATGAGTTTACAATAATGCCTTTTGGATTGACTGATGCACCCTTTGTATTCATGGATCTAATGAATAGATATTTCAAGGAATATCTTGATGAATTTATAGTGGTATTTATTGATGATATCTTAGTATACTCCAAAATCTATGAAGATCATGAAAATCACTTGCGCATTATTCTAAATACCCTTAGAAGGAATGAATTATACGGGAAGTTTAGCAAGTGTGAATTCTGGCTTCAAGAGATTTCTTTTCTTGGCCATATTGTCTCTAAAAATGGAATCTATGTTGATCCTTAAAAGATAAGAGCAATCCAAGAATGGCCAGCACCAATGAGTATAACTGAGGTACGCAGTTTTATTGGTTTAGTAGGTTATTATCGGCGTTTCGTTTAGAATTTTTCCTGATTAGCTAACCCATTAACCAAGCTCACACGTAAAGTGGTTAAATTTATTTGGAAAAAAAAGAGTGTAAATAATTTTTTGATGAACTAAAGAGAAAATTAGTCAATGCTTCTATATTGACTCTACCATCAGGGAATGATGGGTTTGTAATTTATAGTGATGCCTCAAATAAAATACTTGGTTGTGTCCTTATGTAGATTGATAGAGTTATTGCATATGCATCACGACAACTGAAAATTCATGAGCAAAACTATCCCACTCATGATCTTGAGTTAGCAGCTATAATCTTTGCTTTGAAGATATGGAGACATTATCTCTATGGTGAAAAATGTGAGATATATACCAATCACAAGAGTTTGAAGAATATTTTATCACATAAAGAACTCAACATGAGGCAAAGGCGATGGATTGAACTACTCAAGGATTATGATTGTACGATACACTACCACCTAGGGAAGGAAAATAAGGTGGAAGATGCTTTGATCAGAAAGGATCATGGAGTTCTGAACAAGATTAGAGTTGAAAAGGATCATATATACAAGGGTCTAGTAAAGTTGGACATGGGGATAACCATGGAAGATGAAACATCAAAAAAAATTCAAATGGTTTCCAAACCATCTTTACTAGAAAGGATAAAGAGTTCTCAAACCAATGATGAAGAGTTTCAAAACAAGATTAAAGTTGTAAATGATGGGATATTGAGTGACTGTGTGTATGAAGATGGAATTTTGAAATTTGGGAAGAGACTTTGTGTTCCCAATATACCTTATCTAAAAAGGTAATTTTTGGATGATGCTCATAGTTCCAATTTCTATATACACCCTAGTAGCACTAAGATGTATAGAGATTTGAAGGAACATTTTTGGTGGGACAACATGAAGAGGGAGATTGCTAATTTTGTGTCAAGATGTATAGTTTGTTAATAAGTGAAAACTGGAAGGAAAAAAACTGGAGGAGGAATGCAACCTCTTCCCATACCTGAGTGGAAATGGGATAATATTATAATGTACTTTGTAATGGGACTACCATAGACTCCTAGAAGGAACAATGCAATATGGTTCATTGTTGATCATCTTACCAAGTCATCACATTTTCTTGCTATGAGAGAAGATTTACCACTTGAACGTCTAGCAATACTATATATTAATGAAGTTGTGAGACTTCATGGAGTACCCCTATCAATTGTTTCTGATCATGATCCATGTTTTACCTCAAGATTCTGGAAAAGTATTCAGAAATCCATGGATACGGAACTTCATTTGAGCACTACCTACCACCCCAAAACTAATGGACAATCAGAATGGACTATTCAAATCTTAGAAGACATGTTGGGATCATGCTCACTTGACTTTCAAGGTATGTGGGATCAATATTTACCTCTGGTTGAATTTTCCTATAATAATAGCTCTCATTCAAGTATTCATATGGCACCATATGAAGCATTATACAGAAAGAGATGTCGCACACCAACCTGTTGGGATGATGTTGTTGAAAGAAAACTCGTAGGCCCAGAACTTGTGGGGGAAACGATGGAAAAGGTGAAGGTTATCCAAACCCACATTAAATTAGTTCAAAGTAGGTAAAAGATCTATGTCGATAACCGAAGAAAGGATTTGGAATTTTAGGTAGGAGATCATGTTTTCTTGAAGGTATCTCTATGGAAGGGTGTTATACGTTTAGGTAAGAAGGGAAAATTAATTCCCAGGTACATCATACCTTTCGAAATTCTAGAAAGAATTGGGGTTGTAGCTTACCATTTGGAAATGATGCAATGTCTCTCCTAATTTCACAATGTGTTCCACATATCACTATTGAGAAAATACATGCATGACCCAACGCATGTGCTCACCTACGAGGAATTAGAACTGGAACCCGATCTGTCTTATTGCGAAGAGCCTGTCAAGATTCTTGATACAAGAGAAGAAGTGATAAGAAACTGGATGACTCGTTTGGTAAAAGTTCTATGGAGAAACCATAAGATGGAAGACGCAACATGGGAACCCAAGGAACTTATGATGAAGAACCACCTGAGTCTCTTTATGTAGTAATATTCTAGAGATTTTGAGGATGAAATTATTTGAAGGAGGGGAGAATGTAACACCCTAAGCTTCCACGATATGCTTCTCTTTGAATAATACAATAGTGTGTGTTGTATGCAGCTTCGAGTTCTAACACACCACAACCAATCAAACTAGCTGTTATGAATAGTAATACCCACTTTTTGAAATTTTATCAATTTTATCATTCAAAATGGACTTCATTTTTGGGTTTGGAATATCAAAATTAGCTTAGGGTGAAATTTTAGTATTTTTCTGAAAACTTTCAATTTTTGTTGAATAGTGAAAAACACTGAGTTATTGTTCAAAACTGACTTTTTATTTAAATAAATATTTATTTTATTTAAATTTATTTTAGGTCAAAATAGATACATAATACGTATATAATTTCATTTTAATTCATTGGTGTCAGTTTATAATAATTTTAGATATATAAAAATTTCATTGAACTTTTTACCGTCTTTTACCGACCTCCTAGGAGCATTTGCCAATTTGTATAAAACTTAATATTACCACTTCTGTGACTTGAATTTCAAAAATCCAAGATACATGATCGATATAAGTAAGTAAAATTTGATTCAATGAGATGAAATTTTTTTTGGTGAATAGTATCTTTTTACTTTTATTTACCACGGTTAAAAGTAAATAGGGTAATTAAGGGTAAAAATGATATTATTATTATCCTAACACAAGTCATAATTTTATTGGATAAATTTAATTATACCAAAAACAAACTTAGGAATAAAATATGATCTTTTAGGTTCACTTGGATTAGATTATGACATTTATTATTATTTAATTCAAAGAAGAGTTAAAAGTGTTAAAATCAAAGTTTAATAACTAAACCATTTTTAATATAGGGTTATACATAAGATAAATTAGACTATAAATATTCAATATAAAGAGAAAAATATTTACTACATAATTTTATTTTATTTATAATTTTTAGACATTAAATAATATAATTTATTTATGACACAATAATGATGCAGTAATTACCTTATTAGTGAAATATTAAAATAATTGATATTATAAATACCCAAATAATTGTAACTTGAGACTTTTTATGAATTTAACTAATTTTATAGGTTAATATGACATTTTAGGGTTAATTAAATGAATTTTGTCGAAGTAATAATGCTGTTATGAATTTAGAAAAAACAAAATACCAAATAGTGTCAAAATTGACATAAAAGAGTTTTTAAAACAAATATTATATTATTAATTGGTATTTTATTCCTAAAAATATAAGGTTTAGACAAAGGGATTAAATACTATTTTATATGTCATTAATGAACCACTTGGGATTCTCTTGGATGTTTATAGTAAGTTTATTAACCATATAATATAAAAATACAAAGATACATGGTAAATGTCAAACTATTTAACTAAGAGTTAAATCTAAAAGATAAGATTAATATACTGACCCAAACCTATCTAAAACCTATTTTTTGAGTGTTTATTGACCCATCCCCACCTTATCCTTTAAATAAATCATTTTGGATCCATTAGAAACCGAACATGATTCAATATTTTCCTCAGGTGCCCCTCATCCCTCTTATAAAAGGGCACTTCCCCTTCTCTCAAATTCACACCTTCAAATCCATTTGGCTCGGCCAACCTCTGCCCATATATCCTCCCAAATATCCTCCCTTAATTATAGAGTCCTTATTTTGATCATAAATCCAACCTAAGGATCCCTTTTGATCAAATCAAAAGGAAGAACCCGAAGAAGAGGTAAATATCTCACCACCTCTTTCAAGTTATTTTCTTCTTCCACTTCCTCTTTCTTTGTTATTTTCATTATAAAATAATAAATCCAGTATCTTTTATATACTGTGATTTTATTATAAAAATGTTACAACCATATTCATTATGTTATCCATCCTATGAATAACATGTTACCATACGTGCGTACGTACGGCTAACCGTCTCCACATCGTGGTGTAGTTGTTATTCAATACATTATTATTTGGATGGGTATAATAATGATGTATAATTGATGTAAATAATAGATATAACATGTTAATGATTCTTTATATATGATATACTATCCATTTACTTATTATTTTAATTACAAAAGAATGATATTGTCGCTCGTGCATACGTACGGATTACCGTCTCCACAAACGCGATGAGATTCATTCCCCATCGTAATCATTCAAGAATAATTTTCATGTGATGATTAAAAATAATATTTAAAGAACTTAATATAATTCTAGATACTAATCAAATACACTCTATCCATAACAATCATGGATTACATAATTAATCATATAAAGTAAAATGAATCAGTTAACAACCGAAACGATGATACTACTAAAATATCATTAACAAATCAATATAGGAAGATCATATATGATATCATATTAATGTATATGGTTATTTTATAATTTAATAACAATTATTTAACCATTATAACGTAGTTTAACCTGCTCTCAACCAACAAAAAGTACAAGGTAAGGGTTAATTTCACAATCTCTTTATTATCCGAGGTTATTTTTACGTAAGTATCTACTGGGACCTCTTTATCATCCACATCCATGTTTCTTAAAAATGTATTCCAAAACATTTGTAATATTTACTAGACTATGGGTTAAAGTCATTTATACCATTTTTTACTTTTTATAAATGGGTTGAAATGAGTCTTTCCGTCATTTTCTAAATAAGTTACTTTATGACCTTTTTCGACAAAATTAAGGTAAGAATGTTTTTTTTAACTTATAAGGAGGGTGCGGCTATATTCCGCTGTTATAACATCATCAAAGCTTCCCATATAATCTTATAAAAATATTTTCAAAATAAATGTTTTATTTTATAATTATGTAACTTTAAATGATTTCAAAAAAAGAATGAGATATTTCTCTCAAATAGTTTTGATTTCATCTATGTCAACATCCTTTAATAGATTTTAATATTTCTTGAAGTTGATTTATTATGATACAAATATTCAATTTTGTATTGAAGGTTTTGTGATATGTTTGACTATGGATTTTTTATTTTTCTACCATTTATGGTTTATGGATAAAGTATTTACATTTAGTATGCTAGTTTTACTACGAATGTTTATGTTATGTTTACACCTTTTTATATGAGGAATGCATTAGACTTAGTAAGTGACGGTTGGAGCCCGCTATAGCTCCTCGATGCATCGGTATGTCTCATGAGATAGACTAGTGTCTTGGAACAAGGCCTTAACAAAATTTTATTTGTAGTCTTGGAACAAGGCCTTGACTATGTGGTTATGAAGTCTGGCATTATGCATTCCATCATTATGAAAGTGGCTATTGATATTGCATGTAATTATTCGACTAATAGAATATCCATGTGAGTAAGTAAATGGTGTTATTTTGATTTATATTTTCCATATTATGATGAATTTTATGTTGAAAATTATTATTTTTTTAGTTTTATACATTACCTTAAATGTTTATGCTTATTTATGAAAGTTTCTGCTATATTTTTATCCATACTGAGCATCTGAGATCACCCCTTTATATGTTTTATTTTTTCTAGGATGCAAAGAAGTATATTATGACTAACCTATAGGGATAGTCTATGGGATCTTAGTGTTGTATATGGAAACAATGTTGTTGTTGTTTTCCAATTTATGATGTAATGTAAACCTTATGAATGTATCTAGTACTTCCAAGGCTACTAAACTAATCGGTCTTTCGAGACTTTATCTTTTATGATCATTCCAATGATACATAATAATGAACTGACTCTAGGCTTCTGGGGTTGGGGCGTTACAATTACCCACCAATTGCCTTAAATAATAGGTCTCAAATGAATTGATATGGTAGTACCACTAAAATGGTGTTCTCTTAACCCTAGAGGTAGGTCGACATGCCCTCCAGCCTATGAATCCCTTCCATATGTCTGCTCAACGACGGTTTGTCATCTAGAACCAAATGGCATCGATAATAGTCTAAAACCATTTTGGGAGCCTATCCCTAGAACATGATATGTAGTTCTTTAACATAGGGAGGCTAATAAAGTGGTCTCCATGGAATTCATCACAGTGATACAAGGGTCATGCCTGAGGTCTCCTACTTGTAGTCTTCATCACCAATACTGTAAGGCCCAGTATCCTTTCCATGAAGAGGAAACCACCCCCACAGTCCCCCACCCAAGCCATTTGAAATCAATCCCCCAGGGTGACCTATAGATGGAAACGGTCAAACAACTCAGAACAGGTCATCATTCTTTTCCCTCTTGAAGAATCATGCCTATCAAATACGATGGCACACCATGAAAAGGTGAAAATTTATGCTCAGGCATATCAATCCCATCAGTCAAATATGTTGGCACACCATGAGAAGGTGAAAATTCCTTCTTAAAAATATCAATACTGATAGTAAAATATAGTGGCACGCTATGATTGGATGCAAATACCTTCTCACACATATGAATCCCTCCATTCAAATACAGTGGAAAATAATGAGCAAATGAAAATTCAAACTCATTCATATCAAGCCCACCAGTCAAATATAGTAGCACACAATTGTTAGTTGAAAATTACAACTTACACATATGAATTCATACAGTAAAATATGGTGGTACACCATGAGAATATGAGAATCCTTGATTGAACATGTCAAGCTCCCCAATTAAATACAGCATCACACAATGAGAATATGATAATTCCTACTCAGATGTATCAAGATCATCAATCAAATACGGCAGCACACAACCACTATATGAAAATTTATGATCGTTCATGTGAATCCCATAATTAAAATATAACTACAAAACAAAAGCATATGAAAATACATGTACACTCATATCAATTCTTCCAATCAAATAAGTTGGAAAACTATGACCATATAAAAATCCCTACTCACTCATATCATGCTCTCCCGTCAAATAAGGAGGAAAATAGAGTACCAAGCTGGCGTATCTTAGATATGAATCAGGTTCATGCCCATAATCCTACCCCAACACAATAAGGGGTTTATATTCCCATTAACACTAAGGATGTTTCTCAGTATGTATTGGAAATTATAGAAGTTCAAACATCAATTCTTGACCAAATCCTGTAAACCTACCAAGGTTTAATCATGTCTATAGAATTATCTAGAAGTCTGGGCCCATGATTCTACCTCCTCAAGTAGGGTAATTCATCCGCACAATGGGAGGGTAACTAAGGAGTATAAATGTATCCATGCTCCCATCTTGGAAGGTCATCGGCGACATTATGCAATAAATGTACAACCATATCGGGCACAAATCCCTATACCAACTAGATATTGTTGGACCATTTCTGAGGCCACTTTAGGGCAGACATATATCCCTACTGAAACTCCAAAAATAAATCATCATGCTATGATATAATCATAGGAGTCTCTCAAAACCACACCCATGTATATTTATTGCCATACACATCATTCAATTTCAGTTGTTGGTGGTAGTAAATTGGAAATGAAATCTCACCTGGCGTAGATCAAAATTCCAAATAATACTCATGAATCTTCTCTATTACAAGTTGGAGATATTGAGGCTATATAAAATTTATCAATGGTATCCTAGGATACTGGAAACCCATTACTAAATTATGTAAGTGGATTTAGTAGTTGTAAAGGTCCTCCTCGCAGCATTGCTACTAGAAGCTCCAGTTTTTCTCCCAAGAATGATTGCTATAAATTATTTCATCTGGATAACAATATGATCAATCATGAGAGAACATATTTTGATGAGTTCCTGGAAAACCTTCCATGTGTCCATAAGATCAGTCAATAATTTTTGTTACTTAACAGACCAAATACGATAAAGCCCTAATATTCTAAGGCGCTTGGAAAGATGGGGATCACCATACTCGACACATTATCAATGAAAAGTGGCATTCTTTCTCAATAAAAAGATGATATGTGTAAATTTTCATCCTCATAACCTCCTCCATACTTTTTTGAGGTAGATCGGATCCCTACTATACCTACTGCTTGTGGAAAAAAGTCCAAATGTTCCCAAACTAGGATGATCAATTGGAGGAATCACTAGTAGATGAATAAATGAATATGATAGGGAAATATTCAATAAGTTATATATCCATCATATTTTGGACCTCAAACACTTATCAGTTCCACATTCCATATTCATTATCATAAAATTTATTACTCAATAACTTTCCTAATCTCTAGAAAAAATATTCATTATTTGAAGATAAAATACTTGTATTATGATGGGTTTGCAGACCATGTTAAATTATTAGGAGAGATTCATCTCCAAACTGACTTGGAAGCCCTTCCAAATGTATGGATACCATGACTAGAGAACTGGTAGAAATATCTTCAACTAGAATTCCCCAATGAATTTCGCAAGTTAATTCATTTTATCATCGATTCCTCGCTTGGTGTTCATATTCGAGTGTGAGGGGTACACAGAGATTTTCATTTCACCCCGAACCCTGGTCTAAAAATACACCATAGGTGACAACCTATAATTTAATTACTCTAGTGAGACTACCAAAAAATACCCCCATCTAAGAAAGATGAAATACTCATCAAGAATCAACCATGAATGTGTCTTGAAATCATCAGGCCTGATGAGAGTAAACTACTGAAGAGCTCCTAAATTAGTGAACTGAGAACATTAACTAGGATTATCACTTAAGGTAAGTCAGTCATCAAAAACTATTGATTTCCTCGGAAGCTGGTGATTCATCTGAAAACCCTTCATTTCACTAAGATCATGCCTAAATAAGTATGTGCCAGATCAGGAGAGTAGTGGAAGTAGTATCAGCCACTACAGTACTCTATCAACCATATCCCTTAGGACAAGGGGAATTTTTAACACAATTTCCCCTTCAAAGATGAAAAATCAGCTTAAGTCATGACAATTGAAGAATGGGAGAAATCCTAGCCCATAGGGTTGGGGAAATTTTATCTCAACCCCCTCTTCAATGAAAATTATTCTTTTCCCATTTCTGTGGAACAACAAGAAATGAGTTCTTACTGTTCATCCTCTCTTATGACCCATGTCTCTTATAAGGGAAACATATGAAAAGGTTGTGTGTTTGATCCATATGGGTCACTCTTCACAATGAATCTCAAAGATGACCCTAGAAATGAAGGAATAGGTCCAACAAAGGGAGCCAATAACCCTCCTATCATTCAACAGTTAATACAATGCCAATAATGCATTATGCATCAATGAACGTGGTGGGTTTAAACCAAACAGATGGTTCTGAATATGTAACTAACAAAGAGAAGCATAGAGTATGGTTCTGCTAGGAACACGATCCTTAATAAGACAAATGAAGGATGTGTGCATACCCAGAACCAGATGCTTGCTCCAAATTTTGGGGTTCCCTCAACTAATCCATTAATACCTCCTCACCGAATATCAACCAAATAAAATGGTAAAAATAAAGGTTACAAATGTAACACCTCTCGAAGAGGTCAAAACCCTTAAACTCAAATAGAGGTTTGCTTGGTGAGAGGAAGAAATGAAAGAGTTTATGAGACTTGATATAGATTTACTCTGAGGAAACATTCATATTAAGTATGTCCCATGAGAAAATCCTCACCTCACACTTCCAATTGATGTACCTCAATAATGAGGGTGTATCCCAGTGACTAATGTAGATCCATGAATTTTGCTCAACCCTTCACCCAAAACATAGGTCTACCTGTACCCAATTATGTAATGATTTCAACAATTCCATTAATTATAGAAAAAACAATAATTGATTCATGAAATCCCATAAAAGATATCCCCTTCTGGCTGTTAGTCACAAATATTTGCAGATCCAACAAGTCATGACCAACCTATTTTCAATCCTGTTCAATATCTTGTTCAACCAAACATTCATCAAGGGATTATTGACACCATCGAATCATTGGAAGATCAATTAGAAGCTATGGAGGAATGACCCACACCAGTACATCCAGAATGAAAACCTTAACCTAAATCGATGACTAACATCCCACACCCACCAAATTTCTAGAGTCCTGTGTTTCTAATATTTAATGGCCTAGGGGACCCAGAATAGCATCTAAAAAAATTTCTATTGTGATCCCATGATGGGAACCCCTACAAAATAAGAAGCATTAAAACTTATATGTTTCATCAAAACCAAACAAGCTAAAACATTAATATGGTAAAACACTTTTCAAACTCATTCAATCACTATATGGGAAGACATATGTTGGAAGTTTCTCTTCTAATTCATCTCAAAGATACAAAATAAAATGATCATTGACCTCTCAAATTTTAAATAATGGGAAAATGAGTGGTACTCCTATTTAATTTCTATATGGAAAGGATTAACCTACTCCCTGAGCCTAAAAATTCCAAAAGAAGATTTGATTTCTATTTTTCATATATAAACATCATGAAGAGTTACAAATTCCACTCATCTGGGTCATATATACAGGAATGTATGGGATCTCACCACAATTTTTCAAGGAATTGAAGATTTCATTCATCAAACTAACCTCAAATCCTAAATGGATTAATCAGTCTTGTATAAAAGATAAGGAATGGTGGAGGGTGCATCTGTCACACTTAATCCAGACTCTACATTGACTCTAGCCCCAAATCCTACACCATATCATATGGCACCCATTGGGAGTCAAAATAAACCTTCACCTCATCGGTATTAGCATAGGGGACCTTGGAGAAATCAATTTGAGAATATAAAGAATAAATTTTACTCATTTAAAGATTAAAAAAAGACTGCAAATACTTTATAGTATCTATGTAAAATGACTTACTCAGCCATCCAGAGCCCAAGAGTCTCGACCAGGCAGGTCTCGATAACCATCTAGATTATTAACCCTTCCATAAGACTCAAGGAAACACCATTTATAAATGAATATTTTTCAAATACATCCTATAAAAAATATCAAACTATTGGTAGGTGAAGTTGGGGAAGCATGTTGTACAAATAGTGCATGTATCCACTACTTCTCCCAATGAAATAAGTGAATGGAAAAAAATTCTAGAAAAAAGGTCTGAAGAAATTTTGTGATTGGATTAATTAAAACTAAATAAAATGAATTAATTCCATCCTCTGGGTGTAGTTGAGACAACCAACTATGCCCTCGGTCACTTCTACTATAGCACAACTGACTCCATCATCATCATGGTCCTCTAGAATCCATTCATTTGAGAAATGATGTGGCCAGAAGGGTGGTGAGACAACACATGAAGATAAACCTATAGTATGGTCAATTTTGAATTTGAATCTATTATACTTTATTCATCTAGTCTCAAAACAATGGGTTTCACCCTGCAAAATGGTTTCACTATAGAAGGTCAATCGGATAGTATATACATCGAATACATAATTAATCTTCAGCTCCATTAGCATCATTAATTTAATAAACCCCTTCTATGATGGTAAATATGGCTACAAAACCATGTTCTCAACAACTGATTGGGGAATCATAGGAAGAGGTTGTAGTAGTCGAGGATACAATGGGATATGTATTCATGGAATAATCCAAAATTATAGCCACATCCCCACTCAGACTATTAGTGTTGCGGAAACTCATGGAAGATCCCTTAAGCAAGTCCCACAGGAACAGAGAAATCCACCATCATATACTGAATTAAACCATAACCTAATCATTTTGGATTATCAAACAAAATAGGAATAGGTGTCTGATCACCCATGGTGGGAAGGTAGTCTTGTTCGGTCCAACCGACCAAGAATATGATCACATTCAACTCATGCTTCTAGGGCCGATCCATCTATATCCAGTTCTCTGACCCCTAAATCTACTATGAAAGATCATCTCCATGCTAGGAAGTATAGTCCTCTATCCCAAAAGTTTAAAGTATTGAAGAAATTGTCCTTGGTTTTGGATGAGTTTTCAATCTTGGACACCCTCGGTTTATCAAAAGACCTCATGGAAGTACTCGTAGAGCCTTTTATAATTCCCCAGGAGTTTGAATTGGAGGTTTCTATTGCCCAGGTTTATCAGACAGATACCTATCTTGAAAAATTTTGTGCAGTTATCTTTTTTACATATCAAGGTAAATATTTCATTATACAGGGACACATCATACCCTTGTACATGTCTAGAAATATAAATGGAATCGATATCTAATGGGATTTCTTCGTAAATGACTTAGGATTTAATCTCATTCTAGTATGGACACTTCCCCAGCTGGGCTATGATGAGACTAACCTGGCACCTTCTTCTCTAACGCTACAAATTTATATCAAAATAGTGTAAAATAATTGGTCCAAATAAAGATCAGGGATTAGTTTGGAAACCCTGTATCCAACTCAGAATTTCTAGTTGTTCAAAAGGATATGGCATTCAATGATTTTCTAGGAAGGCCTTGGTTGCATCAATATGTGCAAATCCCCTTGTTCGTGCCATCAATGCATAAATTATTTCATTAATGGACAAATTAGGACATTGAATATTGATAAGGCCCCATTTGAATCTTATGAGTCACATTATATTGATGTAGGATTCTATTAGAGGTAGGTGAACAACCCATGGTTTACTGTCTCACTTGGATAATGAGCTCGAATAGTCTAGACATAACCATGGCCAACCTCTTCAAATGGATCAGTGAAGTGTATATACTACCCATCATTCAGATCTAGCATATGATTCCATATCTGGATTCATATTTTACAACCTTGAGGATATCATTCATGAAAAATGAGCCCCACAGTGATAAAATGACATTGAATCTCCAGACAGTGGTAAAATATCATATAAAAATTACCTCCTTCCATCTCCCTTGTAATGACAGATAACTCCTTCATTGGCTGAGTTAGTTTAATATTTTATGGAACCAAGGGAAAATTAAGATACTAATTCTATATCCCTCATCTCACCTTCAAATCTTCAATGAAACCCCATATCATCAGGTGGGTCAGAAGAAGTAACTTCATCTTCCGGATTTCAAAATATTGAATCCTATCATAACTCTAAAGAATTCACTTCACCATTTACTCCCCCTATGGAATAGTAGAAAGAGGAGTATAAGA